>OX276400.1:0-1200000 GCA_946251805.1 Cybosia mesomella
CTAACCTAACCTAACCTAACCTAACCTAACCTAACCTAACCTAACCTAACCTAACCTAACCTAACCTAACCTAACCTAACCTAACCTAACCTAACCTAACCTAACCTAACCTAACCTAACCTAACCTAACCTAACCTAACCTAACCTAACCTAACCTAACCTAACCTAACCTAACCTAACCTAACCTAACCTAACCTAACCTAACCTAACCTAACCTAACCTAACCTAACCTAACCTAACCTAACCTAACCTAACCTAACCTAACCTAACCTAACCTAACCTAACCTAACCTAACCTAACCTAACCTAACCTAACCTAACCTAACCTAACCTAACCTAACCTAACCTAACCTAACCTAACCTAACCTAACCTAACCTAACCTAACCTAACCTAACCTAACCTAACCTAACCTAACCTAACCTAACCTAACCTAACCTAACCTAACCTAACCTAACCTAACCTAACCTAACCTAACCTAACCTAACCTAACCTAACCTAACCTAACCTAACCTAACCTAACCTAACCTAACCTAACCTAACCTAACCTAACCTAACCTAACCTAACCTAACCTAACCTAACCTAACCTAACCTAACCTAACCTAACCTAACCTAACCTAACCTAACCTAACCTAACCTAACCTAACCTAACCTAACCTAACCTAACCTAACCTAACCTAACCTAACCTAACCTAACCTAACCTAACCTAACCTAACCTAACCTAACCTAACCTAACCTAACCTAACCTAACCTAACCTAACCTAACCTAACCTAACCTAACCTAACCTAACCTAACCTAACCTAACCTAACCTAACCTAACCTAACCTAACCTAACCTAACCTAACCTAACCTAACCTAACCTAACCTAACCTAACCTAACCTAACCTAACCTAACCTAACCTAACCTAACCTAACCTAACCTAACCTAACCTAACCTAACCTAACCTAACCTAACCTAACCTAACCTAACCTAACCTAACCTAACCTAACCTAACCTAACCTAACCTAACCTAACCTAACCTAACCTAACCTAACCTAACCTAACCTAACCTAACCTAACCTAACCTAACCTAACCTAACCTAACCTAACCTAACCTAACCTAACCTAACCTAACCTAACCTAACCTAACCTAACCTAACCTAACCTAACCTAACCTAACCTAACCTAACCTAACCTAACCTAACCTAACCTAACCTAACCTAACCTAACCTAACCTAACCTAACCTAACCTAACCTAACCTAACCTAACCTAACCTAACCTAACCTAACCTAACCTAACCTAACCTAACCTAACCTAACCTAACCTAACCTAACCTAACCTAACCTAACCTAACCTAACCTAACCTAACCTAACCTAACCTAACCTAACCTAACCTAACCTAACCTAACCTAACCTAACCTAACCTAACCTAACCTAACCTAACCTAACCTAACCTAACCTAACCTAACCTAACCTAACCTAACCTAACCTAACCTAACCTAACCTAACCTAACCTAACCTAACCTAACCTAACCTAACCTAACCTAACCTAACCTAACCTAACCTAACCTAACCTAACCTAACCTAACCTAACCTAACCTAACCTAACCTAACCTAACCTAACCTAACCTAACCTAACCTAACCTAACCTAACCTAACCTAACCTAACCTAACCTAACCTAACCTAACCTAACCTAACCTAACCTAACCTAACCTAACCTAACCTAACCTAACCTAACCTAACCTAACCTAACCTAACCTAACCTAACCTAACCTAACCTAACCTAACCTAACCTAACCTAACCTAACCTAACCTAACCTAACCTAACCTAACCTAACCTAACCTAACCTAACCTAACCTAACCTAACCTAACCTAACCTAACCTAACCTAACCTAACCTAACCTAACCTAACCTAACCTAACCTAACCTAACCTAACCTAACCTAACCTAACCTAACCTAACCTAACCTAACCTAACCTAACCTAACCTAACCTAACCTAACCTAACCTAACCTAACCTAACCTAACCTAACCTAACCTAACCTAACCTAACCTAACCTAACCTAACCTAACCTAACCTAACCTAACCTAACCTAACCTAACCTAACCTAACCTAACCTAACCTAACCTAACCTAACCTAACCTAACCTAACCTAACCTAACCTAACCTAACCTAACCTAACCTAACCTAACCTAACCTAACCTAACCTAACCTAACCTAACCTAACCTAACCTAACCTAACCTAACCTAACCTAACCTAACCTAACCTAACCTAACCTAACCTAACCTAACCTAACCTAACCTAACCTAACCTAACCTAACCTAACCTAACCTAACCTAACCTAACCTAACCTAACCTAACCTAACCTAACCTAACCTAACCTAACCTAACCTAACCTAACCTAACCTAACCTAACCTAACCTAACCTAACCTAACCTAACCTAACCTAACCTAACCTAACCTAACCTAACCTAACCTAACCTAACCTAACCTAACCTAACCTAACCTAACCTAACCTAACCTAACCTAACCTAACCTAACCTAACCTAACCTAACCTAACCTAACCTAACCTAACCTAACCTAACCTAACCTAACCTAACCTAACCTAACCTAACCTAACCTAACCTAACCTAACCTAACCTAACCTAACCTAACCTAACCTAACCTAACCTAACCTAACCTAACCTAACCTAACCTAACCTAACCTAACCTAACCTAACCTAACCTAACCTAACCTAACCTAACCTAACCTAACCTAACCTAACCTAACCTAACCTAACCTAACCTAACCTAACCTAACCTAACCTAACCTAACCTAACCTAACCTAACCTAACCTAACCTAACCTAACCTAACCTAACCTAACCTAACCTAACCTAACCTAACCTAACCTAACCTAACCTAACCTAACCTAACCTAACCTAACCTAACCTAACCTAACCTAACCTAACCTAACCTAACCTAACCTAACCTAACCTAACCTAACCTAACCTAACCTAACCTAACCTAACCTAACCTAACCTAACCTAACCTAACCTAACCTAACCTAACCTAACCTAACCTAACCTAACCTAACCTAACCTAACCTAACCTAACCTAACCTAACCTAACCTAACCTAACCTAACCTAACCTAACCTAACCTAACCTAACCTAACCTAACCTAACCTAACCTAACCTAACCTAACCTAACCTAACCTAACCTAACCTAACCTAACCTAACCTAACCTAACCTAACCTAACCTAACCTAACCTAACCTAACCTAACCTAACCTAACCTAACCTAACCTAACCTAACCTAACCTAACCTAACCTAACCTAACCTAACCTAACCTAACCTAACCTAACCTAACCTAACCTAACCTAACCTAACCTAACCTAACCTAACCTAACCTAACCTAACCTAACCTAACCTAACCTAACCTAACCTAACCTAACCTAACCTAACCTAACCTAACCTAACCTAACCTAACCTAACCTAACCTAACCTAACCTAACCTAACCTAACCTAACCTAACCTAACCTAACCTAACCTAACCTAACCTAACCTAACCTAACCTAACCTAACCTAACCTAACCTAACCTAACCTAACCTAACCTAACCTAACCTAACCTAACCTAACCTAACCTAACCTAACCTAACCTAACCTAACCTAACCTAACCTAACCTAACCTAACCTAACCTAACCTAACCTAACCTAACCTAACCTAACCTAACCTAACCTAACCTAACCTAACCTAACCTAACCTAACCTAACCTAACCTAACCTAACCTAACCTAACCTAACCTAACCTAACCTAACCTAACCTAACCTAACCTAACCTAACCTAACCTAACCTAACCTAACCTAACCTAACCTAACCTAACCTAACCTAACCTAACCTAACCTAACCTAACCTAACCTAACCTAACCTAACCTAACCTAACCTAACCTAACCTAACCTAACCTAACCTAACCTAACCTAACCTAACCTAACCTAACCTAACCTAACCTAACCTAACCTAACCTAACCTAACCTAACCTAACCTAACCTAACCTAACCTAACCTAACCTAACCTAACCTAACCTAACCTAACCTAACCTAACCTAACCTAACCTAACCTAACCTAACCTAACCTAACCTAACCTAACCTAACCTAACCTAACCTAACCTAACCTAACCTAACCTAACCTAACCTAACCTAACCTAACCTAACCTAACCTAACCTAACCTAACCTAACCTAACCTAACCTAACCTAACCTAACCTAACCTAACCTAACCTAACCTAACCTAACCTAACCTAACCTAACCTAACCTAACCTAACCTAACCTAACCTAACCTAACCTAACCTAACCTAACCTAACCTAACCTAACCTAACCTAACCTAACCTAACCTAACCTAACCTAACCTAACCTAACCTAACCTAACCTAACCTAACCTAACCTAACCTAACCTAACCTAACCTAACCTAACCTAACCTAACCTAACCTAACCTAACCTAACCTAACCTAACCTAACCTAACCTAACCTAACCTAACCTAACCTAACCTAACCTAACCTAACCTAACCTAACCTAACCTAACCTAACCTAACCTAACCTAACCTAACCTAACCTAACCTAACCTAACCTAACCTAACCTAACCTAACCTAACCTAACCTAACCTAACCTAACCTAACCTAACCTAACCTAACCTAACCTAACCTAACCTAACCTAACCTAACCTAACCTAACCTAACCTAACCTAACCTAACCTAACCTAACCTAACCTAACCTAACCTAACCTAACCTAACCTAACCTAACCTAACCTAACCTAACCTAACCTAACCGGACTTTTTGAGATCCTTAAACTGAGCATATACATAGGTTGTGATACATTAAAAGAAGCGTACGGCCGAGCTCTTTCACGCTCACAAGTTTTATTGACAATTTTCTTTGAAAATTTTGAATTTTCGCCGCTTTTTGTTTTTTGACAGACTGTAGACAGTCATCGGCTTTTATTGTGTGTTTTTGGACAGGTTTTTCAGTGTTTCACAGGTGGATAGTGTGCGCAGTGACGCTCCGCGTCGTTTGACTACTCGCACCGACACATAGGATCAATTTTCGCCGGTTGTTTTTCAAATTTTCTAAAAAGTTTTCACCAGACTTCAATAATTACAGTATTTTGCATATTTTTCCAAATTTACGCAAGTAACCGGTGGTTGTAATACCTCTGGGGGCTCGTACCACCCACGCCTACACGCCTGTACGACTTTCCACCAACATCCCCTCGGTATACATACACTTCCACGCGGCTTACCCCGTTGGTTTTAAAACTTAAATTTCTAAAGAAAATTCTATAGGTCCCTATTGAGATACATACACCAGTGGATGCGCCAAGGGCCCCCGCGTCGATCGCCACCACTCGGGTTATCCTGGGACTTATAGTTTTTCTGATAATTAGCAAAAATTTACATTTCTATTAATATCTCGAAATTTCATCATAAAAGGTCCAGCCGATCTCCACATCGCCTTCTGCGCCTCGACGCCCCGCGTCTTTTGACACCACCCGCGTCCCGCTGCGACCTATACTTTCGGCACAAACTTGCAATTTACAAATTTCTATACATATAACTAGGTATATAACTTATAGCGAAATCCACCTTAGCGATCCTATTCCAGAGTGTTTTGGACTTTTTGAGATCCTTAAACTGAGCATATACATAGGTTGTGATACATTAAAAGAAGCGTACGGCCGAGCTCTTTCACGCTCACAAGTTTTATTGACAATTTTCTTTGAAAATTTTGAATTTTCGCCGCTTTTTGTTTTTTGACAGACTGTAGACAGTCATCGGCTTTTATTGTGTGTTTTTGGACAGGTTTTTCAGTGTTTCACAGGTGGATAGTGTGCGCAGTGACGCTCCGCGTCGTTTGACTACTCGCACCGACACATAGGATCAATTTTCGCCGGTTGTTTTTCAAATTTTCTAAAAAGTTTTCACCAGACTTCAATAATTACAGTATTTTGCATATTTTTCCAAATTTACGCAAGTAACCGGTGGTTGTAATACCTCTGGGGGCTCGTACCACCCACGCCTACACGCCTGTACGACTTTCCACCAACATCCCCTCGGTATACATACACTTCCACGCGGCTTACCCCGTTGGTTTTAAAACTTAAATTTCTAAAGAAAATTCTATAGGTCCCTATTGAGATACATACACCAGTGGATGCGCCAAGGGCCCCCGCGTCGATCGCCACCACTCGGGTTATCCTGGGACTTATAGTTTTTCTGATAATTAGCAAAAATTTACATTTCTATTAATATCTCGAAATTTCATCATAAAAGGTCCAGCCGATCTCCACATCGCCTTCTGCGCCTCGACGCCCCGCGTCTTTTGACACCACCCGCGTCCCGCTGCGACCTATACTTTCGGCACAAACTTGCAATTTACAAATTTCTATACATATAACTAGGTATATAACTTATAGCGAAATCCACCTTAGCGATCCTATTCCAGAGTGTTTTGGACTTTTTGAGATCCTTAAACTGAGCATATACATAGGTTGTGATACATTAAAAGAAGCGTACGGCCGAGCTCTTTCACGCTCACAAGTTTTATTGACAATTTTCTTTGAAAATTTTGAATTTTCGCCGCTTTTTGTTTTTTGACAGACTGTAGACAGTCATCGGCTTTTATTGTGTGTTTTTGGACAGGTTTTTCAGTGTTTCACAGGTGGATAGTGTGCGCAGTGACGCTCCGCGTCGTTTGACTACTCGCACCGACACATAGGATCAATTTTCGCCGGTTGTTTTTCAAATTTTCTAAAAAGTTTTCACCAGACTTCAATAATTACAGTATTTTGCATATTTTTCCAAATTTACGCAAGTAACCGGTGGTTGTAATACCTCTGGGGGCTCGTACCACCCACGCCTACACGCCTGTACGACTTTCCACCAACATCCCCTCGGTATACATACACTTCCACGCGGCTTACCCCGTTGGTTTTAAAACTTAAATTTCTAAAGAAAATTCTATAGGTCCCTATTGAGATACATACACCAGTGGATGCGCCAAGGGCCCCCGCGTCGATCGCCACCACTCGGGTTATCCTGGGACTTATAGTTTTTCTGATAATTAGCAAAAATTTACATTTCTATTAATATCTCGAAATTTCATCATAAAAGGTCCAGCCGATCTCCACATCGCCTTCTGCGCCTCGACGCCCCGCGTCTTTTGACACCACCCGCGTCCCGCTGCGACCTATACTTTCGGCACAAACTTGCAATTTACAAATTTCTATACATATAACTAGGTATATAACTTATAGCGAAATCCACCTTAGCGATCCTATTCCAGAGTGTTTTGGACTTTTTGAGATCCTTAAACTGAGCATATACATAGGTTGTGATACATTAAAAGAAGCGTACGGCCGAGCTCTTTCACGCTCACAAGTTTTATTGACAATTTTCTTTGAAAATTTTGAATTTTCGCCGCTTTTTGTTTTTTGACAGACTGTAGACAGTCATCGGCTTTTATTGTGTGTTTTTGGACAGGTTTTTCAGTGTTTCACAGGTGGATAGTGTGCGCAGTGACGCTCCGCGTCGTTTGACTACTCGCACCGACACATAGGATCAATTTTCGCCGGTTGTTTTTCAAATTTTCTAAAAAGTTTTCACCAGACTTCAATAATTACAGTATTTTGCATATTTTTCCAAATTTACGCAAGTAACCGGTGGTTGTAATACCTCTGGGGGCTCGTACCACCCACGCCTACACGCCTGTACGACTTTCCACCAACATCCCCTCGGTATACATACACTTCCACGCGGCTTACCCCGTTGGTTTTAAAACTTAAATTTCTAAAGAAAATTCTATAGGTCCCTATTGAGATACATACACCAGTGGATGCGCCAAGGGCCCCCGCGTCGATCGCCACCACTCGGGTTATCCTGGGACTTATAGTTTTTCTGATAATTAGCAAAAATTTACATTTCTATTAATATCTCGAAATTTCATCATAAAAGGTCCAGCCGATCTCCACATCGCCTTCTGCGCCTCGACGCCCCGCGTCTTTTGACACCACCCGCGTCCCGCTGCGACCTATACTTTCGGCACAAACTTGCAATTTACAAAAAATTTCCCGCCCGCCCACCCAATTGTTGTGCCTGAGGGCCAAGACTTTTGCCAGGGGTGGCCAACAACTGGAGAAAATTGTAGCAATTTAATTTATTTTTCGTAATCCACAATTGTTGTTTTTTTTTTTTTTTTTTGTTTTTGACGTAGGACCCCTATTGGGCCAGGTTTTAATTCATATTTGTGTCGTATTTCCTATTCAGTTTTCTGGTAGGAATTAGTTTTTAAGTTTTTGTCAATCTAGACGACTTCTTCATCTTCTTTACATTTTTTACATTTCTTTTTAGTCTTAAGTATTTTAAATTGTGTTATTTATTAGGCTTCTGCCACTCACGCCCCCGAATTTATTGCAATTGTTTATAAAATTGTTTTTAAATAAATAAAAAATGGCAACAGTCAGGACTCCGATCGCTGGTAGACGCCCATCTGTCGACAGCGAAAGGCCGGGTCCCTCTGGGGTCAATGTCAGGAAGAGTGCCAGTGAGTGGGAAGGTCAGACTTCAACCACTGCTGGCACTGGGCCTGCCAAGGACACCAAGAAGACCGATATCACCGCCAGGGTAGCCGAATCATCTAAGGCTCCCGTAAAAATAAACCCCCGTGTGCAGGAAGCCAAGCAGCACTTGGTTACTGCAAAAACCCACTTGGGGAGATCAAGAAATTTAAAAACGGATATAAAAGAAGGGATTACAAAAGCACTCGATTTACTGTACCAGCTAGTTAAAGATGAAGTTAATGAGAATAAGGTGAAAGGGAGTGGTACGTGTGTGAAAGAGACGGATGACAGGATAGAGAAAATGGAAGAAGAATTAAAGGAAACGAAAGAAAAGCTGGAATTTTACAGAAATTTTTCGAAAGAGTGCAGTGACGAGTTGTCCGAAGTGGTAGAGGCATTAGATAAGTTGAGGGAAATTTCCAAAAAAGAGATAGAGGAACTGAGAGAGAAGAATAAGTGTGGACCGGAATGTCAGAACGTAGGAAAGAAAGGTGAAAGCGAGAATGAGGAATTGAAAAAGCTTAAGAATAGGATCAAGGAACTGGAAAAGAGTGAAAGAGAAAATGCTACCAAGGTGAGAAATTTGGAGGCGGCAAATGAGAAAGCGAGGAGGGAAGTGTTAAGGATCAAAGAGCTAGAAAAAGTGAATGACAGGTTAAGAAAGGAAAATGACGAAGGAAAGAAGAGTAATGAAAGAATGAAGAATGAAATAGAAGTGTTGAAAACTAAGAATGTGCCGGTTCCACACTCCACACACAGCGTGGTAGAGCCGCCAAGAGACGGGTGGGAGAGTAGCGTCCTTACAAAATTGGAGGAACACTACAAGCTACTTCAGGATAATGCAAGGAAACTAGATGAGCTGAAGGAAAGTGGAACCTTCGGGGGGACAACGTACGCTGGTGCGGTAGCCGCAGGCCAGTCCAAAGCTAAGTCTTTGGCACCTGCGGCGCTGCACTCGGTAGTTGTCTCCTCGAGGGATGATATGGACACCTGCGACATACTTTTTGAAAAGGTAAGGCAAGCGATGGATGCGAAGGAAGGATGGGTCCAAGTCGAGAGAGTGAGGAAAGCAAAGGACAGAAAACTGATTGTCGCATGCAGAACGAGAGAGGAACGCGATAAGGTGAAGGGTAAATTGGATGGAATGAAAGAGCGCTTCGTCGTCGAGGCGGTCAAAAACAAGGACCCGCTTCTGGTCCTGAGGGACGTGCTGAGTGTCAACAGCGATGATGACATTCTGCGCGCCCTCAGGAATCAGAACCGGGGGGTTTTTGGCGGCCTCGACGAGGAAGAAGCTAGGATGACAATAAGATATAAAAAGAAAGCTCGAAATCCGAACAGCGCGCATATCGTAATTGCGGTGTCCCCCAAGATTTGGACGAGGGCGACTGAGGTGGGTAAACTCCACGTCGACCTCCAGCGAGTGACGGTGGAGGACCAGTCGCCCCTCGTCCAGTGCACGCGGTGCCTCGGCTACGGGCATAGTAAGAAATTTTGCAAGGAGCCCGAAGACTTGTGCAGCCATTGCGGAGGTCCTCATAACCGCGATGGCTGCCCAGCTCAAAAAGCCTTCGAACCCCCAAAATGTATAAACTGTGTCCGAGCCGGGGTATCGCCTGCACACCACCACGCCTTCAGCGGAGAGTGCCCCATAAGGAAGAAGTGGGACGCGATCGCTCGAGCCGCCGTAGCATATTGCTAAGGCGACTCGAGACATCGCGCGACACTGGAAGATAGGAGCGCATAAAACTTTTAAATTAAAACTATTATCTTTAAACAAACCCAGCTATGTTAGCAGTAATATTATATTAATACTACTGCGACATAAACACCTGGTAATTAATTAGGCATAAAGAATTCAAAATTAAACTAAATTAAAAACAATAATAAACTAAAAAATAAAAACTCGTGCTCCTTCCATATATAAAATATGCCTCTCAATAAAACATTTAAGCTAAAATAAAACACAAACAAATATCTATAAAAATCTAATAAATTGAACTAAATTAAACTAAAGTAACTAAATTAAAACACAGTAATAAACTAAAATAAAAACTCGTGCTCCTTCCATATATAAAAATATGCCTTTCAATAAAACATTTACGCTAAAATAAAACACAAACAAATATCTACAAAAATCTAATAAATTAAACTAAATTAAACTAAACTAACTAAATTAAAACACAATAATAAACTAAAATAAAAACTCGTGCTCCTTCCATATTATAAAATACCCCTCTTAATAAAACATTTACCCTAAAATAAAACACAAACAAATATCTATAAAAATCTAATAATAAATAATAAAACCTACCACGCAACAACAAAATAAAAATAAACAACATGCAACACATACACATAACCAACCATACACAGTACACACTACACTACTGATTACACATGTTACTAGAAAACATACCGGGTATTCTCTGCCTTATTATGTAATAAGGGGCAGAATAAACCGTTCGCATACACATACAGACATAACAATTACACACAAAATGATTTTTAAAAAAAGTAATCAAATAGAATTATATCCCCATCCCCAAATAACCAATTAAAATCAATATTATAAAAATCAAACAACAATACAGCATTAAATTCATAAAGTCAAATAATCAAAAATTAACATTTAATTCTCTTCCATTTAAATAAATGCATAGTAGGACTATTGATATATATATTATAGGCACTTAAAAATAAATAACCAATTGAAATTAACAATAAATAATCAATCTTCGGCATACCAAACAAATTCAAATTTAAGTGATACACAATAAACAATAAACAACTCATTTCGGCAAATAACTTCAAACCAAGAATTATTAGTATAAATCAAGCAAAATCCACAGCAAACCTTTTTACAAATTTAAATAATAATTAACAAATAAATTTAACAACAGCAAACAAGGGCTCGGCTACTTTTAAGGCTGAGGTACCTACGAATAGGACCACCGGAATGCTATTCAGAGTATTCCGGTGGGACTTGAAAAAAAAAAAAAAAAAAAAAAAAAACCTAACCTAACCTAACCTAACCTAACCTAACCTAACCCAGTCCCGTTTCGCTACTTGCAGCGTAGACAGTGTTTTCTATACGCTCCGCGTTCAAAAAATCAGTTCGCCGGTAAAAGTTTTTAAAAGTGATAAGTGTGATACACCGAAATTTGCGCAATCGCGAGACGCAACGAACACCAAAAACCGCGTCGCGATCGGACGGGAATTGAGGGTTTTATCCCGGAGAAACCCCCGATTTCTAAAGTGCAAAGTTTTTAAGTGCGTGCGCTGCGCGATTTTGAGCGATAGCTTACATTTCTGGAACTGCAGCGAGAAGGGCCAGGACCAGGAGTATAATCCTGGAAAATTTGGAAATTTTTGGCCCAGGAACGCCAGAATTACAGCCGTTTTTCTGGCGTACCAATAAAGGAAGAAACCATCCGAGGGGGTTGCAGCGAGGGTTGCGGCACATCAGCGCAACCGGCTTGCCGAGACCAGCAAGACCCAGTTAGTCCCGTGTGGATCAGACCACCGGGACAGAAGCTATCGTGGAAAAAAGGTTGGAAAAATATATAAGAACTTTGTGATTTAATAACCCCGAAAATTGAGTGACAACCCCAGCTTTTTATGTAGTAAATCAGTGGTGCATAAGCCAGGGAAGCTAGGGAAAAAATTTCAGGTCAAAACAACAGGGTTAAGATTTTCAAAATTATAAAAAACCGTCATAAACAACTTTCTAATCGCCATCCCGGAGTTTCCAGGACTCACCTCCTCTCGGGGGCACAACGTTAAGGGGCAAAAGTTATACAATCTGAAAGGGCTTTTTACACCCTTCAGATAGGTATATAGAAACCCAGGTTTTAAACAGCCAAAAATTCGTGGGAACGCATAGCATCATCCGGGGGGCGAAAGGACGCCATCAAGAGGAAAATCTACTCCTAAACGTGGAAATTTAAAAATCACCGGAAATCCTGGACTTTATTAAAGTTTTAATTTAGAATAATATAGTTTAATACATTAAGATTGTATATTTCCGGGTTATTTACTAAAATAATCGGGGGAAATATTTTTAAAAATTCGTCTAAAATAGTGCATTTATCTTTATTTTCGCTGGAGCAGTAGTGCAATCGCACGCTGCGGAAAAACTTCCTCCCAGGGGTGGGCTGTGAGGAAATTCGGTGGAAATCAAAATTAAGGGCAACTTTAAGACCCCTGTGAGCTAAATCAGGCATTCTTTTTTGGAAAATAGGAAATCGCCTGAACAAATTTCGCCACTATACTTTAGATAAAAATTTCCTCAAAATTCAAAATTCAAAATTTTTAAAGGGTAATATTTCGGAAACCGGGGGGGTTACAAAGAAAATTAAACCGCAGGGGTCATTTTTTGGCATATTCTAATACTGCGTAATTTTTTTCAGATTTTTAATATCAAAATTGGGGGGGGTCATTTCTAAAATCAAATTACGTAACCACTATTTTCTCACAACTTACCTAGAACGGAGATAGCGGGGACATATAGCGGATAATTATTTTATTGCTTTTATTAATTTCTTGTTGTTAGGATAATTATTTTATTGTGTAAATTATTGTGATATTATCCGGTTTTATTGTGCAACATTATCGTGCAATTATTATTGCACTATAGTGGTCAGGTGCGAGTCGAGTCGGCACTAAAATTTTTTAGAAAAAAATTTTTTTTTTATTTTATTTTTCTTTTTCCGTTGTATCTCGGGAAGGGGGCGTCCTAGCGCAAAAAGGACCAAAATTTTGGCCCCCCTTGTTACCCCGCTAATTGATAGGCACCCATACCGATCCCACCACTTCCGGGGGGGGGGAACGGGATTTGCCTGCCGGAAACTTTGGGTGCCCATAACTCGGGAACCCCTCCACTTAGAGGGGTCGAGTTTGAGT
This sequence comes from Cybosia mesomella, assembly GCA_946251805.1. Classification (NCBI taxonomy): domain Eukaryota; kingdom Metazoa; phylum Arthropoda; class Insecta; order Lepidoptera; family Erebidae; genus Cybosia; species Cybosia mesomella. The sequence continues at coordinate 13,487 of OX276400.1, forward strand.
TCGTTAGAACGGGGCTGGTGAAGGCTACCATCTGACCGCCCTATAGCGGCTCTAGCTAGAGCCAAAATTTTTAAATTTAAATTTTTCGGTTTTTTCGGGTTTTTTATTATACTTTCTCCTCACACCTGGCCAATATTTGATTTTAACTTTTAATTATTTTTGACATTGCCTATTGGCTCATTTTGTGTATATTATTTTTTGACTTTTATTGTATATTGACCGCCTTTTGGCACCTTATTGTGTTTCAATTCTCTTAATATTGACATATCTTTTGACTGCCTATTGGCATTTTTACTGTGAAATTTTATTTTAAATTTATTGACATAATTTGACCGCCTATTGGCACTTTTATTGCGTATATTTTATATTCTTTTTAAACTTGACATTTTTACTGACCGCCTATTGGCTCATTAACATTTATTGACTGTTTTATCGACTTACCTTATTAGGTAAATTTTAATTTAGGTTTAAGGTTTCAACGTTTTATTGACTCGCCGTATTCGGCCATTTTTATCAGACAATTTAAGTTTTTATAGTTTTATTAATTATTGACTAGCCCTATTGGCAAATTAGCAATCAGCAGTACAATTAGCATCGAGTGGACACTTTACACCCACTCTAGGTATAAGCTAGAAGTAGGGCACTATACACCCACCTCTAGCCAGCGCCGGTCCGAACATGGCCTGCATAGGTCGCTCACCCGACGCGCCAAAGCGCCCACCCACTATCTCGCAGGCCACGGTAACGAAGGAGAAGAAGGAAAAAAGGTTAATAAGGAAGGTAATGGACGCTGACGCTGGCGCCGGCACCAGCACCAAAACTGGGGCTGGGGCCAGCGTTAGCGCCCCGGAAAAAAGGAAGAGTGTGGGCGAGATAGTGGGGAAATTGGAGGGCCAGGGTCCTGGGCCCGAGCGACCCAATCGCGTGCAGAGGAGCCCGCAAGGGGGTCCCCCCCCCAAAAGGCTGCAGTCGGAATGGGTCGCTCGGGCCAAGGCCCTAAAACACAGGGTAGGCACGATACTAAAGGGGACGAAACTGAAGGAGACCACGAAGTTGGAGGTGGAGGAGGTCGTCGACGAGCTATGTCACCTGGTGTGTGAAGCATCGGAAGGCTCGTCGACGCCCCCCCCCACCTCGGGAGACAAGGGTAAGGAGAAGGCAAGTGGAGATAGGGAAAAGGAACGGGTGAGCGAAGGACCGGCGCAAAGTCTACTGGGCCTAAATAATTTATTAAATGAGCATAGGGACCTGCTGACGACTCACAAAGCCGAAATGGCCACCCTGTCGGCGAGAATGGAAGAAGTGAGGACAGCGTTCGAGGGACACCACAGCAGCGTGGGACAGCTGGAGAAGCTGGTCCAAACTGCCAAACAGACGGTCGCGGCGACGGTGGGACAAGCTCCCACCTACGCCGCGGTCCTGGCAGGGCCCAAGGTCAGCGGGCCAACCTACTCTGTTGTGGTGTCCTCCGACAACAATTCGAGCGCCCAAGTCGTAGAAAATATTAAAAAAGCCCTGGATGCGACCAAAACAGGCATCAGGGTCGACAGGGTGAGGACCGTCAAGGACGGAAAGGTTGTCCTGAGTTGTGCCTCGGAGGCGGACCTGAGAAAGGCGAAGGAAAGAATGGCGAAGAGCGGAAGCGCGATGAACGTAAGGGAGGCCCCAGCGCGGAACCCATTAGTGGTTCTGCGAAACCTGCTGAGGTACAACTCAGACCAGGACATTGTTGCTGCACTTCAGGTCCAGAACCGGCACCTGATGGATGGCCTATCAGCCACCGAGACCGCCGCAGTGGTGCGATACAGGAGGTCAGCGCGGAACTCTTTGGAGTGCCACGCTGTCCTCCAGGTCCACCCCAAACTATGGCGGCGCCTAATCGAGGCTGGCAGAGTCCATATCGACATCCAACAGGTGCGGGTTGAGGACCAGTCCCCTCTACTACAATGCACGAGATGTCTTGCGTTCGGCCACGGCAGGGCCCGCTGCACGGAGGTCGCGGACCTCTGTGCCTTTTGCGGGGGCCCGCACCATAGAACGGAGTGCCCTGCAGTGGCCGAGGGGGAGGTCCCCTCATGCATAAATTGTAAAAAAGCAAAGTGTGGGACTGGCGTTCATACGGTGTTCAGTGCGGACTGTCCAGTAAGGCAGAAATGGGACGCCATAAGTCGGCAGAACGTGGCTTATTGCTAAGGTGGCCGCGGGCGTCCCAGGCACTGCAGATGGTACCGCACTGTACACCGTGGTGCAGGCGAACCTCCAGCGGAACCAATTGGCCACTACGGAACTCATGATGGAGGCCCAGAGGAAGGGAGTGGACGTGGCCCTCATCCAGGAGCCATACGTCGGGGCCATAAATGAGATGAAGGGGTACGGTGGGGTGAGGATATTCCAGTGCGCGAATCGCGGCGGGGGCGCTGTCAAGGCTGCTGTTGCGGTTTTCAACCGGGACATCAGCGTTGAACAGTTCCCCCACATGACCACCAACAACATTGCGGTGGTCCGTTTACGCACCAGCGCCTGGGATGTCCTCGCCGTATCGTACTACCTAGACAAGAAGATGGCGATGGCCCCATACCTGGACCACTTGACCTCCATCATGGGGACCCTAGGTGGATCAAGGCTCATCGTTGGAGGGGATGCGAACGCCAGGAATATATGGTGGGGGGACCACAGAACCAATAGGAGGGGAAAGAAGTTCGCCGCTTTCGTAGAGGGGGCTGGCCTCCACGTACTAAATCAGGGGTCTACCCCCACGTTTGATACCATGCGTGGGGGTAAACAGTTCACGAGCTTTATCGACGTGACTTGTTGCAGCGTGGACCTGCTCGCCTTGGTCGACGACTGGAGAGTAGTCAAGGACCTAACTACGTCAGACCATAACGGAATAATGTTCAAAATTCAACTACGCAGAGCGAAAGGTATCGCAGTGGAGCGGACGACCCGTGTGTTCAACACCCGCAAAGCCAACTGGGAACACTTCTGCAGTAAGTTCAGCGAGGAGTGTGGGCTGAACCGGCTAACTGCAGAAGATATCCGGTCAGTTGACGACGCGGGTGTTCTGAACGACATAGTCCGAAAACACACGGAGTCGGTGACGAGGGCGTGCGAAGCTGCGATGCCCAAGCTCAAACAATTCGGCAAATACAAAGTTCCGTGGTGGTCTGACGAGCTAGAACAGATGAAGCGCTCAGTCGCGACCAGGAAGCGCAGAGTCCATTGGGCTTCACAGTCGCGTCGGCAAAGCGTCGTTGATGAGTACGTGGCGGCGAAGGCCCTCTACGAAAGTGAAACGAAAGCAGCACAAATTAGGTCCTGGAAATCCTTTTGTGAGCGTCAGACGAAGGAGGGGGTCTGGGAGGGTATATATAGGGTAATTCGCAGGACAGGTAAACAGGAGGAAGAACTGCCGCTCTCGCAGAATGGGGCTCCGGTCGGCCAGAACGACTCCGCGCGCGTGTTGGCGGAAACCTTCTTCCCCAGCGACCATCAGGGTAGCGATACAGACGAGCACCGCCGTATCAGGGCCGAAGCCGAAATCCCGGTAAAGGTCCTGTTACATAATGATGATGAACCGGCCTTTACCGAGGAAGAGCTTCGGTCCGCGGTGCTCAGCTTTAACCCGAAAAAGGCCCCTGGGCCAGAGGGTTTCACGGCTGAAATATGCTCGCGGGCCATTCTGTTCGACATGGGGCTCCATCTAACACTATATAATAGGTGCTTCGCACTCGGGTACTTCCCGAAGGACTGGAAGGAGGCGACCGTGGTTGCATTTCGCAAGCCTGGGAAGTCGGACTACCAGGACCCACGGTCGTACAGACCCATAGGGCTGCTTCCGGTCATGGGGAAGATACTCGAGAAGATGGTGGTACGACGACTCGGCCACCATCTGGCGCCGGCATTGAGTCCTCGCCAGTACGGCTTCACCGCACAGCGCAGCACGGAAGACGCCCTCTATGATCTGGTGAACCATATTCGTGGCGAAACCCATAAGGGGAAAATCGTCACGATGGTTTCGCTAGACATAGAGGGCGCCTTCGACAGTGCTTGGTGGCCGGCGGTGAAGGTTGCGCTGGCGAGGGCCAATTGCCCACCACGGCTCGACGCCATATTGCGAAGCTACCTAAGCGAGAGGCAGGTCACGGTCAGGTACGGGGGCGCTGAGCACACCAGGGAATGTAACAAAGGCTGCGTGCAGGGCTCCATAGGGGGACCCCTGCTTTGGAACCTCCTCATCGACCCGCTGCTAGTGGGCCTGACCCGGAGAGGCGAGTACTGCCAGGCTTTTGCCGATGACGTAGTACTCGTCTTCTCCGGTGACACAGCAGCGGATATCGAACATCGCGGCAGTGCCGCGCTCGAATACGTGCGGGAATGGGGTGTCATAAATAAGTTGAGGTTTGCACCGCACAAGACTAGTGCAATGGTGCTAACCCGGAAACTTAAGTATGACACCCCACGCCTGAGCATGGCGGGCGTTGCCATTGCCGCGGTGCAGGAGGTCAAGATTCTGGGGCTGTTGATAGACAGCAAGTTGACGTTCAACGCCCATGTTAAAGGTGTTTGCAGTAGGGCGTTGAACGTCTACAAGGGTGTATCGGCAGCTGCCAGATCCAGCTGGGGGCTCCACCCGGAGGTGGTCCGTATAATATACACGGCCACCGTGGAGCCCATTATCACGTATGCCGCTGCCGTTTGGGCACCGTCTACACACAAGGTCGAAACGAGGAAAAGGTTGGAAGCCGTGCAGCGCGGATTCGCACAGAAGCTCTGTCGGGCGTATCGGACGGTGTCTCTAAATGCCGCTCTGGCTCTGGCCGGTCTCCTCCCCCTCGACATTCGCATAAGGGAAAATGCCGCCCTGTACGAATGCCGGCGGGGGGCAGAGCGGCCGGAATTGGCGGATCGGCAGGTGGAGACACCGACTCCGTTCAGGTGCAGGCCCCACCCGGCCGACCATATGAGCCTGCAGTTCGCTTGCCTGACGACCGCAGAGGAGGTCGAGCGGGTGGACAGTGCAGTGCGGTACTATACTGACGGGAGCAAGATTGATGGCAGGGTGGGGGCCGCCATTTCTATATGGAATGGCGAAACCGAAACCAAGGCCATCAAGCTTGCTCTCTCACCGTACTGCACTGTCTACCAGGCGGAACTGCTGGCCATATGCAAGGCTACGGGGCTTGCCGCAAAGCACCGCGGAGCTTCTGCAATTCTAAGCGACTCTCGTTCAGCCCTAGAAACTGTTGTAAACAGTCAGTCCCCGCATCCCCTGGCGGTTGAAGCCAGGGCGAACCTGCGTGAAGCATTGATCCAAGGCGGGGAAGTGTCCCTGTACTGGATCAAGGCCCACGCAGGCTTAGCGGGGAACGAGAGGGCTGACGAGCTGGCGAAAGCCGCGGCTCTCCGGTCCAAAGTTCGACCAGTGTACGACTTGGTGCCGGTGTCACACGTCAAGCGTCTTATCCGTAATGGAGCGCTTGACGAGTGGAACCGGCGCTACCAGTCGGGGACGGTGGCCAGCGGCACAAAACTGTTCTTCCCTGATGTGTTCACCGCTTATAAGTTCGCCTTAAAAAGGGAACTCTCGTACGAGACCACTCAGGTCCTCACGGGGCACGGTGCGTTCGCCGCGTACTTGTACAGATTCAAGTGCAGGGCGAGCCCATCGTGCATCTGTAGTCCGACTGAGGACGAAACGGTCTCTCACCTCCTGTTTGACTGCCCTGCGAACGGGGTAGACAAGTATAATACAGAAATGAGATTAGGGAAGAGGCTGGACAAAGGGGTGTTGTTAGAAATTTTTAAAAATAATGACGATAGAGAACAGTTTCTGGAGTACTGCACCAAGATAGTAAGAAAATGCATGGAAAGGAACAGGGCGGGTGGCGTGTTGGGCGCCGTATGATAAGCGCATTTGCGCTGCCAGCATATGGCGGTCCCAGCGCGTCACCAAAAAGAACGCCGTTCAAGGAGGTGCAGTACTCCAGTAGAGTACAGTATTTTCAAATAAAGACTTTAATTATTTTAATGTATTAATTATTATGAGTTTTATTAATTGAAATGTAAATTACGTAGCCAAATTGTATTTATTTTATATTGTTCTAATTTATTTTAAATTTTATAATTATTGTGGTTTTTTTTTTTTTTTTTTTTTTTTTTTTTTTTTTTTTTTTTTTTTTTTTTTTTTTTTTTTTTTTTTTTATTATTGTAACTAATTTTAAATTTTTAACCAATTTGTATTATGTCCTAGTTTAATAATTATTATCGTTTTTAATTTTAACTGTTTTTAACCAATTGTATTTATATTTTGGCTATTTTAAAGAATGTGGAATTATTTATTGTTTTTAAATTATAATTAAATGTAAAAAATTTGTACTCTACAACTATGGTAATAAATAAATGAATGAACCCGAAAAGGGAAATGAAAAAACAACACAGTAGCTACACATACACCAGACGAACAAAGCCTTCATTATGTGAGGGAGAAACTGATTAGGTCCCAGCTTCGCGGGCCACCCCACGCGGGTGGACTGGTAGGCCCACTAGGCACACGAGACCTACACAAAAAAAAAAAAAAAAAAAAAAAAAAAAAAACCTAACCTAACCTAACCTAACCTAACCTAACCTAACCTTTTTTTTTTTTTTTTTTTTTTTTTTTTTTGTTTAGGCAGGAAAAAATGTACCTTCCGCATACCGCGCAGCGCGGGGACGCCGCGCGGTTATGTGGGGCTCTCACCACACTAAAACAACCTGCCGTGTGCCATACACCGCGACTTAGTGAGTGAACCGTCGGAAATACTTCGCACTCATCGACGGAACACCCAAGCGCTGGCCCGCAAAGGTGCGGTGCGGGCCCGTCTTCTAGGCGATGTCCAGGCACACCGGGACATCACCCCTTCGCGGGGGGCTCTACTGCGGGTGGAGGGCAAACCCCGGCCCATCCACCCGCGGCCACACTAGGGCGGCATGAGGCGCAAGAATGCGCGCGCACGCCGCCCGGTTCGCCGGCGGCGGATTAGATCTGCGAGGCCGTCTGCCTCTCTGATCCTCTCCGCCGCCTCCTTCTGCGAGATGACTTCCTCGCAGAAAGATGCGACCGCGGTAAAACAACTCTCGCTGCGGGCCATGGAGCGCAGGATGGCCGGCAGCGAGAGATCGACTCCCACTATTGCCACGAGGTCTCGGCGCTGCACCGCCCAAGCTGGACAAGCCTCGAGCGTGTGCTGCGCCGAGTCCTCGCGGCAGGGACAGTGATGACAGGCGGGACTCGATTCCCTCCTGGCGACCGAGTACAGATACTTTCCGAAACAGCCGTGCTCGGAAAGCATCTGAGTCAGTCGGAAGGAAAGGGTCCCGTGCTGTCTCTCCGTCCACTCGACAATGACCGGCTGGAGCGCCGCCACGGTGCGATGACCTGCACTCGGGGACTCCAGCCGGGACGACCAGTCAGCCATGATGGCTTGGCGGGCGGCATCTCGCCACCCGCGGACCTCTTCGGGCGGGGGCCGACTGCCACTACCCGCCCTATATTGTGTCGTCTGCCGATAAACTTCGGCGAGCACTTCCGCCTCCAAGTCCCATGGGGGTGTTCCGGCCAATGCGCAGGCCGCTTCCGTCGAAACGGTGCGGTACCCGCGTATAGCCCTGACCGCCACGATACGCTGGGCCCTTAACAGGTAGGGCCTATTGCGGGCAGTCAGGGCGTCCGCCCACAAACCTAACCTAACCTAACCTAACCTAACCTAACCTAACCTAACCTAACCTAACCTAACCTGGGGCGCGTGTCCTACTGCCTCGTCTAGGCGCTAGGACGCAAACTCTGTCGGAGTCTTCTACCGACACCAGCGTCGGTACGGTGGTGTCTGTCGACTCGCGGCCGTCCTCCCCGGGCAGACTTTGGCGGAAACGCTTAAACTCTGCGTCGGACGGGGACTGCTCCGAGTCGGGAGACCGTGTGGATGCCGCTGAGGTCGGTGGCAAGAAACTGCGCGGTCGTCCCCCGACCACAGGCCAGTATGTCGGCCTGGCGAAAGCCAAGGCCGAGCTCAACCTGGCCAAGGAGCGAGAGCTCCAACTTCGGGCAGAGGAGGAACTGGCGGAGGAGCTGCGGCAGCAGAAGGAGTCATTCCTTCTAAAACCGCACAAACCGCAAACCGAGTCGACCGTGTCAGCTGCTCACCTTCGGGCTGAGGAGTTGACGCAAGCCATAGAGGCAGCCGTAGGGACCGTTCAGACGGTGGCGAAGAAATCGTCCCGTCTGAAGGGTCAATATGTGCGGGACCTCAATCTCGCGGCAAGCTCCATCCTGGAGTACGCTCGCGAGTTGAGGTCTCGCACAGAGTCGGACGAGGTGGCCAGGCTTCAGGCCGAGCTGGTCACCCTCCGAGCTGAAATAGGTGTTTTGAGGGAGCGGGCGGACTCGGCTCCCCTCACTATGAGCCGCGACGAGATCGCCTTTATGGTTGATGCGCGGCTCGAGGGGATACAGGACCGCCTGTTGCCCGAGAAACGGCTCCGTCCTCCGCTTCAGGCGGACATACGTAATGCTGCCGCAGCTGCCTCCGCGTCCTCTTCGGCCATAGGCGTCGAAGAGCCAGCGCTCCCCGCGTCGGCGCCCACCGCACCCCCCGCGTCTAAGGCCAAGGCTAAGGCCAAGGCCAAGGCCGCCCGCGGGGCGACACCTGTGGTGACCACACCTGCGGCGTCTACGCCTAAGCAGGCGCCACCTAAGGTGGCCAAACCCGCGGCGTCCGTGCCTGAGCAGGCACAACCTTCGAGGTTGCCTTCAACCTCGGAGACTGCCCCAGGCAACAAAAAAAAGAAACGGCAAGCGAGGAAGAGCGCTGCTGCCAAACAGGCAGCTGCCGCTCAACCACCTCGCCCGCTGCCACCTCCCCCCTCGTCGATGGACGAGGGATGGACTGTGGTGGCGAAGCGGGGCCCGACTAAGCCAGCAGCGAAACCCGCTCCGGCTGTGGCCCCAAAAAAGGCGGGCCCTAAACTCCGCCCCCCGCGTACAGCAGCAGTGGTCATTACCCTGCAGCCAGGCGCGGTGGAGCAGGGCGCAACTTATGCGGCCGTCCTTGCGGAGGCGGAAAAATCCATCGATCTCAAAGGCCTAGGGATCGATGGTGTCCGCTTCCGCAAGGCGGCGACGGGGGCACGGATCCTCGAGGTGGCTGGCGCCGGTAACGCCGAAAAGGCGAACGGGCTAGCCACCGAGCTCAAAAAAGTCTTGGGCGACGTGGTCCGCGTGTCTCGACCGGAGAAATGCGCAGAACTGCGCATCTCCGGCCTGGATGACGCGGCCACTAAAACGAAAGTGGCATCGGCCATCGCAGCCGAGGGAGGGTGTGCCACAGAGGCCGTAAAGGTTGGCGAGATCAATCGCCCACCTGGTAGGCTGGGGTCGGTCTGGGTTAAATGCCCTACCGCCGCAGCCCAAAGGGTGACCGATGGTCGCCGAATCTTGGTCGGGTGGTCGGTCGTCCGACCAACACTCTTAGAGCCCAGACAGCAGCGGTGCTTCCGTTGTCTGGAACCGGGCCACATCGGAGTGAAGTGCACTGTGGGCATTGACCGCAGCGGGCTTTGCTTCAACTGCGGCAAGCCCGGCCATGCGGCCGCAGCGTGCACTGCCGAACCCCACTGTCCGATATGCGCGGCAGGGGGCAAGGCGTCTGGTCACCGGCTGGGCAGCAAAGACTGCGCAGCGGGTGACCAGAAGCGGGGCAAGCGACCCCAGGGACGGCAGGCGGCGAAGGGTGGCCCCGTGGCGCCCTCGCAGTCTGTCGATCTCTCGCAGACCGAGGAGGCGATGGATACGGCCCACTCATAAATGGCGACTATCTCCTTCCTGCAGGCGAACATCAACCACTGCGTCGGAGCTCAGGACAATTTGTTCCAGTGCATGGCGCAGTGGCAGGCGTCGGTTACGGTGATCTCCGATCCGTACTACGTTCGCCCCCGCGACGACTGGGCGAGTGACCTCGACGGCTCAGTTGCGATCGTTACGCAACTGCACGTCCCCGGCTCCGCTCCCTTCGAGAAGGTCTTGAGGGGCCGGGGATGTGTGACGGTCACTTTAGGCGGCATCGCAGTGATCGGGGTGTACTGCCCTCCCAGCAAAACCCTCGCCGACTTCGAGCAACTGCTCTTAGAAATCGGGGGTATGGTGGAAGGGGTGCACCCCGCTCATGTCGTGATTGCCGGAGACTTCAACGCGCACTCGCGTGCTTGGGGATCACCGGACACCGACGATAGAGGAGAAGCGTTGGAAGAGTGGGCGGTGTCTACTGGCGTGGTGCTCCTCAACAGGGGGACGGTGAACACGTTCTTAGGGCCCCAAGGAGGCACATCGATTATTGACCTGACGTTCGCCAGCCCCGCGCTGGCACGCAGGGCGCGCAACTGGAGAGTCTTCGAGGGAGAGGAGAACTTGTCCGATCACCGATATATTCGGTTCGACATTTCCTCCTCGCCCGCGACGGCTGCATGGTCAAGTAATCGTCCCCTTAGCGGAGAAAATCCGCGCTGGCGAGTAGCCACGCTGGATCGGGAGCTGGCTATCGAGGCGGCCATCGTGGAACGGTGGGCTGGTGCCGGCACTACCCATCTGGACGTGGACGCAAAATCGGAGCAGCTCCAGGATTCGCTGACTCGCGTCTGTGACGCGGCTATGAGTAGGGCAAGGCCGGTTCCTCCCCGGAGACAGGTGTACTGGTGGCGCCCGCACCTCGCTGAGCTTCGGCAAGCGAGCTGGGCATCGCAACGCCGGTACACTCGTGCCCGGGGAAGACGGGTTAGGGACCTGGTCTTGGAAGCGGAGCTTCGCGCTGCGTGGCAGGCCGCCCGTGCGGTCTACAGCGCAGCGATCAAGTCGGCTAAGGAGGAGGCCTGGAGGGAGTGGCTTGAGACACTCGACAGAGATCCATGGGGGCGGCCATACAAGGTCATGAGCCACAAGCTCCGACCGTGGGCGCCCCCACTCACCAGGTCTCTGGAGCCCTCGTTCGTAGGACAAGTGGTCAGCACCCTATTTCCGGCGGCAGACGAATGGGTCCCTCCGACCATGTCGTCACGTAACCAGGAGCCAACAGCGGCGGAGGTCATTCCTCCCGTGTCCGAGGAGGAACTGGAGGTGGCCGTTCTGCGACTCAAGGCGAAGAACGGCGCCCCAGGCCCGGACGGAGTACCTGGACGGCTGATCACCTCGGTGATGCCGATTATCGGGGAGGATACGCGATCCCTCATGACGGAATGTCTGACGGGGGGGAGATTCCCGCGTACTTGGAAGATCGGGAAGCTCGTTCTTCTCGGTAAGAACGGCCGCCCAAAAGAGTCACCGTCGGCCTACCGCCCGATAGTACTGCTTGACGAGATGAGCAAGCTGTTCGAGCGGGTGATCAGTGCTCGTCTCGTCAAGCACCTGGAGGGGGTAGGACCAGACTTGCACGACGGTCAATTTGGTTTTCGCCGCGGGAGGTCAACCCTAGATGCCATTTCGCACTTGCGGGAACGCGTGGGGGAGGCAGTCGACCAGGGAGAAGTGGTCCTTGCGGTTTCGCTGGATATCGCGAATGCGTTTAACACGCTTCCTTGGGCGACTGTCGCGGAGGCACTTAGGTACCACAAGGTTCCCGAGTACCTTAGGCAAGTGCTCGGGGACTACTTCGTCGGGCGCGCGATCACGTATCCGTCGCGCGATCGGCTCGTCCGGCGAGAGATGTCATGCGGTGTTCCACAGGGGTCGGTCCTCGGCCCTCTCCTGTGGAACATCGGATTCGACTGGGTCCTACGCGGTGCAAATCTCCGGGGAGTCGGTATACTTTGTTATGCCGACGATACCCTGGTCACCGCGCGGGCCCCTCATTTTCGCGATGCGGCGGTGCTGGCCACGGCTGGTGTGGCGCAAATAGTGCGCCGCATCAAGGCGCTCGGGCTCCGGGTGGCTCTCGAAAAATCCGAGGCTCTGTTTTTCCACGGGCCTCGGAGACCTCCACCTGTAGGCGCAAAAATCGTGGTAGGGGGCACCTCCATCGCTGTCGGGTCGAGGATGAAGTATTTAGGACTCGTTCTCGACAGTCGGTGGGGGTTTGTGGAGCACTTTCGGCAACTGGCTCCGAAACTTTTAGCCTACGCCGGAATGCTCGCAAGGCTCCTCCCCAACAAAGGGGGACCGGGTAGTGCGTGCCGTCGCCTGTACGACGGAGTGTTGCGTTCGAAAGCACTGTACGGTGCGCCGATATGGGCAGATGCTCTGAGCGCTCAGAATATGGTCTTGCTGCGGCGCCCGCAGCGAGCCATAGCGCAAAGAGCGGCTCGGGCGTACTGTACGGTGTCGTACGAGGCGGCTTGCGCAATCGCAGCCAGTCTACCGTGGGATCTCGAGGCGGGGGTACTGTCGCAGGTTTACCGGCGAAGTACTCTGGTACGCAGGGGCGGGGGTTGGCCAACCGTGGAGGAGATCGGAAGCTGGAGAGCGCAAGCTCGCGACGTTCTCTTCGACAGGTGGTCGGCCCGACTAGAGGGGTCCGCGGTGGGGAAGGAACTGGTTTCGGCCATCCAACCCATTCTGCGGCCCTACGTCGAAAGGCGGCACGGGACTCTAACGTTCCACCTTACACAACTCTTAACGGGGCACGGTTGCTTCGGGAAGTACTTGTGGGAGGTGGTCGGCATCGAGCCGGAGCCTACGTGCCGCCACTGTAGCGGTGGGGCTGTGGACACGGCGGAGCATACGCGCGTCGTGTGCACGGCTTGGAGCGGGGAGCGTTCGGCTCTAATAGGTAGGATAGGACAAGACCTCTCGCTGCCGGCCGTGGTTCACGCCATGGTCGACAGCGAAGAGGGCTGGGCCGCCGTCGTCTCATTCGCTGAGACAGTCATGACGGCAAAACGAGAGACGCTCAGAGAGAGGGAACGTAGCGGTTTGACGCTTCCTCCTCGCCGGCCCACAGCGTCGGGGCGGCGGCGTATGCAGTACGCCAGCCGCCTGGCCTTGGAAGGAGGATCGGGGGATCCACCGACCTAATAATGGCCCCGCGATGTGGCGCCCCTAGTGTTCAGGGGGCGCTTACATGTGACGTTACAGGGGAAGGGCATTGGCCTAACCCCTGGGAGTCGAGCCCGCTCGTTGGGCAACGCCGGCCGGATCGCAGTGAGCAAACGCCTGCCTATCCTGTGATCTGACCTGAAGGCGATGAAGTGGACATCGTGAGGTTTAGTGGGTATGCCCCGAAGAGGTGAGTCCCACATACGGCCTCCAGATACCCCCCATATCGGAGGTAGCATGCCTAATAGCATTCCTCACGTAAAAAAAAAAAAAAAAAAAAAAAAACCTGGGGCGGGCCCCCGTAAGTGAGCTTTGAGTACGTCCTTGTCGTCCGGCCCTGGACCCCGACCTGACCACCGTAACGGAGTGGCAGGCGGGTGACCGAATCTCTGGCTCGATACTTGAGGGGCATTAAGAGCGATCAGTTATTTCTGAGCTTGCGGTACTTTTCAGTGCCAACAAAACGGTGCTTCTCAGCGCCAATAAGGTTAGAGGTCGTCTGACATCGGAAACGATGTCTGACGAGTGTTCTGGCCCTCAGGGGGCGGGGAGTGGGACTGAGAGGTCCCGCTCTCCTCTCCGAGGTGCGCGTGACCCTAAGGGGGCGGGGAAAGGGGCCGAAAGGCCCCGATCTCCCCTCCTGGGGGCTTTTAACCCTGAGGGGTCGGGGAGAGGGACCGAAAGGTCTCAATCCTCCCTCCCAGGGGTTTGCAAGGAGGCGCGCGTCCTACTGCCTCGTCTAGGCTCTAGGACGCAAACTCTGTCGGAGTCTTCCACCGACACCAGCGTCGGCACGGTGGTGTCTGTCGACTCGCGGCCGTCCTCCCCGGGCAGACTTTGGCGGAAACGCGCAAACTCTGCGTCGGACGGGGACTGCTCCGAGTCGGGAGACCGAGTGGATGCCGCTGAGGTCGGTGGCAAGAAACTGCGTGGTCGACCCCCGACCACAGGCCAGTATGTCGGCCTGGCGAAAGCCAAGGCCGAGCTCAACCTGGCCAAGGAGCGAGAGCTCCAACTTCGGGCAGAGGAGGAACTGGCGGAGGAGCTGCGGCAGCAGAAGGAGTCATTCCTTCTAAAACCGAGCAAACCGCAACAACAGGCGACCGTGTCATCTGCTCACCTACGGGCTGAGGAGTTGACACAGGCCATAGAGGCAGCTGTAGGGACCGTTCAGACGGTGGCGAAAAAGTCGTCACGTCTGAAGGGTCAATATGTGCGGGACCTCAATCTCGCGGCAAGCTCCATCCTGGAGTACGCTCGCGAGTTGAGGTCTCGCACAGAGTCGGACGAGGTGGCCAGGCTTCAGGCCGAGCTGGTCACCCTCCGAGCTGAAATAGGTGTTTTGAGGGAGCGGGCGGACTCGGCTCCCCTCACTATGAGCCGCGACGAGATCGCCTTTATGGTTGATGCGCGGCTCGAGGGGATACAGGACCGCCTGTTGCCCGAGAAACGGCTCCGTCCTCCGCTTCAGGCGGACATACGTAATGCTGCCGCAGCTGCCTCCGCGTCCTCTTCGGCCATAGGCGTCGAAGAGCCAGCGCTCCCCGCGTCGGCGCCAACCGCACCCCCCGCGTCTAAGGCCAAGGCTAAGGCCAAGGCCAAGGCCGCCCGTGGGGCGACACCTGTGGTGACCACACCTGCGGCGTCTACGCCTAAGCAGGCGCCACCTAAGGTGGCCAAACCCGCGGCGTCCGTGCCTGAGCAGGCACAACCTTCGAGGTTGCCTTCAACCTCGGAGACTGCCCCAGGCAACAAAAAAAAAAAGAAGAAAACGAGGAAGAGTGCTGCTGCCAAACAGGCAGCTGCCACTCAACAGCCTCGTCCGCTGCCACCTCCCCCCTCGTCGATGGACGAGGGATGGACTCTGGTGGCCAAGCGGGGCCCCACTAAGCCGGCAGCGAAACCCGCTCCGGCTGTGGCCTCAAAAAAGGCGAGCCCTAAACTCCGCCCCCCGCGAACGGCTGCAGTGGTCATCACCCTGCAGCCTGGCGCGGTGGAGCAGGGCGCAACATATGCGGCCGTCCTTGCGGAGGCGGAAAAATCCATCGATCTCAAAGGCCTAGGGATCGATGGTGTCCGCTTCCGCAAGGCGGCGACGGGGGCACGGATCCTCGAGGTGGCTGGCGCCGGTAACGCCGAAAAGGCGAACGGGCTAGCCACCGAGCTCAAAAAAGTTTTGGGCGACGTGGTCCGCGTATCCCGACCGGAGAAATGTGCAGAACTGCGCATCTCCGGCCTGGATGATGCGGCCACTAAGGAGAAAATTGCATCGGCCATCGCAGCCGAGGGTGGGTGTGCCGTAGAGGCCGTGAAGGTTGGCGAGATTAATCGCCCAACTGGTAGGCTGGGATCGGTCTGGCTTAAGTGCCCTACCGCCGCAGCCCAAAGGGTGACCGATGGTCGCCGAATCTTGGTCGGGTGGTCGGTCGTCCGACCTACACTCTTAGAGCCCAGACAGCAGCGGTGTTTCCGCTGTCTGGAACCGGGCCACATCGGAGTGAAGTGCACTGTGGGCATTGACCGCAGCGGGCTTTGCTTCAACTGCGGCAAGCCCGGCCATGCGGCCGCAGCGTGCACTGCCGAACCCCACTGTCCGATATGCGCGGCAGGGGGCAAGGCGTCTGGTCACCGGCTGGGCAGCAAAGACTGCGCAGCGGGTGACCAGAAGCGGGGCAAGCGACCCCAGGGACGGCAGGCGGCGAAGGGTGGCCCCGTGGCGCCCTCGCAGTCTGTCGATCTCTCGCAGACCGAGGAGGCGATGGATACGGCCCACTCATAAATGGCGACTATCTCCTTCCTGCAGGCGAACATCAACCACTGCGTCGGAGCTCAGGACAATTTGTTCCAGTGCATGGCGCAGTGGCAGGCGTCGGTTACGGTGATCTCCGATCCGTACTACGTTCGCCCCCGCGACGACTGGGCGAGTGACCTCGACGGCTCAGTTGCGATCGTTACGCAACTGCACGTCCCCGGCTCCGCTCCCTTCGAGAAGGTCTTGAGGGGCCGGGGATGTGTGACGGTCACTTTAGGCGGCATCGCAGTGATCGGGGTGTACTGCCCTCCCAGCAAAACCCTCGCCGACTTCGAGCAACTGCTCTTAGAAATCGGGGGTATGGTGGAAGGGGTGCACCCTGCTCATGTCGTGATTGCCGGAGACTTCAACGCGCACTCGCGTGCTTGGGGATCACCGGACACCGACGATAGAGGAGAAGCGTTGGAAGAGTGGGCGGTGTCTACTGGCGTGGTGCTCCTCAACAGGGGGACGGTGAACACGTTCGTAGGGCCCCAAGGAGGCACATCGATTATTGACCTGACGTTCGCCAGCCCCGCGCTGGCACGCAGGGCGCGCAACTGGAGAGTCTTCGAGGGAGAGGAGAACTTGTCCGATCACCGATATATTCGGTTCGACATTTCCTCCTCGCCCGCGACGGCTGCATGGTCAAGTAATCGTCCCCTTAGCGGTGAAAATCCGCGCTGGCGAGTAGCCACGCTGGATCGGGAGCTGGCTATCGAGGCGGCCATCGTGGAACGGTGGGCTGGTGCCGGCACTACCCATCTGGACGTGGACGCAAAATCGGAGCAGCTCCAGGATTCGCTGACTCGCGTCTGTGACGCGGCTATGAGTAGGGCAAGGCCGGTTCCTCCTCGGAGACAGGTGTACTGGTGGCGCCCGCACCTCGCTGAGCTTCGGCAAGCGAGCTGGGCATCGCAACGCCGGTACACTCGTGCCCGGGGAAGACGGGTTAGGGACCTGGTCTTGGAAGCGGAGCTTCGCGCTGCGTGGCAGGCCGCCCGTGCGGTCTACAGCGCAGCGATCAAGTCGGCTAAGGAGGAGGCCTGGAGGGAGTGGCTTGAGACACTCGACAGAGATCCATGGGGGCGGCCATACAAGGTCATGAGCCACAAGCTCCGACCGTGGGCGCCCCCACTCACCAGGTCTCTGGAGCCCTCGTTCGTAGGACAAGTGGTCAGCACCCTATTTCCGGCGGCAGACGAATGGGTCCCTCCGACCATGTCGTCACGTAACCAGGAGCCAACAACGGCGGAGGTCATTCCTCCCGTGTCCGAGGAGGAACTGGAGGTGGCCGTTCTGCGACTCAAGGCGAAGAACGGCGCCCCAGGCCCGGACGGAGTACCTGGACGGCTGATCACCTCGGTGATGCCGATTATCGGGGAGGATACGCGATCCCTCATGACGGAATGTCTGACGGGGGGGAGATTCCCGCGTACTTGGAAGATCGGGAAGCTCGTTCTTCTCGGTAAGAACGGCCGCCCAAAAGAGTCACCGTCGGCCTACCGCCCGATAGTACTGCTTGGCGAGATGAGCAAGCTGTTCGAGCGGGTGATCAGTGCTCGTCTCGTCAAGCACCTGGAGGGGGTAGGACCAGACTTGCACGACGGTCAATTTGGTTTTCGCCGCGGGAGGTCAACCCTAGATGCCATTTCGCACTTGCGGGAACGCGTGGGGGAGGCAGTCGACCAGGGAGAAGTGGTCCTTGCGGTCTCGCTGGATATCGCGAATGCGTTTAACACGCTTCCTTGGGCGACTGTCGCGGAGGCACTTAGGTACCACAAGGTTCCCGAGTACCTTAGGCAAGTGCTCGGGGACTACTTCGTCGGGCGCGCGATCGCGTATCCGTCGCGCGATCGGCTCGTCCGGCGAGAGATGTCATGCGGTGTTCCACAGGGGTCGGTCCTCGGGCCTCTCCTGTGGAACATCGGATTCGACTGGGTCCTGCGCGGTGCAAATCTCCGGGGAGTTGGTATACTTTGTTATGCCGACGATACCCTGGTCACCGCGCGGGCCCCCAATTTTCGCGATGCGGCGGTGCTGGCCACGGCTGGTGTGGCGCAAGTAGTGCGCCGCATCAAGGCGTTAGGGCTCCGGGTGGCTCTCGAAAAATCTGAGGCTCTGTTTTTCCACGGGCCTCGGAGACCTCCACCTGTAGGCGCAAAAATCGTGGTAGGGGGCACCTCCATCGCTGTCGGGTCGAGGATGAAGTATTTAGGACTCGTTCTCGACAGTCGGTGGGGGTTTGTGGAGCACTTTCGGCAACTGGCTCCGAAACTTTTAGCCTACGCCGGAATGCTCGCAAGGCTCCTCCCCAACAAAGGGGGACCGGGTAGTGCGTGCCGTCGCCTGTACGACGGAGTGTTGCGTTCGAAAGCACTGTACGGTGCGCCGATATGGGCAGATGCTCTGAGCGCTCAGAATATGGTCTTGCTGCGGCGCCCGCAGCGAGCCATAGCGCAAAGAGCGGCTCGGGCGTACTGTACGGTGTCGTACGAGGCGGCTTGCGCAATCGCAGCCAGTCTACCGTGGGATCTCGAGGCGGGGGTACTGTCGCAGGTTTACCGGCGAAGTACTCTGGTACGCAGGGGCGGGGGTTGGCCAACCATGGAGGAGATCGGAACTTGGAGAGCGCAAGCTCGCGACGTTCTCTTCGAAAGGTGGTCGACCCGACTAGAGGGGTCCGCGGTGGGGAAGGAACTGGTTTCGGCCATCCAACCCATTCTGCGGCCCTACGTCGAAAGGCGGCACGGGACTCTAACGTTCCACCTTACACAACTCTTAACGGGGCACGGCTGCTTCGGGAAGTACTTGTGGGAGGTGGTCGGCATCGAGCCGGAGCCTACGTGTCGCCACTGTAGCGGTGGGGCTGTGGACACGGCGGAGCATACGCGCGTCGTGTGCACGGCTTGGAGCGGGGAGCGTTCGGCTCTAGTAGGTAAGATAGGACAAGACCTCTCGCTGCCGGCCGTGGTTCGCGCCATGGTCGACAGCGAAGAGGGCTGGGCCGCCGTCGTCTCATTCGCTGAGACAGTCATGACGGCAAAACGAGAGACGCTCAGAGAGAGGGAGCGTAGCGGTTTGACGCTTCCTCCTCGTCGGCCCACAGCGTCGGGGCGGCGGCGTATGCAGTACGCCAGCCGCCTGGCCTTGGAAGGAGGATCGGGGGATCCACCGACCTAATAATGGCCCCGCGATGTGGCGCCCCTAGTGTTCAGGGGGCGCTAACATGTGACGTTACAGGGGAAGGGCACTGGCCCAACCCCTGGGAGTCGAGCCCGCTCGCTGGGCAACGCCGGCCGGATCGCAGTGAGCAAACGCCTGCCTATCCTGTGATCTGACCTGAAGGCGATGAAGTGGACATCGTGAGGTTTAGTGGGTATGCCCCGAAGAGGTGAGTCCCACATACGGCCTCCAGATACCCCCCATATCGGAGGTAGCATGCCTAATAGCATTCCTCACGTAAAAAAAAAAAAAAAAAAAAAAAAAACCTAACCTAACCTAACCTGGGGCGGGCCCCCGTAAGTGAGCTGTGAGTACGTCCTTGTCGTCCGGCCCTGGACCCCGACCTGACCACCGTAACGGAGTGGCAGGCGGGTGACCGAATCTCTGGCTCGATACTTGAGGGGCATTTAGAGCGATCAGTTACTTCTGAGCTTGCGGTACTTTTCAGTACCAACAAAACGGTGCTTCTCAGCGCCAATACGGTTAGAGGTCGTCTGACATCGGAAACGATGTCTGACGAGTGTTCTGGCCCTCAGGGGGCGGGGAGTGGGACTGAGAGGTCCCGCTCTCCTCTCCGAGGTGCGCGTGACCCTAAGGGGGCGGGGAAAGGGGCCGAAAGGCCCCGATCTCCCCTCCTGGGGGCTTTTAACCCTGAGGGGTCGGGGAGAGGGACCGAAAGGTCTCAATCCTCCCTCCCAGGGGTTTGCAAGGAGGCGCGCGTCCTACTGCCTCGTCTAGGCGCTAGGACGCAAACTCTGTCGGAGTCTTCTACCGACACCAGCGTCGGTACGGTGGTGTCTGTCGACTCGCGGCCGTCCTCCCCGGGCAGACTTTGGCGGAAACGCTTAAACTCTGCGTCGGACGGGGACTGCTCCGAGTCGGGAGACCGTGTGGATGCCGCTGAGGTCGGTGGCAAGAAACTGCGCGGTCGTCCCCCGACCACAGGCCAGTATGTCGGCCTGGCGAAAGCCAAGGCCGAGCTCAACCTGGCCAAGGAGCGAGAGCTCCAACTTCGGGCAGAGGAGGAACTGGCGGAGGAGCTGCGGCAGCAGAAGGAGTCATTCCTTCTAAAACCGCACAAACCGCAAACCGAGTCGACCGTGTCAGCTGCTCACCTTCGGGCTGAGGAGTTGACGCAAGCCATAGAGGCAGCCGTAGGGACCGTTCAGACGGTGGCGAAGAAATCGTCCCGTCTGAAGGGTCAATATGTGCGGGACCTCAATCTCGCGGCAAGCTCCATCCTGGAGTACGCTCGCGAGTTGAGGTCTCGCACAGAGTCGGACGAGGTGGCCAGGCTTCAGGCCGAGCTGGTCACCCTCCGAGCTGAAATAGGTGTTTTGAGGGAGCGGGCGGACTCGGCTCCCCTCACTATGAGCCGCGACGAGATCGCCTTTATGGTTGATGCGCGGCTCGAGGGGATACAGGACCGCCTGTTGCCCGAGAAACGGCTCCGTCCTCCGCTTCAGGCGGACATACGTAATGCTGCCGCAGCTGCCTCCGCGTCCTCTTCGGCCATAGGCGTCGAAGAGCCAGCGCTCCCCGCGTCGGCGCCCACCGCACCCCCCGCGTCTAAGGCCAAGGCTAAGGCCAAGGCCAAGGCCGCCCGCGGGGCGACACCTGTGGTGACCACACCTGCGGCGTCTACGCCTAAGCAGGCGCCACCTAAGGTGGCCAAACCCGCGGCGTCCGTGCCTGAGCAGGCACAACCTTCGAGGTTGCCTTCAACCTCGGAGACTGCCCCAGGCAACAAAAAAAAGAAACGGCAAGCGAGGAAGAGCGCTGCTGCCAAACAGGCAGCTGCCGCTCAACCACCTCGCCCGCTGCCACCTCCCCCCTCGTCGATGGACGAGGGATGGACTGTGGTGGCGAAGCGGGGCCCGACTAAGCCAGCAGCGAAACCCGCTCCGGCTGTGGCCCCAAAAAAGGCGGGCCCTAAACTCCGCCCCCCGCGTACAGCAGCAGTGGTCATTACCCTGCAGCCAGGCGCGGTGGAGCAGGGCGCAACTTATGCGGCCGTCCTTGCGGAGGCGGAAAAATCCATCGATCTCAAAGGCCTAGGGATCGATGGTGTCCGCTTCCGCAAGGCGGCGACGGGGGCACGGATCCTCGAGGTGGCTGGCGCCGGTAACGCCGAAAAGGCGAACGGGCTAGCCACCGAGCTCAAAAAAGTCTTGGGCGACGTGGTCCGCGTGTCTCGACCGGAGAAATGCGCAGAACTGCGCATCTCCGGCCTGGATGACGCGGCCACTAAAACGAAAGTGGCATCGGCCATCGCAGCCGAGGGAGGGTGTGCCACAGAGGCCGTAAAGGTTGGCGAGATCAATCGCCCACCTGGTAGGCTGGGGTCGGTCTGGGTTAAATGCCCTACCGCCGCAGCCCAAAGGGTGACCGATGGTCGCCGAATCTTGGTCGGGTGGTCGGTCGTCCGACCAACACTCTTAGAGCCCAGACAGCAGCGGTGCTTCCGTTGTCTGGAACCGGGCCACATCGGAGTGAAGTGCACTGTGGGCATTGACCGCAGCGGGCTTTGCTTCAACTGCGGCAAGCCCGGCCATGCGGCCGCAGCGTGCACTGCCGAACCCCACTGTCCGATATGCGCGGCAGGGGGCAAGGCGTCTGGTCACCGGCTGGGCAGCAAAGACTGCGCAGCGGGTGACCAGAAGCGGGGCAAGCGACCCCAGGGACGGCAGGCGGCGAAGGGTGGCCCCGTGGCGCCCTCGCAGTCTGTCGATCTCTCGCAGACCGAGGAGGCGATGGATACGGCCCACTCATAAATGGCGACTATCTCCTTCCTGCAGGCGAACATCAACCACTGCGTCGGAGCTCAGGACAATTTGTTCCAGTGCATGGCGCAGTGGCAGGCGTCGGTTACGGTGATCTCCGATCCGTACTACGTTCGCCCCCGCGACGACTGGGCGAGTGACCTCGACGGCTCAGTTGCGATCGTTACGCAACTGCACGTCCCCGGCTCCGCTCCCTTCGAGAAGGTCTTGAGGGGCCGGGGATGTGTGACGGTCACTTTAGGCGGCATCGCAGTGATCGGGGTGTACTGCCCTCCCAGCAAAACCCTCGCCGACTTCGAGCAACTGCTCTTAGAAATCGGGGGTATGGTGGAAGGGGTGCACCCCGCTCATGTCGTGATTGCCGGAGACTTCAACGCGCACTCGCGTGCTTGGGGATCACCGGACACCGACGATAGAGGAGAAGCGTTGGAAGAGTGGGCGGTGTCTACTGGCGTGGTGCTCCTCAACAGGGGGACGGTGAACACGTTCTTAGGGCCCCAAGGAGGCACATCGATTATTGACCTGACGTTCGCCAGCCCCGCGCTGGCACGCAGGGCGCGCAACTGGAGAGTCTTCGAGGGAGAGGAGAACTTGTCCGATCACCGATATATTCGGTTCGACATTTCCTCCTCGCCCGCGACGGCTGCATGGTCAAGTAATCGTCCCCTTAGCGGAGAAAATCCGCGCTGGCGAGTAGCCACGCTGGATCGGGAGCTGGCTATCGAGGCGGCCATCGTGGAACGGTGGGCTGGTGCCGGCACTACCCATCTGGACGTGGACGCAAAATCGGAGCAGCTCCAGGATTCGCTGACTCGCGTCTGTGACGCGGCTATGAGTAGGGCAAGGCCGGTTCCTCCCCGGAGACAGGTGTACTGGTGGCGCCCGCACCTCGCTGAGCTTCGGCAAGCGAGCTGGGCATCGCAACGCCGGTACACTCGTGCCCGGGGAAGACGGGTTAGGGACCTGGTCTTGGAAGCGGAGCTTCGCGCTGCGTGGCAGGCCGCCCGTGCGGTCTACAGCGCAGCGATCAAGTCGGCTAAGGAGGAGGCCTGGAGGGAGTGGCTTGAGACACTCGACAGAGATCCATGGGGGCGGCCATACAAGGTCATGAGCCACAAGCTCCGACCGTGGGCGCCCCCACTCACCAGGTCTCTGGAGCCCTCGTTCGTAGGACAAGTGGTCAGCACCCTATTTCCGGCGGCAGACGAATGGGTCCCTCCGACCATGTCGTCACGTAACCAGGAGCCAACAGCGGCGGAGGTCATTCCTCCCGTGTCCGAGGAGGAACTGGAGGTGGCCGTTCTGCGACTCAAGGCGAAGAACGGCGCCCCAGGCCCGGACGGAGTACCTGGACGGCTGATCACCTCGGTGATGCCGATTATCGGGGAGGATACGCGATCCCTCATGACGGAATGTCTGACGGGGGGGAGATTCCCGCGTACTTGGAAGATCGGGAAGCTCGTTCTTCTCGGTAAGAACGGCCGCCCAAAAGAGTCACCGTCGGCCTACCGCCCGATAGTACTGCTTGACGAGATGAGCAAGCTGTTCGAGCGGGTGATCAGTGCTCGTCTCGTCAAGCACCTGGAGGGGGTAGGACCAGACTTGCACGACGGTCAATTTGGTTTTCGCCGCGGGAGGTCAACCCTAGATGCCATTTCGCACTTGCGGGAACGCGTGGGGGAGGCAGTCGACCAGGGAGAAGTGGTCCTTGCGGTTTCGCTGGATATCGCGAATGCGTTTAACACGCTTCCTTGGGCGACTGTCGCGGAGGCACTTAGGTACCACAAGGTTCCCGAGTACCTTAGGCAAGTGCTCGGGGACTACTTCGTCGGGCGCGCGATCACGTATCCGTCGCGCGATCGGCTCGTCCGGCGAGAGATGTCATGCGGTGTTCCACAGGGGTCGGTCCTCGGCCCTCTCCTGTGGAACATCGGATTCGACTGGGTCCTACGCGGTGCAAATCTCCGGGGAGTCGGTATACTTTGTTATGCCGACGATACCCTGGTCACCGCGCGGGCCCCTCATTTTCGCGATGCGGCGGTGCTGGCCACGGCTGGTGTGGCGCAAATAGTGCGCCGCATCAAGGCGCTCGGGCTCCGGGTGGCTCTCGAAAAATCCGAGGCTCTGTTTTTCCACGGGCCTCGGAGACCTCCACCTGTAGGCGCAAAAATCGTGGTAGGGGGCACCTCCATCGCTGTCGGGTCGAGGATGAAGTATTTAGGACTCGTTCTCGACAGTCGGTGGGGGTTTGTGGAGCACTTTCGGCAACTGGCTCCGAAACTTTTAGCCTACGCCGGAATGCTCGCAAGGCTCCTCCCCAACAAAGGGGGACCGGGTAGTGCGTGCCGTCGCCTGTACGACGGAGTGTTGCGTTCGAAAGCACTGTACGGTGCGCCGATATGGGCAGATGCTCTGAGCGCTCAGAATATGGTCTTGCTGCGGCGCCCGCAGCGAGCCATAGCGCAAAGAGCGGCTCGGGCGTACTGTACGGTGTCGTACGAGGCGGCTTGCGCAATCGCAGCCAGTCTACCGTGGGATCTCGAGGCGGGGGTACTGTCGCAGGTTTACCGGCGAAGTACTCTGGTACGCAGGGGCGGGGGTTGGCCAACCGTGGAGGAGATCGGAAGCTGGAGAGCGCAAGCTCGCGACGTTCTCTTCGACAGGTGGTCGGCCCGACTAGAGGGGTCCGCGGTGGGGAAGGAACTGGTTTCGGCCATCCAACCCATTCTGCGGCCCTACGTCGAAAGGCGGCACGGGACTCTAACGTTCCACCTTACACAACTCTTAACGGGGCACGGTTGCTTCGGGAAGTACTTGTGGGAGGTGGTCGGCATCGAGCCGGAGCCTACGTGCCGCCACTGTAGCGGTGGGGCTGTGGACACGGCGGAGCATACGCGCGTCGTGTGCACGGCTTGGAGCGGGGAGCGTTCGGCTCTAATAGGTAGGATAGGACAAGACCTCTCGCTGCCGGCCGTGGTTCACGCCATGGTCGACAGCGAAGAGGGCTGGGCCGCCGTCGTCTCATTCGCTGAGACAGTCATGACGGCAAAACGAGAGACGCTCAGAGAGAGGGAACGTAGCGGTTTGACGCTTCCTCCTCGCCGGCCCACAGCGTCGGGGCGGCGGCGTATGCAGTACGCCAGCCGCCTGGCCTTGGAAGGAGGATCGGGGGATCCACCGACCTAATAATGGCCCCGCGATGTGGCGCCCCTAGTGTTCAGGGGGCGCTTACATGTGACGTTACAGGGGAAGGGCATTGGCCTAACCCCTGGGAGTCGAGCCCGCTCGTTGGGCAACGCCGGCCGGATCGCAGTGAGCAAACGCCTGCCTATCCTGTGATCTGACCTGAAGGCGATGAAGTGGACATCGTGAGGTTTAGTGGGTATGCCCCGAAGAGGTGAGTCCCACATACGGCCTCCAGATACCCCCCATATCGGAGGTAGCATGCCTAATAGCATTCCTCACGTAAAAAAAAAAAAAAAAAAAAAAAAACCTAACCTAACCTAACCTAACCTAACCTAACCTAACCTAACCTAACCTAACCTAACCTAACCTAACCTAACCTAACCTAACCTAACCTGGGGCGGGCCCCCGTAAGTGAGCTGTGAGTACGTCCTTGTCGTCCGGCCCTGGACCCCGACCTGACCACCGTAACGGAGTGGCAGGCGGGTGACCGAATCTCTGGCTCGATACTTGAGGGGCATTTAGAGCGATCAGTTACTTCTGAGCTTGCGGTACTTTTCAGTACCAACAAAACGGTGCTTCTCAGCGCCAATACGGTTAGAGGTCGTCTGACATCGGAAACGATGTCTGACGAGTGTTCTGGCCCTCAGGGGGCGGGGAGTGCGACTGAGAGGTCCCGCTCTCCTCTCCGAGGTGCGTGCGACCCTAAGGGAGCGGGGAAAGGGGCCGAAAGGCCCCGATCTCCCTTCCTGGGGGCTTCTAACCCTGAGGGGTCGGGGAGAGGGACCGAAAGGTCTCAATCCTCCCTCCCAGGGGTTTGCAAGGAGGCGCGCGTCCTACTGCCTCGTCTAGGCTCTAGGACGCAAACTCTTTCCGAGTCGTCCACCGACACCAGCGTTGGCACGGTGGCGTCTGTCGACTCGCGGCCGTCCTCCCCGGGCAGACTTTGGCGGAAACGCGCAAACTCTGCATCGGACGGGGACTGCTCCGAGTCGGGAGACCGTGTGGCCGCCGCTGAGGCCGGTGGCAAAAAACTGCGTGGTCGTCCCCCGACCACAGGCCAGTATGTCGGCCTGGCGAAAGCCAAGGCCGAGCTCAACCTGGCCAAGGAGCGTGAGCTCCAACTTCGGGCGGAGGAGGAACTGGCGGAGGAGCTGCGGCAACAGAAGGAGTCATTTCTTTTGAAACCGCACAAACCGCACAACGAGGCGACCGTGTCATCTGCTCACCTTCGGGCTGAGGAGTTGACGCAAGCCATAGAGGCTGCAGTAGGGACCGTTCAGACGGTGGCGAAGAAGTCGTCCCGCCTGAAGGGTCAATATGTGCGGGACCTCAATCTCGCGGCAAGCTCTATCTTGGAGTACGCCCGCGAGCTGAGGTCTCGCACAGAGACGGACGAGGTGGCCAGGCTTCAGGCCGAGCTGGCCACCCTCCGAGTCGAGATAGGGGTTTTGAGGGAGCGGGCGGAATCGGCTCCCCTCACTATGAGTCGCGACGAGATCGCTTTTATGGTCGACGCGCGGCTCGAGGGGATACAGGACCGCCTGTTGCCCGAAAAACGGCTCCGTCCTCCGCTTCAGGCGGACATACGGAATGTTGCCGCAGCTGCCTCCGCGTCCTCTTCGGCCATAGACATCGAAGAGCCAGCGCTCCCCGCGTCTGCGCCCACCGCACCCCCCGCGTCTAAGGCCAAGGCTAAGTCCAAGGCCAAGGCCGCACGCGGGGCGACACCTGTGGTGGCCACACCTGAGGCGTCTACGCCTAAGCAGGCACCACCTAAGGTGGCCAAACCCGTGGCGTCCCTGCCTGAGCAGGCACAATCTTCGAGGTTGCCTCCAACCTCGGAGACTGCCGCAGGTGACAATAAAAAAAAGAAGCGGCAAGCGAGGAAGAGCGCTGCTGCCAAACAGGCAGCAGCCGCTCACCAACCTCGCCCGCTGCCACCTCCCCCCTCGTCGACGGATGAGGGATGGACTGTGGTAGCGAAGCGGGGCCCCACTAAGCCGGCAGCGAAATCCGCTCCAGCTGTGGCCCCAAAAAAAAAGAAGAGCCCTAAACTCCGCCCTCCGCGTTCGGCAGCAGTGGTCATCACCCTGCAGCCTAGCGCGGTGGAGCAGGGCGCAACCTATGCGGCCGTCCTTGCGGAGGCGGCAAATTCCATCGATCTCAAAGGCCTAGGGATCGATGGTGTCCGCTTCCGCAAGGCGGCGACGGGGGCACGGATCCTCGAGGTGGCTGGCGCCGGTAACGCTGAAAAGGCGAACGGGCTAGCCACCGAGCTCAAAAAAGTTTTGGGCGACGTGGTCCGCGTGTCCCGACCGGAGAAATGCGCAGAACTGCGCATCTCCGGCCTGGATGATGCGGCCACTAAGGCGAAAGTGGCATCGGCCATTGCAGCCGAGGGAGGGTGTGCCGTAGAGGCTGTAAAGGTTGGCGAGATCAATCGCCCAACTGGTGGGCTGGGGTCGGTTTGGCTTAAGTGCCCTACCGCCGCAGCCCAAAAGGTGACCGATGGTCGCCGAATTTTGGTGGGGTGGTCGGTCGTCCGACCTACACTTTTAGAGCCCAGACAGCAGCGGTGCTTCCGCTGTCTGGAACCGGGCCATATAGGAGTTAAGTGCACTGTGGGCATCGACCGTAGCGGACTGTGTTTCAGCTGCGGGCAGCCTGGCCATAAGGCAGCAGCATGCACTGCCAAACCCCACTGTCCGCTCTGCGCGGCAGGGGGCAAGGCATCTGGTCACCGGCTGGGCAGCAAAGACTGCGCAGCGGGTGACCAGAAGCGGGGCAAGCAACCCCAGGGACGGCAGGCGGCGAAGGGTGGCCCCGTGGCGCC
Organism: Cybosia mesomella; assembly: GCA_946251805.1. Lineage (NCBI taxonomy): Eukaryota > Metazoa > Arthropoda > Insecta > Lepidoptera > Erebidae > Cybosia > Cybosia mesomella. The sequence continues at coordinate 41,359 of OX276400.1, forward strand.
CTCGCAGTCTGTCGATCTCTCGCAGACAGAGGAGGCGATGGATACGGCCCATTCATAAATGGCGACTGTATCCCTCCTGCAGGCGAATATCAACCACTGCGTCGGAGTGGGTCAGCGGAGGGGAAGGAACTGGTTTCGGCCATCCAACCCATTCTGCGACGAATTCTACGTCGGAAGGCGGCACGGGACTCTAACGTTCCACCTTACACAACTTCTAACGGGGCGCGGTTGCTTCGGGAAGTACTTGTGGGAGGTGGTCGGCTTCGAGCCGGAGCCTACGTGTCGCCACTGTAGCGGTGGAGCTGTGGACACGGCGGAGCATACGCACGTCGTGTGCATGGCTTGGAGCGGGGAGCGTTCGGCTCTAGTAGGTAGGATCGGACAACACCTCCCGTTGACGGCCGTGGTTCGCGCCATGGTCGACAGCGAAGAGGGCTGGGCCGCCGTCGTCTCATTCGCTGAGACAGTCATGACGGCAAAACGAGAGACGCTCAGAGAGAGGGAACGTAGCGGTTTGCGCTTCCTCCTCGCCGGCCCACAGCGTCGGGGCGGCGGCGTATGCAGTACGCCAGCCGCCTGGCCTTGGAAGGAGGATCGGGGGATCCACCGACCTAATAATGGCCACGCGATGTGGCGCCCCTAGTGTTCAGGGAGCGCTAACATGTGACGTTACAGGGGAAGGGCACTGGCCCAACCCCTGGGAGTCGAGCCCGCTCGTTGGGCAACGTCGGCCGGATCGCAGTGAGCAAACGCCTGCCTATCCTGTGATCTGACCTGAAGGCGATGAAGTGGACATCGTGAGGTTTAGTGGGTATGCCCCGAAGAGGTGAGTCCCACATACGGCCTCCAGATACCCCCCATATCGGAGGTAGCATGCCTAATAGCATTCCTCACGTAAAAAAAAAAAAAAAAAAAAAAAAAAAAAAACCTAACCTAACCTAACCTAACCTAACCTAACCTAACCTAACCTAACCTAACCTAACCTAACCTAACCTAACCTAACCTAACCTAACCTAACCTAACCTAACCTAACCTAACCTAACCTAACCTAACCTAACCTAACCTAACCTAACCTAACCTAACCTAACCTAACCTAACCTAACCTAACCTAACCTAACCTAACCTAACCTAACCTAACCTAACCTAACCTAACCTAACCGTGTGCCGGTTCCACACTCCACACACAGCGTGGTAGAGCCGCCAAGAGACGGGTGGGAGAGTAGCGTCCTTACAAAATTGGAGGAACACTACAAGCTACTTCAGGATAATGCAAGGAAACTAGATGAGCTGAAGGAAAGTGGAACCTTCGGGGGGACAACGTACGCTGGTGCGGTAGCCGCAGGCCAGTCCAAAGCTAAGTCTTTGGCACCTGCGGCGCTGCACTCGGTAGTTGTCTCCTCGAGGGATGATATGGACACCTGCGACATACTTTTTGAAAAGGTAAGGCAAGCGATGGATGCGAAGGAAGGATGGGTCCAAGTCGAGAGAGTGAGGAAAGCAAAGGACAGAAAACTGATTGTCGCATGCAGAACGAGAGAGGAACGCGATAAGGTGAAGGGTAAATTGGATGGAATGAAAGAGCGCTTCGTCGTCGAGGCGGTCAAAAACAAGGACCCGCTTCTGGTCCTGAGGGACGTGCTGAGTGTCAACAGCGATGATGACATTCTGCGCGCCCTCAGGAATCAGAACCGGGGGGTTTTTGGCGGCCTCGACGAGGAAGAAGCTAGGATGACAATAAGATATAAAAAGAAAGCTCGAAATCCGAACAGCGCGCATATCGTAATTGCGGTGTCCCCCAAGATTTGGACGAGGGCGACTGAGGTGGGTAAACTCCACGTCGACCTCCAGCGAGTGACGGTGGAGGACCAGTCGCCCCTCGTCCAGTGCACGCGGTGCCTCGGCTACGGGCATAGTAAGAAATTTTGCAAGGAGCCCGAAGACTTGTGCAGCCATTGCGGAGGTCCTCATAACCGCGATGGCTGCCCAGCTCAAAAAGCCTTCGAACCCCCAAAATGTATAAACTGTGTCCGAGCCGGGGTATCGCCTGCACACCACCACGCCTTCAGCGGAGAGTGCCCCATAAGGAAGAAGTGGGACGCGATCGCTCGAGCCGCCGTAGCATATTGCTAAGGCGACTCGAGACATCGCGCGACACTGGAAGATAGGAGCGCATAAAACTTTTAAATTAAAACTATTATCTTTAAACAAACCCAGCTATGTTAGCAGTAATATTATATTAATACTACTGCGACATAAACACCTGGTAATTAATTAGGCATAAAGAATTCAAAATTAAACTAAATTAAAACACAATAATAAACTAAAAAATAAAAACTCGTGCTCCTTCCATATATAAAATATGCCTCTCAATAAAACATTTACGCTAAAATAAAACACAAACAAATATCTATAAAAATCTAATAAATTGAACTAAATTAAACTAAAGTAACTAAATTAAAACACAGTAATAAACTAAAATAAAAACTCGTGCTCCTTCCATATATAAAAATATGCCTTTCAATAAAACATTTACGCTAAAATAAAACACAAACAAATATCTATAAAAATCTAATAAATTAAACTAAATTAAACTAAACTAACTAAATTAAAACACAATAATAAACTAAAATAAAAACTCGTGCTCCTTCCATATTATAAAATACCCCTCTTAATAAAACATTTACCCTAAAATAAAACACAAACAAATATCTATAAAAATCTAATAATAAATAATAAAACCTACCACGCAACAACAAAATAAAAATAAACAACATGCAACACATACACATAACCAACCATACACAGTACACACTACACTACTGATTACACATGTTACTAGAAAACATACCGGGTATTCTCTGCCTTATTATGTAATAAGGGGCAGAATAAACCGTTCGCATACACATACAGACATAACAATTACACACAAAATGATTTTAAAAAAAAAAAAAAAAAAAAAAAAAAAAAAAAAAGTAATCAAATAGAATTATATCCCCATCCCCAAATAACCAATTAAAATCAATATTATAAAAAATCAAACAACAATACAGCATTAAATTCATAAAGTCAAATAATCAAAAATTAACATTTAATTCTCTTCCATTTAAATAAATGCATAGTAGGACTATTGATATATATATTATAGGCACTTAAAAATAAATAACCAATTGAAATTAACAATAAATAATCAATCTTCGGCATACCAAAACAAATTCAAATTTAAGTGATTCACAATAAACAATAAACAACTCATTTCGGCAAATAACTTCAAACCAAGAATTATTAGTATAAATCAAGTAAAATCCACAGCAAACCTTTTACAAATTTAAATAATTAACAAATAAAAATTTAACAACAGCAAACAAGGGCTCGGCTACTTTTAAGGCTGAGGTACCTACGAATAGGACCACCGGAATGCTATTCAGAGTATTCCGGTGGGACTTAATAAAAAAAAAAAAAAAAAAAAAAAAAAAACCTAACCTAACCTAACCTAACCTAACCTAACCTAACCTAACCTAACCTAACCTAACCTAACCTAACCTAACCTAACCTAACCTAACCTAACCTAACCTAACCTAACCTAACCTAACCTAACCTAACCTAACCTAACCTAACCTAACCTAACCTAACCTAACCTAACCTAACCTAACCTAACCTAACCTAACCTAACCTAACCTAACCTAACCTAACCTAACCTAACCTAACCTAACCTAACCTAACCTAACCTAACCTAACCTAACCTAACCTAACCTAACCTAACCTAACCTAACCTAACCTAACCTAACCTAACCTAACCTAACCTAACCTGGGGCGGGCCCCCGTAAGTGAGCTGTGAGTACGTCCTTGTCGTCCGGCCCTGGACCCCGACCTGACCACCGTAACGGAGTGGCAGGCGGGTGACCGAATCTCTGGCTCGATACTTGAGGGGCATTTAGAGCGATCAGTTACTTCTGAGCTTGCGGTACTTTTCAGTACCAACAAAACGGTGCTTCTCAGCGCCAATACGGTTAGAGGTCGTCTGACATCGGAAACGATGTCTGACGAGTGTTCTGGCCCTCAGGGGGCGGGGAGTGGGACTGAGAGGTCCCGCTCTCCTCTCCGAGGTGCGCGTGACCCTAAGGGGACGGGGAAAGGGGCCGAAAGGCCCCGATCTCCCCTCCTGGGGGCTTTTAACCCTGAGGGGTCGGGGAGAGGGACCGAAAGGTCTCAATCCTCCCTCCCAGGGGTTTGCAAGGAGGCGCGCGTCCTACTGCCTCGTCTAGGCGCTAGGACGCAAACTCTGTCGGAGTCTTCTACCGACACCAGCGTCGGCACGGTGGTGTCTGTCGACTCGCGGCCGTCCTCCCCGGGCAGACTTTGGCGGAAACGCTTAAACTCTGCGTCGGACGGGGACTGCTCCGAGTCGGGAGACCGTGTGGATGCCGCTGAGGTCGGTGGCAAGAAACTGCGCGGTCGTCCCCCGACCACAGGCCAGTATGTCGGCCTGGCGAAAGCCAAGGCCGAGCTCAACCTGGCCAAGGAGCGAGAGCTCCAACTTCGGGCAGAGGAGGAACTGGCGGAGGAGCTGCGGCAGCAGAAGGAGTCATTCCTTCTAAAACCGCACAAACCGCAAACCGAGTCGACCGTGTCAGCTGCTCACCTTCGGGCTGAGGAGTTGACGCAAGCCATAGAGGCAGCCGTAGGGACCGTTCAGACGGTGGCGAAGAAATCGTCCCGTCTGAAGGGTCAATATGTTCGGGACCTCAATCTCGCGGCAAGCTCTATCTTGGAGTACGCTCGCGAGTTGAGGTCTCGCACAGAGTCGGACGAGGTGGCCAGGCTTCAGGCCGAGCTGGTCACCCTCCGTGCCGAAATAGGAGTTTTGAGGGAGCGGGCGGACTCGGCTCCCCTCACTATGAGTCGCGACGAGATCGCGTTCATGGTCGACGCGCGGCTCGAGGGGATACAGGACCGCCTGTTACCCGAAAAACGGCTCCGTCCTCCGCTTCAGGCGGACATACGGAATGCCGCCGCTGCTGCCTCCGCATCCTCTTCTGCCATAGGCGTAGAAGAGCCAGCGCTCCCCGCGTCGGCGCCCACCGCAACCCCCGCGTCTAAGGCCAAGGCTAAGGCCAAGGCCAAGGCCGCACGCGGGGCGACACCTGTGGTGGCCACACCTGCGGCGTCTACGCCTAAGCAGGCGCCACCTAAGGTGGCCAAACCCGCGGCGTCCGTGCCTGAGCAGGCACAACCTTCGAGGTTGCCTTCAACCTCGGAGACTGCCCCAGGCAATAAAAAAAAGAAGAAGACGAGGAAGAGTGCTGCTGCCAAACAGGCAGCTGCCGCTCAACAACCTCGTCCGCTGCCACCTCCCCCCTCGTCGATGGACGAGGGATGGACTCTGGTGGCCAAGCGGGGCCCCACAAAGCCGGCAGCGAAAGCCGCTCCGGCTGTGGCCCCAAAAAAGGCGAGCCCTAAACTCCGCCCCCCTCGTACAGCAGCAGTGGTAATCACCCTGCAGCCTGGCGCGGTGGAGCAGGGCGCAACTTATGCGGCCGTCCTTGCGGAGGCGGAAAAATCCATCGATCTCAAAGGCCTAGGGATCGATGGTGTCCGCTTCCGCAAGGCGGCGACGGGGGCACGGATCCTCGAGGTGGCTGGCGCCGGTAACGCCGAAAAGGCGAACGGGCTAGCCACCGAGCTCAAAAAAGTTTTGGGCGACGTGGTCCGCGTATCTCGACCGGAAAAATGTGCAGAACTGCGCATTTCCGGGCTGGATGACGCGGCCACTAAAGCGAAAGTGGCATCGGCCATAGCAGCCGAGGGAGGGTGTGCCACAGAGGCCGTAAAGGTTGGCGAGATCAATCGCCCATCTGGTAGGCTGGGGTCGGTCTGGGTTAAGTGCCCTACCGCCGCAGCCCAAAGGGTGACCGATGGTCGCCGAATCTTGGTCGGGTGGTCGGTCGTCCGACCAACACTCCTAGAGCCCAGACAGCAGCGGTGCTTCCGCTGTCTGGAACCGGGCCACATCGGAGTGAAGTGCACTGTGGGCATCGACCGCAGTGGGCTTTGCTTCAACTGCGGTAAGCCCGGCCATGCGGCCGCAGCGTGCACTGCCGAACCCCACTGTCCGATATGCGCGGCAGGGGGCAAGGCGTCTGGTCACCGGCTGGGCAGCAAAGACTGCGCAGCGGGTGACCAGAAGCGGGGCAAGCGACCCCAGGGACGGCAGGCGGCGAAGGGTGGCCCCGTGGCGCCCTCGCAGTCTGTCGATCTCTCGCAGACCGAGGAGGCGATGGATACGGCCCACTCATAAATGGCGACTATCTCCTTCCTGCAGGCGAACATCAACCACTGCGTCGGAGCTCAGGACAATTTGTTCCAGTGCATGGCGCAGTGGCAGGCGTCGGTTACGGTGATCTCCGATCCGTACTACGTTCGCCCCCGCGACGACTGGGCGAGTGACCTCGACGGCACAGTTGCGATCGTTACGCAGCTGCACGTCCCCGGCTCCGCTCCCTTCGAGAAGGTCTTGAGGGGCCGGGGATGTGTGACGGTCACCTTAGGCGGCATCGCAGTGATCGGGGTGTACTGCCCTCCCAGCAAAACCCTCGCCGACTTCGAGCAACTGCTCTTAGAAATCGGGGGTATGGTGGAAGGGGTGCACCCCGCTCATGTCGTGATTGCCGGAGACTTCAACGCACACTCGCGTGCTTGGGGATCACCGGACACCGACGATAGAGGAGAAGCGTTGGAAGAGTGGGCGGTGTCTACTGGCGTGGTGCTCCTCAACAGGGGGACGGTGAACACGTTCGTAGGGCCCCAAGGAGGCACATCGATTATAGACCTGACGTTCGCCAGCCCCGCGCTGGCACGCAGGGCGCGTAACTGGAGAGTCTTCGAGGGAGAGGAGAACTTGTCCGATCACCGATATATTCGGTTCGACATTTCCTCCTCGCCCGCGACGGCTGCATGGTCAAGTAATCGTCCCCTTAGCGGAGAGAATCCGCGCTGGCGAGTAGCCACGCTGGATCGGGAGCTGGCTATCGAGGCGGCCATCGTGGAACGGTGGGCTGGTGCCGGCACTACCCATCTGGACGTGGACGCAAAATCGGAGCAGCTCCAGGATTCGCTGACTCGCGTCTGTGACGCGGCTATGAGTAGGGCAAGGCCGGTTCCTCCTCGGAGACAGGTGTACTGGTGGCGCCCGCACCTCGCTGAGCTTCGGCAAGCGAGCTGGGCATCGCAACGCCGGTACACTCGTGCCCGGGGAAGACGGGTTAGGGACCTGGTCTTGGAAGCGGAGCTTCGCGCTGCGTGGCAGGCCGCCCGTGCGGTCTACAGCGCAGCGATCAAGTCGGCTAAGGAGGAGGCCTGGAGGGAGTGGCTTGAGACACTCGACAGAGATCCATGGGGGCGGCCATACAAGGTCATGAGCCACAAGCTCCGACCGTGGGCGCCCCCACTCACCAGGTCTCTGGAGCCCTCGTTCGTAGGACAAGTGGTCAGCACCCTATTTCCGGCGGCAGACGAATGGGTCCCTCCGACCATGTCGTCACGTAACCAGGAGCCAACAGCGGCGGAGGTCATTCCTCCCGTGTCCGAGGAGGAACTGGAGGTGGCCGTTCTGCGACTCAAGGCGAAGAACGGCGCCCCAGGCCCGGACGGAGTACCTGGACGGCTGATCACCTCGGTGATGCCGATTATCGGGGAGGATACGCGATCCCTCATGACGGAATGTCTGACGGGGGGGAGATTCCCGCGTACTTGGAAGATCGGGAAGCTCGTTCTTCTCGGTAAGAACGGCCGCCCAAAAGAGTCACCGTCGGCCTACCGCCCGATAGTACTGCTTGGCGAGATGAGCAAGCTGTTCGAGCGGGTGATCAGTGCTCGTCTCGTCAAGCACCTGGAGGGGGTAGGACCAGACTTGCACGACGGTCAATTTGGTTTTCGCCGCGGGAGGTCAACCCTAGATGCCATTTCGCACTTGCGGGAACGCGTGGGGGAGGCAGTCGACCAGGGAGAAGTGGTCCTTGCGGTCTCGCTGGATATCGCGAATGCGTTTAACACGCTTCCTTGGGCGACTGTCGCGGAGGCACTTAGGTACCACAAGGTTCCCGAGTACCTTAGGCAAGTGCTCGGGGACTACTTCGTCGGGCGCGCGATCGCATATCCGTCGCGCGATCGGCTCGTCCGGCGAGAGATGTCATGCGGTGTTCCACAGGGGTCGGTCCTCGGGCCTCTCCTGTGGAACATCGGATTCGACTGGGTCCTGCGCGGTGCAAATCTCCGGGGAGTTGGTATACTTTGTTATGCCGACGATACCCTGGTCACCGCGCGGGCCCCCAATTTTCGCGATGCGGCGGTGCTGGCCACAGCTGGTGTGGCGCAAGTAGTGCGCCGCATCAAGGCGTTAGGGCTCCGGGTGGCTCTCGAAAAATCTGAGGCTCTGTTTTTCCACGGGCCTCGGAGACCTCCACCTGTAGGCGCAAAAATCGTGGTAGGGGGCACCTCCATCGCTGTCGGGTCGAGGATGAAGTATTTAGGACTCGTTCTCGACAGTCGGTGGGGGTTTGTGGAGCACTTTCGGCAACTGGCTCCGAAACTTTTAGCCTACGCCGGAATGCTCGCAAGGCTCCTCCCCAACAAAGGGGGACCGGGTAGTGCGTGCCGTCGCCTGTACGACGGAGTGTTGCGTTCGAAAGCACTGTACGGTGCGCCGATATGGGCAGATGCTCTGAGCGCTCAGAATATGGTCTTGCTGCGGCGCCCGCAGCGAGCCATAGCGCAAAGAGCGGCTCGGGCGTACTGTACGGTGTCGTACGAGGCGGCTTGCGCAATCGCAGCCAGTCTACCGTGGGATCTCGAGGCGGGGGTACTGTCGCAGGTTTACCGGCGAAGTACTCTGGTACGCAGGGGCGGGGGTTGGCCAACCATGGAGGAGATCGGAACTTGGAGAGCGCAAGCTCGCGACGTTCTCTTCGAAAGGTGGTCGACCCGACTAGAGGGGTCCGCGGTGGGGAAGGAACTGGTTTCGGCCATCCAACCCATTCTGCGGCCCTACGTCGAAAGGCGGCACGGGACTCTAACGTTCCACCTTACACAACTCTTAACGGGGCACGGCTGCTTCGGGAAGTACTTGTGGGAGGTGGTCGGCATCGAGCCGGAGCCTACGTGTCGCCACTGTAACGGTGGGGCTGTGGACACGGCGGAGCATACGCGCGTCGTGTGCACGGCTTGGAGCGGGGAGCGTTCGGCTCTAATAGGTAGGATAGGACAAGACCTCTCGCTGCCGGCCGTGGTTCGCGCCATGGTCGACAGCGAAGAGGGCTGGGCCGCCGTCGTCTCATTCGCTGAGACAGTCATGACGGCAAAACGAGAGACGCTCAGAGAGAGGGAACGTAGCGGTTTGACGCTTCCTCCTCGCCGGCCCACAGCGTCGGGGCGGCGGCGTATGCAGTACGCCAGCCGCCTGGCCTTGGAAGGAGGATCGGGGGATCCACCGACCTAATAATGGCCCCGCGATGTGGCGCCCCTAGTGTTCAGGGGGCGCTAACATGTGACGTTACAGGGGAAGGGCATTGGCCCAACCCCTGGGAGTCGAGCCCGCTCGTTGGGCAACGCCGGCCGGATCGCAGTGAGCAAACGCCTGCCTATCCTGTGATCTGACCTGAAGGCGATGAAGTGGACATCGTGAGGTTTAGTGGGTATGCCCCGAAGAGGTGAGTCCCACATACGGCCTCCAGATACCCCCCATATCGGAGGTAGCATGCCTAATAGCATTCCTCACGTAAAAAAAAAAAAAAAAAAAAACCTAACCTAACCTAACCTAACCTCGAGGGGGGCGGGCCCCCGTAAGTGAGCTTTGAGTACGTCCTTGTCGTCCGGCCCTGGACCCCGACCTGACCACCGTAACGGAGTGGCAGGCGGGTGACCGAATCTCTGGCTCGATACTTGAGGGGCATTTAGAGCGAGCAGTTACTTCTGCGCTTAAGGCACTTTTCAGTGCCAAACCACGGTGCTTTTCAGCGCCAACAAGGTTAGTGGACGTCAAGCATCGGAAACGATGTTTGACGGGTGTTCTGGCCCTCCGGGGGCGGGAAGTGGGACTGAGAGGTCCCGCTCTCCTCTCCGAGGTGCGTGCGACCCAAAGGGAGCGGGGAAAGGGGCCGAAAGGCCCCGATCTCCCTTCCTGGGGGCTTCTAACCCTGAGGGGTCGGGGAGAGGGACCGAAAGGTCTCAATCCTCCCTCCCAGGGGTTTGCAAGGAGGCGCGCGTCCTACTGCCTCGTCTAGGCTCTAGGACGCAAACTCTTTCCGAGTCGTCCACCGACACCAGCGTTGGCACGGTGGCGTCTGTCGACTCGCGGCCGTCCTCCCCGGGCAGACTTTGGCGGAAACGCGCAAACTCTGCATCGGACGGGGACTGCTCCGAGTCGGGAGACCGTGTGGCTGCCGCTGAGGCCGGTGGCAAAAAACTGCGTGGTCGTCCCCCGACCACAGGCCAGTATGTCGGCCTGGCGAAAGCCAAGGCCGAGCTCAACCTGGCCAAGGAGCGTGAGCTCCAACTTCGGGCGGAGGAGGAACTGGCGGAGGAGCTGCGGCAACAGAAGGAGTCTTTTCTTTTGAAACCGCACAAACCGCACAACGAGGCGACCGTGTCATCTGCTCACCTTCGGGCTGAGGAGTTGACGCAAGCCATAGAGGCTGCAGTAGGGACCGTTCAGACGGTGGCGAAGAAGTCGTCCCGTTTGAAGGGTCAATATGTGCGGGACCTCAATCTCGCGGCAAGCTCTATCTTGGAGTACGCCCGCGAGTTGAGGTCTCGCACAGAGACGGACGAGGTGGCCAGGCTTCAGGCCGAGCTGGTCACCCTCCGAGTCGAGATAGGGGTTTTGAGGGAGCGGGCGGAATCGGCTCCCCTCACTATGAGCCGCGACGAGATCGCGTTTATGGTCGACGCGCGGCTCGAGGGGATACAGGACCGCCTGTTGCCCGAAAAACGGCTCCGTCCTCCGCTTCAGGCGGACATACGGAATGTTGCCGCTGCTGCCTCCGCGTCCTCTTCGGCCATAGGCATCGAAGAGCCAGCGCTCCCCGCGTCTGCGCCCACCGCACTCCCCGCGTCTAAGGCCAAGGCTAAGTCCAAGGCCAAGGCCGCACGCGGGGCGACACCTGTGGTGGCCACACCTGAGGCGTCTACGCCTAAGCAGGCACCACCTAAGGTGGCCAAACCCGCGGCGTCCCTGCCTGAGCAGGCACAATCTTCGAGGTTGCCTCCAACCTCGGAGACTGCCCCAGGTGACAATAAAAAAAAGAAGCGGCAAGCGAGGAAGAGCGCTGCTGCCAAACAGGCAGCAGCCGCTCACCAACCTCGCCCGCTGCCACCTCCCCCCTCGTCGACGGATGAGGGATGGACTGTGGTAGCGAAGCGGGGCCCCACTAAGCCGGCAGCGAAATCCGCTCCAGCTGTGGCCCCAAAAAAGAAGAGCCCTAAACTCCGCCCTCCGCGTTCGGCAGCAGTGGTCATCACCCTGCAGCCTAGCGCGGTGGAGCAGGGCGCAACCTATGCGGCCGTCCTTGCGGAGGCGGCAAATTCCATCGATCTCAAAGGCCTAGGGATCGATGGTGTCCGCTTCCGCAAGGCGGCGACGGGGGCACGGATCCTCGAGGTGGCTGGCGCCGGTAACGCTGAAAAGGCGAACGGGCTAGCCACCGAGCTCAAAAAAGTTTTGGGCGACGTGGTCCGCGTGTCCCGACCGGAGAAATGCGCAGAACTGCGCATCTCCGGCCTGGATGATGCGGCCACTAAGGCGAAAGTGGCATCGGCCATTGCAGCCGAGGGAGGGTGTGCCGTAGAGGCCGTAAAGGTTGGCGAGATCAATCGCCCAACTGGTGGGCTGGGGTCGGTTTGGCTTAAGTGCCCTACCGCCGCAGCCCAAAAGGTGACCGATGGTCGCCGAATTTTGGTGGGGTGGTCGGTCGTCCGACCTACACTTTTAGAGCCCAGACAGCAGCGGTGCTTCCGCTGTCTGGAACCGGGCCATATAAGAGTTAAGTGCACTGTGGGCATCGACCGTAGCGGACTGTGTTTCAGCTGCGGGCAGCCTGGCCATAAGGCAGCAGCATGCACTGCCAAACCCCACTGTCCGCTCTGCGCGGCAGGGGGCAAGGCATCTGGTCACCGGCTGGGCAGCAAAGACTGCGCAGCGGGTGACCAGAAGCGGGGCAAGCAACCCCAGGGACGGCAGGCGGCGAAGGGTGGCCCCGTGGCGCCCTCGCAGTCTGTCGATCTCTCGCAGACAGAGGAGGCGATGGATACGGCCCATTCATAAATGGCGACTGTATCCCTCCTGCAGGCGAATATCAACCACTGCGTCGGAGTGGGTCAGCGGAGGGGAAGGAACTGGTTTCGGCCATCCAACCCATTCTGCGACGAATTCTACGTCGGAAGGCGGCACGGGACTCTAACGTTCCACCTTACACAACTTCTAACGGGGCACGGTTGCTTCGGGAAGTACTTGTGGGAGGTGGTCGGCTTCGAGCCGGAGCCTACGTGTCGCCACTGTAGCGGTGGAGCTGTGGACACGGCGGAGCATACGCACGTCGTGTGCATGGCTCGGAGCGGGGAGCGTTCGGCTCTAGTAGGTAGGATCGGACAACACCTCCCGTTGACGGCCGTGGTTCGCGCCATGGTCGACAGCGAAGAGGGCTGGGCCGCCGTCGTCTCATTCGCTGAGACAGTCATGACGGCAAAACGAGAGACGCTCAGAGAGAGGGAACGTAGCGGTTTGCGCTTCCTCCTCGCCGGCCCACAGCGTCGGGGCGGCGGTGTATGCAGTACGCCATCCGCCTGGCCTTGGAAGGAGGATCGGGGGATCCACCGACCTAATAATGGCCCCGCGATGTGGCGCCCCTAGTGTTCAGGGGGCGCTTACATGTGACGTTACAGGGGAAGGGCACTGGCCCAACCCCTGGGAGTCGAGCCCGCTCGTTGGGCAACGCCGGCCGGATCGCAGTGAGCAAACGCCTGCCTATCCTGTGATCTGACCTGAAGGCGATGAAGTGGACATCGTGAGGTTTAGTGGGTATGCCCCGAAGAGGTGAGTCCCACATACGGCCTCCAGATACCCCCCATATCGGAGGTAGCATGCCTAATAGCATTCCTCACGTAAAAAAAAAAAAAAAAAACCTAACCTCGAGGCGGCCATCGTGGAACGGTGGGCTGGTGCCGGCACTACCCATCTGGGCGTGGACGCAAAATCGGAGCAGCTCCAGGATACGCTGACTCGCGTCTGTGACGCGGCTATGAGTAGGGCAAGGCCGGTTCCTCCTCGGAGACAGGTGTACTGGTGGCGCCCGCACCTCGCTGAGCTTCGGCAAGCGAGCTGGGCATCGCAACGCCGGTACACTCGTGCCCGGGGAAGACGGGTTAGGGACCTGGTCTTGGAAGCGGAGCTTCGCGCTGCGTGGCAGGCCGCCCGTGCGGTCTACAGCGCAGCGATCAAGTCGGCTAAGGAGGAGGCCTGGAGGGAGTGGCTTGAGACACTCGACAGAGATCCATGGGGGCGGCCATACAAGGTCATGAGCCACAAGCTCCGACCGTGGGCGCCCCCACTCACCAGGTCTCTGGAGCCCTCGTTCGTAGGACAAGTGGTCAGCACCCTATTTCCGGCGGCAGACGAATGGGTCCCTCCGACCATGTCGTCACGTAACCAGGAGCCAACAGCGGCGGAGGTCATTCCTCCCGTGTCCGAGGAGGAACTGGAGGTGGCCGTTCTGCGACTCAAGGCGAAGAACGGCGCCCCAGGCCCGGACGGAGTACCTGGACGGCTGATCACCTCGGTGATGCCGATTATCGGGGAGGATACGCGATCCCTCATGACGGAATGTCTGACGGGGGGGAGATTCCCGCGTACTTGGAAGATCGGGAAGCTCGTTCTTCTCGGTAAGAACGGCCGCCCAAAAGAGTCACCGTCGGCCTACCGCCCGATAGTACTGCTTGACGAGATGAGCAAGCTGTTCGAGCGGGTGATCAGTGCTCGTCTCGTCAAGCACCTGGAGGGGGTAGGACCAGACTTGCACGACGGTCAATTTGGTTTTCGCCGCGGGAGGTCAACCCTAGATGCCATTTCGCACTTGCGGGAACGCGTGGGGGAGGCAGTCGACCAGGGAGAAGTGGTCCTTGCGGTCTCGCTGGATATCGCGAATGCGTTTAACACGCTTCCTTGGGCGACTGTCGCGGAGGCACTTAGGTACCACAAGGTTCCCGAGTACCTTAGGCAAGTGCTCGGGGACTACTTCGTCGGGCGCGCGATCGCGTATCCGTCGCGCGATCGGCTCGTCCGGCGAGAGATGTCATGCGGTGTTCCACAGGGGTCGGTCCTCGGGCCTCTCCTGTGGAACATCGGATTCGACTGGGTCCTGCGCGGTGCAAATCTCCGGGGAGTTGGTATACTTTGTTATGCCGACGATACCCTGGTCACCGCGCGGGCCCCCAATTTTCGCGATGCGGCGGTGCTGGCCACGGCTGGTGTGGCGCAAGTAGTGCGCCGCATCAAGGCGTTAGGGCTCCGGGTGGCTCTCGAAAAATCTGAGGCTCTGTTTTTCCACGGGCCTCGGAGACCTCCACCTGTAGGCGCAAAAATCGTGGTAGGGGGCACCTCCATCGCTGTCGGGTCGAGGATGAAGTATTTAGGACTCGTTCTCGACAGTCGGTGGGGGTTTGTGGAGCACTTTCGGCAACTGGCTCCGAAACTTTTAGCCTACGCCGGAATGCTCGCAAGGCTCCTCCCCAACAAAGGGGGACCGGGTAGTGCGTGCCGTCGCCTGTACGACGGAGTGTTGCGTTCGAAAGCACTGTACGGTGCGCCGATATGGGCAGATGCTCTGAGCGCTCAGAATATGGTCTTGCTGCGGCGCCCGCAGCGAGCCATAGCGCAAAGAGCGGCTCGGGCGTACTGTACGGTGTCGTACGAGGCGGCTTGCGCAATCGCAGCCAGTCTACCGTGGGATCTCGAGGCGGGGGTACTGTCGCAGGTTTACCGGCGAAGTACTCTGGTACGCAGGGGCGGGGGTTGGCCAACCATGGAGGAGATCGGAACTTGGAGAGCGCAAGCTCGCGACGTTCTCTTCGAAAGGTGGTCGACCCGACTAGAGGGGTCCGCGGTGGGGAAGGAACTGGTTTCGGCCATCCAACCCATTCTGCGGCCCTACGTCGAAAGGCGGCACGGGACTCTAACGTTCCACCTTACACAACTCTTAACGGGGCACGGCTGCTTCGGGAAGTACTTGTGGGAGGTGGTCGGCATCGAGCCGGAGCCTACGTGTCGCCACTGTAGCGGTGGGGCTGTGGACACGGCGGAGCATACGCGCGTCGTGTGCACGGCTTGGAGCGGGGAGCGTTCGGCTCTAATAGGTAGTATAGGACAAGACCTCTCGCTGCCGGCCGTGGTTCGCGCCATGGTCGACAGCGAAGAGGGCTGGGCCGCCGTCGTCTCATTCGCTGAGACAGTCATGACGGCAAAACGAGAGACGCTCAGAGAGAGGGAACGTAGCGGTTTGACGCTTCCTCCTCGCAGGCCCACGGCGTCGGGGCGGCGGCGTATGCAGTACGCCAGCCGCCTGGCCTTGGAAGGAGGATCGGGGGATCCACCGACCTAATAATGGCCCCGCGATGTGGCGCCCCTAGTGTTCAGGGGGCGCTAACATGTGACGTTACAGGGGAAGGGCACTGGCCCAACCCCTGGGAGTCGAGCCCGCTCGTTGGGCAACGCCGGCCGGATCGCAGTGAGCAAACGCCTGCCTATCCTGTGATCTGACCTGAAGGCGATGAAGTGGACATCGTGAGGTTTAGTGGGTATGCCCCGAAGAGGTGAGTCCCACATACGGCCTCCAGATACCCCCCATATCGGAGGTAGCATGCCTAATAGCATTCCTCACGTAAAAAAAAAAAAAAAAAAAAAAAAAAAAAAAAAAAAAAAAACCTAACCTAACCTAACCTAACCTTTTTTTTTTTTTTTTTTTGTTCAGGCAGGAAAAAATGTACCTCATCCGCATACCGCGCGGCGCGGGGACGCCGCGCGGTTATGTGGGGCTCTCACCACACTAAAACAACCTGCCGTGTGCCATACACCGCGACTTAGTGAGTGAACCGTCGGAAATACTACGCACTCATCGACGGAACACTCATGCGCCGGCCCGCAAGGTGCGGTGCGGGCCCGTCTCTAGGCGATGTCCAGACACACCGGGACATCACCCCTTCGCGGGGGGCTCTACTGCGGGTGGAGGGCATACCCCGGCCCATCCACCCGCGGCCTCACTAGGGCGGCATGAGGCGCAGGAATCTGCGCGCACGCCGCCCAGCTCGCGGGCGGCGGAACGGATCCGCGAGGCCGTCTGCCTCTCTGATCCTCTCCGCCGCCTCCTTCTGCGAGATGACATCCTCGCAGAAGGACGCGACCGCGGTAAAACTCCTCTCGCTGCGTGCCATGGAGCGCAGGATGGCCGGCAGCGAGAGGTCGACTCCCACTGTTGCCACGAGATCACGGCGCTGCACCGCCCAGGCCGGACAAGCCTCGAGCGTGTGCTGCGCCGTGTCCTCGCGGCAGGGACAGTGATGACAGGCGGGACTCGATTCCCTCCTGGCGACCGAGTACAGATACTTTCCGAAGCAGCCGTGCTCGGAAAGCATCTGAGTCAGTCGGAAGGAAAGGGTCCCGTGCTGTCTCTCCGTCCACTCGACAATGACCGGCTGGAGCGCCGCCACGGTGCGATGACCTGCACTCGGGGACTCCAGCCGGGACGACCATTTAGCCATGATGGCTAGGCGGGCGGCATCTCGCCACCCGCGGACCTCTTCGGGCGGAGGCCGACTGCCACTATCCGCCCGATGCTGCGTCGTCAGTCGATAAACTTCGGCGAGCACTTCCGCCTCCAGATCCCACGGAGGAGTTCCGGCCAATGCGCCGGCCGCTTCCGTTGACACGGTGCGGTACCCGCGTATGGCCCTGACCGCCACAATACGTTGGGCCCTCAAAAGCGTGGGCCTATTGCGGGCAGTCAGGGCGTCCGCCCACACCGGTGCGCCGTACAGCGCCATTGACCGGATCACCCCGGTATACAACCGTCGGCAGCCGATACTGGCTCCACCCAGGTTTGGCAAAAGCCTCCCCAGGGCGGATGCGGCGCCGACGAGTTTCGGGGCGAGCCTACGGAAGTGCTCGTCGAAGTGCCACCTGGAGTCGATATATAGGCCCAGATACTTAATCTGGGCCGCCACCGGTACGAGGACCGAACGGATCTCGATCGAGGCGCGAGGCGGCGGGCGGCGGTAAGGCCCGTGGAAGAACACGGCCTCCGTCTTCTCAACCGCCACCCGCAGGCCCAACGCCTCGATCCGTCCGACCACCTGGGAGACTCCCACGGTGGCCAGGTGCGCCGCCTCCTCGAAGCTTTCCCCCGGGGCCGTGACGAGAGTGTCATCCGCGTAGCAGATGACACCCAGCCCGGGAGGAAAGACTCCGCGGAGGACCCAATCATAGCCGATGTTCCACAGGAGCGGCCCTAAGACCGACCCCTGAGGAACACCGCACGACACGGGTCGCTGCAGCACACGTCCGTCGCAGTCCTCGTACAACACACGCCTCTCCTGCAGATAGTCTGCCACTAGCCGCCTCAGGTAGACGGGCACCCCGTGATAGCGGAGCGCCTCCCTGATGCAGCTGAACGGCAGACTATTGAATGCGTTGGCGATGTCCAAAGACACCGCCAACATCACTCCGCCGCGGCTCACAACCTCCTCGGCAGCAGCCCTCAGATGCAGGATCGCATCGACCGTCGAACGCCCCACCCGGAAACCGAATTGAGCGTCCGACAGGTCGGGCCCCACTGTAGTGAGATGCTCGACGATGCGGGCAGCGAGAATTTTCTCGAACAACTTACCCGCCTCGTCGAGCAGCACTATGGGCCTAAAGGCTGATGCCGAATTGGCGGGCCGTCCAGGCTTCTGCAGGAGTACCAGCTTCCCGCTTTTCCAGCAATCAGGGAACCGGCCGGACGCTAGGCAGGCGTCCAGCAGTTCCCTGAGGCGGTCCTCCATGTGGTCGAGGGCCAGGGCCAACACACGGGCAGGAACCCCGTCAGGCCCGGGGGCGGTGTTCTTTGAACGAATTCGCAGAACAGCCACCCCCACCTCCGTCTCCGTGACGGGCGGAACATCCTCCCCTACAACCCCCTCGTCCTCGGCCACAGGGGCCATGGACGGGGGTGTATGCTCCGCCCGATTCGGGAAAAGGCCCTCGACCACTTCCGCCAGGAAGCTGGGCTGGAGAGTCTCCGTGAGGGGGGGGCCCTGCGCGCGGAGCTTATCACGCGCCACGCGGTACGGGCGACCCCAGGGGTCACTGTCCAGACTCTCCAGCATTTCGGCTCTGCTGCGCTCCTTGGCAGCATCTATAGCCCGCCTGAGGGTGATTTCGGCCTCTCTGGCCACATCCCTCAAGCGGACCACCTCCGGGTGTTGGGCGTCTCTGTGACGCCCACGGCTTCG
Source organism: Cybosia mesomella (assembly GCA_946251805.1). Lineage (NCBI taxonomy): Eukaryota > Metazoa > Arthropoda > Insecta > Lepidoptera > Erebidae > Cybosia > Cybosia mesomella. Next base: position 59,887 of record OX276400.1, read on the forward strand.
GGTGACGGCCCTCTTGGCACGGTTGGATGCCGCGCGGAGGGACGCCAGCTCTTGGGACCACCAGTAGACCTCCTTCTTTGGAGGCCTACGTCCGACCCGGTGCATGGCCGCGTCGCAAACCGCAGTTAGCGAGTCGCGAAAGCGGCCTGCACCGACGTCCACCCCCTCAGTCGGAGGTGGCAGAGACAGCCACGCTTGCACGATGGCTGCCTCCGCCAGTTGGTCCCTGTCGAGACTTCCCAAAGCCCACCTCTTAAAAGGTGAGATGCTGCCAACCCTGTGACCCCTACTGGCGTCCCGCGATCGAGACAACTCGAATCGGATGTACTGATGGTCCGACTCGGTCGTCTCGTCGTTCAGGACACGCCAGTTCCTCACACGTGCAGCAAGCGCGGGGGTAGCGAACGAAAGGTCCACTATCGACCGCCCCCACGGCTTGATGCACGTGGCGGTGGTGCCTCTGTTTAAAAGAGAGACACCCACCGCATCTGCCCACTCGAGCACGACGTCGCCGCGGCCGCTGGTCCCGGAGGACCCCCACGCCGTAGACCAGGCGTTGAAGTCCCCCATGACCAGCACGTGACCTGAGGCCACTTGCCGCATCGAGGTCTCCAGTCGAAAGATGAAGTCCTCGAAATCGCTCAACCTCCGGTTTGGGGAGAAGTACACACCGTAAACGGTGATATCTCCCCAGTCGGCAGCGACATATCCCGGACCCTTGTCTCTTGGCGACAAGGGGGGGAAATGAAGCGCCGTGGAGGCGACGATTGCCACGTTTCCATGAATCGAATACGAACCGACCCAATTGGGGCGGTTCGGGACGATATACGGATCCGCGGCTACGGCAAGGCCTATGGACCACTGCGCCATGTTTTGCAGGAGGAGGTCCTGCGCACCGGCGCAGTGGTTCAGGTTCACCTGGAGGATGTTGCACCCGCGATCCATTAATGGAGCGCGGTTACTACATCCTCCTCCATTTGCGACGGCGACGTCGGCGATACGGCGCTGGGAGCGGCCTCGGTCGATCGACCGGCCCCCAGGCGTGGCGTAGAAGCCGAGGCTTGGGGTTGTCTACAACCCTCACGGCCCAGCAAGTGGTTAGCGGGCAGCTTGCCCGCGGCACATGCCGGGCAGTGAGGGGGGGCGGAGCACTCCGCCGCCTTGTGCCCGGGTTGACCGCAGCGGAAACATAATCCGCTGCAGTCAAAGCAGCTGGTGCACTTCACACGAGCGTGCCCGGCCGCCATGCATTTAAAGCACCTCATGGGCCGGCTCCCCAGGACCGTAACCCTGGCTGAGATCCAGCCCACGAGGAGCCTGCCCGCATCGGCCAAAACTTTGACCGAGGCGACCGGACAGCTCGCCCACACTGCACCAACGCCTCCGGGACCGGGGCGGATAGTGCCGACCTTGACGTGGTCCGGGCTACACTTTGTAGTAGAGGCAATGGCCTCCCGGACGTCGTCGGCAGTCGTGAAGTCCGCCAGACCCGAAATGCGCACCTCGGCGCACTTGGTGGGCCTGGCGATCTTCACGCCATCGACACCCTCAAACAACCCCCGCAGCTTCTCAGCCACGACGTCGGCTCTCCTACCGCCTTCTGCCCCCGGGAACTCGAGAATTCGAGCTCCCGTCCGGGCGAGGCGCGTTCGGGCACCAACGCCTCCGAGATCGGAGACGTCGATGCCCTGTTTTGCCCTCAGGAGAACCTGGCCGTAGCTGAGGCCTCGCTCCACCGCCTCTGGCGCCACCGTGATCACCACGGCGGCGGACTTGGGCGGTGTTAGCCTCGGCTTCCTGCCACTGGTTTGTGGGGCAGCGGCGGAAGCGGTGGCAGCGGCTGCCTTTGCCGCTGCCTTCTTCCGCTTCTTTTTCCCGCCCCTCTTTTTCCTCCGGCTCACCGTCTGCCAGCCCTCGCTGTCCGGCTGAGCGGAGGTCGAGGGGACGGGAGCTGAGGAGGCAGGCGTAGGTGCCACGGGAGGGGCTCTGGCTCTGGCGGGAGCCCGCGAAGACCCCTGCACCGGTCGTAAGGGCGGGAAGGCCACCCTTGGGCCGGTCGCTGCGGGAACCGCAGGCCGCGCAACCCGCGCACCCTGGTCCTGAGACGGGCGCGCAGCTGTAACCGCGAAGGAGGGCGCTGGCGCCACCTGCGTCCGTCTCATAGCCGCCGTCGTTAGGCGGCGGGGCTCTGGAGGCAGCCTCGCCTCCAACGCCTCCAGCTTCGCGTCGAGCATGAAGCCGACGCTTAGCATCACCTCCCTCATAAACTCCTGCGAGAGCAGGCCCGAGGAAGTTAACGAGGAAGGTGGGGGCGCTGGGGCCACCTCTTCCAGCACTGGCGCTGCTGGCGGTGCAGACGAAGCTAGCGGCGCTGTAGCCGCTGCAGGCGGAGGAACCGGCGCCACCACAGCCTTTGTCAGGCGGCGCATCTCCGCCTGCATTTGCCGCATCTCTTCCTGGAGAGCCAGGATTTCGGCGGCTTGCCGTTTATTGGCAATTAGAAGCCGCCTGGTCTCGTCTGAGACGGTGCGGCCTGAGAGGGCCTCCACCGCCTCTTTCAGCCCCGAGGCTGCCATCTTAAGGGCCTTCTGATAAGTGCCCTTAAGGTGCGTCGACTTGGTAGCCACATCTAAGATTATGGCCACACTCTTCGACGACCTTTCCAACAGCTCCGCTGCCGAGTGCGGGTTTGCATCCGCACTCGAGACGAGCTCGGCGGATAGCTGCTCCACCCGCTCGAGCGCAGCCTGTTCCTCGTCTGCACGGCGACGTGCGAGGTCCGCCTTGCGAGTGGAGCCAAGACCACCAGGCCCCGATCGGCCCCTTCCAGCGCTGGAGAGCTTTGCGGGAGGCTGAGCTGCCCCGCCGGACTCGACGGAGCCGTCCAGCGCTTCCACTGAGCCCTCCAACGGGCGCTTTTGCGCCTTCCAGAATTTGGAAGAGAGGTTCAACGAACTCGTTGAACCCCTCTCCGACGACGACGCAGCGGCCTCCATGTTCGCCTCCTCCTCCTCGCCAACTGAGGCGGCACGGACACGGGCCGACCGCCGCAGCTCAACTATCGGCTGCCAAGAGGCAGCCGTTTCCACCTGACTGCTCCCAGGGACCGGAGTGGCCTCTGGAAGCTCTTCGTCGCACTGGGCGACGGTGCTCGCTTTGGAGCTCTTCTTTTTGGGGGGGGGTTTTGTTTTAAATTTTAAATCCATGAACTAATCCCACGAGTATGAGACGAAAAGATTACACTTCCCGGGTGACGCTCATTCCGGGAAGCGGGGTAAATACTGTGGAGGTCCCCAGGTGTCCACAGGTTTTTACGACTTCGCTGTCGGGTCTTATAGACTTTTCCATGTCGCGGGCCGGCCAATGAAGGCAAGCCCCGCGTCCTCCGAGATCACATCTTCCCGCATGTGGCTAGCATGCAGGTCCTTGACGATCACCCGGAGATTACGCGACGCGGGAGGGCAGCCACCCCTCCCATCACCGACGGCGGCACGAATGCCTGTCAGCCCCTGCGCGAGCAGTGGGCCGACCCGTCCCTCGATCCTTTCGGATCTGGGATCCTCGCGGATCCCTCGCGGGCCTAGCAGGCCCGCCATACCACGACCCCCTCGTGCAATGGGGTCAGCTAGCCCTGAAAAGGGCTGGAACGTTAGCCGTCGACGTTGACGCCAGCTACTCCAGAGGAGCAATCAATGATGCGTCATCGCCCACGTTGCCCAGGGTGCACCGCGAGGAGGTGTTCCGTCGCACCCCAACCTAACCTAACCTAACCTAACCTAACCTAACCTAACCTAACCTAACCTAACCTAACCTAACCTAACCTAACCTTTACCGGCGAACTACTCTGGTACGAAGGGGCGGGGGTTGGCCAACCGTGGAGGAGATCGAAAGCTGGAGAGCGCAAGCTCGCGACGTTCTCTTCGACAGGTGGTCGGCCCGACTAGAGGGGTCCGCGGTGGGGAAGGAACTGGTTTCGGCCATCCAACCCATTCTGCGGCCCTACGTCGAAAGGCGGCACGGGACTCTAACGTTCCACCTTACACAACTCTTAACGGGGCACGGCTGCTTCGGGAAGTACTTGTGGGAGGTGGTCGGCATCGAGCCGGAGCCTACGTGTCGCCACTGTAACGGTGGGGCTGTGGACACGGCGGAGCATACGCGCGTCGTGTGCACGGCTTGGAGCGGGGAGCGTTCGGCTCTAATAGGTAGGATAGGACAAGACCTCTCGCTGCCGGCCGTGGTTCGCGCCATGGTCGACAGCGAAGAGGGCTGGGCCGCCGTCGTCTCATTCGCTGAGACAGTCATGACGGCAAAACGAGAGACGCTCAGAGAGAGGGAACGTAGCGGTTTGACGCTTCCTCCTCGCCGGCCCACAGCGTCGGGGCGGCGGCGTATGCAGTACGCCAGCCGCCTGGCCTTGGAAGGAGGATCGGGGGATCCACCGACCTAATAATGGCCCCGCGATGTGGCGCCCCTAGTGTTCAGGGGGCGCTAACATGTGACGTTACAGGGGAAGGGCATTGGCCCAACCCCTGGGAGTCGAGCCCGCTCGTTGGGCAACGCCGGCCGGTTCGCAGTGAGCAAACGCCTGCCTATCCTGTGATCTGACCTGAAGGCGATGAAGTGGACATCGTGAGGTTTAGTGGGTATGCCCCGAAGAGGTGAGTCCCACATACGGCCTCCAGATACCCCCCATATCGGAGGTAGCATGCCTAATAGCATTCCTCACGTAAAAAAAAAAAAAAAAAAAAAAAAAAACCTAACCTAACCTGGGGCGGGCCCCCGTAAGTGAGCTGTGAGTACGTCCTTGTCGTCCGGCCCTGGACCCCGACCTGACCACCGTAACGGAGTGGCAGGCGGGTGACCGAATCTCTGGCTCGATACTTGAGGGGCATTTAGAGCGATCAGTTACTTCTGAGCTTGCGGTACTTTTCAGTACCAACAAAACGGTGCTTCTCAGCGCCAATACGGTTAGAGGTCGTCTGACATCGGAAACGATGTCTGACGAGTGTTCTGGCCCTCAGGGGGCGGGGAGTGGGACTGAGAGGTCCCGCTCTCCTCTCCGAGGTGCGCGTGACCCTAAGGGGACGGGGAAAGGGGCCGAAAGGCCCCGATCTCCCCTCCTGGGGGCTCTTAACCCTGAGGGGTCGGGGAGAGGGACCGAAAGGTCTCAATCCTCCCTCCCAGGGGTTTGCAAGGAGGCGCGCGTCCTACTGCCTCGTCTAGGCGCTAGGACGCAAACTCTGTCGGAGTCTTCTACCGACACCAGCGTCGGCACGGTGGTGTCTGTCGACTCGCGGCCGTCCTCCCCGGGCAGACTTTGGCGGAAACGCTTAAACTCTGCGTCGGACGGGGACTGCTCCGAGTCGGGAGACCGTGTGGATGCCGCTGAGGTCGGTGGCAAGAAACTGCGCGGTCGTCCCCCGACCACAGGCCAGTATGTCGGCCTGGCGAAAGCCAAGGCCGAGCTCAACCTGGCCAAGGAGCGAGAGCTCCAACTTCGGGCAGAGGAGGAACTGGCGGAGGAGCTGCGGCAGCAGAAGGAGTCATTCCTTCTAAAACCGCACAAACCGCAAACCGAGTCGACCGTGTCAGCTGCTCACCTTCGGGCTGAGGAGTTGACGCAAGCCATAGAGGCAGCCGTAGGGACCGTTCAGACGGTGGCGAAGAAATCGTCCCGTCTGAAGGGTCAATATGTGCGGGACCTCAATCTCGCGGCAAGCTCTATCTTGGAGTACGCTCGCGAGTTGAGGTCTCGCACTGAGACGGACGAGGTGGCCAGGCTTCAGGCCGAGCTGGTCACCCTCCGAGCTGAGATAGGTGTTTTGAGGGAGCGGGCGGACTCGGCTCCCCTCACTATGAGTCGCGACGAGATCGCCTTTATGGTTGATGCGCGGCTCGAGGGGATACAGGACCGCCTGTTACCCGAGAAACGGCTCCGTCCTCCGCTTCAGGCGGACATACGGAATGCTGCCGCAGCTGCCTCCGCGTCCTCTTCGGCCATAGGCGTCGAAGAGCCAGCGCTCCCCGCGTCGGCGCCCACCGCACCCCCCGCGTCTAAGGCCAAGGCTAAGGCCAAGGCCAAGGCCGCTCGCGGGGCGACACCTGTGGTGGCCACACCTGCGGCATCTACGCCTAAGCAGGCGCCACCTAAGGTGGCCAAACCCGCGGCGTCCGTGCCTGAGCAGGCACAACCTTCGAGGTTGCCTTCAACCTCGGAGACTGCCCCAGGCAACAAAAAAAAGAAAACGAGGAAGAGTGCTGCTGCCAAACAGGCAGCTGCTGCTCACCAACCTCGTCCGCTGCCACCTCCCCCCTCGTCGATGGACGAGGGATGGACTCTGGTGGCCAAGCGGGGCCAAACTAAGCCGGCAGCGAAACCCGCTCCGGCTGTGGCCCCAAAAAAGGCGAGCCCTAAACTCCGCCCCCCGCGAACGGCTGCAGTGGTCATCACCCTGCAGCCTGGCGCGGTGGAGCAGGGCGCAACATATGCGGCCGTCCTTGCGGAGGCGGAAAAATCCATCGATCTCAAAGGCCTAGGGATCGATGGTATCCGCTTCCGCAAGGCGGCGACGGGGGCACGGATCCTCGAGGTGGCTGGCGCCGGTAACGCCGAAAAGGCGAACGGGCTAGCCACCGAGCTCAAAAAAGTTTTGGGCGACGTGGTCCGCGTATCTCGACCGGAAAAATGTGCAGAACTGCGCATTTCCGGGCTGGATGACGCGGCCACTAAAGCGAAAGTGGCATCGGCCATAGCAGCCGAGGGAGGGTGTGCCACAGAGGCCGTAAAGGTTGGCGAGATCAATCGCCCACCTGGTAGGCTGGGGTCGGTCTGGGTTAAGTGCCCTACCGCCGCAGCCCAAAGGGTGACCGATGGTCGCCGAATCTTGGTCGGGTGGTCGGTCGTCCGACCAACACTCTTAGAGCCCAGACAGCAGCGGTGCTTCCGTTGTCTGGAACCGGGCCACATCGGAGTGAAGTGCACTGTGGGCATTGACCGCAGCGGGCTTTGCTTCAACTGCGGCAAGCCCGGCCATGCGGCCGCAGCGTGCACTGCCGAACCCCACTGTCCGATATGCGCGGCAGGGGGCAAGGCGTCTGGTCACCGGCTGGGCAGCAAAGACTGCGCAGCGGGTGACCAGAAGCGGGGCAAGCGACCCCAGGGACGGCAGGCGGCGAAGGGTGGCCCCGTGGCGCCCTCGCCATCTGCTGATCTCTCGCAGACCGAGGAGGCGATGGATACGGCCCACTCATAAATGGCGACTATCTCCTTCCTGCAGGCGAACATCAACCACTGCGTCGGAGCTCAGGACAATTTGTTCCAGTGCATGGCGCAGTGGCAGGCGTCGGTTACGGTGATCTCCGATCCTTACTACGTTCGCCCCCGCGACGACTGGGCGAGTGACCTCGACGGCTCAGTTGCGATCGTTACGCAACTGCACGTCCCCGGCTCCGCTCCCTTCGAGAAGGTCTTGAGGGGCCGGGGATGTGTGACGGTCACTTTAGGCGGCATCGCAGTGATCGGGGTGTACTGCCCTCCCAGCAAAACCCTCGCCGACTTCGAGCAACTGCTCTTAGAAATCGGGGGTATGGTGGAGGGGGTGCACCCCGCTCATGTCGTGATTGCCGGAGACTTCAACGCGCACTCGCGTACTTGGGGATCACCGGACACCGACGATAGAGGAGAAGCGTTGGAAGAGTGGGCGGTGTCTACTGGCGTGGTGCTCCTCAACAGGGGGACGGTGAACACGTTCTTAGGGCCCCAAGGAGGCACATCGATTATTGACCTGACGTTCGCCAGCCCCGTGCTGGCACGCAGGGCGCGCAACTGGAGAGTCTTCGAGGGAGAGGAGAACTTGTCCGATCACCGATATATTCGGTTCGACATTTCCTCCTCGCCCGCGACGGCTGCATGGTCAAGTAATCGTCCCCTTAGCGGAGAAAATCCGCGCTGGCGAGTAGCCACGCTGGATCGGGAGCTGGCTATCGAGGCGGCCATCGTGGAACGGTGGGCTGGTGCCGGCACTACCCATCTGGACGTGGACGCAAAATCGGAGCAGCTCCAGGATTCGCTGACTCGCGTCTGTGACGCGGCTATGAGTAGGGCAAGGCCGGTTCCTCCCCGGAGACAGGTGTACTGGTGGCGCCCGCACCTCGCTGAGCTTCGGCAAGCGAGCTGGGCATCGCAACGCCGGTACACTCGTGCCCGGGGAAGACGGGTTAGGGACCTGGTCTTGGAAGCGGAGCTTCGCGCTGCGTGGCAGGCCGCCCGTGCGGTCTACAGCGCAGCGATCAAGTCGGCTAAGGAGGAGGCCTGGAGGGAGTGGCTTGAGACACTCGACAGAGATCCATGGGGGCGGCCATACAAGGTCATGAGCCACAAGCTCCGACCGTGGGCGCCCCCACTCACCAGGTCTCTGGAGCCCTCGTTCGTAGGACAAGTGGTCAGCACCCTATTTCCGGCGGCAGACGAATGGGTCCCTCCGACCATGTCGTCACGTAACCAGGAGCCAACAGCGGCGGAGGTCATTCCTCCCGTGTCCGAGGAGGAACTGGAGGTGGCCGTTCTGCGACTCAAGGCGAAGAACGGCGCCCCAGGCCCGGACGGAGTACCTGGACGGCTGATCACCTCGGTGATGCCGATTATCGGGGAGGATACGCGATCCCTCATGACGGAATGTCTGACGGGGGGGAGATTCCCGCGTACTTGGAAGATCGGGAAGCTCGTTCTTCTCGGTAAGAACGGCCGCCCAAAAGAGTCACCGTCGGCCTACCGCCCGATAGTACTGCTTGACGAGATGAGCAAGCTGTTCGAGCGGGTGATCAGTGCTCGTCTCGTCAAGCACCTGGAGGGGGTAGGACCAGACTTGCACGACGGTCAATTTGGTTTTCGCCGCGGGAGGTCAACCCTAGATGCGATTTCGCACTTGCGGGAACGCGTGGGGGAGGCAGTCGACCAGGGAGAAGTGGTCCTTGCGGTTTCGCTGGATATCGCGAATGCGTTTAACACGCTTCCTTGGGCGACTGTCGCGGAGGCACTTAGGTACCACAAGGTTCCCGAGTACCTTAGGCAAGTGCTCGGGGACTACTTCGTCGGGCGCGCGATCACGTATCCGTCGCGCGATCGGCTCGTCCGGCGAGAGATGTCATGCGGTGTTCCACAGGGGTCGGTCCTCGGCCCTCTCCTGTGGAACATCGGATTCGACTGGGTCCTACGCGGTGCAAATCTCCGGGGAGTCGGTATACTTTGTTATGCCGACGATACCCTGGTCACCGCGCGGGCCCCTCATTTTCGCGATGCGGCGGTGCTGGCCACGGCTGGTGTGGCGCAAATAGTGCGCCGCATCAAGGCGCTCGGGCTCCGGGTGGCTCTCGAAAAATCCGAGGCTCTGTTTTTCCACGGGCCTCGGAGACCTCCACCTGTAGGCGCAAAAATCGTGGTAGGGGGCACCTCCATCGCTGTCGGGTCGAGGATGAAGTATTTAGGACTCGTTCTCGACAGTCGGTGGGGGTTTGTGGAGCACTTTCGGCAACTGGCTCCGAAACTTTTAGCCTACGCCGGAATGCTCGCAAGGCTCCTCCCCAACAAAGGGGGACCGGGTAGTGCGTGCCGTCGCCTGTACGACGGAGTGTTGCGTTCGAAAGCACTGTACGGTGCGCCGATATGGGCAGATGCTCTGAGCGCTCAGAATATGGTCTTGCTGCGGCGCCCGCAGCGAGCCATAGCGCAAAGAGCGGCTCGGGCGTACTGTACGGTGTCGTACGAGGCGGCTTGCGCAATCGCAGCCAGTCTACCGTGGGATCTCGAGGCGGGGGTACTGTCGCAGGTTTACCGGCGAAGTACTCTGGTACGCAGGGGCGGGGGTTGGCCAACCATGGAGGAGATCGGAACTTGGAGAGCGCAAGCTCGCGACGTTCTCTTCGAAAGGTGGTCGACCCGACTAGAGGGGTCCGCGGTGGGGAAGGAACTGGTTTCGGCCATCCAACCCATTCTGCGGCCCTACGTCGAAAGGCGGCACGGGACTCTAACGTTCCACCTTACACAACTCTTAACGGGGCACGGCTGCTTCGGGAAGTACTTGTGGGAGGTGGTCGGCATCGAGCCGGAGCCTACGTGTCGCCACTGTAGCGGTGGGGCTGTGGACACGGCGGAGCATACGCGCGTCGTGTGCACGGCTTGGAGCGGGGAGCGTTCGGCTCTAGTAGGTAAGATAGGACAAGACCTCTCGCTGCCGGCCGTGGTTTTCGCCATGGTCGACAGCGAAGAGGGCTGGGCCGCCGTCGTCTCATTCGCTGAGACAGTCATGACGGCAAAACGAGAGACGCTCAGAGAGAGGGAGCGTAGCGGTTTGACGCTTCCTCCTCGTCGGCCCACAGCGTCGGGGCGGCGGCGTATGCAGTACGCCAGCCGCTTGGCCTTGGAAGGAGGATCGGGGGATCCACCGACCTAATAATGGCCCCGCGATGTGGCGCCCCTAGTGTTCAGGGGGCGCTAACATGTGACGTTACAGGGGAAGGGCACTGGCCCAACCCCTGGGAGTCGAGCCCGCTCGCTGGGCAACGCCGGCCGGATCGCAGTGAGCAAACGCCTGCCTATCCTGTGATCTGACCTGAAGGCGATGAAGTGGACATCGTGAGGTTTAGTGGGTATGCCCCGAAGAGGTGAGTCCCACATACGGCCTCCAGATACCCCCCATATCGGAGGTAGCATGCCTAATAGCATTCCTCACGTAAAAAAAAAAAAAAAAAAAAAAAAAAACCTAACCTAACCTAACCTAACCTAACCTAACCTAACCTAACCTAACCTAACCTAACCTAACCTAACCTAACCTAACCTAACCTTGGCGGGGCGGGCCCCCGTAAGTGAGCTGTGAGTACGTCCTTGTCGTCCGGCCCTGGACCCCGACCTGACCACCGTAACGGAGTGGCAGGCGGGTGACCGAATCTCTGGCTCGATACTTGAGGGGCATTTAGAGCGATCAGTTACTTCTGAGCTTGCGGTACTTTTCAGTACCAACAAAACGGTGCTTCTCAGCGCCAATACGGTTAGAGGTCGTCTGACATCGGAAACGATGTCTGACGAGTGTTCTGGCCCTCAGGGGGCGGGGAGTGGGACCGAGAGGTCGCGCTCTCCTCTCCGAGGTGCGCGTGACCCTAAGGGGGCGGGGAAAGGGGCCGAAAGGCCCCGATCTCCCCTCCTGGGGGCTTTTAACCCTGAGGGGTCGGGGAGAGGGATCGAAAGGTCTCAATCCTCCCTCCCAGGGGTTTGCAAGGAGGCGCGCGTCCTACTGCCTCGTCTAGGCGCTAGGACGCAAACTCTGTCGGAGTCTTCTACCGACACCAGCGTCGGCACGGTGGTGTCTGTCGACTCGCGGCCGTCCTCCCCGGGCAGACTTTGGCGGAAACGCTTAAACTCTGCGTCGGACGGGGACTGCTCCGAGTCGGGAGACCGAGTGGATGCCGCTGAGGTCGGTGGCAAGAAACTGCGTGGTCGACCCCCGACCACAGGCCAGTATGTTGGCCTGGCGAAAGCCAAGGCCGAGCTCAACCTGGCCAAGGAGCGTGAGCTCCAACTTCGGGCAGAGGAGGAACTGGCGGAGGAGCTGCGGCAGCAGAAGGAGTCATTCCTTCTAAAACCGCACAAACCGCAAATCGAGGCGACCGTGTCAGCTGCTCACCTTCGGGCTGAGGAGTTGACGCAAGCCATAGAGGCTGCAGTAGGGACCGTTCAGACGGTGGCGAAGAAATCGTCCCGTTTGAAGGGTCAATATGTGCGGGACCTCAATCTCGCGGCAAGCTCCATCTTGGAGTACGCCCGCGAGTTGAGGTCTCGCACTGAGACGGACGAGGTGGCCAGGCTTCAGGCCGAGCTGGTCACCCTCCGAGCACAAATAGGTGTTTTGAGGGAGCGGGCGGACTCGGCTCCCCTCACTATGAGTCGCGACGAGATCGCGTTCATGGTCGACGCGCGGCTCGAGGGGATACAGGACCGCCTGTTGCCCGAAAAACGGCTCCGTCCTCCGCTTCAGGCGGACATTCGGAATGCCGCCGCTGCTGCCTCCGCGTCCTCTTCGGCCATAGGCGTCGAAGAGCCAGCGCTCCCCGCGTCGGCGCCCACCGCACCCCCCGCGTCTAAGGCCAAGGCTAAGGCCAAGGCCAAGGCCGCCCGCGGGGCGACACCTGTGGTGACCACACCTGCGGCGTCTACGCCTAAGCAGGCGCCACCTAAGGTGGCCAAACCCGCGGCGTCCGTGCCTGAGCAGGCACAACCTTCGAGGTTGCCTTCAACCTCGGAGACTGCCCCAGGCAACAAAAAAAAGAAACGGCAAGCGAGGAAGAGCGCTGCTGCCAAACAGGCAGCTGCCGCTCAACCACCTCGCCCGCTGCCACCTCCCCCCTCGTCGATGGACGAGGGATGGACTGTGGTGGCGAAGCGGGGCCCGACTAAGCCAGCAGCGAAACCCGCTCCGGCTGTGGCCCCAAAAAAGGCGGGCCCTAAACTCCGCCCCCCGCGTACAGCAGCAGTGGTCATTACCCTGCAGCCAGGCGCGGTGGAGCAGGGCGCAACATATGCGGCCGTCCTTGCGGAGGCGGAAAAATCCATCGATCTCAAAGGCCTAGGGATCGATGGTGTCCGCTTCCGCAAGGCGGCGACGGGGGCACGGATCCTCGAGGTGGCTGGCGCCGGTAACGCCGAAAAGGCGAACGGGCTAGCCACCGAGCTCAAAAAAGTCTTGGGCGACGTGGTCCGCGTGTCTCGACCGGAGAAATGCGCAGAACTGCGCATCTCCGGCCTGGATGACGCGGCCACTAAAACGAAAGTGGCATCGGCCATCGCAGCCGAGGGTGGGTGTGCCGTAGAGGCCGTGAAGGTTGGCGAGATTAATCGCCCAACTGGTAGGCTGGGATCGGTCTGGCTTAAGTGCCCTACCGCCGCAGCCCAAAGGGTGACCGATGGTCGCCGAATCTTGGTCGGGTGGTCGGTCGTCCGACCTACACTCTTAGAGCCCAGACAGCAGCGGTGTTTCCGCTGTCTGGAACCGGGCCACATCGGAGTGAAGTGCACTGTGGGCATTGACCGCAGCGGGCTTTGCTTCAACTGCGGCAAGCCCGGCCATGCGGCCGCAGCGTGCACTGCCGAACCCCACTGTCCGATATGCGCGGCAGGGGGCAAGGCGTCTGGTCACCGGCTGGGCAGCAAAGACTGCGCAGCGGGTGACCAGAAGCGGGGCAAGCGACCCCAGGGACGGCAGGCGGTGAAGGGTGGCCCCGTGGCGCCCTCGCAGTCTGTCGATCTCTCGCAGACCGAGGAGGCGATGGATACGGCCCACTCATAAATGGCGACTATCTCCTTCCTGCAGGCGAACATCAACCACTGCGTCGGAGCTCAGGACAATTTGTTCCAGTGCATGGCGCAGTGGCAGGCGTCGGTTACGGTGATCTCCGATCCGTACTACGTTCGCCCCCGCGACGACTGGGCGAGTGACCTCGACGGCTCAGTTGCGATCGTTACGCAACTGCACGTCCCCGGCTCCGCTCCCTTCGAGAAGGTCTTGAGGGGCCGGGGATGTGTGACGGTCACTTTAGGCGGCATCGCAGTGATCGGGGTGTACTGCCCTCCCAGCAAAACCCTCGCCGACTTCGAGCAACTGCTCTTAGAAATCGGGGGTATGGTGGAAGGGGTGCACCCTGCTCATGTCGTGATTGCCGGAGACTTCAACGCGCACTCGCGTGCTTGGGGATCACCGGACACCGACGATAGAGGAGAAGCGTTGGAAGAGTGGGCGGTGTCTACTGGCGTGGTGCTCCTCAACAGGGGGACGGTGAACACGTTCGTAGGGCCCCAAGGAGGCACATCGATTATTGACCTGACGTTCGCCAGCCCCGCGCTGGCACGCAGGGCGCGCAACTGGAGAGTCTTCGAGGGAGAGGAGAACTTGTCCGATCACCGATATATTCGGTTCGACATTTCCTCCTCGCCCGCGACGGCTGCATGGTCAAGTAATCGTCCCCTTAGCGGTGAAAATCCGCGCTGGCGAGTAGCCACGCTGGATCGGGAGCTGGCTATCGAGGCGGCCATCGTGGAACGGTGGGCTGGTGCCGGCACTACCCATCTGGACGTGGACGCAAAATCGGAGCAGCTCCAGGATTCGCTGACTCGCGTCTGTGACGCAGCTATGAGTAGGGCAAGGCCGGTTCCTCCTCGGAGACAGGTGTACTGGTGGCGCCCGCACCTCGCTGAGCTTCGGCAAGCGAGCTGGGCATCGCAACGCCGGTACACTCGTGCCCGGGGAGGACGGGTTAGGGACCTGGTCTTGGAAGCGGAGCTTCGCGCTGCGTGGCAGGCCGCCCGTGCGGTCTACAGCGCAGCGATCAAGTCGGCTAAGGAGGAGGCCTGGAGGGAGTGGCTTGAGACACTCGACAGAGATCCATGGGGGCGGCCATACAAGGTCATGAGCCACAAGCTCCGACCGTGGGCGCCCCCACTCACCAGGTCTCTGGAGCCCTCGTTCGTAGGACAAGTGGTCAGCACCCTATTTCCGGCGGCAGACGAATGGGTCCCTCCGACCATGTCGTCACGTAACCAGGAGCCAACAGCGGCGGAGGTCATTCCTCCCGTGTCCGAGGAGGAACTGGAGGTGGCCGTTCTGCGACTCAAGGCGAAGAACGGCGCCCCAGGCCCGGACGGAGTACCTGGACGGCTGATCACCTCGGTGATGCCGATTATCGGGGAGGATACGCGATCCCTCATGACGGAATGTCTGACGGGGGGGAGATTCCCGCGTACTTGGAAGATCGGGAAGCTCGTTCTTCTCGGTAAGAACGGCCGCCCAAAAGAGTCACCGTCGGCCTACCGCCCGATAGTACTGCTTGGCGAGATGAGCAAGCTGTTCGAGCGGGTGATCAGTGCTCGTCTCGTCAAGCACCTGGAGGGGGTAGGACCAGACTTGCACGACGGTCAATTTGGTTTTCGCCGCGGGAGGTCAACCCTAGATGCCATTTCGCACTTGCGGGAACGCGTGGGGGAGGCAGTCGACCAGGGAGAAGTGGTCCTTGCGGTCTCGCTGGATATCGCGAATGCGTTTAACACGCTTCCTTGGGCGACTGTCGCGGAGGCACTTAGGTACCACAAGGTTCCCGAGTACCTTAGGCAAGTGCTCGGGGACTACTTCGTCGGGCGCGCAATCGCGTATCCGTCGCGCGATCGGCTCGTCCGGCGAGAGATGTCATGCGGTGTTCCACAGGGGTCGGTCCTCGGGCCTCTCCTGTGGAACATCGGATTCGACTGGGTCCTGCGCGGTGCAAATCTCCGGGGAGTTGGTATACTTTGTTATGCCGACGATACCCTGGTCACCGCGCGGGCCCCCAATTTTCGCGATGCGGCGGTGCTGGCCACGGCTGGTGTGGCGCAAGTAGTGCGCCGCATCAAGGCGTTAGGGCTCCGGGTGGCTCTCGAAAAATCTGAGGCTCTGTTTTTCCACGGGCCTCGGAGACCTCCACCTGTAGGCGCAAAAATCGTGGTAGGGGGCACCTCCATCGCTGTCGGGTCGAGGATGAAGTATTTAGGACTCGTTCTCGACAGTCGGTGGGGGTTTGTGGAGCACTTTCGGCAACTGGCTCCGAAACTTTTAGCCTACGCCGGAATGCTCGCAAGGCTCCTCCCCAACAAAGGGGGACCGGGTAGTGCGTGCCGTCGCCTGTACGACGGAGTGTTGCGTTCGAAAGCACTGTACGGTGCGCCGATATGGGCAGATGCTCTGAGCGCTCAGAATATGGTCTTGCTGCGGCGCCCGCAGCGAGCCATAGCGCAAAGAGCGGCTCGGGCGTACTGTACGGTGTCGTACGAGGCGGCCTGCGCAATCGCAGCCAGTCTACCGTGGGATCTCGAGGCGGGGGTACTGTCGCAGGTTTACCGGCGAAGTACTCTGGTACGCAGGGGCGGGGGTTGGCCAACCATGGAGGAGATCGGAACTTGGAGAGCGCAAGCTCGCGACGTTCTCTTCGAAAGGTGGTCGACCCGACTAGAGGGGTCCGCGGTGGGGAAGGAACTGGTTTCGGCCATCCAACCCATTCTGCGGCCCTACGTCGAAAGGCGGCACGGGACTCTAACGTTCCACCTTACACAACTCTTAACGGGGCACGGCTGCTTCGGGAAGTACTTGTGGGAGGTGGTCGGCATCGAGCCGGAGCCTACGTGTCGCCACTGTAGCGGTGGGGCTGTGGACACGGCGGAGCATACGCGCGTCGTGTGCACGGCTTGGAGCGGGGAGCGTTCGGCTCTAGTAGGTAAGATAGGACAAGACCTCTCGCTGCCGGCCGTGGTTCGCGCCATGGTCGACAGCGAAGAGGGCTGGGCCGCCGTCGTCTCATTCGCTGAGACAGTCATGACGGCAAAACGAGAGACGCTCAGAGAGAGGGAGCGTAGCGGTTTGACGCTTCCTCCTCGTCGGCCCACAGCGTCGGGGCGGCGGCGTATGCAGTACGCAAGCCGCCTGGCCTTGGAAGGAGGATCGGGGGATCCACCGACCTAATAATGGCCCCGCGATGTGGCGCCCCTAGTGTTCAGGGGGCGCTAACATGTGACGTTACAGGGGAAGGGCACTGGCCCAACCCCTGGGAGTCGAGCCCGCTCGTTGGGCAACGCCGGCCGGATCGCAGTGAGCAAACGCCTGCCTATCCTGTGATCTGACCTGAAGGCGATGAAGTGGACATCGTGAGGTTTAGTGGGTATGCCCCGAAGAGGTGAGTCCCACATACGGCCTCCAGATACCCCCCATATCGGAGGTAGCATGCCTAATAGCATTCCTCACGTAAAAAAAAAAAAAAAAAAAAAAAAAAAACCTAACCTAACCTAACCTGGGGCGGGCCCCCGTAAGTGAGCTGTGAGTACGTCCTTGTCGTCCGGCCCTGGACCCCGACCTGACCACCGTAACGGAGTGGCAGGCGGGTGACCGAATCTCTGGCTCGATACTTGAGGGGCATTTAGAGCGAGCAGTTACTTCTGCGCTTAAGGCACTTTTCAGTGCCAAACCACGGTGCTTTTCAGCGCCAACAAGGTTAGTGGACGTCAAGCATCGGAAACGATGTCTGACGGGTGTTCTGGCCCTCCGGGGGCGGGAAGTGGGACTGAGAGGTCCCGCTCTCCTCTCCGAGGTGCGTGCGACCCTAAGGGAGCGGGGAAAGGGGCCGAAAGGCCCCGATCTCCCTTCCTGGGGGCTTCTAACCCTGAGGGGTCGGGGAGAGGGACCGAAAGGTCTCAATCCTCCCTCCCAGGGGTTTGCAAGGAGGCGCGCGTCCTACTGCCTCGTCTAGGCTCTAGGACGCAAACTCTTTCCGAGTCGTCCACCGACACCAGCGTTGGCACGGTGGCGTCTGTCGACTCGCGGCCGTCCTCCCCGGGCAGACTTTGGCGGAAACGCGCAAACTCTGCATCGGACGGGGACTGCTCCGAGTCGGGAGACCGTGTGGCCGCCGCTGAGGCCGGTGGCAAAAAACTGCGTGGTCGTCCCCCGACCACAGGCCAGTATGTCGGCCTGGCGAAAGCCAAGGCCGAGCTCAACCTGGCCAAGGAGCGTGAGCTCCAACTTCGGGCGGAGGAGGAACTGGCGGAGGAGCTGCGGCAACAGAAGGAGTCATTTCTTTTGAAACCGCACAAACCGCACAACGAGGCGACCGTGTCATCTGCTCACCTTCGGGCTGAGGAGTTGACGCAAGCCATAGAGGCTGCAGTAGGGACCGTTCAGACGGTGGCGAAGAAGTCGTCCCGCCTGAAGGGTCAATATGTGCGGGACCTCAATCTCGCGGCAAGCTCTATCTTGGAGTACGCCCGCGAGCTGAGGTCTCGCACAGAGACGGAAGAGGTGGCCAGGCTTCAGGCCGAGCTGGCCACCCTCCGAGTCGAGATAGGGGTTTTGAGGGAGCGGGCGGAATCGGCTCCCCTCACTATGAGCCGCGACGAGATCGCTTTTATGGTCGACGCGCGGCTCGAGGGGATACAGGACCGCCTGTTGCCCGAAAAACGGCTCCGTCCTCCGCTTCAGGCGGACATACGGAATGTTGCCGCAGCTGCCTCCGCGTCCTCTTCGGCCATAGACATCGAAGAGCCAGCGCTCCCCGCGTCTGCGCCCACCGCACCCCCCGCGTCTAAGGCCAAGGCTAAGTCCAAGGCCAAGGCCGCACGCGGGGCGACACCTGTGGTGGCCACACCTGAGGCGTCTACGCCTAAGCAGGCACCACCTAAGGTGGCCAAACCCGCGGCGTCCCTGCCTGAGCAGGCACAATCTTCGAGGTTGCCTCCAACCTCGGAGACTGCCCCAGGTGATAATAAAAAAAAGAAGCGACAAGCGAGGAAGAGCGCTGCTGCCAAACAGGCAGCAGCCGCTCACCAACCTCGCCCGCTGCCACCTCCCCCCTCGTCGACGGATGAGGGATGGACTGTGGTAGCGAAGCGGGGCCCCACTAAGCCGGCAGCGAAACCCGCTCCAGCTGTGGCCCCAAAAAAAAAGAAGAGCCCTAAACTCCGCCCTCCGCGTTCGGCAGCAGTGGTCATCACTCTGCAGCCTAGCGCGGTGGAGCAGGGCGCAACCTATGCGGCCGTCCTTGCGGAGGCGGCAAACTCCATCGATCTCAAAGGCCTAGGGATCGATGGTGTTCGCTTCCGCAAGGCGGCGACGGGGGCACGGATCCTCGAGGTGGCTGGCGCCGGTAACGCTGAAAAGGCGAACGGGCTAGCCACCGAGCTCAAAAAAGTTTTGGGCGACGTGGTTCGCGTGTCTCGACCGGAGAAATGTGCAGAACTGCGCATCTCCGGCCTGGATGATGCGGCCACTAAGGAGAAAGTGGCATCGGCCATTGCAGCCGAGGGAGGGTGTGCCGTAGAGGCCGTAAGGGTTGGCGAGATTAATCGCCCAACTGGTGGGCTGGGGTCGGTTTGGCTTAAGTGCCCTACCGCCGCAGCCCAAAGGGTGACCGATGGTCGCCGAATTTTGGTGGGATGGTCGGTCGTCCGACCTACACTTTTAGAGCCCAGACAGCAGCGGTGCTTCCGCTGTCTGGAACCGGGCCATATAGGAGTTAAGTGCACTGTGGGCATCGACCGTAGCGGACTGTGTTTCAGCTGCGGGCAGCCTGGCCATAAGGCAGCAGCATGCACTGCCAAACCCCACTGTCCGCTCTGCGCGGCAGGGGGCAAGGCATCTGGTCACCGGCTGGGCAGCAAAGACTGCGCAGCGGGTGACCAGAAGCGGGGTAAGCAACCCCAGGGACGGCAGGCGGCAAAGGGTGGCCCCGTGGCGCCCTCGCAGTCTGTCGATCTCTCGCAGATAGAGGAGGCGATGGATACGGCCCATTCATAAATGGCGACTGTATCCCTCCTGCAGGCGAATATCAACCACTGCGTCGGAGTGGGTCAGCGGAGGGGAAGGAACTGGTTTCGGCCATCCAACCCATTCTGCGACGAATTCTACGTCGGAAGGCGGCACGGGACTCTAACGTTCCACCTTACACAACTTCTAACGGGGCACGGTTGCTTCGGGAAGTACTTGTGGGAGGTGGTCGGCTTCGAGCCGGAGCCTACGTGTCGCCACTGTAGCGGTGGAGCTGTGGACACGGCGGAGTATACGCACGTCGTGTGCATGGCTCGAAGCGGGGAGCGTTCGGCTCTAGTAGGTAGGATCGGACAACACCTCCCGTTGACGGCCGTGGTTCGCGCCATGGTCGACAACGAAGAGGGCTGGGCCGCCGTCGTCTCATTCGCTGAGACAGTCATGACGGCAAAACGAGAGACGCTCAGAGAGAGGGAACGTAGCGGTTTGCGCTTCCTCCTCGCCGGCCCACAGCGTCGGGGCGGCGGCGTATGCAGTACGCCAGCCGCCTGGCCTTGGAAGGAGGATCGGGGGATCCACCGACCTAATAATGGCCCCGCGATGTGGCGCCCCTAGTGTTCAGGGGGCGCTAACATGTGACGTTACAGGGGAAGGGCACTGGCCCAACCCCTGGGAGTCGAGCCCGCTCGTTGGGCAACGCCGGCCGGATCGCAGTGAGCAAACGCCTGCCTATCCTGTGATCTGACCTGAAGGCGATGAAGTGGACATCGTGAGGTTTAGTGGGTATGCCCCGAAGAGGTGAGTCCCACATACGGCCTCCAGATACCCCCCATATCGGAGGTAGCATGCCTAATAGCATTCCTCACGTAAAAAAAAAAAAAAAAAAACCTAACCTAACCTAACCGACAGTCGCCCTTCACCTCTCGCGACGACTAGCTGCGATTTTATAGCGCTCCGCAGTCAAAAAATCGAAAAAGTGGGTTTTTGTTGACCGATTCGCGCGAACGAAGTGTTAAAAGTTGCGTCTCGCCGGCGTCCATCCGCCGGTACATCGGGCAGCTCGAGTTCGTGCACCACGCGGCCGGGAAAACCGTTTTTCCGGGTTTCCGGCTCACTCCGCCACGTGGTTTTGCTGTTTTTGAAAAGTTTGTTCTGTGAAAGTGCTCGGATCACAGTGCTCGAAGTGTCCCCGGCTGCGGGCCGTGGAGCCCCACCTGCTCCAACGTTTGGATTTTCCGGGAAAACGCTGGTTTCCCCGGGAAAAAGTTTTTTCTGGAACCACGTGGACACGTGGTACCTGATCCAGCAGTCGGAGGAACACGAAATTTTGCAGCAACGAAGAGGACATAGGTACGGACATTTTTCCACTTAAAGAAAAATTTTTCGCCCAATAGAACTTTTTATTTTTTAAATACAAAGTGCGAACTTTGACACCAATTTGCCGCGGACTGGGGCGGAATATTGAGATTCCGCTACTGCTAGTTTTTGCGCGCTCGTTAGTAGAAGAGGACTACAAAGTTGCAGATTTTTTGGACAATTTTTGGACTTACTGTAATTAAAAAACCGAAATTTTTGATTTTCGTGCAAAATTTGCACGAAAAATTGTACTTTCAATTAATATTATTTATCAGTCGCCTAGGCCTTTATTTAAGGTGATTTATTGTATTTTTTGTGTATTTTTAAGTTAATCCAGCGCGGAGTTATAGATTTTTTAGTGTTTTTTCCAAATTAATCTTAAACTGGTAGAAATTCATTATTTCTAACAGTGGGGTTGGGTTTAGACAAGCCTTCTACACTTGCCTAAGCCCAAACAAGGCCCCTCTAGCGTTAGAAACAACGAATTTTGTAATTTCCGCCATTTTGGATTTTTTCGCCCCATTTTTGGAACCTAAATAACTCCGGACTGGATAGGCCTAGAAGACTGCGGTTTTCGATATTGTGTGTATCTTTGTATATTTTTTAAGCCCTGACACATTTTTAGTAGATCAGGCGATATTTTTTATTTAGGTCTAAAAACCCCCCCAGGGGATAGAGGACCTCAAGCCGACCCCAGATATCGATTTTGGGAGCGCTGGGACCAACCGTTCCGGAGTTGTAGCCGGTCAAAGTTTGACCTCGGACGCACGGCGGCCATCTTGGCTTTTTTCAAACGCCCATAACTCCGCGGCGGAGGGTCCTAGAAGCTCCGGGATTCGACTGGGGACATCGGGGGAGCACCGGCTTTCCCGCCCTACACATTTTTGGGGAAAGTGGGCAAAATTTGCGAAAAATTTTGTCAAAAATTTTTTGACCGTTTTCGCACCACGAGTTGGTAGAGGGGCCCGAGCCGTTCAGCAGGGAACTTTTTGCGGCTCGCTGGGACGCCTGGGACCCGAGATATACTGGTCCAAACATCGGCAAATCCGCCATCTTGGAAAATTTCAAACCGGTATATCTCGGCAACGGGTAGTCGTAGCGGGACCCGGTTTCCGCTGGGATACTCGGCTCTCCACTCTGCTTCGTGTGCGTAGGGTGGGGGTCTGACCCCACAATTTTGGGGGGTCAAATTTTGGGGGTCACCCAATTGGCCCGACACTTACGTCGGGAGGTAGGTCTCGCCGAGACCTTTCTGGGGAACCCAATCTCGGGGTATTCCGACCGTTGGTTCGCGAGGGAACCGGGTTCCAAAGTTTCGGACCACCTTGGAACCACGAAATTTGGAACTCGACTGTCTCCCAACCAGTGGGCCTAGGACCCTCGAGTTTGGGCTCGTTTTGAAGGGCTCGGGGAGCTCTATCGGCTTGTCACAAAAGGGTGACTCTACATAGAGCCGGGAACGAGATCGTTCGTGGAGCCGAATATAGCGGTGCAAAATTGCTTAAATTTCCACAGGGTACTCTTCTCCTGGGCCGGGACCCTATTGAAGGGCGATTTGTATTAGGTTAACTGCATATAGAGTCGCTACATCGCATTTATTTTATCTTTGCATATAATTGACTTGTGTAACAAAATTGACTTTGGCGACTTTGCTCTATTGTATATAGACCTATATACTTGTGCACTAACTGCTCTAGGTAGAGCAAATTGTAAATATAGTTAAAATTTTAGTATTAGTTATAGTTATAAGACTCCAGTTGTTGACTGGCAATATTTGACCAGATTAAATTGACCTGGTAGCTGGCCTACCGTAAACCTTTACGCCTTGCCAAACTGACTTAGCACCATTAGGCAAAAGTGTGACTGTCGCTATAGCTTTACACATTCACCCAACCAAATAGTTCACTCACACACTCACGCACACACATTCACACATACGTACACACAACACATACACGCACGCACACACATACACACAAACAACACAAAATCCACTCACCTGACAGTCGCGTGCACCACTAGCGCAGGGTCGACACATTATCTGTTAGTCGTAACTTGTTTTGTCCAAATTTACATCTTTACATTTTATTGAATTTAATTACTTTTTATTTTATTTTACAATTCGTGTTTATTTGTGTATTAGGAATTATTTTAGCAACGTTGCGTAACGTTGCCAATCCACTCGACTGTATTGCGTGGATTTTCTTTTACCTACAAGATGGTTATCGGCAAATCGCCTTTAAAAGCAGAACCCTCAAATCAGGCGGGTCCCTCCCCTGGACCCTCGACCTCCACAAAAGCATCGCCTAGGTCTCGCCCCGCAAAATCTGTGAGGGACAGTGTTGGGGAAATCGAGGAGATTTCCTCCAACACTACCCCTCCCACCCAGAGACCAACGGTGGTCTCTAGAACGGTCACAAAACCAAAGACCTTCACAATAAGTGCCTCCACACTAACCCGCAGATCACCAGCGGAAAAGGCTGCGCCAAGAGTGATCCGTAGACCAGCCGCGGAAACGACCGAAGCAATGGCATCCAGCGAACAGGCTGAGGAGGCAGTCCTCCAACTGGCCACCATAGAGGCCCTTACTCCAGAGGATCGACACACAACTGCGCTGTCCTGCCTGGACCTCATCAGGCAGGGATGCCGTGAGTCAAAAAACATCCGCAAAGACATCAGACTAAAAATCGAAGCCCAGGAGAAGAACCTGCGAAAAATTATACTTCTCACGGAGGGAAATAGGTTAAGATTTTTGGCAGAGGCTCCCAGACAGGACAGCGCAATAATATCGACTAAAACCACGGCTACTACTGAGGTGCTGGAACCCAGCAAAGCGGAGGAGGCAATGCTAAGGAGGATCGAGGAGAACACGCGTCTCCTTAGGGAGAATGGCAAGGTCCTCGCCGAAATACACGGCAGCCTTAATAGTTACAAAGAGGACAGGAGGTCACCATCCTACGCGAATGTGGTGGCGAATACCGCCGGGGGACATCCCCCGATGCGGCCGGCGCTCCATTCGCTGGTGGTCACCTCCAAGGACGACCAGAAGACAGGGGAGGAGATAATTAACGACCTGAGGCGGACCGCGCAGGAAGAGGACGACTGGATAGTGGTAGAGCGGATTAGAAAGGCCAAAGACCGAAAAGTAGTGCTAGGCTACAGGACGGTCGAAGAGAGGGAGCAGGCCAGAGGGGCGCTGGAGAGGAGGCAGGGGGCCCTTAGTGTGGCAACCGTCCACAACAAGGATCCCCTGCTCATCTTCTACAGCGTCCTCAAGTCCTATAAGGACGATGAAATTATAAAAGCTTTCCGAACTAGAAACAAGGATATTTTCAGGAATCTAGAATCGGCTCAAGACAGAGTTTCAGTGAAATTTAGAAGGAATGCGAGAAATCCACACACTGTCCATATCGTCCTACAAGTTTCTCCCATCATATGGCGGAAAACCCTGGAGCAGGGAAGGGTGCACATCGATATCCAGGCAATCAGAGTGGCCGATCAGTCGCCACTCGTGCAGTGTTCCCTGTGCCTGGGGTATGGGCATAGTCGTCGCTTCTGTAAGGAAGCAGAGCCCAAATGCAGCCACTGCGGGGAACAGCACCTAAAGGTGGACTGTCCTAAGTACAGGATAGGAACCGAACCCAGGTGCTGCAACTGCTGGTGTGCTAAAGATTGCGACGACGCTGCTCACGACGCTTTTGACCGGGCTTGCCCGGTCCGTAAAAAATGGGATGACATAGCGCGGTCTGCAACGCAGTACTGTTAAGGGCACCTCCAGGAGCGACCCACACTACAAGGTGCTGCAGGCTAACCTCCAAAAGAAGAGACTTGCGACTGACGACTTCATTCTGGAAGCTTTCAGAAGGAAAGCGTCAGTCGCACTCATCCAAGAGCCGTACAGGGACCCCGTCGGGGGCGGGATGAAGGGATACCGGGGGGTACGTATTTACCAAAATACTGGAGTCGGGGCGGGCACTGTCAAAGCGGCTATCGCTGTCTTTGACCCTGACCTGGATGTCATACAGTGCCCACAACTCACCACCGACAACATCGTGGTGGTGAGGATACGAACCAGTGCTTGGGAAGTGACCCTGGTGTCCCTTTATGTCGAGCCCGATAAACCCCTTAGCCCTCACCTGGACCAGCTCAAGAGAGTCGGATCCAGGTTGGGCCTCGGACGGCTCATAATTGGGGGTGATGCCAATGCGAAAAGCGCTTGGTGGGGAAGCCACGTTGAGGATGAGAGGGGGGAAGATCTGTTGGGTACTCTCATTGAGATGAAACAGCACATCCTCAACGATGGAAAGGTGCCCACCTTCGATACTGTCAGGGGGGGCAAAAGGTACTGCAGTTTCGTCGACATCACTGCTTGTTCGGATGATCTGTTGAGTCTGGTCGACGGCTGGAGGACTGACGAAGACCTGGCAGCTAGCTCCGACCACATCGGCATAGTGTTCCATTTAAAATTGGCCAAGTCAAAAGGCTCTAGCATCAGCAGGACAACCAGGTTGTTCAACACCAAAAAGGCAAACTGGAGCCATTTTCATGAGAAAATGACCAGCTTTTTGGCGGAGAACAACCTGGTTGTTGATGCCATTAAAAACATCAAATCCAAACTAGAGATTGAGGAAAAACTGGCAACATACAACAAATGCTTAACAACAACCTGCGAGGATACAATCCCCAAAAAGCAGAATAAGGAGACACTCACTATGCCGTGGTGGTCGGAGAAGCTGGCCCGGATGAAGAAGGAGGTCAGTACCTTCAGGCGCCGAATCAGAAATGCAGCCCCAATCCGGAGGCAGAGGGTGATAATGCAGTACCTGGAGCGGAAGGACAAGTATGAAACGGAGGTAAAATTAGCACAAACTGCGTCATGGAAGGAGTTCTGCACAAAGCAGGATAGAGAGGGGGTTTGGGAGGGAGTATATAGGGTCATAGGGAGAACCACAGTAAGGGAGGAAGATCCACCATTGTCACACAATGGAGTAATATTGGACGCACACGGATCCGCGGGCCTCCTGGCCTCGGTCTTCTATCCGGAGGATCGAGGCGAGGAGGACACCGCTGACCACAAAATGACTCGCGCATTAGCCAAGGCTGTTAATGACGTGAGTGAAGGTGAAGTTCACGACCCGCCATTCACTATCAGTGAGCTTTACGACGCGTTAGCCTCATTTAACCCTAAGAAGGCCCCTGGAGCCGATGGCTTCACAGCCGATATTTGTTCTCACGCCGTTAACTGCGCACCCGCACTGTTCTTAGAGCTGCTTAATAAGTGCCTGGCACTTGAGTACTTCCCCAAACCGTGGAAAGAGGCGACGGTTGTTGCTCTAAGGAAACCAGGTAAGGATTCGTACAGCTCTCCCAAGTCGTACAGACCGATTGGGCTGTTGCCTGTCCTTGGGAAGCTGTACGAAAAGATGCTGGCAGCCCGACTCAAGTTTCATCTATTGCCGCGAATTAGTACTCGCCAGTACGGCTTCATGCCAAGGAGAAGCACCGAAGACGCCCTCTATAACCTGCTGGGATACATACGTGGCAAACTCAGTGAGCGGAGGATTGTCACGTTGGTGTCCTTGGATATAGAGGGTGCCTTCGATAGCGCCTGGTGGCCCGCGATAATCGCACGACTGGCTGAGGAAAAGTGCCCAGCAAACTTGAGACGGGTCGTCAGCAGCTACCTCAGCGAGAGAACAGTGCGAGTGAGGTACGCAGGTGCGGAGAACCTCAGGGGAACACAAAAGGGGTGCGTCCAAGGTTCAATAACAGGGCCCTTACTGTGGAACTTGCTATTAGACCCATTACTTAAACTGTTGGAAGAGGGTGGGGACTACGTGCAGGCCTTCGCGGATGACGTAGTCCTCATCTTCGACGGGGACACTGCTTTGGAGATCGAAAGGCAGGCCAATGCCTCCCTCGAGCGTGTTCGGGCGTGGGGCGTCAAAAACAAGTTAAAATTCGCACCGCACAAAACGAACGCAATGGTGTTGACTAAAAAACTGAAATATGACAACCCACGTCTGACCATGGGCGGGGTGGACATCGGCCTGTCCAACGAGGTAAAAATATTAGGATTAACAATCGACAGGCACCTTACTTTTAATACGCATGTAAGGAACGTATGCCAAAAAGCAGTTGCAATATATAAGAGATTGGCACGGACGGCCCGGATCAACTGGGGGCTCAACCCCGAGGTGATCCGGATCATCTATACGGCGGTCATAGAGCCCGTCATTCTGTACGGGGCATGCGCTTGGGGGGGAGCGGCCAAAAAGGTCTGCGTCCGGAGGCAACTCGACGCGGTCCAGCGGGTGTTTGCCCAAAAACTAACAAAGGGCTACCGGACGGTCTCCCTGCACTCGGCACTGCTCTTGGCTGGTATACTCCCTCTGGACCTTCGAGTTCGGGAGGTGGTCTCGCTTTACGAGGCCAAGAGAGGAGTACCCCAGTCATGGTTAGTCGGCAGGGAGATTGAACGGCGGGCCCCCATCTCGGCAGCCCCGCACCCCGCGGAGCGCACGCGCCTGGAGTTTGGCAGCCTGGTAGACGAGGAACAATACAACAGTGTACAATCACTCGATCTTAGAATCTTTACCGACGGGAGCAAAATTGAGGGCCGGGTCGGCGCTGCTATCTCTATATGGGATAGACAGTCGGAGACCAAGGCCCGCAAGTTTGCTCTCCCGAGTTACTGTACCGTCTACCAGGCGGAGCTCCTGGCTCTGCGCAAAGCGGCGTGTGAGGTAGAGCAGCACAGCGCAGCCGCGTCGGGTATCTTCAGCGACAGCAGGGCGGCGCTCCTTAGCGTAGTCAATCCGCACTCTTTCCACCCACTCTCGGTAGAGGCTAGGGACGCTCTTGGTCGCTGCAAGCAGCAGGGCAAGAGCGTCTCCCTCTACTGGATTAAAGCCCATGTAGGCCTGGAGGGGAATGAGAGGGCGGATTGGCTCGCTAGGGAGGCCGCCTTAAAACTGAAAAAGGCTCCCGATTATGACCTGTGCCCTGTTTCATTCGTCAAGGGAGTCCTGCGTAAGGGCTCCCTCGACGAGTGGAACAGGCGTTACAGGGAGGGTGCAACAGCATCTACGACAAAGATGTTTTTCCCCTGTGCCGTGGAGGCGTACAAGACTGTCAGGAAACTCACCATCAAGGGCCCAACTACCCAATTGTTCACGGGGCACGGTGGGTTCTCCGAATACTTGAATCGCTTCAAGTGTAAGGGGGACCCATCGTGCGCCTGTGAACCGGGAGTTCCAGAAACGGTGGCCCACCTGCTCTTCGACTGTCCAATTCATGCGTCAGACCGACTTGATCTCGAAATGGCCACGGGTACGAAAGTGGACATGCAGACCATTTCGAGGTTAATCAGGGAACACACTGAACTAACACTAAAATTTGCCGAAAAAGTAGTCAGAATAACTAATGGAAGAAACAAGACGTAAAGGTTTATACTAGCACACTATCTGTGCATAGTGATGTTTAGCATAGCATAATAGAATTGTATTTAGTTAAGTTTTAAGTTCCTCTCATCAAAGAGATTATAAACATAATAATGTAAAAAGTAAATATGTATACCTGCCAATTTAACGCAAATGTAATAGAATAAGATAGAATTTAAGTAAAGATGTAAAATATAAAAAAGCATACGTAAAATCTGTAATAGAATATAATAGTTTAAGAGAATTGTAAAAATATTAATACTGGAAATAAAGAAATAAAGAAAAGAAAATAGCTGGGTAGACAAGCCTAGGTACACGAATTCCCGTATGCCCTCACTCCCCTCAGAGAATGGAAGGTAGTATGAAAGTGCGAGAGGAATAAAAGATAGAACTGGAGTGACAAAGAGAACTGGAATGAAAGATGATAGCATAGGATAGATTAGTTGTTTAATTATTGAGCGAAAACTGGCTCCGCATAATGCCGAGGTGTAGGTAAAAAAAAAAAAAAAAAAAAAAAAAAAAAAAAAAAAAAAAAAAAAAAAAAAAAAAAAAAAAAAAAAAAAAAACCTAACCTAACCTAACCTAACCTAACCTAACCTAACCTAACCTTTTTTTTTTTTTTTTTGTTCAGGCAGGAAAAAATGTACCTCATCCGCATACCGCGCGGCGCGGGGACGCCGCGCGGTTATGTGGGGCTCTCACCACACTAAAACAACCTGCCGTGTGCCATACACCGCGACTTAGTGAGTGAACCGTCGGAAATACTTCGCACTCATCGACGGAACACTCAAGCGCCGGCCCGCAAAGGTGCGGTGCGGGCCCGTCTTCTAGGCGATGTCCAGGCACACCGGGACATCACCCCTTCGCGGGGGGCTCTACTGCGGGTGGAGGGCAATCCCCGGCCCGTCCACCCGCGGCCCCACTAGGGCGGCATGAGGCGCAAGAATGCGCGCGCACGCCACCCTGTTCGCGAGCGGCGGATCGGATCTGCGAGGCCGTCTGCCTCTTTGATCCTCTCCGCCGCTTCCTTCCGCGAGATGACTTCCTCGCAGAAGGATGCGACCGCGGTGAAACACCACACGACGTCGCCACGGCCGCCGGCCTTGGAGGACCCCCACGCCCAGACCAGGCGTTGAGGTCCCCCATGACCAGCACGTGACCTGAGGTCACTTGCCGCATCGAGGTCTCCAGTCATAGGATGAAGTCCCCGAAACCGCTCAACCTCCGGTTGGTCGGCAGCGACATCTCCCGGACCCTTGTCTCTTGGCGACAAGGGGGGGAAATGAAGCGCCGCGGAGGCGGCGATTGCCACGGTTCCATCGTACGAACCGACCCAATTTGGGCGGCTCAGAACGATACATGGATCCGCGGCTACGGCAAGGCCTATGGACCACTGGATGTAGAGACCGAGATCCATTAATGGAGCGCGGTCTCTACATCCTCCTCCATTTGCGACGGCGACGTCGGTGTCACGGCGCTGGTAGCGGCCTCGGTCGAGCGACCGGCCCCCAGCTTTGCCGTAGAAGCCGAGGTGCGGGGTTGTCTACAACCCTCACGGCCCAGCAAGTGGTTAGCGGGCAGCTTGCCCGCGGCACATGCCGGGCAGTGAGGGGGGGCGGAGCACTCCGCTGCCTTGTGCCCGGGTTGACCGCAGCGGAAACATAATCCGCTGCAGTCAAAGCAGCTGGTGCATTTAACACGAGCGTGCCCGGCCGCCATGCATTTATAGCACCTCATGGGCCGGCTCTCCAGGACCGTGACCCTGGCTGAGATCCAGCCCACGAGGAGCCTGCCGGCATCGGCCAAAACTTTGACCGAGGCGACCGGACAGCTCGCCCACACTGCACCAACACCACCGGGACCGGGGCGGATGGTGCCGACCTTGATTTGGTCCGGGCTGCACTTAGTAGCCGAAGCTATGGCCTCCCGGACGTCGTCGGCAGTCGTGAAGTCCGCCAGACCCGAAATGCGCACCTCGGCGCATTTGGTTGGCCTGGCGATCTTCACGCCTTCCACCCCACTGAACAAACCCCGCAGCTTCTCAGCCACGACGTCGGCTCTCCTACCGCCTTCTGCCCCCGGGAACTCGAGAATTCGAGCCCCCGTACGGGCGAGGCGCGTTCGGGCACCTACGCCTCCGAGATCGGAGACGTCGATGCCCTGTTTGGCCCTCAGGAGAACCTGGCCGTAGCTGAGGCCACGCTCCACCGCCTCCGGCGCCACCGTGATCACCACGGCGGCGGATTTGGGCGGCGTGAGCTTCCTCGGCTTCTTGCCGTCCGTTTGCGGGGCTGCGGCCGCCTTTGCCGCAGCCTTCTTCCTCTTCTTCTTGCCTCCCCTCTTCCTCCGGCTCACCGTCTGCCAGCCCTCGCTGTCCGGCTGAGCGGAAGTCGAGGGGACGGGAGCCGAGGAGGCAGGTGTAAGTGCCACGGGAGGGGGGGCACGTCTAGCCTTGGCTGGGGCCCGCGAGGGCGCCTGCACCGGTCGTAGGGGTGGGAAGTCCACCCTTGGGCCAGCTGCTGCGGGACCCGCAGGTCGTGCAGCCGACGCACCTTGGCCCTGAGGCGAGCGCGCAGCAGCCGCAAGCGAGGGCGCCGGCGCCGCCTGCACCCGCCTCATTGCCGCCGTCGTAAGGCGGCGGGGCTCAGGAGGCAGCCTCGCCTCCAACGACTCGAGCTTTGCGTCGACCATATAGCCGACGCTCAGCATCACCTCCCTCATGAACTCCTGCGAGAGCAGGCCCGAGGGAGGTACCACGGAGGGTGAGGGCGTTGGGGCCACCTCTTCTGGCTCCGCCGCTGGCACCTCTTCGTGCGCAGCAGGCGATGAAGGCGCAGCAGGCGGCGCCATTACCGCGGCAGGCGGAGAAACCGGCGCCAACGAAGCCTTCGATAGGCGACGTATCTCCGCCTGCATTTGCTGCATCTCCTCTTGGAGGGTTGCCAGCTCGGCGGCTTGGCGCCTGTTGGCGACTAAAAGCCGCCGCGTCTCATCTGAGACGGTGCGGCCTGAAAGGGCCTCCACCGCCTCCTTCAGCCCGGAAGCTGCCAATTTAAGGGCCTTTTGATACGTACCCTTCAGGTTCGTGGATTTGGTGGCCACATCGATTATGATGGCCACGCTCTTCAGGGACCTATCCATGAGCTCCGCTGCCGAATGCGGGTTTCCGTCCGCACTCGAGACGAGTTCGGCAGATAGCTGCTCCACCCGCTCGAGCGCGGCCTGGTCTTCATCTGCACGCCGACGTGCCAGATCCGCCTTGCGGGTGGAGGCGAGACCGCCTGGTCCCGATCGGCCCCTTCCAGCACTGGAAAGCTTAGCGGGAGGCTGAGCAGCCCCGCCGGACTCGACGGAGCCGTCCAGAGCCTCCACTGAGCCCTCCAGTGGGCGCTTTTGCGCCTTCAAAAATTTGGACACGAGGTTCAACGAAGTCGTTGAACCCCTATCCGACGAGGCGGAATCCATGTCCGCCTCTGACTCGTCCTCGCCGACCGAGGCAGCACGGAGGCGGGATGAACGCCGCAACTCTACTGTAGGCTGCCAAAAGGCTGCCGTCCTCACCTGGTTGCTCCCTGAAGCCGGAGTGGCCTCAAGAAGCTCCTTGTCGCACTGGGCGACGGTGCTCGCTGTGGAGCTCTTCTTTTTTGGGGGGTTTTTATTTAATTTGAGACAATCCATATATTGAACCCACGAGAATGAGACGAAATGAATACACTTCCCGGGTGACGCTCATTCCGGGAAGCGGGGTACATACTGTGGAGGTCCCCAGGTGTCCACAGGTTTTTACGACTTCGCTGTCGGGTGTTACAGACTTTTCCTTGTCGCGGGCCGGCCAATGAAGGCAAGCCCCGCGTCCTCCGAGATCACGTCTTCCCGCATGTGGCTAGCATGCAGGTCCTTGACGATCACCCGGAGATTACGCGACGCGGGAGGGCAGCCACCCCTCCCATCACCGACGGCGGCACGAATGCCTGTCGGCCCCTGCGCGAGCAGTGGGCCGACCCGTCCCTCGATCCTTTCGGATCTGGGATCCTCGCGGATCCCTCGCGGGCCTAGCAGGCCCGCCATACCACGACCCCCTCGTGCAATGGGGTCAGCTAGCCCTGAAAAGGGCTGGAACGTTAGCCGTCGACGTTGACGCCAGCTACTCCAGAGGAGCAATCAATGATGCGTCATCGCCCACGTTGCCCAGGGTGCACCGCGAGGAGGTGTTCCGTCGCACCCCAACCTAACCTAACCTAACCTAACCTAACCTAACCTAACCTAACCTGGGGCGGGCCCCCGTAAGTGAGCTGTGAGTACGTCCTTGTCGTCCGGCCCTGGACCCCGACCTGACCACCGTAACGGAGTGGCAGGCGGGTGACCGAATCTCTGGCTCGATACTTGAGGGGCATTTAGAGCGAGCAGTTACTTCTGCGCTTAAGGCACTTTTCAGTGCCAAACCACGGTGCTTTTCAGCGCCAACAAGGTTAGTGTACGTCAAGCATCGGAAACGATGTCTGACGGGTGCTCTGGCCCTCCGGGGGCGGGAAGTGGGACTGAGAGGTCCCGCTCTCCTCTCCGAGGTGCGTGCGACCCTAAGGGAGCGGGGAAAGGGGCCGAAAGGCCCCGATCTCCCTTCCTGGGGGCTTCTAACCCTGAGGGGTCGGGGAGAGGGACCGAAAGGTCTCAATCCTCCCTTCCAGGGGTTTGCAAGGAGGCGCGCGTCCTACTGCCTCGTCTAGGCTCTAGGACGCAAACTCTTTCCGAGTCGTCCACCGACACCAGCGTTGGCACGGTGGCGTCTGTCGACTCGCGGCCGTCCTCCCCGGGCAGACTTTGGCGGAAACGCGCAAACTCTGCATCGGACGGGGACTGCTCCGAGTCGGGAGACCGTGTGGCTGCCGCTGAGGCCGGTGGCAAAAAACTGCGTGGTCGTCCCCCGACCACAGGCCAGTATGTCGGCCTGGCGAAAGCCAAAGCCGAGCTCAACCTGGCCAAGGAGCGAGAGCTCCAACTTCGGGCGGAAGAGGAACTTGCGGAGGAGCTACGGCGGCAGAAGGAGTCATTTCTTCTGCAACCGAGCAAACCGCAACAACAGGCGACCGTGTCATCTGCTCACCTACGGGCTGAGGAGTTGACACAGGCCATAGAGGCAGCTGTAGGGACCGTTCAGACGGTGGCGAAAAAGTCGTCACGTCTGAAGGGTCAATATGTGCGGGACCTCAATCTCGCGGCAAGCTCCATCCTGGAGTACGCTCGCGAGTTGAGGTCTCGCACAGAGTCGGACGAGGTGGCCAGGCTTCAGGCCGAGCTGGTCACCCTCCGTGCCGAAATAGGAGTTTTGAGGGAGCGGGCGGACTCGGCTCCCCTCACTATGAGTCGCGACGAGATCGCGTTCATGGTCGACGCGCGGCTCGAGGGGATACAGGACCGCCTGTTACCCGAAAAACGG
Source organism: Cybosia mesomella (assembly GCA_946251805.1). NCBI lineage: Eukaryota > Metazoa > Arthropoda > Insecta > Lepidoptera > Erebidae > Cybosia > Cybosia mesomella. Next base: position 93,444 of record OX276400.1, read on the forward strand.
CTCCGTCCTCCGCTTCAGGCGGACATACGGAATGCCGCCGCTGCTGCCTCCGCATCCTCTTCTGCCATAGGCGTAGAAGAGCCAGCGCTCCCCGCGTCGGCGCCCACCGCAACCCCCGCGTCTAAGGCCAAGGCTAAGGCCAAGGCCAAGGCCGCACGCGGGGCGACACCTGTGGTGGCCACACCTGCGGCGTCTACGCCTAAGCAGGCGCCACCTAAGGTGGCCAAACCCGCGGCGTCCGTGCCTGAGCAGGCACAACCTTCGAGGTTGCCTTCAACCTCGGAGACTGCCCCAGGCAATAAAAAAAAGAAGAAGACGAGGAAGAGTGCTGCTGCCAAACAGGCAGCTGCCGCTCAACAACCTCGTCCGCTGCCACCTCCCCCCTCGTCGATGGACGAGGGATGGACTCTGGTGGCCAAGCGGGGCCCCACTAAGCCGGCAGCGAAACCCGCTCCGGCTGTGGCCCCAAAAAAGGCGGGCCCTAAACTCCGCCCCCCGCGTACAGCAGCAGTGGTCATTACCCTGCAGCCAGGCGCGGTGGAGCAGGGCGCAACATATGCGGCCGTCCTTGCGGAGGCGGAAAAATCCATCGATCTCAAAGGCCTAGGGATCGATGGTGTCCGCTTCCGCAAGGCGGCGACGGGGGCACGGATCCTCGAGGTGGCTGGCGCCGGTAACGCCGAAAAGGCGAACGGGCTAGCCACCGAGCTCAAAAAAGTTTTGGGCGACGTGGTCCGCGTATCTCGACCGGAAAAATGTGCAGAACTGCGCATTTCCGGGCTGGATGACGCGGCCACTAAAGCGAAAGTGGCATCGGCCATAGCAGCCGAGGGAGGGTGTGCCACAGAGGCCGTAAAGGTTGGCGAGATCAATCGCCCACCTGGTAGGCTGGGGTCGGTCTGGGTTAAGTGCCCTACCGCCGCAGCCCAAAGGGTGACCGATGGTCGCCGAATCTTGGTCGGGTGGTCGGTCGTCCGACCAACACTCCTAGAGCCCAGACAGCAGCGGTGCTTCCGCTGTCTGGAACCGGGCCACATCGGAGTGAAGTGCACTGTGGGCATCGACCGCAGTGGGCTTTGCTTCAACTGCGGTAAGCCCGGCCATGCGGCCGCAGCGTGCACTGCCGAACCCCACTGTCCGATATGCGCGGCAGGGGGCAAGGCGTCTGGTCACCGGCTGGGCAGCAAAGACTGCGCAGCGGGTGACCAGAAGCGGGGCAAGCGACCCCAGGGACGGCAGGCGGCGAAGGGTGGCCCCGTGGCGCCCTCGCAGTCTGTCGATCTCTCGCAGACCGAGGAGGCGATGGATACGGCCCACTCATAAATGGCGACTATCTCCTTCCTGCAGGCGAACATCAACCACTGCGTCGGAGCTCAGGACAATTTGTTCCAGTGCATGGCGCAGTGGCAGGCGTCGGTTACGGTGATCTCCGATCCGTACTACGTTCGCCCCCGCGACGACTGGGCGAGTGACCTCGACGGCTCAGTTGCGATCGTTACGCAGCTGCACGTCCCCGGCTCCGCTCCCTTCGAGAAGGTCTTGAGGGGCCGGGGATGTGTGACGGTCACCTTAGGCGGCATCGCAGTGATCGGGGTGTACTGCCCTCCCAGCAAAACCCTCGCCGACTTCGAGCAACTGCTCTTAGAAATCGGGGGTATGGTGGAAGGGGTGCACCCCGCTCATGTCGTGATTGCCGGAGACTTCAACGCACACTCGCGTGCTTGGGGATCACCGGACACCGACGATAGAGGAGAAGCGTTGGAAGAGTGGGCGGTGTCTACTGGCGTGGTGCTCCTCAACAGGGGGACGGTGAACACGTTCGTAGGGCCCCAAGGAGGCACATCGATTATAGACCTGACGTTCGCCAGCCCCGCGCTGGCACGCAGGGCGCGTAACTGGAGAGTCTTCGAGGGAGAGGAGAACTTGTCCGATCACCGATATATTCGGTTCGACATTTCCTCCTCGCCCGCGACGGCTGCATGGTCAAGTAATCGTCCCCTTAGCGGAGAGAATCCGCGCTGGCGAGTAGCCACGCTGGATCGGGAGCTGGCTATCGAGGCGGCCATCGTGGAACGGTGGGCTGGTGCCGGCACTACCCATCTGGACGTGGACGCAAAATCGGAGCAGCTCCAGGATTCGCTGACTCGCGTCTGTGACGCGGCTATGAGTAGGGCAAGGCCGGTTCCTCCTCGGAGACAGGTGTACTGGTGGCGCCCGCACCTCGCTGAGCTTCGGCAAGCGAGCTGGGCATCGCAACGCCGGTACACTCGTGCCCGGGGAAGACGGGTTAGGGACCTGGTCTTGGAAGCGGAGCTTCGCGCTGCGTGGCAGGCCGCCCGTGCGGTCTACAGCGCAGCGATCAAGTCGGCTAAGGAGGAGGCCTGGAGGGAGTGGCTTGAGACACTCGACAGAGATCCATGGGGGCGGCCATACAAGGTCATGAGCCACAAGCTCCGACCGTGGGCGCCCCCACTCACCAGGTCTCTGGAGCCCTCGTTCGTAGGACAAGTGGTCAGCACCCTATTTCCGGCGGCAGACGAATGGGTCCCTCCGACCATGTCGTCACGTAACCAGGAGCCAACAGCGGCGGAGGTCATTCCTCCCGTGTCCGAGGAGGAACTGGAGGTGGCCGTTCTGCGACTCAAGGCGAAGAACGGCGCCCCAGGCCCGGACGGAGTACCTGGACGGCTGATCACCTCGGTGATGCCGATTATCGGGGAGGATACGCGATCCCTCATGACGGAATGTCTGACGGGGGGGAGATTCCCGCGTACTTGGAAGATCGGGAAGCTCGTTCTTCTCGGTAAGAACGGCCGCCCAAAAGAATCACCGTCGGCCTACCGCCCGATAGTACTGCTTGACGAGATGAGCAAGCTGTTCGAGCGGGTGATCAGTGCTCGTCTCGTCAAGCACCTGGAGGGGGTAGGACCAGACTTGCACGACGGTCAATTTGGTTTTCGCCGCGGGAGGTCAACCCTAGATGCCATTTCGCACTTGCGGGAACGCGTGGGGGAGGCAGTCGACCAGGGAGAAGTGGTCCTTGCGGTCTCGCTGGATATCGCGAATGCGTTTAACACGCTTCCTTGGGCGACTGTCGCGGAGGCACTTAGGTACCACAAGGTTCCCGAGTACCTTAGGCAAGTGCTCGGGGACTACTTCGTCGGGCGCGCGATCGCGTATCCGTCGCGCGATCGGCTCGTCCGGCGAGAGATGTCATGCGGTGTTCCGCAGGGGTCGGTCCTCGGGCCTCTCCTGTGGAACATCGGATTCGACTGGGTCCTGCGCGGTGCAAATCTCCGGGGAGTTGGTATACTTTGTTATGCCGACGATACCCTGGTCACCGCGCGGGCCCCCAATTTTCGCGATGCGGCGGTGCTGGCCACGGCTGGTGTGGCGCAAGTAGTGCGCCGCATCAAGGCGTTAGGGCTCCGGGTGGCTCTCGAAAAATCTGAGGCTCTGTTTTTCCACGGGCCTCGGAGACCTCCACCTGTAGGCGCAAAAATCGTGGTAGGGGGCACCTCCATCGCTGTCGGGTCGAGGATGAAGTATTTAGGACTCGTTCTCGACAGTCGGTGGGGGTTTGTGGAGCACTTTCGGCAACTGGCTCCGAAACTTTTAGCCTACGCCGGAATGCTCGCAAGGCTCCTCCCCAACAAAGGGGGACCGGGTAGTGCGTGCCGTCGCCTGTACGACGGAGTGTTGCGTTCGAAAGCACTGTACGGTGCGCCGATATGGGCAGATGCTCTGAGCGCTCAGAATATGGTCTTGCTGCGGCGCCCGCAGCGAGCCATAGCGCAAAGAGCGGCTCGGGCGTACTGTACGGTGTCGTACGAGGCGGCTTGCGCAATCGCAGTCAGTCTACCGTGGGATCTCGAGGCGGGGGTACTGTCGCAGGTTTACCGGCGAAGTACTCTGGTACGCAGGGGCGGGGGTTGGCCAACCATGGAGGAGATCGGAACTTGGAGAGCGCAAGCTCGCGACGTTCTCTTCGAAAGGTGGTCGACCCGACTAGAGGGGTCCGCGGTGGGGAAGGAACTGGTTTCGGCCATCCAACCCATTCTGCGGCCCTACGTCGAAAGGCGGCACGGGACTCTAACGTTCCACCTTACACAACTCTTAACGGGGCACGGCTGCTTCGGGAAGTACTTGTGGGAGGTGGTCGGCATCGAGCCGGAGCCTACGTGTCGCCACTGTAGCGGTGGGGCTGTGGACACGGCGGAGCATACGCGCGTCGTGTGCACGGCTTGGAGCGGGGAGCGTTCGGCTCTAGTAGGTAAGATAGGACAAGACCTCTCGCTGCCGGCCGTGGTTCGCGCCATGGTCGACAGCAAAGAGGGCTGGGCCGCCGTCGTCTCATTCGCTGAGACAGTCATGACGGCAAAACGAGAGACGCTCAGAGAGAGGGAGCGTAGCGGTTTGACGCTTCCTCCTCGTCGGCCCACAGCGTCGGGGCGGCGGCGTATGCAGTACGCCAGCCGCCTGGCCTTGGAAGGAGGATCGGGGGATCCACCGACCTAATAATGGCCCCGCGATGTGGCGCCCCTAGTGTTCAGGGGGCGCTAACATGTGACGTTACAGGGGAAGGGCATTGGCCCAACCCCTGGGAGTCGAGCCCGCTCGTTGGGCAACGCCGGCCGGATCGCAGTGAGCAAACGCCTGCCTATCCTGTGATCTGACCTGAAGGCGATGAAGTGGACATCGTGAGGTTTAGTGGGTATGCCCCGAAGAGGTGAGTCCCACATACGGCCTCCAGATACCCCCCATATCGGAGGTAGCATGCCTAATAGCATTCCTCACGTAAAAAAAAAAAAAAAACCTGGGGCGGGCCCCCGTAAGTGAGCTGTGAGTACGTCCTTGTCGTCCGGCCCTGGACCCCGACCTGACCACCGTAACGGAGTGGCAGGCGGGTGACCGAATCTCTGGCTCGATACTTGAGGGGCATTTAGAGCGATCAGTTACTTCTGAGCTTGCGGTACTTCTCAGTACCAACAAAACGGTGCTTCTCAGCGCCAATACGGTTAGAGGTCGTCTGACATCGGAAACGATGTCTGACGAGTGTTCTGGCCCTCAGGGGGCGGGGAGTGGGACTGAGAGGTCCCGCTCTCCTCTCCGAGGTGCGCGTGACCCTAAGGGGGCGGGGAAAGGGGCCGAAAGGCCCCGATCTCCCCTCCTGGGGGCTTTTAACCCTGAGGGGTCGGGGAGAGGGACCGAAAGGTCTCAATCCTCCCTCCCAGGGGTTTGCAAGGAGGCGCGCGTCCTACTGCCTCGTCTAGGCTCTAGGACGCAAACTCTGTCGGAGTCTTCCACCGACACCAGCGTCGGCACGGTGGTGTCTGTCGACTCGCGGCCGTCCTCCCCGGGCAGACTTTGGCGGAAACGCGCAAACTCTGCGTCGGACGGGGACTGCTCCGAGTCGGGAGACCGTGTGGATGCCGCTGAGGTCGGTGGCAAGAAACTGCGTGGTCGACCCCCGACCACAGGCCAGTATGTCGGCCTGGCGAAAGCCAAGGCCGAGCTCAACCTGGCCAAGGAGCGAGAGCTCCAACTTCGTGCAGAGGAGGAACTGGCGGAGGAGCTGCGGCAGCAGAAGGAGTCATTCCTTCTAAAACCGAGCAAACCGCAACAACAGGCGACCGTGTCATCTGCTCACCTACGGGCTGAGGAGTTGACACAGGCCATAGAGGCAGCTGTAGGGACCGTTCAGACGGTGGCGAAAAAGTCGTCACGTCTGAAGGGTCAATATGTGCGGGACCTCAATCTCGCGGCAAGCTCCATCCTGGAGTACGCTCGCGAGTTGAGGTCTCGTACAGAGTCGGACGAGGTGGCCAGGCTTCAGGCCGAGCTGGCCACCCTCCGTGCCGAAATAGGAGTATTGAGGGAGCGGGCGGACTCGTCTCCCCTCACTATGAGCCGCGACGAGATCGCGTTTATGGTCGACGCGCGGCTCGAGGGGATACAGGACCGCCTGTTACCCGAGGTACGGCTCCGTCCTCCGCTTCAGGCGGACATACGGAATGCCGCCGCTGCTGCCTCCGCATCCTCTTCTGCCGTAGGCGTAGAAGAGCCAGCGCTCCCCGCGTCGGCACCCACCGCAACCCCCGCGTCTAAGGCCAAGGCTAAGGCCAAGGCCAAGGCCGCCCGCGGGGCGACACCTGTGGTGGCCACACCTGCGGCGTCTACGCCTAAGCAGGCGCCACCTAAGGTGGCCAAACCCGCGGCGTCCGTGCCTGAGCAGGCACAACCTTCGAGGTTGCCTTCAACCTCGGAGACTGCCCCAGGCAATAAAAAAAAGAAGAAGACGAGGAAGAGTGCTGCTGCCAAACAGGCAGCTGCCGCTCAACAACCTCGTCCGCTGCCACCTCCCCCCTCGTCGATGGACGAGGGATGGACTGTGGTGGCGAAGCGGGGCCCGACTAAACCGGCAGCGAAACCCGCTCCGGCTGTGGCCCCAAAAAAGGCGAGCCCTAAACTCCGACCCCCGCGTACAGCAGCAGTGGTCATCACCCTGCAGCCAGGCGCGGCGGAGCAGGGCGCAACATATGCGGCCGTCCTTGCGGAGGCGGAAAAATCCATCGATCTCAAAGGCCTAGGGATCGATGGTGTCCGCTTCCGCAAGGCGGCGACGGGGGCACGGATCCTCGAGGTGGCTGGCGCCGGTAACGCCGAAAAGGCGAACGGGCTAGCCACCGAGCTCAAAAAAGTTTTGGGCGACGTGGTCCGCGTATCCCGACCGGAGAAATGTGCAGAACTGCGCATCTCCGGCCTGGATGATGCGGCCACTAAGGAGAAAATTGCATCGGCCATCGCAGCCGAGGGTGGGTGTGCCGTAGAGGCCGTGAAGGTTGGCGAGATTAATCGCCCAACTGGTAGGCTGGGATCGGTCTGGCTTAAGTGCCCTACCGCCGCAGCCCAAAGGGTGACCGATGGTCGCCGAATCTTGGTCGGGTGGTCGGTCGTCCGACCTACACTCTTAGAGCCCAGACAGCAGCGGTGTTTCCGCTGTCTGGAACCGGGCCACATCGGAGTGAAGTGCACTGTGGGCATTGACCGCAGCGGGCTTTGCTTCAACTGTGGCAAGCCCGGCCATGCGGCCGCAGCGTGCACTGCCGAACCCCACTGTCCGATATGCGCGGCAGGGGGCAAGGCGTCTGGTCACCGGCTGGGCAGCAAAGACTGCGCAGCGGGTGACCAGAAGCGGGGCAAGCGACCCCAGGGACGGCAGGCGGCGAAGGGTGGCCCCGTGGCGCCCTCGCAGTCTGTCGATCTCTCGCAGACCGAGGAGGCGATGGATACGGCCCACTCATAAATGGCGACTATCTCCTTCCTGCAGGCGAACATCAACCACTGCGTCGGAGCTCAGGACAATTTGTTCCAGTGCATGGCGCAGTGGCAGGCGTCGGTTACGGTGATCTCCGATCCGTACTACGTTCGCCCCCGCGACGACTGGGCGAGTGACCTCGACGGCTCAGTTGCGATCGTTACGCAACTGCACGTCCCCGGCTCCGCTCCCTTCGAGAAGGTCTTGAGGGGCCGGGGATGTGTGACGGTCACTTTAGGCGGCATCGCAGTGATCGGGGTGTACTGCCCTCCCAGCAAAACCCTCGCCGACTTCGAGCAACTGCTCTTAGAAATCGGGGGTATGGTGGAAGGGGTGCACCCTGCTCATGTCGTGATTGCCGGAGACTTCAACGCGCACTCGCGTGCTTGGGGATCACCGGACACCGACGATAGAGGAGAAGCGTTGGAAGAGTGGGCGGTGTCTACTGGCGTGGTGCTCCTCAACAGGGGGACGGTGAACACGTTCGTAGGGCCCCAAGGAGGCACATCGATTATTGACCTGACGTTCGCCAGCCCCGCGCTGGCACGCAGGGCGCGCAACTGGAGAGTCTTCGAGGGAGAGGAGAACTTGTCCGATCACCGATATATTCGGTTCGACATTTCCTCCTCGCCCGCGACGGCTGCATGGTCAAGTAATCGTCCCCTTAGCGGTGAAAATCCGCGCTGGCGAGTAGCCACGCTGGATCGGGAGCTGGCTATCGAGGCGGCCATCGTGGAACGGTGGGCTGGTGCCGGCACTACCCATCTGGACGTGGACGCAAAATCGGAGCAGCTCCAGGATTCGCTGACTCGCATCTGTGACGCGGCTATGAGTAGGGCAAGGCCGGTTCCTCCTCGGAGACAGGTGCACTGGTGGCGCCCGCACCTCGCTGAGCTTCGGCAAGCGAGCTGGGCATCGCAACGCCGGTACACTCGTGCCCGGGGAAGACGGGTTAGGGACCTGGTCTTGGAAGCGGAGCTTCGCGCTGCGTGGCAGGCCGCCCGTGCGGTCTACAGCGCAGCGATCAAGTCGGCTAAAGAGGAGGCCTGGAGGGAGTGGCTTGAGACACTCGACAGAGATCCATGGGGGCGGCCATACAAGGTCATGAGCCACAAGCTCCGACCGTGGGCGCCCCCACTCACCAGGTCTCTGGAGCCCTCGTTCGTAGGACAAGTGGTCAGCACCCTATTTCCGGCGGCAGACGAATGGGTCCCTCCGACCATGTCGTCACGTAACCAGGAGCCAACAGCGGCGGAGGTCATTCCTCCCGTGTCCGAGGAGGAACTGGAGGTGGCCGTTCTGCGACTCAAGGCGAAGAACGGCGCCCCAGGCCCGGACGGAGTACCTGGACGGCTGATCACCTCGGTGATGCCTATTATCGGGGAGGATACGCGATCCCTCATGACGGAATGTCTGACGGGGGGGAGATTCCCGCGTACTTGGAAGATCGGGAAGCTCGTTCTTCTCGGTAAGAACGGCCGCCCAAAAGAGTCACCGTCGGCCTACCGCCCGATAGTACTGCTTGACGAGATGAGCAAGCTGTTCGAGCGGGTGATCAGTGCTCGTCTCGTCAAGCACCTGGAGGGGGTAGGACCAGACTTGCACGACGGTCAATTTGGTTTTCGCCGCGGGAGATCAACCCTAGATGCCATTTCGCACTTGCGGGAACGCGTGGGGGAGGCAGTCGACCAGGGAGAAGTGGTCCTTGCGGTCTCGCTGGATATCGCGAATGCGTTTAACACGCTTCCTTGGGCGACTGTCGCGGAGGCACTTAGGTACCACAAGGTTCCCGAGTACCTTAGGCAAGTGCTCGGGGACTACTTCGTCGGGCGCGCGATCGCGTATCCGTCGCGCGATCGGCTCGTCCGGCGAGAGATGTCATGCGGTGTTCCACAGGGGTCGGTCCTCGGGCCTCTCCTGTGGAACATCGGATTCGACTGGGTCCTGCGCGGTGCAAATCTCCGGGGAGTTGGTATACTTTGTTATGCCGACGATACCCTGGTCACCGCGCGGGCCCCCAATTTTCGCGATGCGGCGGTGCTGGCCACGGCTGGTGTGGCGCAAGTAGTGCGCCGCATCAAGGCGTTAGGGCTCCGGGTGGCTCTCGAAAAATCTGAGGCTCTGTTTTTCCACGGGCCTCGGAGACCTCCACCTGTAGGCGCAAAAATCGTGGTAGGGGGCACCTCCATCGCTGTCGGGTCGAGGATGAAGTATTTAGGACTCGTTCTCGACAGTCGGTGGGGGTTTGTGGAGCACTTTCGGCAACTGGCTCCGAAACTTTTAGCCTACGCCGGAATGCTCGCAAGGCTCCTCCCCAACAAAGGGGGACCGGGTAGTGCGTGCCGTCGCCTGTACGACGGAGTGTTGCGTTCGAAAGCACTGTACGGTGCGCCGATATGGGCAGATGCTCTGAGCGCTCAGAATATGGTCTTGCTGCGGCGCCCGCAGCGAGCCATAGCGCAAAGAGCGGCTCGGGCGTACTGTACGGTGTCGTACGAGGCGGCTTGCGCAATCGCAGCCAGTCTACCGTGGGATCTCGAGGCGGGGGTACTGTCGCAGGTTTACCGGCGAAGTACTCTGGTACGCAGGGGCGGGGGTTGGCCAACCATGGAGGAGATCGGAACTTGGAGAGCGCAAGCTCGCGACGTTCTCTTCGAAAGGTGGTCGACCCGACTAGAGGGGTCCGCGGTGGGGAAGGAACTGGTTTCGGCCATCCAACCCATTCTGCGGCCCTACGTCGAAAGGCGGCACGGGACTCTAACGTTCCACCTTACACAACTCTTAACGGGGCACGGCTGCTTCGGGAAGTACTTGTGGGAGGTGGTCGGCATCGAGCCGGAGCCTACGTGTCGCCACTGTAGCGGTGGGGCTGTGGACACGGCGGAGCATACGCGCGTCGTGTGCACGGCTTGGAGCGGGGAGCGTTCGGCTCTAGTAGGCAAGATAGGACAAGACCTCTCGCTGCCGGCCGTGGTTCGCGCCATGGTCGACAGCGAAGAGGGCTGGGCCGCCGTCGTCTCATTCGCTGAGACAGTCATGACGGCAAAACGAGAGACGCTCAGAGAGAGGGAGCGTAGCGGTTTGACGCTTCCTCCTCGTCGGCCCACAGCGTCGGGGCGGCGGCGTATGCAGTACGCCAGCCGCCTGGCCTTGGAAGGAGGATCGGGGGATCCACCGACCTAATAATGGCCCCGCGATGTGGCGCCCCTAGTGTTCAGGGGGCGCTAACATGTGACGTTACAGGGGAAGGGCATTGGCCCAACCCCTGGGAGTCGAGCCCGCTCGTTGGGCAACGCCGGCCGGATCGCAGTGAGCAAACGCCTGCCTATCCTGTGATCTGACCTGAAGGCGATGAAGTGGACATCGTGAGGTTTAGTGGGTATGCCCCGAAGAGGTGAGTCCCACATACGGCCTCCAGATACCCCCCATATCGGAGGTAGCATGCCTAATAGCATTCCTCACGTAAAAAAAAAAAAAAAAAAAAAAAAAACCTAACCTAACCTAACCTAACCTAACCTAACATACCCTGGTCACCGCGCGGGCCCCCAATTTTCGCGATGCGGCGGTGCTGGCCACGGCTGGTGTGGCGCAAGTAGTGCGCCGCATCAAGGCGTTAGGGCTCCGGGTGGCTCTCGAAAAATCTGAGGCTCTGTTTTTCCACGGGCCTCGGAGACCTCCACCTGTAGGCGCAAAAATCGTGGTAGGGGGCACCTCCATCGCTGTCGGGTCGAGGATGAAGTATTTAGGACTCGTTCTCGACAGTCGGTGGGGGTTTGTGGAGCACTTTCGGCAACTGGCTCCGAAACTTTTAGCCTACGCCGGAATGCTCGCAAGGCTCCTCCCCAACAAAGGGGGACCTGGTAGTGCGTGCCGTCGCCTGTACGACGGAGTGTTGCGTTCGAAAGCACTGTACGGTGCGCCGATATGGGCAGATGCTCTGAGCGCTCAGAATATGGTCTTGCTGCGGCGCCCGCAGCGAGCCATAGCGCAAAGAGCGGCTCGGGCGTACTGCACGGTGTCGTACGAGGCGGCTTGCGCAATCGCAGCCAGTCTACCGTGGGATCTCGAGGCTGGGGTACTGTCGCAGGTTTACCGGCGAACTACTCTGGTACGAAGGGGCGGGGGTTGGCCAACCGTGGAGGAGATCGAAAGCTGGAGAGCGCAAGCTCGCGACGTTCTCTTCGACAGGTGGTCGGCCCGACTAGAGGGGTCCGCGGTGGGGAAGGAACTGGTTTCGGCCATCCAACCCATTCTGCGGCCCTACGTCGAAAGGCGGCACGGGACTCTAACGTTCCACCTTACACAACTCTTAACGGGGCACGGCTGCTTCGGGAAGTACTTGTGGGAGGTGGTCGGCATCGAGCCGGAGCCTACGTGTCGCCACTGTAACGGTGGGGCTGTGGACACGGCGGAGCATACGCGCGTCGTGTGCACGGCTTGGAGCGGGGAGCGTTCGGCTCTAATAGGTAGGATAGGACAAGACCTCTCGCTGCCGGCCGTGGTTCGCGCCATGGTCGACAGCGAAGAGGGCTGGGCCGCCGTTGTCTCATTCGCTGAGACAGTCATGACGGCAAAACGAGAGACGCTCAGAGAGAGGGAACGTAGCGGTTTGACGCTTCCTCCTCGCCGGCCCACAGCGTCGGGGCGGCGGCGTATGCAGTACGCCAGCCGCCTGGCCTTGGAAGGAGGATCGGGGGATCCACCGACCTAATAATGGCCCCGCGATGTGGCGCCCCTAGTGTTCAGGGGGCGCTAACATGTGACGTTACAGGGGAAGGGCATTGGCCCAACCCCTGGGAGTCGAGCCCGCTCGCTGGGCAACGCCGGCCGGATCGCAGTGAGCAAACGCCTGCCTATCCTGTGATCTGACCTGAAGGCGATGAAGTGGACATCGTGAGGTTTAGTGGGTATGCCCCGAAGAGGTGAGTCCCACATACGGCCTCCAGATACCCCCCATATCGGAGGTAGCATGCCTAATAGCATTCCTCACGTAAAAAAAAAAAAAAAAAAAAAAAAAACCTAACCTAACCTAACCTAACCTAACCTAACCCAGTCGCCCTTCACCTCTCTCGGTGACCAGATCAGTTTTAACCTCGCTCCGTAGAAAAAATTTCGAAAAAGTGGGTTTTTCCGAACCGATTCGCACGAAACAAGTGTCGTAAGGTGCGTCTCACCGGCCCCCATCCGCCGGTATATCGGGCAGCTCAAGTTTGTGCGCCGCGTGGCCGTGAAAAGTGATTTAGTGGGTTTCTGGCTCACTCCACCACGTGGTTTTTACAAAAAAGTGAATTTTGTTAGAAAAAAGTGAACCGATCGGAAGGAAAAAAGTGTCTACGGCTGCGGGCAGTGGAGCCCCATCTGCCTCTTCACTTCGTTTCTCCGGGAAAGCGCTGCTTTCCCCGGGGAAAACTTTTTTCCAAAACCACGTGGCCACGTGCATCGAGATCCCGTAGTCGCAGCTCGCTGATTTTTTGCAGCCTGGAAGACCTCACCACGAACAACACTTTCCCGCTGTGAGAAAAATTTTCCAGCATTCAGGTGATTTTATATTCACATTACAAAGTACCAACTTCAGACCTTAATAGCAGCGGAACCGGGATAGATAGAAAAAATCGGCAACTGCTATAAGTTGCGCGCTCATCAGGAGAAGAGGCCTACGCAATTCCAGATTTTTAGGACAATTACTGAACTTGTGGAAATTGAAAAACTATATTTTTCACATTTTCATACAAATTTGTGTGAAAAATTGCATATTTTTATTTTGTATTTTTGTCGTTGGCTAGATCTAGATTTAAGACGATTTTTACAATTTTTTGTAGATTTTTAGTGTAATCCAGTGCGGAGATATATAATTTTTTGTGTTTTTTCTAAATTAATTGAGAACGGGTAGGAAATCGTTAATTCTAACAGTGGGGTTGGGTTTAGACAAGCCTTCTACACTTGCCTAAGCCCAAACAAGGCCCCTCTGGCGTTGGAAATAACGATTTTCGTAAAAACCGCCATTTTGTATTTATTCGGACCATTTTTGGAACTGAAATATCTCCGGACTGGATCGACCTAGCCAACGGCGGTTTTCAGTATAGGGTGTATTTTTAAAAGTATTTTGAGCCTCATCTGGTTTGGAACCAATTGGGGCGAAAAAATTATTTTGGGGCGAAACCCCCCCCAGGGGATAGAGGACCTCAAGCCGACCCCAGCTATCGATTTTGGGAGCGCTGGGATCAACCGTTCCGGAGTTATAGCCGGTCAAAGTCTGACCTCGGACGCACGGCGGCCATCTTGGCTTTTTTGAAACGCCCATAACTCCGCGGCGGAGGGTCCTAGAAGCTCCAGATTTCGACTGGGGACATCGGGGGAGCACCGGCTTTCCCGCCCTACGCATTTCGGGGGAAAGTGGGAAAAATTTCCGAAAAATTTTGTCAAAAATTTTTTGACCGTTTTCGCATCACGAGCTGGTAGGGGGGACCGAGCCGTTCAGCGGGAAACTTTTTGCGGCTCGCTGGGACGCCTGGGACCCGAGATATACTGGTCCAAACATCGGCAAATCCGCCATCTTGGAAAATTTCAAACCGGTATATCTCGGCAACGGGTGGTCGTAGCGGGACCCGGTTCTCGCTGGGCAACTCGGCGTCTCCCTCCGCGTCGTATAAGTAGGGTGGGGGTTTGACCCCACAATTTTGGGGGGTCAAATTTTGGGGGTCACCCGATTGGCCCGGCAGCCACGTCGGGAGATAGGTCTCGCCGAGACCTTTCTGGGGAACCCAATCTCGGGGTATTCCGGTCGTTGGTTCGCGGGGGAACCGGGTTCCAAAGTTTCGGACCACGTTGGAACCACCAACTTTGGAACTCGATTGTCTCCTAACCGGTTGGCCTAGGACCCTCGAGTTTGGGCTCGTTTTGAAGGGCTCGGGGAGCTCTATCGGCTCGTCACAAAAGGGTGACTCTACATAGAGCCGGGTACGAGTTTGTTCGGGGAGCCGATTTTAGCGGTGCGAAATCGCTTGAATCTCCACAGGGTATCCATCTCCTGGGCCGGGACCCTGTCGAAGGGAGACTTACATTAGGTTAGTTGTTATTTTACGATATTTTTACATTTTTTTTTTACATTTTAATTATTATTGACCATATTGACCCTATTGCATAAAATATAGTGTGTTGACCCAGAGGGCACTTTGCAAGTGCGCACTTTTGTATGCGGACTACTTGAGAGCTCTATTATAGAGCGTAGATTTTAATTTTTATATTTTTATTTGTGCTAGTTACTGTTTTGACTCTATTTTTTGTGAAATTTTACTGACCTTTTCTGCAAGGGACGATAGTGTGCGGCTCGATCTGAGGCCGTGCCTGCATACACACAACTTCACATCGCATAACACACCACACCCTAGGTGACACATACATATACACTTACACACACTTACACAACCTCACACCACACACACACAAACATATCTGGGGACACCGTCCGGATCGGGTACTACACCTAGTCGTGCGACGAGCCTGAGCGTAGCCGAGAGCTCTCATTTTAACCTCAACTGGACTGGGCTATTCCAACAGTTGCATTATTAGTATTTTATTTTATTTAGAAGACATTTATATTGGAATTTTACACCATTTTATTTTATTTTACTCTATAAAAAGAAATTTTTAAAAACATTTGAACGCGCATCTAGTCATGGCCACGATACACTCCCCAAAAGGTTTCTTCATCAGCTCATCTGATGTCCCTCCGTCAGAGGAGAAGGAAGCTCCTCCTCCTGCTGGGGAAGGTAGCTCTGGGGTAGTGCGGCGCCCGACGGCACCAGTTCGTCGCAGTATAGATAGGCTGGAGCTCCGACAGACGGACCAGCCTGTAAGAGAAGTTAAAGCGGGAACTTCAACAACTCAAAAACTCCCCAAAAAAGGGACAGATATAAAAATTAAGTCACCATTGCGAGTTCCGGTGCCGTCGAAACTATTTGAAGCAGCAATTGATAGCTGCAAAGTTATCCGGCGCCAGCTAATCGTTTCAGGGAATATCAAACGCGAGATAAAGGAGGAAATTAAAACCAGAACTGATTACCTAGAAAAACTAATAAACGCCTATGAGGAGGAAAGAATAAAGTTACCTCGAAGGCAAAGTGCTGGGACGCCAGAAAAATCTGCTTTTGTTGCCCCAGCACCTGTCTCAACTCCTACCTCGGAAGCTGTGAGCAATGAGGTACTACTTAGAAAAATCGAAGAGAATGAAAGGTTACTGAAAGAGAATGGAAGAATGATGAGTGATTTGAAGGATAAGATTGAGAAGCAAGATGAAAGAGAGAAAGAGAGAGAAAGAAAGGGGATAGTGACGTACGCGGGTGTGGCGGCGGGCCGCCCTGTGACTCAGGTTCCGGGGCGGGCGACGCTACATTCCGTTGTAGTCACGTCCAAGAATGAAAGTGATACGGGTGAACAGGTGATGGATAAATTGAGGCAAGTGGCGAATGAAGATGAAGGATGGGTGACAGTGGAGAGAATACGAAAGGCGAAGGATAGAAGGGTAATTATGAGTTATAATACAGATGAAGAAAGAAAGGAGGCACGAGGGAGGCTCGAAAAGAAGGCAAACCTCGCCGTTGAGGAGATCCCAAATAAGGACCCGCTCCTCATCCTGTACGGGGTCTTAAAATCCATTAGCGATGAAGACCTGCTAAAGACCGTAAGGTCCCGGAACCATAATGTGTTCCGGGACCTGGTCCCAGAGCAGGCCCGAATAACCGTACTTTACCGCAAGACGGCGAGGAACCCACACACGTGTCACGTGGTGCTCAGGGTCTCTCCGGCGGTTTGGAACCGTGTCCTGGAGACAGGGAGACTGCATGTCGACTTGCAACCTATTAAGGTTGCAGATCAGTCACCATTAGTGCAGTGCTCCCTGTGTCTAGGATACGGGCACACAAGAAAGTTCTGCACCGGTACGGAACCGAAATGTAGCCACTGTGGCGGGCTCCATTTGAGAGTCGCGTGCCCGGACTACAATACCGGTGTAGAGCCAACTTGCTGCAACTGCCAGCGGGAGAAGCTGAGCGGCACGAGCCACAGTGTGTTCAGCACCTCGTGTCCGGTAAGAACGAGATGGGATAATATAGCGAGGTCCTCCACTCAGTACCGGTGCTAACGTGGTCCCAGGGAACGCGCCCCCCTATAGAGTGCTGCAGGCAAACCTCCAAAGGAAGAAGCTGGCAACTGAAGAGCTCATACTCGAAGCCTCAAGGCGTAAAGCCACCGTCGCTCTATTACAGGAACCCTACGTAGGTAAATCGGCAAGAATGAAGGCATACCAGGGCGTCAGGGTCTTCCAGAACACTGGGCAAGGAGGAGGGACTGTGAAGGCGGCTATTGCCGTCTTCGATCCGACTGTGGACGTCGTACAGTACCCGCAACTCACCACTAACAACATCATTGTGGTGGGGATCCGGACCAGTGCCTGGACGATCACGCTGGTATCCTACTACTTTGAACCGAGGCCGGAACCTCTGGGGCCCTATATAGAGCGACTTAAGGAGGTGAGGCGAGCTCTAGGTTCCCAGCTTGTTCTTATTGGAGGGGACGCTAATGCGAAGAGCACTTGGTGGGGCCATAAGTCCGAAGACGACAGAGGCAAGCTACTGAGTGGAGCCCTCGCTGAGATGGACCTCCATGTCCTGAATAGTGGAAATATTCCAACTTTCGATACTGTGAGAGGCGGAAAGAGATACCACAGCTACGTGGACGTCACGGCCTGCACGAGCAATATGCTCCCCTGGGTGGACGCCTGGAGGGTTGAAGAGGGTCTCACGGGGTCAGACCACAACGGCATATGGATCAACCTTAGACTGGAAAAGGCCAAGGGAACTAGAATAGAGCGCACAACCCGCACTTACAACACCGGGAAGGCCAACTGGGATGCTTTCCGGGCCAGTGTCGCTCGATCGTTCTCGGATATCGATATAGGCGAAACGAGTCACAATAGTGAACTAGATACTCTAGTCGAATCATATACGGGAGCGGTCGAGAGAGCGTGCCGGGAGAGCATCCCAGTTAAAAAACCGGCGGGGTTGGTCTCTATGCCGTGGTGGTCGAAAACACTCGATGAGCTTAGAAAGTCCGTCAACACCAAAAGGCGTCGCATCAGGAACGCAGCGCCGGACCGAAGAGAGATGGTGGTAGCGTTGTATCTGGAACAAAAGGAGATGTATGAATCTGAAGTAAGAAAGGCACAGGTCGAAAGTTGGAAGAACTTCTGCGGAAAGCAGGACAGGGAGGGCCTCTGGGAGGGTATTTACCGGATCATTAGTAGGGCCACAGCAAGGGAGGAGGATACTCCGCTTGCCGCCGATGGATCTTACCTGGATGCAAAAGGTTCGGTGGAATTACTTGCCCGAACATTCTACCCGACCGACAGGGCAGAGGAGGACAACGAGGGGCATCGAAGATTACGTGAAAAAGCAAAAGAGGTGGACAATGAAAGGGGTCATTGTGAGGATGACCCACCCTTTAAGCTGAGCGAACTCTTCGATGCCCTTCAGAAGTTCAACCCCAAGAAAGCTCCGGGGGCGGATGGCTTTACGGCAGATATCTGCACCCACGCCATTGGGGCCGACCCCTTACTTTTCCTGAAGCTGCTGAATCGGTGCCTCCACCACGGCTACTTTCCTAAGATATGGAAGGAAGCCGTGGTGGTTGCACTGAGGAAGCCAGGAAAGGACTCGTACACCGTCCCCAAATCGTACAGACCTATTGGTCTACTACCCGTTTTGGGGAAGGTGTACGAGAGAATGCTGGTTGCCCGTCTCAAGTTTTACCTTTTGCCGAGGATTAGTCCTCGCCAGTACGGCTTCATGCCCCAAAGGAGCACCGAAGACGCCCTCTATGACCTCATGGGGCACATAAGGGCTCGTCTCGATGAGAAGAGAATAGTCCTTATGGTGTCCTTGGACATAGAGGGCGCCTTCGATAGCGCCTGGTGGCCCGCTATAAAAGTACGGCTGGCGGAGGAGGGGTGTCCGGCAAACTTGAGACGAGTAATCAGTAGTTACCTTAGCGACAGGGAGGTAAGGGTAAGGTATGCGGGCGAGGAGTGCAGACGCTCTACGGAGAAGGGATGCGTCCAGGGTTCAATCGGCGGACCCTTGTTGTGGAACCTGCTACTGGATCCACTTCTACATAAATTAGAAAATAGGGCGGTTTACGTTCAGGCCTTTGCGGACGATGTGGTGTTGGTGTTCGATGGGGACAGTGCTCTGGAGATTGAGAGACAGGCCAATGCCTCTCTCGAGCATGTGCGGGAGTGGGGCATCGGAATGAAGCTGAAATTCGCACCGCACAAAACCTGTGCGATGGTAATCACGCGGAGGCTTAAGTACGATGTCCCACGCCTCAGCATGGGCGGGATAGACATTGGACTGTCCGACCACATCAAAATCCTAGGGCTCACCATCGACCACAAACTCACATTCAACACACATGTCACAAACGTATGCAGAAAGGCGATCGGCATCTACCACAAGCTCGCGAGGATGGCCCGGATCAGCTGGGGATTACATCCTGAGGTGATCCGGACCATCTATAACGCGGCCGTGGAGCCGACGATTCTGTATGCAGCTAGCAGTTGGTGCGCGGCGGTGGACAAGCTTGGTGTCAGAAAGCAGCTGAACGTGGTACAGCGCGGATTCGCCCAAAAGCTGACCAAGAGTTACCGGACAGTCTCCCTGCACTCAGGGTTGATCCTGGCTGGCATGCTCCCTCTGGACCTCAGAGTTCGTGAGGTGGCCTCGTTGTACGAGGCCAAGAGAGGAGTGTCCCAGCCATGGTTGAGAGACAGGGAGATTGAACGGATGGCTCCAGCTAAAGAGGAGCCTCACCCCGCGGAGCATATGAACCTGGAGTTCTTAAGCCTGGTAGACGAGGATCAATACCAACGCACTAATACTATCGAGACGCGTATATTCACGGACGGGAGTAAGATTGAGGGTCGCGTCGGCGCCGCGTTATCCATCTGGAATAACGGGGCCGAAACCGGGACCCTCAAACTTGCTCTCTCGCCGCACTGTACCGTCTACCAGGCCGAGCTCCTGGCCATATGCAAAGCGACCAGTGAGGTCCTCAGGCGAGGCGCGGCCACTTTCGGCATCCTCAGCGACAGCAGAGCCGCTCTCCTGACGGTCATAAACCGTCATGCCCTCCACCCCCTGGCCGTTGAAGCCAGGAATAACATCAAACGGGGCTTGACCCAGGGCAAGGAAATTTCCTTATTCTGGGTCAAGGCCCACGCGGGGCTGGAGGGCAACGAACGAGCCGACCAGCTGGCTAAGGAGGCGGCCCTGTTGTCGAAGAGGGCTCCGCACTACAGTCTGTGCCCAGTTTCATTCGTCAAGCGTGGCCTGCGGCAGATCACGCTTGACGAATGGAACGAAAGGTACAGGATGGGTGACACAGCTTCTGGCACCAAGCTCTTCTTCCCATGCGCTGTGGCGGCATACCGAACCGTCCGCAAGATGGAGATCGCCAGCACTACAACCCAATTGTTGACGGGGCATGGTGGGTTCTCCGAATACTTGACCCGGTTCAAGTGTAAGGAGAATCCATCATGCGCCTGTGAACCGGGGGTCGAGGAGACAGTCGCACATTTGATCGTGGACTGCCCAATCTACGCAGGAGTCAGATTTAACATTGAAAGAAAATTGAATTTAAAGATTGAGAAAGCTAATTTTCCAAAGCTAATAGATAAACATGCAGAGGAGTTTCTCAAATTCGCAGAACATTTAATAGTAAGAGTCAACAGAAAAAATAGCACATAATAACCTCTGGCATGCATAATTGTATGCCTGGCCAGAAGGTTAAACTTTTTGTCTACAAATAAGAAAACTGAACTGTAAAACTATTAGAATAAGAATTTTGTGTATTAGCAATAAGTAAACAAGTGTACATTAGCATAAATAGCGGTGAATGAACTTAAGAAAACCAAACTGTGTAAAATTAGTATAGTATAATAAGTATCTTTGTATACCTAAGCAATAAGTAAAACAAATGTACATAAGCATAAATAGCAACAAAATGTAACAGACTACATAGTAAATAAAATAGAAATAAGAAACAGTAATAAAGAAATAGAGTAGTTATAAGAAAAGTTATGGAAAAATAAAGAAAACAATAAAAATATAGTCCCCCTACCCTACCCCATATCCCAATAGTATGAAAGGAATGGAATGAAAGTACGAGAGGAATAAAAGCGAGAACTGGTATGGTAATAGAGGACAGGAATGAAAGCGAGATTTACATTAAGTTAAGACTAGATAAAGAAGAAGTTAACCCTGAGTGGGTTTTTTTTTCGTAAAGAAAGTTGATAGATAAGACTAGGTAATATATATTGTTTGAGCGTAGGCTTTGGCCATGCCAAAGATGCTAGAAAAAAAAAAAAAAAAAAAAAAAAAAAAAAAACCTAACCTAACCTAACCTAACCTAACCCAGTCGCCCTTCACCTCTCGCGACGACTAGCTGCGATTCCGTAGCGCTCCGTAGTAAAAAATTCAGAAAAGTGGGTTTTTCTTATCCGATTTTCACGAAACAAGTGTCAGCAGGTGCGTCTCGGTGAATTACATCCGCCGGTATATCGTGTGTGCTCCATACTCTAACCGTGCACCCGGGAAAAGTGTTTTTCTCCGTTTCCGGCTCACCGAGCCACGTGTTCGTGATAAAAGTGCCAATAACTCAGTGACCTGTGAACGGATTTTCAATAAGCAAATTGCCCCGGCGGCGGGCAGCGGAGCCCCACCCCCTGCGTGCGTCAGTTTTTCCGGGAAAGCCGTGGTTTTCCCGTGAAAGGCAAAAAAACAAGTACCACGTGGGCACGTGGTACCAGAACCCGCAGTCCGAGGACCGTGAAATTTGGCAGAGAGGAGGACCTTACCAGGAGCTATACAAATCCGGTAACAGAAAAATTTTCCTTGCAGTAGAAGATTTTATATAATAGTTAGAAATTTCGAACTTTGCACGTTAATAACGACGGAACTGGAGCAGCTAGCAAATTTCTGTAACTGCTATTAGTTGCGCGCTCATTTCTTCTACGTGCCTGAGAAGTTACAGATTTTTTGGACATTCTTCCAGCTCGCAAGAATTAAAAAACTGACTTTTTTGTATTTTCGTGCAAATTTGCACGAAAACCTATATATATTGTATTTTTAAGACTGTAGACGAATAGTGCCTTATTTATAGATTATTACTGCATTTTTTCTGTATTTTTGTCACCATCCAGCTCGGAGATAGCGATTTTTTAACGTTTTTTCCAAATTAAATAAAAGGGGGTAGATTTTCCTTGTTTCTGACGACGGGGTTGGGTTTAGACAAGCCATCTACACTTGGTTAAGCCCAAACAAGCCCTTTCTAGCGGCAGAAACAACGAAAAACGTAATTTCCGGTTTTTAGTACAAAATTTGCACGAAGCTTATATTTAAGTTTTCTCCGGACTGGATAGCCGTATTGGAAAAATTTTTTCTTTTCCATACGTGTCGGAGAGTGAATTTTAGAATTAAGTACTTTTCGGGCAAATTGGAGCAATTTTCTCCGAATTGGCTTTTGAGCACTTGGGGGGACAAAAAACGTCGGGGGCGTCCCAGATATCAAATTTGGGCTCTCTGCGACGAGCCGTTTAGGAGCTACGGCCGGTCAAAGTTTGACCTTGGGCGCGTGCGGCCAATTTAGAAAAGTTAAAACACCTGTAGCTCCGCAACCGGTTGTCGTAGAGAGACCGGATCTTGACTGGGGAAGTCAGGGAGGGGCCCTCTACCATACCCCTACGTTGTTGTGGGAATTCCGGAAAATTTTTTCCGGAAAATTCTGAAAATTCCTTTTCCACCTTTAGCACTCTAGAGTGGTAGGGGGAGTTGAGCCGATCAGAGGGAAACTTTTTCGGGATCGCTGGGACGCCTGGAACCCGAAATATCCGTGCTCAAAGTTAGGCAGGTCCGCCATCTTGGAAATTTTCAGAGCCGGATATCTCGGGAACCGGAGGTCGTAGCGGCCCCTGGTTTCCTCTGGGGGGCTTGGCTCTCTTCTCCGCATCCGACCAGGGGGTCTGGTGGTGGACCCCACCAAGTTGGGGGGTCACTTTTGGGGTCACCCCCTTCTTGACTCGGAAACCGTGTCAGGGGATAGATCTCGCCGGGACCTTCTCGGGGAGCCCTCTCTCGTGCGGATCGGACTGGTGGTTCTCGGGATATCGGGGTTTTAAACTTTAGTGCAAATTTTGCACGAAAACTTTGGAACCCTGCTATCTGCGAACCGGAGGACCTAGGACCCTCGAGTTTGGGGTCGTTGTGAAGGGCTCGGGGAGGCCTATCTGATAGGCTCAACAGAGCGACTCTACGTAGAGTCAGGACAGAGTTTGCTCGCAGAACCGCCGCAAACGGTGTTCCTGAGCTCAAATTTCTGTGGGGCCTTTGTCTCACGTGCCAGGACCCTATCAGAGGGCGACTTAGGTTAGGTTAGTGGGTAAGCTAGTTAATAAATAGATTTAAGACTTGTGCATATATATATGTACAAATTTTGACTCTACTGTTTGTAGAAAACATTAAGTTGACTCAATTAGACCAGGGCCCTATTGGCCAAAATAAGACGAGTAGCAGGGCTACCAAGACAGGTAGAGTGATTCTACCAGATTATTATACCTGACTTGGGCCCCTATTGGCCGCACAACCTACCTTAAATTTGTTGCCTACTAAATTAGACGTCGCGCAGAAACCGTCAGAGCTGCGTTCATTCATACTACACACAATCACACACGCACACACATAGCATTCAATCACTACATACACGAATACACACAACACTACACTACTTGCACACAACACACCACACAAACTATACCGTGCACACCAACTCTACGTGAACACACCTGGGGTACCTTTACATACCACCAGACTTTTACTGTATTAGCCATAAAAACACGCAACAATATGGCTACACCTAGGACTCCGGTAACGAAGGCTACCGAAAAGGATAGGGTAGGAGAGGAGGAACTATCCAAGACTGTAGTGAAACAGTCTGCCTTCAGGCGAAGCCTAGAAACGTTCCAGGAAGGCGAGGGAACGGGCAAACCAGCACCCTTGAAGAAAACGGTGTCGGGAACCGGCGCGGTGGCGCCTGGGTCGGGGCCGGGGGGGGTTGCTGGGGTAAAGACCGGCCGAACAGTGTCGGGGTCGAAGCCGGGTGGCACCTCACCCAGGCCTGGGTCTGGTGGGGCTGCGTTCGGGTCCGGGGCCAGTGGGGCTGCGGCCGCCGGACCGGGGGGGGTTACCGGGGCGAGGACCGGCCGAACAGTGTCTGGACCGAAGCCGGGTGGGGTCGGGACAGGGGTCGGTGGCACCTCGCCAGGATCCGTGTCTGGCGGGGCTGCGTCCGGATCCGGGACCGGAAGGGCTGGGACCGGGGGGAAGCCGAGTGTGACTGAGTTGGATTCGCCTGTCTCCGGACAGGGGGGATCTACAGCAGTTGACACCGGACTTGAACTTGAACCAGACCAGGAGGACTTGAGCACAAAGGTATACGCAAACAAGATTGAGGAAGCAAAGGCATATATGCAAAGTGGGATGAAATTTCTAGGGGAGTCGCGTAACCTAAAAGGGGAGATCAAACACGGTGTTATGCAGGCGCTAAAGAGACTTTTCGTGCTGGTAAAACAATTAGAGGCAAAACCCGGGACCAGCAAAGGGAAGCCCCTAGTCGAACAGCCTAAAACCCACAGTAGCAATGAGCATGCCACACTCGCAGCAAAAATTGAAGAGCATACAAAGCTCTTAAACCAAAATGCCGAGATGATGAGAGCAATGCAAATGGCCTTGCAGGAAAACACCGCGGCGTTAGCAAATCCCACCTATGCGTCCATGGCCGCAAAACTGCCACCTGTGCGAAGCCCTGAGAGACCTGCTCTCCACTCCATCATAGTCTCGTCGGACAAGGAGGACGAGTCAGGGGACGAGGTTCTGGAGAGGGTACGAAAGGCGGTGGACGCAAAGGAGGGCTGGGTAAAAGTGGAAAAGGT
This sequence comes from Cybosia mesomella, assembly GCA_946251805.1. Lineage (NCBI taxonomy): Eukaryota > Metazoa > Arthropoda > Insecta > Lepidoptera > Erebidae > Cybosia > Cybosia mesomella. Next base: position 117,800 of record OX276400.1, read on the forward strand.
CCGACGTGCCAAGGACCGAAAAATCATCCTCGGGTGCCCGACGTCGGCGGACAGGGACAAGGCACGTGAGAGGCTTGAGTCCGGTCGGCTCATTGTCGAGGACATCAAAAACAAGGACCCATTGGTGATGCTGAAAGATGTGCTGAGTGTCAACTCGGATGAGGAGGTACTCGGCGCAATCCGAAAGCAAAACCGGGACGTTTTTGTTGGCCTCGGGAAGGAGGATGACCGGATTCAGGTACGATATAAGAAAAGAACCAGGAACCCCCACACCCACCACCTAGTCCTGGCCGTATCTCCAACTATTTGGAGAAGAGTAACGGGATTGGGTGCGTTACATGTGGATCTGCAACGGGTCCGGGTCGTGGACCAGTCACCTCTGGTGCAGTGCTCCCGGTGCTTGGCTTACGGCCACACCAGGAGATACTGCACGGAGGAAACCGACACCTGCAGCCATTGTGGGGGCTCCCATTTAAAGGCAAAGTGCGAGCTGTGGACGCTTGACGTCGCGCCGACGTGTAAAAACTGCACAAAGGCGAAAATGGCTCGCACTGATCACAACGCCTTCAGCGAGGATTGCCCTGTCCGCAGGCGATGGGATACAATAGCGCGGTCCACTGTAGCATATTGCTAAGGTGGAGACGGGGAACTTGGCATACCGTGTGTTCCAGGCCAACCTCCAGAAAAAGAAAATCGCCCAGGAGGAGCTTATCATTGAGGCCTCAAAACGCAGGATCGCGGCCGCCCTAATCCAGGAACCCTACATCGGTGCGGCTCGGGGAATGAGGAACTACGCAGGCGTCCGGATATACCAAAGTAATGCCGTGGGGGAGGGCACCGTCAAAGCGGCCATCGCTGTATTTGACGGTAGCCTAGACGTGGTGCAATACCCCCATCTCACCACCGACCACATCGTGGTGGTGGGACTTTCAACCGAGGCATGGACGATTACGCTGGTTTCATATTACTTCGAGCCGAGCCGCCCTATAGGTCCCTATATCCGCGAGCTAAAAACCGTAGCCGAGACACCTGGATTGGGGATGAAAATTATTGGGGGGGACGCGAATGCATGGAACAGATGGTGGGGTAGCGTAGAGGTGGACGATCGGGGTGAGGAACTGATGGAGATGTTGGATGAACTGGGCCTCTGTGTACTAAACGAAGGTGACACCCCGACGTTCGATACCGTCAGAGGAGGTCAGCGCTACCAAAGCCATGTGGACGTAACCACCTGCTCGGCCAACGCATTAGATCTGGTAGTAGACTGGAAGGTGGAGGTGAACCTCACGAGCTCGGACCACAACGGAATCACTTTTGGAATTAGACTGCAAAGGTCAAAAGGCACGGATATCAAGCGCACAACAAGGCTGTTTAATACCAAAAAAGCCAACTGGAACCGGTTTCACAGTGAGCTAAACAAGCTGAAATCAGAAAACAGCCTAACGGTGACCGAAATGGTAAATATCACCAATAAGGCACAACTTGAGGACGCTGTAACCAAGTATACGGCACTAGTCACAAAAGCCTGCACCACCTCCATACCCACCAAACGTACTGACCAAAAGATAAGGGTTCCGTGGTGGTCCGAGAAACTCGCCAAACTTAAAAAGGAAGTTACCACTAAAAGGCGTAGGATTAAAATTGCTGCACCCAACCGACGCGATAGAGTAGTGGGCGACTACCTACAGATAAAAGAAGCGTATGAAACGGAAGCCAAAAAGGCCCAGATCGCCAGCTGGAAAGAGTTCTGCTGTAAACAGGATAGGGAAGGGATGTGGGAGGGGATCTACAGGGTGATTGGCAGAACCGCCAAGAGAGCGGAGGACGTTCTCCTGGAACTGAATGGCGTGGCCAGGAACGCGGAACAGTCCGTGAGGCTCCTAGCCGACGTCTTTTACCCGGAAGACTTGGAGGAAGAGGATACTGCAGAACAGGCCTGCTTGAGAGAAAGAGCGAGAAGAGTGAGTGGGGAGCCCTGCGCGGAACAGTGGGACCCTCCGTTCACTCTCTTCGAACTTGAAATGGCGGTTAAATCCTTTAACTCCAAGAAGGCACCAGGGGCTGACGGCCTCACGGCGGACATCTGCGACCACGCCATCAGAAACGAACCCCAGCTGTTCCTTGCCATGGCAAACAAATGCCTCATACTTCACCACTTTCCGAACACCTGGAAAGAGGCAACCGTCATCGCGTTACGCAAACCAGGGCGGGAAAGCTACAGTCTTCCTAAATCATATAGGCCTATTGGACTGCTCCCAGTCATGGGCAAGATATTTGAAAAGATGATAATGGCAAGACTGCGGCACCATCTTCACCCAAGTATCAGCCCCCACCAATACGGATTTATGCCACAAAGGAGCTGTGAGGACGCCCTGTATACCCTGGTCCAGCACATAAGATCAAAGCTGGATGACAAGCAGATCGTGGTGCTGGTCTCCCTGGATATAGAGGGCGCCTTTGACAGCGCCTGGTGGCCGGCAATCAAAATCCGACTTGTGGAGGAGATGTGTCCGGAGGGCCTTAGAAGACTGATAAATAGCTACCTGGAAGACAGATCGGTCCGGGTGAGATACGCCGGTAAGGAACACAGCAAAAGTACAAAAAAGGGTTGTGTCCAGGGCTCAATTGGCGGGCCAATCCTCTGGAATCTTTTACTGGATCCATTGTTGCAAAGTCTCGATGAAAGGGGTAATTATGCGCAAGCATTCGCGGATGACGTCGTCCTGGTCTTCCACGGTGACACAGCTGCTGAGATAGAGAGATGTGCCAATGCCGCTCTTGACCATGTTCAGGGGTGGGGAGATGCAAACAAGCTTAAATTTGCACCTCATAAGACCAACGCTATGGTCATGACAAGGAAGCTCAAACACGACACACCACGTCTGAGCATGGGTGGGATAAGCATTGGCACATCAGAGGAGATTAAGATTCTTGGCCTCACTATCGACAGCAAATTAACTTTTAATAAACATGTCGATAACACCTGTAAAAAAGTCACCAACATCTATAAGCAACTGACCAGGGCGGCAAAGACAAGTTGGGGATTACACCCGGAGGTGATCCATACAATCTACACTGCCACAGTCGAGCCGATAGTGTTGTATGCAGCCGGCGTATGGGCGCCAGCGGTTGGGAAGCTGGGAGTTCAGAAGAGGCTAAACTTTATACAGCGAGGATTCGCTCAAAAAATATGTAAAGCATATCGCACGGTCTCCCTCCACTCGGCAGTACTCCTGGCGGGGATACTCCCTCTTGATATTCGCGTTCGCGAAGCGGCCTTGCTTTATAGGGTCAGGAGGGGGGATCCCATCCCGGATCTGGGGGGGAGGGAGATCGAGCGAATGGAATCGGTCATGGAAAACCCTCACCCTGCGGAACATATGCGTCTGGAGTTCCTAAGCCTGGAGACCAACGAGCAAGTGGACGATACTCGTGACACCACTATGCAAATTTACACGGATGGCAGCAAGATTGAGGGCAAGGTGGGAGCCGCGTTGTCCGTGTGGAGAAACGGGGCTGAAACCAAAGCCCTCAAACTTGCCTTGCCATCCTATTGTACCGTCTACCAGGCGGAACTCTTGGCCATATGCGAAGCAACGAGGGTGATCCTCAAACATGAGCCGGCCTCTTTTGGAATCTATAGTGACTCAACCGCGGCACTTCAGACGGTTACAAATCCCAGTTGTCTCCATCCCTTAGCAGTGCAAACAAGGAAAAACATTAAAACCTCTTTTCACCAGAACAAAATTATAAAGTTGTTCTGGATAAAGGCACACGCGGGGATGGAGGGAAATGAGAGGGCTGACCAACTAGCGAAAGAAGCAGCCTTGGGGCTGAGGCGGGCACCCGACTACGACCTTTGTCCGGTCTCATTCGTCAAGCGGAAAATTCGTAATGATTCGCTTGGCGAGTGGAACCGGAGGTACGCGTCGGGCGTGACCGCCTCAGTCACAAAGCTCTTCTTTCCGAGCGCGGTGGATGCATATGCCACTATCAAGAAGTTCGAACCCACAAAACACACAACGCAGCTACTGACAGGGCACGGTGGATTCTCTGAGTACTTGGCCAGGTTCAAGTGCAAGGAGGATCCATCGTGCGCCTGCGAACCGGGTCAACCTGAGGACATTCCCCACTTGATCACGGAATGCCCAATTCACGCCGTGCAACGGTACAATCTGGAACAAAAAATAAAAATACAGGTAAAATTAGAAAAATTGAGTCAGCTAATAAATGATAAAAACAGTAGAACACAGTTTCTAGATTTCTGTATAGAAATAGTTAAATTAGTAAATAAGAGAAACACGGTAGACTAATTATTAATATTAAGATAATCTGAGATTATCATATATATGTAATAAAAAACATTGTAAAAATAATAGTAGTAAAGTATGCAGAAATAAAAATGTAAGTAATATATAAGAAGTAAATGTAATTAGAATAGACAAAGTTGTTAGCTTAAGAATAATGTGTAAAAGAAATAAATAAACCAGTAACCTTATCCCGATATCCTAAAAGAAAGAAAGAAATAAAGAATATAAAAACGTGTACAATTATTAATCATATATATATATAGAAGTAGAATCAAGTAGAAATAAGTAGAAAAGATGAATAGCTAATAAACAGAATAGAAGCAAATTAATTGCTTTGTATGAAAGGTTGTATAAAAGAAAGATAAAGTATGAGGCATGAAAGTACGAGCAGTAGCACAAGCGAGAACTGGAATGAAAGGAATAGTTTAGCAAGAACTCCGAAATATGAATATCGGAGAACTAGGCGTAATAAAAAAAAAAAAAAAAAAAAAAAAAAAAACCTAACCTAACCTAACCTAACCTAACCTAACCTAACCTGTTTTTTTTTTTTTTTTTTTTTTTGTTCAGGCAGGAAAAAATGTGCCTCATCCGCATACCGCGCGGCGCGGGGACGCCGCGCGGTTATGTGGGGCTCTCACCACACTAAAACAACCTGCCGTGTGCCATACACCGCGACTTAGTGAGTGAACCGTCGGAAATACTTCGCACTCATCGACGGAACACCCAAGCGCTGGCCCGCAAAGGTGCGGTGCGGGCCCGTCTTCTAGGCGATGTCCAGGCACACCGGGACATCACCCCTTCGCGGGGGGCTCTACTGCGGGTGGAGGGCAAGCCCCGTCCCATCCACCCGCGGCCTCACTACGGCGGCATGAGGCGCAGAAATGCGCGTGCACGCCGCCCAGTTCGCCGGCGGCGGATCGGATCCGCAAGGCCGTCTGCCTCTCTGATCCTCTCCGCCGCCTCTTTCTGCGAGATGACTGCCTCGCAGAAAGACGCGACCGCGGTAAAACTCCTCTCGCTGCGTGCCATGGAGCGCAGGATGGCCGGCAGCGAGAGGTCGACTCCCACTGCTGCCACGAGATCACGGCGCTCCACCGCCCAGGCCGGACAAGCCTCGAGCGTGTGTTGCGCCGTGTCCTCGCGGCAGGGACAGTGATGGCAGGCGGGACTCGATTCCCTCCTAGCGACCGAGTACAGATACTTTCCGAAGCAGCCGTGCTCGGAAAGCATCTGAGTCAGTCGGAAGGAAAGGGTCCCGTGCTGCCTCTCCGTCCACTCGACAATGACCGGCTGGAGCGCCGCCACAGTGCGATGACCTGCACTCGGGGACTCCAGCCGGGACGACCACTTAGCCATGATGGCTTGGCGGGCGGCATCTCGCCACCCGCGAACGTCCTCCGGCGGAGGTCGACTGCCACTCTCCGCCCGATGTTGTGTCGTCTGCCGATACACCTCGGCGAGCACTTCCGCCTCCAAATCCCACGGAGGGGTTCCGGCCAATGCGCAGGCCGCCTCTGTTGACACAGTGCGGTACCCGCGTATGGCCCTGACCGCCACGATGCGTTGGGCCCGCAAGAGACCGGGCCTATTGCGGGCGGTCAGGGCGTCCGCCCACACTGGTGCGCCGTACAGCGCCATCGACCGGATCACCCCGGTATACAACCGTCGGCACCCGATACTGGCTCCGCCCAGGTTTGGCAAAAGCCTCCCCAGGGCGGATGCGGTGCCGACGAGTTTCGGGGCGAGCCTACGGAAGTGCTCGTCGAAGTGCCACCTTGAGTCGATATACAGGCCCAGATACTTTATCTGGGCCCCCACTGGTACGAGGACCGACCGGATCTCGATCGAGGCGCGGGGCGGCGGGCGGCGATAAGGCCCGTGGAAGAGCACGGCCTCCGTCTTCTCCACCGCCACCCGCAGGCCCAACGCCTCGATCCGTCCGACCACCTGGGAGACACCCACGGTGGCGAGGTGCGCCGCCTCCTCGAAACTTTCCCCCGGGGCCGTGACGAGAGTGTCATCCGCGTAGCAGATGACACCCAGCCCGGGAGGAAAGACTCCGCGGAGGACCCAATCATAGCCGATGTTCCACAGGAGCGGCCCTAAGACCGACCCCTGAGGAACACCGCACGACACGGGTCGCTGCAGCACACGTCCGTCGCAGTCCTCGTACAACACACGCCTCTCCTGCAGATAGTCCGCCACTAGCCGCCTCAGGTAGACGGGCACCCCGTGATAGCGGAGTGCCTCCCCGATGCAGCTGAATGGCAGACTATTGAATGCGTTGGCGATGTCCAGCGACACCGCCAACAGCACTCCGCCGCGGCTCACCACCTCCTCGGAAGCAGCCCTCAGACGCAAGATTGCGTCGATCGTCGAACGCCCCACTCGAAAACCGAATTGGGCGTCCGACAGATCCGGCCCCACTGTAGTGAGGTGCTCGACGATGCGGGCAGCGAGAATTCTCTCGAATAACTTGCCCGCCTCGTCGAGCAACACTATGGGCCTGAAGGCTGCAGCCGAATTGGTGGGCCGTCCAGGCTTCTGCAGGAGCACCAGCTTCCCGCTTTTCCAGCAGTCAGGGAACCGTCCGGACGCTAGGCAGGCGTCCAGCAGTTCCCTGAGGCGGTCCTCCATGTGATCGAGGGCCAGGGCCAACACACGGGCAGGGACCCCGTCAGGCCCGGGAGCAGTGTTCTTCGAACGGATTCGAAGAACAGCCACCCCCACCTCCGCCTCCGTGACGGGCGGAACATCCTCCTGCACTACCCCCTCGTCCTCGGCAAGAACAGCCATGGACGGGGGTGTATGCTCCGCCCGATCCGGGAAAAGGCCCTCGACCACTTCCGCCAGGAAGCTGGGCTGGAGAGTCTCCGTAAGGGGGGGGCCCTGCGCGCGGAGCTTATCACGCGCCGCGCGGTACGGGCGACCCCAGGGGTCACTGTCCAGACTCTCCAGCATCTCGGCTCTGCTGCGCTCCTTGGCAGCATCTATGGCCCGCTTGAAGGTGATTTCGGCCTCCCTAGCCAACTCCCTCAAGCGGACAACCTCTGGGTGTTGGGCGTCTCTGTGACGCCCACGGCTTCGGGTGACGGCCCTCTTGGCGCGGTTAGAGGCCGCGCGGAGGGCCGCCAGCTCCTGGGACCACCAGTAGACCTCCGTCTTTGGAGGCCGACGTCCGACCCGGTGCATGGCCGCGTCGCAAACTGCGGTCAGCGACTCGCGAAAGCGGCCCGCACCGACGTCCACCCCCTCAGTCGGAGGTGGCAAAGACAGCCACGCTTGCACGATGGCTGCCTCCGCTAATTGGTCCCTGTCGAGACTACCCAAAGCCCACCGCTTAAAAGGTGAGATGCTGCCAACCCTGTGACCCCTACTGGCGTCCCGCGATCGAGACAACTCGAATCGGATGTACTGGTGATCCGACCCGGTTGTCTCGTCGTTTAGGACACGCCAGTTCCTTACACGTGTAGCAAGCGCGGGGGTAGTGAACGAAAGGTCCACTATCGACCGCCCCCACGGCTTGATACACGTGGCGGTGGTGCCTCTGTTTAGGAGACAGAGGCCCACCGAGTCTGCCCACTCTACAACGACGTCGCCGCGGCCGCTAGTCTCGGAGGACCCCCACGCCGTAGACCAGGCGTTGAAGTCCCCCATGACCAGCACGTGACCTGAGGTCACTTGCCGCATCGAGGTTTCCAGTCGGAAGATGAATTCCTCGAAATCGCTCAACCTCCGGTTGGGGGAGAAGTAAACACCGTAAACGGTGATACCTCCCCAGTCGGCAGCGACATATCCCGGACCCTTGTCTCTAAGCGACAAGGGGGGGAAATGAAGCGCCGTGGAGGCGACGATTGCCACGTTTCCGTCCACCGAAAATGAACCGACCCAATTGGGGCGGTTCGGGACGATGTACGGATCCGCGGCTACGGCAAGGCCTATGGACCACTGCGCCATGTTTTGCAGGAGGAGGTCCTGCGCACCGGCGCAGTGGTTCAGGTTCACTTGAAGGATGTTGCAGTCACGATCCATTAATGGATCTCGACTACAACATCCTCCTCCATATGCAACGGCGACGTCGGCGATACGGCGCTGGGAGCTGGCTCGGTCGATCGACCAGCCCCCTTCTTTGGCGTGGACGCCGAGGCGCGGGGTTGTTTACAACCCTCACGGCCCAGCAAGTGATTAGCGGGCAGCTTGCCCGCGGCACACGCCGGGCAGTGAGGGGGGGCGGAGCATTCCGCCGCTTTGTGCCCAGGTTGACCGCAGCGGAAGCACAATCCGCTGCAGTCAAAGCAACTGGTGCACTTTGGGCGAGCGTGCCCAGGCGCCATGCATTTGAAACACCTCATGGGCCGGCTCTCCAGGACCGTGACCCTGGCTGAGATCCAGCCCACGAGGATTCTTCCGGCATCGGCCAAAACCTTGACCGACGCCACCGGGCAACTCGCCCAAATCGCACCAACGCCCCCGGGACCTGTGCGGATGGGGCCCACCCTGACATGCTCCGGGCTGCATCTGGTAGCGGAGGCTATTGCCTCCCGGACATCGTCAGGCGTGGTAAAATCAGCCAGACCCGAAATGCGCACCTCGGCGCATTTGGTGGGTCTGGCGATCTTCACCCCCTCCACCCCGCTGAACAACCCCCGCAGTTTTTCGGCCACGAAGTCGGCCCTCCTAGCACCCTCCTCGCCCGGGAACTCGAGGATACGAGCTCCCGTACGGGCGAGGCGCGTCCGAGCACCAACGCCTCCGATATCGGAGACGTCGATGCCGCGACGGGCCCGCTGGAGGACCTCGCCGTAGCTAAGGCCTCTTTCCACCGCCTCCGGCCCCACCGTGATAACCACGGCGGCGGTTTTTGGCGGCGTCAGCCTCGGCTTCCGGGCCTTTGCACCACCTGCTTGTGGGGCTGCGGCTGCCTCAGCCGCAGTCTTCTTTTTCTTCTTCTTCTTATTTCGCCTCTTCCTCCGCTCGACCACCTGGAAGCCCTCGTCGTCCGTCTGAGCGGAGGTAGAGGGAATTGGTGCCGAAGAAGTAGGCGCACGTGCCGCAGGAGTGGCACGTCGGGCTTGGGCAGGGGCCCGCGAGGACGTTTGCACCGCCACCGGCCTCAAGGGAGGAAAGTTCTCCCTAGGACGAGCCACTTGACCCGAGGGCTGCTCCGCCGGGGCACCTTGGCCCTGAGACGGACGCGTGACCGCTGCCGCGGAGGAAAGCGGCTGCGTCCGTCTCATTGCCGCAGTGGTCAGGCGACGTGGCTCTGGAGGCAGCCTCGCCTCCAGTGCCTCCAACCTCGCGCCTATCATTGGGCCCACACTCAGCATAATCTCCCTCATTTGCTCCTGTGAGAACAGGGCCGAGGGAGATACTGCGGGGGCCACAGACGTAGAGGCCAACCTGGGTGCCACTGGTGAAGAGGGCGCCACACTCGTTACAGGCATTGCCACCGGCGCAGACGCAGACGGAGACGCCAGCTGAGCTTGCGACAGCCGGCGTATCTCCGCCTGCATCTGCCGCATCTGCTCCTGCAGATGGAGGTTTTCAGCGTTTAGCCGGTTATAGGCCACCCAGAGCCGCCGGTTCTCGTCATCAACCGTACGGCCCTGGAGGACCTCCGCATTTTCCAGCAGCGCAGAGGCCGCCACCTTGAGCGCCTTTTGATAGGTGCCCTTCAGCTGGCTGGATTTGGTGGCCACATCTAGGATAATGGCCACACTTTTCTTAGATCTCTGCAGCAGCTCCGCTGCAGAGTGCGGATTGCAGTCCGCGCTCGAGGCGAGTTCGGCAGTTAGTTGCTCTACCCGCCCAAGCGCGGCCTGTTCCTCTTCATGGCGCCGCTGCGCTAGTTCAGCCTTCCGAGTGGAGCCAACTCTCGGTTCCGGGGTGCCCGGCTTCGAGAGGCCCCTTCCTGCGCTAGAAACTTTCGGGGGAGGCGGAACGACCCCACTTAAATCGTCGAAGCCACTAAGGCTCTCCACCGACAGCTCTAGAGGGCGCTTCTGTGCCTTCCAGTACTTCGACGAGACGTTCAATGAAGTCGTCGAGCCTCTTGCCGATGAGGCAGCGCTTGCCGGCTCCGAGTCCTCCATATCCACCTCACCACTTGAGGCAGCACGGACGCGAGGCGATCGCCGCAACTCCACCAACGGTTGCCACAAAGCTCCCGTCCCGATCCTACCACTCCCAGAGGCCGAAGTGGCCTCTGACAGCTCACCGTCGCATTTAGCGACCTCCTCTGATTTGGTGCTCGCTCTGGAGCTCTTCTTTTTGGGTTTTTGGGTTTTGGGTTTTAAATTTGAAATATCCATTAAAGTCCCACGAGTATGAGACGAACTAAATACACTTCCCGGGTGACGCTCATTCCGGGAAGCGGGGTACATACTGTGGAGGTCCCCAGGTGTCCACAGGTTTTTACGACTTCGCTGTCGGGTCTTATAGACTTTTCCTTGTCGCGGGCCGGCCAATTAAGGCAAGCCCCGCGTCCTCCGAGATCACATCTTTCCGCATGTGGCTAGCATGCAGGTCCTTGACGATCACCCGGAGATTACGCGACGCGGGAGGGCAGCCACCCCTCCCATCACCGACGGCGGCACGAATGCCTGTCAGCCCCTGCGCGAGCAGTGGGCCGACCCGTCCCTCGATCCTTTCGGATCTGGGATCCTCGCGGATCCCTCGCGGGCCTAGCAGGCCCGCCATACCACGACCCCCCCGTGCAATGGGGTCAGCTAGCCCTGAAAAGGGCTGGAACGTTAGCCGTCGACGTTGACGCCAGCTACTCCAGAGGAGCAATCAATGATGCGTCATCGCCCACGTTGCCCAGGGTGCACCGCGAGGAGGTGTTCCGTCGCACCCCAACCTAACCTTTTTTTTTTTTTTTTTTTTGTTTAGGCAGGAAAAAATGTACCTTCCGCATACCACGCAGCGCGGGGACGCCGCGCGGTTATGTGGGGCTCTCACCACACTAAAACAACCTGCCGTGTGCCATACACCGCGACTTAGTGAGTGGACCGTCGGAAATACTTCGCACTCATCGACGGAACACCCAAGCGCTGGCCCGCAAAGGTGCGGTGCGGGCCCGTCTTCTAGGCGATGTCCAGGCACACCGGGACATCACCCCTTCGCGGGGGGCTCTACTGCGGGTGGAGGGCAAGCCCCGTCCCATCCACCCGCGGCCTCACTACGGCGGCATGAGGCGCAGAAATGCGCGTGCACGCCGCCCAGTTCGCCGGCGGCGGATCGGATCCGCAAGGCCGTCTGCCTCTCTGATCCTCTCCGCCGCCTCCTTCTGCGAGATGACTGCCTCGCAGAAAGACGCGACCGCGGTAAAACTCCTCTCGCTGCGTGCCATGGAGCGCAGGATGGCCGGCAGCGAGAGGTCGACTCCCACTACTGCCACGAGATCACGGCGCTCCACCGCCCAGGCCGGACAAGCCTCGAGCGTGTGTTGCGCCGTGTCCTCGCGGCAGGGACAGTGATGGCAGGCGGGACTCGATTCCCTCCTAGCGACCGAGTACAGATACTTTCCAAAGCAGCCGTGCTCGGAAAGCATCTGAGTCAGTCGGAAGGAAAGGGTCCCGTGCTGCCTCTCTGTCCACTCGACAATGACCGGCTGGAGCGCCGCCACGGTGCGATGACCTGCACTCGGGGACTCCAGCCGGGACGACCACTTAGCCATGATGGCTTGGCGGGCGGCATCTCGCCACCCGCGAACGTCCTCGGGCGGAGGCCGACTGCCACTCTCCGCCCGATGTTGTGTCGTCTGCCGATATACTTCGGCGAGCACTTCCGCCTCTAGATCCCACGGGGGGGTTCCGGCCAATGCGCAGGCCGCCTCTGTCGAAACAGTGCGGTACCCGCGTATGGCCCTGACCGCCACGATGCGTTGGGCCCGCAAGAGACCGGGCCTATTGCGGGCGGTCAGGGCGTCCGCCCACACCGGTGCGCCGTACAGCGCCATCGACCGGATCACCCCGGTATACAACCGTCGGCACCCGATACTGGCTCCGCCCAGGTTTGGCAAAAGCCTCCCCAGGGCGGATGCGGCGCCGACGAGTTTCGGGGCGAGCCTACGGAAGTGCTCGTCGAAGTGCCACCTTGAGTCGATATACAGGCCCAGATACTTTATCTGGGCCCCCACTGGTACGAGGACCGACCGGATCTCGATCGAGGCGCGGGGCGGCGGGCGGCGATAAGGCCCGTGGAAGAGCACGGCCTCCGTCTTCTCCACCGCCACCCGCAGGCCCAACGCCTCGATCCGTCCGACCACCTGGGAGACACCCACGGTGGCGAGGTGCGCCGCCTCCTCGAAACTTTCCCCCGGGGCCGTGACGAGAGTGTCATCCGCGTAGCAGATGACACCCAGCCCGGGAGGAAAGACTCCGCGGAGGACCCAATCATAACCGATGTTCCACAGGAGCGGCCCTAAGACCGACCCCTGAGGAACACCGCACGACACGGGTCGCTGCAGCACACGTCCGTCGCAGTCCTCGTACAACACACGCCGCTCCTGCAGATAGTCTGCCACCAGCCGCCTCAGGTAGACGGGCACCCCGTGATAGCGGAGCGCCTCCCTGATGCAGCTGAACGGCAGACTGTTGAATGCGTTGGCGATGTCCAACGACACCGCCAACATCACTCCGCCGCGGCTCACCACCTCCTCGGAAGCAGCCCTCAGACGCAAGATTGCGTCGATCGTCGAACGCCCCACTCGAAAACCGAATTGGGCGTCCGACAGATCTGGCCCCACTGTAGTAAGGTGCTCGACGATGCGGGCAGCGAGAATTCTCTCGAACAACTTACCCGCCTCGTCGAGCAACACTATGGGCCTGAAGGCTGCAGCCGAATTGGTGGGCCGTCCAGGCTTCTGCAGGAGCACCAGCTTCCCGCTTTTCCAGCAGTCAGGGAACCGTCCGGACGCTAGGCAGGCGTCCAGCAGTTCCCTGAGGCGGTCCTCCATGTGATCGAGGGCCAGGGCCAACACACGGGCAGGGACCCCGTCAGGCCCGGGAGCGGTGTTCTTCGAACGGATTCGAAGAACAGCCACCCCCACCTCCGCCTCCGTGACGGGCGGAACATCCTCCTGCACTACCCCCTCGTCCTCGGCAAGAACAGCCATGGACGGGGGTGTATGCTCCGCCCGATCCGGGAAAAGGCCCTCGACCACTTCCGCCAGGAAGCTGGGCTGGAGAGTCTCCGTAAGGGGGGGGCCCTGCGCGCGGAGCTTATCACGCGCCGCGCGGTACGGGCGACCCCAGGGGTCACTGTCCAGACTCTCCAGCATCTCGGCTCTGCTGCGCTCCTTGGCAGCATCTATGGCCCGCTTGAAGGTGATTTCGGCCTCCCTAGCCAACTCCCTCAAGCGGACAACCTCTGGGTGTTGGGCATCTCTATGACGCCCACGGCTTCGGGTGACGGCCCTCTTGGCGCGGTTAGAGGCCGCGCGGAGGGCCGCCAGCTCCTGGGACCACCAGTAGACCTCCGTCTTTGGAGGCCGACGTCCGACCCGGTGCATGGCCGCGTCGCAAACTGCGGTCAGCGACTCGCGAAAGCGGCCCGCACCGACGTCCACCCCCTCAGTCGGAGGTGGCAAAGACAGCCACGCTTGCACGATGGCTGCCTCCGCTAATTGGTCCCTGTCGAGATTACCCAAAGCCCACCGCTTAAAAGGTGAGATGCTGCCAACCCTGTGACCCCTACTGGCGTCCCGCGATCGAGACAACTCGAATCGGATGTACTGGTGATCCGACCCGGTTGTCTCGTCGTTCAGGACACGCCAGTTCCTTACACGTGTAGCAAGCGCGGGGGTAGTGAACGAAAGGTCCACTATCGACCGCCCCCACGGCTTGATACACGTGGCGGTGGTGCCTCTGTTTAGGAGACAGAGGCCCACCGAGTCTGCCCACTCTGTTACGACGTCGCCGCGGCCGCTAGTCTCGGAGGACCCCCACGCCGTAGACCAGGCGTTGAAGTCCCCCATGACCAGCACGTGACCTGAGGTCACTTGCCGCATCGAGGTTTCCAGTCGGAAGATGAATTCCTCGAAATCGCTCAACCTCCGGTTGGGGGAGAAGTATACACCGTAAACGGTGATACCTCCCCAGTCGGCAGCGACATATCCCGGACCCTTGTCTCTTAGCGACAAGGGGGGGAAATGAAGCGCCGTGGAGGCGACGATTGCCACGTTTCCGTCCACCGAAAATGAACCGACCCAATTGGGGCGGTTCGGGACGATGTACGGATCCGCGGCTACGGCAAGGCCTATGGACCACTGCGCCATGTTTTGCAGGAGGAGGTCCTGCGCACCGGCGCAGTGGTTCAGGTTCACTTGAAGGATGTTGCAGTCACGATCCATTAATGGATCTCGACTACAACATCCTCCTCCATATGCAACGGCGACGACGCTGGTGGCACAGCACCACTGGGAGCGGACTCGGTCGATCGACCAGCTCCCAGTTGTGGCCCGGAAGTCGAAATGCGGGGCTGCTTGCAGCCCTCACGGCCCAGCATGTGGTTTGCGGGCAGATTGCCCGCGGCACACGCCGGGCAGCGAGGGGCGGCAGAGCATTCCGCCACTTTGTGCCCCGGTTGACCGCAGCGGAAGCACAATCCGCTGCAGTCAAAGCAGTTGGTGCACTTTGGGCGAGCGTGCCCAGGTGCCATACATTTGAAGCACCTCATGGGCCGGCTCGCCAGGACCGTGACCCTGGCTGAAATCCAGCCCACGAGGAGTCTTCCGGCGTCGGCCAAAACCTTGACCGACGCCACCGGGCAGCTCGCCCAAATCGCTCCAACGCCACCGGGACCGGGGCGGATGGGGCCCACCCTGACGTGCTCCGGGCTGCAATTGGTAGCGGAGACTATTGCCTCCCGGACATCGTCAGGCGTGGTAAAGTCCGCCAGACCCGAGATGCGCACCTCGGCGCATTTGGTGGGTCTGGCGATCCTCACGCCCTCCACCCCGTCAAACAGACCCCGCAATTTTTGGGCCACGACGTCGGCCCTCCTCGCACCCTCCTCGCCCGGGAACTCGAGGATACGAGCTCCCGTACGGGCGAGGCGCGTCCGAGCACCAACGCCTCCGATATCGGAGACGTCAATGCCCCGACGGGCCCGCTGGAGGACCTCGCCGTAGCTAAGGCCTCGCTCCTGCGCCTCCGGCCCCACCGTGATAACCACGGCGGCGGTTTTGGGCGGCGTCAGCTTCGGCTTCCGGGCCTTTGCGCCACCGGCTTGTGGGGCTGCGGCTGCCTCAGCCGCAGTCTTCTTTTTCTTCTTCTTTTTATTTCGCCTCTTCCTCCGCTCGACCACCTGGAAGCCCTCGTCGTCCGTCTGAGCGGAGGTAGAGGGAGCAGGAGCTGAAGAGGCTACTGTGGATGCCAAGGGAGTGGCACGTCGGCGTCGGGCAGGAGCCTGCGAGGATGCCTGCTCCACCACCGGTCTCAAGGGAGGGAAATTCTCCCTTGGACGGGCTGCCGCGGGACCCGCGGGTCGCCCAGCCCGGGCACTCTGGCCCTGAGACGGACGTGCAGCTGCTACCACAGAGGAAGACGGCTGCGCCGCCTGCGTCCGTCTCATCGCCTCGACCCCAACCTAACCTTTTTTTTTTTTTTTTTTTTTTTTTTTTTTTTTTTTTGTTTAGGGAGGAAAAAATGTACCTTCTGCATACCGCGCAGCGCGGGGACGCCGCGCGGTTATGTGGGGCTCTCACCACACTAAAACAACCTGCCGTGTGCCATACACCGCGACTTAGTGAGTGAACCGTCGGAAATACTTCGCACTCATCGACGGAACACCCAAGCGCTGGCCCGCAAAGGTGCGGTGCGGGCCCGTCTTCTAGGCGATGTCCAGGCACACCGGGACATCACCCCTTCGCGGGGGGCTCTACTGCGGGTGGAGGGCAAACCCCGGCCCATCCACCCGCGGCCACACTAGGGCGGCATGAGGCGCAAGAATGCGCGCGCACGCCGCCCGGTTCGCCGGCGGCGGATTAGATCTGCGAGGCCGTCTGCCTCTCTGATCCTCTCCGCCGCCTCCTTCTGCGAGATGACTTCCTCGCAGAAAGATGCGACCGCGGTGAAACAACTCTCGCTGCGGGCCATGGAGCGCAGGATGGCCGGCAGAGAGAGATCGACTCCCACTATTGCCACGAGGTTTCGGCGCTGCACCGCCCAAGCTGGACAAGCCTCGAGCGTGTGCTGCGCCGAGTCCTCGCGGCAGGGACAGTGATGACAGGCGGGACTCGATTCCCTCCTGGCGACCGAGTACAGATACTTTCCGAAGCAGCCGTGCTCGGAAAGCATCTGAGTCAGTCGGAAGGAAAGGGTCCCGTGCTGTCTCTCCGTCCACTCGACAATGACCGGCTGGAGCGCCGCCACGGTGCGATGACCTGCACTCGGGGACTCCAGCCGGGACGACCAGTCAGCCATGATGGCTTGGCGGGCGGCATCTCGCCACCCGCGGACCTCTTCGGGCGGGGGCCGACTGCCACTACCCGCCCTATATTGTGTCGTCTGCCGATAAACTTCGGCGAGCACTTCCGCCTCCAAGTCCCATGGGGGTGTTCCGGCCAATGCGCAGGCCGCTTCCGTCGAAACGGTGCGGTACCCGCGTATAGCCCTGACCGCCACGATACGCTGGGCCCTTAACAGGTAGGGCCTATTGCGGGCAGTCAGGGCGTCCGCCCAACCCCAACCTAACCTAACCTAACCTTTTTTTTTTTTTTTGTTCAGGCAGGAAAAAATGTACCTCATCCGCATACCGCGCAGCGCGGGGACGCCGCGCGGTTATGTGGGGCTCTCACCACACTAAAACAACCTGCCGTGTGCCATACACTGCGACTTAGTGAGTGAACCGTCGGAAATACTTCGCACTCATCGACGGAACACTCAAGCGCCGGCCCGCAAAGGTGCGGTGCGGGCCCGTCTTCTAGGCGATGTCCAGGCACACCAGGACATCACCCCTTCGCGGGGGGCTCTACTGCGGGTGGAGGGCAATCCCCGGCCCGTCCACCCACGGCCCCACTAGGGCGGCATGAGGCGCAAGAATGCGCGCCCACGCCGCCCAGTTCGCGAGCGGCAGATCAGATCTGCGAGGCAGTCTGCCTCGTTGATCATCTCCGCCGCCTCCTTCCGCGAGATGACTACCTCGCAGAAGGACGCGACCGCGGTGAAACACCTAACGACGTCGCCGCGGCAGCCGGCCCTGGAGGACCCTCACGCCCAGACCAGGCGTTGAAGTCCCCCACGACCAGCACGTGACCCAAGGTCACTTGCCGCATCGAGGTCTTCAGTCGAAGGATGAAGTCCCCGAAATCGCTCAACCTCCGGATGGTCGGCAGCGACATCTCCCGGACCCTTGTCTCTTGGCGACAAGGGGGGGAAATGAAGCGCCGTGGAGGCGACGATTGCCACGTTTCCGTGCACCGAAAATGACCCGACCCAGTTGGGGCGGTTCGGGACGATGCACGGATCCGCGGCTACGGCAAGGCCTATCGACCACTGCGCCATGTTTTGCAGGAGAAGGTCCTGCGCACAGGCGCAGTGGCTTAGGTACACTTGAAGGATGTTGCAGTCGCGGTCCATTAATGGATCTCGACTACAACATCCTCCTCCATGTGCAACGGCGACGACGATGGTGGCACTGCACCACTGGGAGCGGGCTCGGTCGATCGACCAGCCCTTTGCCCGGAAGTCGGGATGCGAGGCTGTTTGCAGCCCTCCCGGCCCACCATGTGGTTTGCGGGCAGATTACCCGCGGCGCACGCCGGGCAACGAGGGGCGGCAGAGCATTCCGCCACCTTATGCCCGGGCTGACCGCAGCGGAAGCACAATCCGCTGCAGTCAAAGCAACTAGTGCATTTTGGGCGAGCGTGCCCAGGTGCCATGCATTTGAAACACCTCATGGGCCGGCTCGCCAGGACCGTGACCCTGGCTGAAATCCAGCCCACGAGGAGTCTTCCGGCGTCGGCCAAGGCTTTGACCGACGCTACTGGACAGCTCGCCCAAATCGCGCCAACGCCACCGGGACCGGGGCGGATAGGGCCCACCCTGACGTGCTCCGGACCACAATTGGTGGTGGAGGCTATTGCCTCCCGGACATCGTCAGGCGTGGTAAAGTCGGCCAGACCCGAAATGCGCACCTCAGCGCATTTGGTGGGTCTGGCGATTCTCACACCCTCCACCCCGTCGAACAGACCCCGCAATTTCTGGGCCACGACGTCGGCCCTCCTCGCACCCTCCTCGCCCGGGAACTCGAGGATACGAGCTCCCGTCCGGGCGAGGCGCGTTCGAGCACCAACGCCTCCGATGTCAGAGACGTCGATGCCCCGACGGGCCCGCTGGAGGACCTCGCCGTAGGTGAGGCCTCGCTCAACCGCCTCCGGCCCCACCGTGATTACCACGGCGGCGGTTTTAGGCGGCGTTAGCCTCGGCTTCCGGGCCTTTGTGCCACCGGCTTGTGGGGCTGCAGCTGCCTCAGCTGCAGTCTTCTTATCCTTCTTCTTTTTCTTGTTCTTCCTCTTCCTCCGCTCAACCACCTGGAAGCCCTCATTGTCCGGTTGTGCGGAGGTAGAGGGAATGGGAGTCGAAGAGGCAACTGTCGGTGCCACAGGAGTGGCACGTTGAGCTCGGGCAGGGGCCCGCGAGGACGCCTGTACCGCCACCGGTCTCAGGGGAGGGAAATTTTCCCTGGGGCGAGCTGCTGCAGCAGGTCCCGAGGGTCGCCCCGCCTGGGCACCCTTTCCCTGGTCCGCACGCGCGGCTGCAGCCTCGAAGGAAGGCGGCTGCGTCCGTCTCATCGCCGCAGTTGATAGGCGACGCGGCTCCGGAGGCAGCCTCGCCTCCAACGCTTCCAGCCGAGCACCGATCATAGGGCCTACACTGAGCATAATCTCCCTCATTTGCTCCTGTGAGAACAGGGCCGAGGGAGATGCTGAGGGGGCCACTGAAGTAGAGGCCAACCTTGGTGCAATAGGCGAAGCCGGCACTACGGCTGATGCAGGCGCTGCAGGCGTTGCAGGCATTGTCACCGGCAAGGCAGGTGCAGATACCGACGTGGACGCCAGTTGAGCCTGTGTCAGCCGGCGTATCTCCGCCTCCATCTGCCGCATCTGCTCTTGCAGGTGGAGGTTCTCTGCATTTAAGCGGTTGTACGCCACCCATAGCCGCCGGTTTTCATCATCAACCGTGCGGCCTTGGAGGACCTCCGCATTCTCGAGCAGCGCAGATGCCGCCACCTTGAGCGCCTTTTGGTAGGTGCCCTTCAACTGCGACGATTTTGTGGCCACGTCCAAAATTATTGCCACACTCTTTTGAGACCTCTGCAGCAGCTCCGCGGCAGAGTGCGGGTTGCCACCACGCTCCACGCTCGAGGTGAGCTCGGCAGTAAGCTGCTCAACTCGCCCCAGCGCAGCCTGCTCTTCCTCTTGGCGTCGCTGCGCCAGTTCAGCCTTGCGGGTGGCGCTTACTCTCAAGTCCGGGGTGCCCGGCCTCGATCGGCCCCTGCCTGCGCTGGAAAGTTTCAGAGGGGGCGGTAGCACCCCGCTAAACTCGAAGGAGCCATCCAGGTCCTCCGTCGAACCGGCCAGTGGGCGCTTCCGCGCCCCACAAAATTCCGATGAGAGGTTCAACGAAGTCGTTGAACCCCTCACCGAGGTAGCAGCACTTGAGGAGCCTGCGTCCATTTCCGCCAGCGATTGGACGCTGGGTGCACGTGCCAATGCAACTACCGGCTGCCAAAAGGCTGCCGTTCCGATCTGACTACTTCCAGAGGCCGGAGTGGCCTCTGAAAGCTCACCGTCGCATTTAGCGACCTCCGCTGCTTTGGTGCTCACTCTGGAGCTCTTCTTTTTTGTTTTTGGTTTGGGTTTTAAGTTTGAACTATCCATAAAATTCCCACGAGTAGGAGACGAACTAAATACACTTCCCGGGTGACGCTCATTCCGGGAAGCGGGGTATATACTGTGGAGGTCCCCAGGTGTCCACAGGTTTTTACGACTTCGCTGTCGGGTCTTATAGACTTTTCCTTGTCGCGGGCCGGCCAATTAAGGCAAGCCCCGCGTCCTCCGAGATCACATCTTCCCGCATGTGGCTAGCATGCAGGTCCTTGACGATCACCCGGAGATTACGCGACGCGGGAGGGCAGCCACCCCTCCCATCACCGACGGCGGCACGAATGCCTGTCAGCCCCTGCGCGAGCAGTGGGCCGACCCGTCCCTCGATCCTTTCGGATCTGGGATCCTCGCGGATCCCTCGCGGGCCTAGCAGGCCCGCCATACCACGACCCCCTCGTGCAATGGGGTCAGCTAGCCCTGAAAAGGGCTGGAACGTTAGCCGTCGACGTTGACGCCAGCTACTCCAGAGGAGCAATCAATGATGCGTCATCGCCCACGTTGCCCAGGGTGCACCGCGAGGAGGTGTTCCGTCGCACCCCAACCTAACCTAACCTAACCTTTTTTTTTTTTTGTTCAGGCAGGAAAAAATGTACCTCATCCGCATACCGCGCGGCGCGGGGACGCCGCGCGGTTATGTGGGGCTCTCACCACACTAAAACAACCTGCCGTGTGCCATACACCGCGACTTAGTGAGTGGACCGTCGGAAATACTTCGCACTCATCGACGGAACACCCAAGCGCTGGCCCGCAAAGGTGCGGTGCGGGCCCGTCTTCTAGGCGATGTCCAGGCACACCGGGACACCACCCCTTCGCGGGGGGCTCTACTGCGGGTGGAGGGCAAGCCCCGGCCCATCCACCCGCGGCCTCACTACGGCGGCATGAGGCGCAGAAATGCGCGTGCACGCCGCCCAGTTCGCCGGCGGCGGATCGGATCCGCAAGGCCGTCTGCCTCTCTGATCCTCTCCGCCGCCTCTTTCTGCGAGATGACTGCCTCGCAGAAAGACGCGACCGCGGTAAAACTCCTCTCGCTGCGTGCCATGGAGCGCAGGACGGCCGGCAGCGAGAGGTCGACTCCCACTGCTGCCACGAGATCACGGCGCTCCACCGCCCAGGCCGGACAAGCCTCGAGCGTGTGTTGCGCCGTGTCCTCGCGGCAGGGACAGTGATGGCAGGCGGGACTCGATTCCCTCCTAGCGACCGAGTACAGATACTTTCCGAAACAGCCGTGCTCGGAAAGCATCTGAGTCAGTCGGAAGGAAAGGGTCCCGTGCTGCCTCTCCGTCCACTCGACAATGACCGGCTGGAGCGCCGCCACAGTGCGATGACCAGCACTCGGGGACTCCAGCCGGGACGACCACTTAGCCATGATGGCTTGGCGGGCGGCATCTCGCCACCCGCGAACGTCCTCGGGCGGAGGTCGACTGCCACTCTCCGCCCGATGTTGTGTCGTCTGCCGATATACTTCGGCGAGCACTTCCGCCTCTAGATCCCACGGGGGGGTTCCGGCCAATGCGCAGGCCGCTTCTGTCGAAACGGTGCGGTACCCGCGTATGGCCCTGACCGCCACGATGCGTTGGGCCCGCAAGAGACCAGGCCTATTGCGGGCGGTCAGGGCGTCCGCCCACACCGGTGCGCCGTACAGCGCCATCGACCGGATCACCCCGGTATACAACCGTCGGCACCCGATACTGGCTCCGCCCAGGTTTGGCAAAAGCCTCCCAAGGGCGGATGCGGCGCCGACGAGTTTCGGGGCGAGCCTACGGAAGTGCTCGTCGAAGTGCCACCTTGAGTCGATAACTATGCCCAGATACTTTATCTGGGCCGCCACTGGTACGAGGACCGACCGGATCTCGATCGAGGCGCGGGGCGGCGGGCGGCGATAAGGCCCGTGGAAGAGCACGGCCTCCGTCTTCTCCACCGCCACCCGCAGGCCCAACGCCTCGATCCGTCCGACCACCTGGGAGACACCCACGGTGGCGAGGTGCGCCGCCTCCTCGAAACTTTCCCCCGGGGCCGTGACGAGAGTGTCATCCGCGTAGCAGATGACACCCAGCCCGGGAGGAAAGACTCCGCGGAGGACCCAATCATAGCCGATGTTCCACAGGAGCGGCCCTAAGACCGACCCCTGAGGAACACCGCACGACACGGGTCGCTGCAGCACACGTCCGTCGCAGTCCTCGTACAACACACGCCGCTCCTGCAGATAGTCCGCCACCAGCCGCCTCAGGTAGACGGGCACCCCGTGATAGCGGAGCGCCTCCCTGATGCAGCTGAACGGCAGACTGTTGAATGCGTTGGCGATGTCCAACGACACCGCCAACATCACTCCGCCGCGGCTCACCACCTCCTCGGAAGCAGCCCTCAGACGCAAGATTGCGTCGATCGTCGAACGCCCCACTCGAAAACCGAATTGGGCGTCCGACAGATCTGGCCCCACTGTAGTGAGGTGCTCGACGATGCGGGCAGCGAGAATTCTCTCGAACAACTTACCCGCCTCGTCGAGCAACACTATGGGCCTGAAGGCTGCAGCCGAATTGGTGGGCCGTCCAGGCTTCTGCAGGAGCACCAGCTTCCCGCTTTTCCAGCAGTCAGGGAACCGTCCGGACGCTAGGCAGGCGTCCAGCAGTTCCCTGAGGCGGTCCTCCATGTGGTCGAGGGCCAGGGCCAACACACGGGCAGGGACCCCGTCAGGCCCGGGGGCGGTGTTCTTCGAACGAATTCGCAGAACAGCCACCCCCACCTCCGCCTCCGTGACGGGCGGAACATCCTCCTGCACTACCCCCTCGTCCTCGGCTAGAACAGCCATGGACGGGGGCGTATGCTCCGCCCGATCCGGAAAAAGGCCCTCGACCACTTCCGCCAGGAAGCTGGGCTGGAGAGTCTCCGTAAGGGGGGGGCCCTGCGCGCGGAGCTTATCACGCGCCGCGCGGTACGGGCGACCCCAGGGGTCACTGTCCAGACTCTCCAGCATCTCGGCTCTGCTGCGCTCCTTGGCAGCATCTATGGCCCGCTTGAAGGTGATTTCGGCCTCCCTAGCCAACTCCCTCAAGCGGACAACCTCCGGGTGTTGGGCGTCTCTGTGACGCCCACGGCTTCGGGTGACGGCCCTCTTGGCGCGGTTAGAGGCCGCGCGGAGGGCCGCCAGCTCCTGGGACCACCAGTAGACCTCCGTCTTTGGAGGCCGACGTCCGACCCGGTGCATGGCCGCGTCGCAAACTGCGGTCAGCGACTCGCGAAAGCGGCCCGCACCGACGTCCACCCCCTCAGTCGGAGGTGGCAAAGACAGCCACGCTTGCACGATGGCTGCCTCCGCTAATTGGTCCCTGTCGAGACTACCCAAAGCCCACCGCTTAAAAGGTGAGATGCTGCCAACCCTGTGACCCCTACTGGCGTCCCGCGATCGAGACAACTCGAATCGGATGTACTGGTGATCCGACCCGGTTGTCTCGTCGTTCAGGACACGCCAGTTCCTTACACGTGTAGCAAGCGCGGGGGTAGTGAACGAAAGGTCCACTATCGACCGCCCCCACGGCTTGATACACGTGGCGGTGGTGCCTCTGTTTAGGAGACAGAGGCCCACCGAGTCTGCCCACTCTACAACGACGTCGCCGCGGCCGCTAGTCTCGGAGGACCCCCACGCCGTAGACCAGGCGTTGAAGTCCCCCATGACCAGCACGTGACCTGAGGTCACTTGCCGCATCGAGGTTTCCAGTCGGAAGATGAATTCCTCGAAATCGCTCAACCTCCGGTTGGGGGAGAAGTAAACACCGTAAACGGTGATACCTCCCCAGTCGGCAGCGACATATCCCGGACCCTTGTCTCTAAGCGACAAGGGGGGGAAATGAAGCGCCGTGGAGGCGACGATTGCCACGTTTCCGTCCACCGAAAATGAACCGACCCAATTGGGGCGGTTCGGGACGATGTACGGATCCGCGGCTACGGCAAGGCCTATGGACCACTGCGCCATGTTTTGCAGGAGGAGGTCCTGCGCACCGGCGCAGTGGTTCAGGTTCACTTGAAGGATGTTGCAGTCACGATCCATTAATGGATCTCGACTACAACATCCTCCTCCATATGCAACGGCGACGACGCTGGTGGCACAGCACCACTGGGAGCGGACTCGGTCGATCGACCAGCTCCCAGTTGTGGCCCGGAAGTCGAAATGCGGGGCTGCTTGCAGCCCTCACGGCCCAGCATGTGGTTTGCGGGCAGATTGCCCGCGGCACACGCCGGGCAGCGAGGGGCGGCAGAGCATTCCGCCACTTTGTGCCCCGGTTGACCGCAGCGGAAGCACAATCCGCTGCAGTCAAAGCAGTTGGTGCACTTTGGGCGAGCGTGCCCAGGTGCCATACATTTGAAGCACCTCATGGGCCGGCTCGCCAGGACCGTGACCCTGGCTGAAATCCAGCCCACGAGGAGTCTTCCGGCGTCGGCCAAAACCTTGACCGACGCCACCGGGCAGCTCGCCCAAATCGCTCCAACGCCACCGGGACCGGGGCGGATGGGGCCCACCCTGACGTGCTCCGGGCTGCAATTGGTAGCGGAGACTATTGCCTCCCGGACATCGTCAGGCGTGGTAAAGTCCGCCAGACCCGAGATGCGCACCTCGGCGCATTTGGTGGGTCTGGCGATCCTCACGCCCTCCACCCCGTCAAACAGACCCCGCAATTTTTGGGCCACGACGTCGGCCCTCCTCGCACCCTCCTCGCCCGGGAACTCGAGGATACGAGCTCCCGTACGGGCGAGGCGCGTCCGAGCACCAACGCCTCCGATATCGGAGACGTCGATGCCGCGACGGGCCCGCTGGAGGACCTCGCCGTAGCTAAGGCCTCTTTCCACCGCCTCCGGCCCCACCGTGATAACCACGGCGGCGGTTTTGGGCGGCGTCAGCCTCGGCTTCCGGGCCCTTGTGCCACCAGCTTGTGGGGCTGCGGCTGCCTCAGCCGCAGTCCTCTTCGTCTTCTTCTTTTTCTTATTTTTCCTCTTCCTCCGCTCGACCACCTGGAAACCCTCACTATCCGGCTGAGCGGAGGTAGAGGGAATCGGTGCCGAAGAAACAGGCGCAGGTGCCGCAGGAGTGGCACGTCGGGATCGGGCAGGGGCCCGCGAGGGCGCCTGTGCCACTACCGGCCTCAAGGGAGGAAAGCTCTCCCTAGGACGAGCTGCTACTGGACCCGAGGGTCGCCCCGTCTGGGCACCTTGGCCCTGAGACGGACGCGTAACTGCAGCCGCGTAGGAAGGCGGCTGCGTCCGTCTCATCGCCGCAGTTGTGAGGCGTCGCGGTTCCGGAGGCAGCCTGGCCTCCAACGCCTCCAACCGCGCGCCTACCATAGGGCCCACACTCAGCATAATCTCCCTCATTTGCTCCTGTGAGAACAGGGCTGAGGGAGATGCTGAGGGGGCCACAGGTGTAGGGGCCAGCCTGGGCGCCACTGGCGATGAGGGCGCCTCACTCGATGCAGCCACCGGCACAGACGCAGACACCTGCTGAGCCTGCGTTAGACGGCGGATCTCCACCTGCATTTGGCGCATCTGCTCCTGCAGGTGGAGGTTCTCTGCGTTGAGTCGGTTGTAGGCCACCCAAAGCCGCCGGTTCTCGTCGTCGACCGTGCGGCCCTGGAGGACCTCCGCATTCTCTAGCAGCGCAGAGGCCGCCACCTTGAGCGCCTTTTGGTAGGTGCCCTTTAATTGTGAAGATTTGGTGGCCACGTCCAAAATGATGGCCACACTTTTCTTCGATCTCTGCAGCAGCTCCGCTGCAGAGTGCGGATTACAGTCGGCGCTCGAGGTGAGTTCAGCAGTAAGCTGCTCAACTCGCCCCAGCGCCGCCTGCTCTTCCTCTTGGCGCCGTTGCGCCAGGTCCGCCTTGCGGGTGGAGCCGACTCTCGGTTCCGGAGTGCCCGGTTTCGAGAGGCCCCTTCCCGCACTAGAACATTTCGCAGGAGGCTGAGCTGTCGCGTCTGACGTGACGGAGTCCAGACCCTCCGTTGAGCCCTCCAGTGGGCGTTTCTGCGCCCGCCAAAACTTAGCTGAGAGGTTCAACGAAGACGTTGAACCCCTCGCCGATGAGGCAGCGCTAGTTGGCTCTGTGTCGTTCACATCGCCACCTGAAGCGGCACGGACGCGAGGCGACCGCCGCAACTCCACCAACGGCTGCCAGAAGGCCGCCGTCCCAATCTGACTGCTCCCAGAGGCCGAAGTGGCCTCTGAAAGCTCAGCGTCGCACTGGGCGACTGTGCTCGCTCTGGAGCTCTTCTTTTTTGAGGTTTTGGTTTTTAGTTTTGAAATATCCATGAACTAATCCCACGAGAATGAGACGAACTAAATACACTTCCCGGGTGACGCTCATTCCGGGAAGCGGGGTACATACTGTGGAGGTCCCCAGGTGTCCACAGGTTTTTACGACTTCGCTGTCGGGTCTTATAGACTTTTCCTTGTCGCGGGCCGGCCAATTAAGGCAAGCCCCGCGTCCTCCGAGATCACATCTTCCCGCATGTGGCTAGCATGCAGGTCCTTGACGATCACCCGGAGATTACGCGACGCGGGAGGGCAGCCACCCCTCCCATCACCGACGGCGGCACGAATGCCTGTCAGCCCCTGCGCGAGCAGTGGGCCGACCCGTCCCTCGATCCTTTCGGATCTGGGATCCTCGCGGATCCCTCGCGGGCCTAGCAGGCCCGCCATACCACGACCCCCTCGTGCAATGGGGTCAGCTAGCCCTGAAAAGGGCTGGAACGTTAGCCGTCGACGTTGACGCCAGCTACTCCAGAGGAGCAATCAATGATGCGTCATCGCCCACGTTGCCCAGGGTGCACCGCGAGGAGGTGTTCCGTCGCACCCCAACCTAACCTAACCTAACCTAACCTAACCTAACCTAACCTGGGGCGGGCCCCCGTAAGTGAGCTGTGAGTACGTCCTTGTCGTCCGGCCCTGGACCCCGACCTGACCACCGTAACGGAGTGGCAGGCGGGTGACCGAATCTCTGGCTCGATACTTGAGGGGCATTTAGAGCGATCAGTTACTTCTGAGCTTGCGGTACTTTTCAGTACCAACAAAACGGTGCTTCTCAGCGCCAATACGGTTAGAGGTCGTCTGACATCGGAAACGATGTCTGACGAGTGTTCTGGCCCTCAGGGGGCGGGGAGTGGGACTGAGAGGTCCCGCTCTCCTCTCCGAGGTGCGCGTGACCCTAAGGGGGCGGGGAAAGGGGCCGAAAGGCCCCGATCTCCCCTCCTGGGGGCTTTTAACCCTGAGGGGTCGGGGAGAGGGACCGAAAGGTCTCAATCCTCCCTCCCAGGGGTTTGCAAGGAGGCGCGCGTCCTACTGCCTCGTCTAGGCTCTAGGACGCAAACTCTGTCGGAGTCTTCCACCGACACCAGCGTCGGCACGGTGGTGTCTGTCGACTCGCGGCCGTCCTCCCCGGGCAGACTTTGGCGGAAACGCGCAAACTCTGCGTCGGACGGGGACTGCTCCGAGTCGGGAGACCGAGTGGATGCCGCTGAGGTCGGTGGCAAGAAACTGCGTGGTCGACCCCCGACCACAGGCCAGTATGTCGGCCTGGCGAAAGCCAAGGCCGAGCTCAACCTGGCCAAGGAGCGAGAGCTCCAACTTCGGGCAGAGGAGGAACTGGCGGAGGAGCTGCGGCAGCAGAAGGAGTCATTCCTTCTAAAACCGAGCAAACCGCAACAACAGGCGACCGTGTCATCTGCTCACCTACGGGCTGAGGAGTTGACACAGGCCATAGAGGCAGCTGTAGGGACCGTTCAGACGGTGGCGAAAAAGTCGTCACGTCTGAAGGGTCAATATGTGCGGGACCTCAATCTCGCGGCGAGCTCCATCCTGGAGTACGCCCGCGAGTTGAGGTCTCGCACAGAGTCGGATGAGGTGGCCAGGCTTCAGGCCGAGCTGGTCACCCTCCGTGCCGAAATAGGAGTTTTGAGGGAGCGGGCGGACTCGGCTCCCCTCACTATGAGTCGGGACGAGATCGCGTTCATGGTCGACGCGCGGCTCGAAGGGATACAGGACCGCCTGTTACCCGAAAAACGGCTCCGTCCTCCGCTTCAGGCGGACATTCGGAATGCCGCCGCTGCTGCCTCCGCATCCTCTTCTGCCATAGGCGTAGAAGAGTCAGCGCTCCCCGCGTCGGCGCCCACCGCACCCCCCGCGTCTAAGGCCAAGGCTAAGGCCAAGGCCAAGGCCGCTCGCGGGGCGACACCTGTGGTGGCCACACCTGCGGCATCTACGCCTAAGCAGGCGCCACCTAAGGTGGCCAAACCCGCGGCGTCCGTGCCTGAGCAGGCACAACCTTCGAGGTTGCCTTCAACCTCGGAGACTGCCCCAGGCAACAAAAAAAAGAAACGGCAAGCGAGGAAGAGCGCAGCTGCCAAACAGGCAGCTGCCGCTCAACCACCTCGCCCGCTGCCACCTCCCCCCTCGTCGATGGACGAGGGATGGACTGTGGTGGCGAAGCGGGGCCCGATTAAGCCAGCAGCGAAACCCGCTCCGGCTGTGGCCCCAAAAAAGGCGGGCCCTAAACTCCGCCCCCCGCGTACAGCAGCAGTGGTCATTACCCTGCAGCCAGGCGCGGTGGAGCAGGGCGCAACATATGCGGCCGTCCTTGCGGAGGCGGAAAAATCCATCGATCTCAAAGGCCTAGGGATCGATGGTGTCCGCTTCCGCAAGGCGGCGACGGGGGCACGGATCCTCGAGGTGGCTGGCGCCGGTAACGCCGAAAAGGCGAACGGGCTAGCCACCGAGCTCAAAAAAGTCTTGGGCGACGTGGTCCGCGTGTCTCGACCGGAGAAATGCGCAGAACTGCGCATCTCCGGCCTGGATGACGCGGCCACTAAAGCGAAAGTGGCATCGGCCATCGCAGCCGAGGGAGGGTGTGCCACAGAGGCCGTAAAGGTTGGCGAGATCAATCGCCCACCTGGTAGGCTGGGGTCGGTCTGGGTTAAGTGCCCTACCGCCGCAGCCCAAAGGGTGACCGATGGTCGCCGAATCTTGGTCGGGTGGTCGGTCGTCCGACCAACACTCCTAGAGCCCAGACAGCAGCGGTGCTTCCGCTGTCTGGAACCGGGCCACATCGGAGTGAAGTGCACTGTGGGCATCGACCGCAGTGGGCTTTGCTTCAACTGCGGTAAGCCCGGCCATGCGGCCGCAGCGTGCACTGCCGAACCCCACTGTCCGATATGCGCGGCAGGGGGCAAGGCGTCTGGTCACCGGCTGGGCAGCAAAGACTGCGCAGCGGGTGACCAGAAGCGGGGCAAGCGACCCCAGGGACGGCAGGCGGCGAAGGGTGGCCCCGTGGCGCCCTCGCAGTCTGTCGATCTCTCGCAGACCGAGGAGGCGATGGATACGGCCCACTCATAAATGGCGACTATCTCCTTCCTGCAGGCGAACATCAACCACTGCGTCGGAGCTCAGGACAATTTGTTCCAGTGCATGGCGCAGTGGCAGGCGTCGGTTACGGTGATCTCCGATCCGTACTACGTTCGCCCCCGCGACGACTGGGCGAGTGACCTCGACGGCACAGTTGCGATCGTTACGCAACTGCACGTCCCCGGCTCCGCTCCCTTCGAGAAGGTCTTGAGGGGCCGGGGATGTGTGACGGTCACCTTAGGCGGCATCGCAGTGATCGGGGTGTACTGCCCTCCCAGCAAAACCCTCGCCGACTTCGAGCAACTGCTCTTAGAAATCGGGGGTATGGTGGAAGGGGTGCACCCCGCTCATGTCGTGATTGCCGGAGACTTCAACGCACACTCGCGTGCTTGGGGATCACCGGACACCGACGATAGAGGAGAAGCGTTGGAAGAGTGGGCGGTGTCTACTGGCGTGGTGCTCCTCAACAGGGGGACGGTGAACACGTTCGTAGGGCCCCAAGGAGGCACATCGATTATAGACCTGACGTTCGCCAGCCCCGCGCTGGCACGCAGGGCGCGTAACTGGAGAGTCTTCGAGGGAGAGGAGAACTTGTCCGATCACCGATATATTCGGTTCGACATTTCCTCCTCGCCCGCGACGGCTGCATGGTCAAGTAATCGTCCCCTTAGCGGAGAGAATCCGCGCTGGCGAGTAGCCACGCTGGATCGGGAGCTGGCTATCGAGGCGGCCATCGTGGAACGGTGGGCTAGTGCCGGCACTACCCATCTGGACGTGGACGCAAAATCGGAGCAGCTCCAGGATTCGCTGACTCGCGTCTGTGACGCGGCTATGAGTAGGGCAAGGCCGGTTCCTCCTCGGAGACAGGTGTACTGGTGGCGCCCGCACCTCGCTGAGCTTCGGCAAGCGAGCTGGGCATCGCAACGCCGGTACACTCGTGCCCGGGGAAGACGGGTTAGGGACCTGGTCTTGGAAGCGGAGCTTCGCGCTGCGTGGCAGGCCGCCCGTGCGGTCTACAGCGCAGCGATCAAGTCGGCTAAGGAGGAGGCCTGGAGGGAGTGGCTTGAGACACTCGACAGAGATCCATGGGGGCGGCCATACAAGGTCATGAGCCACAAGCTCCGACCGTGGGCGCCCCCACTCACCAGGTCTCTGGAGCCCTCGTTCGTAGGACAAGTGGTCAGCACCCTATTTCCGGCGGCAGACGAATGGGTCCCTCCGACCATGTCGTCACGTAACCAGGAGCCAACAGCGGCGGAGGTCATTCCTCCCGTGTCCGAGGAGGAACTGGAGGTGGCCGTTCTGCGACTCAAGGCGAAGAACGGCGCCCCAGGCCCGGACGGAGTACCTGGACGGCTGATCACCTCGGTGATGCCGATTATCGGGGAGGATACGCGATCCCTCATGACGGAATGTCTGACGGGGGGGAGATTCCCGCGTACTTGGAAGATCGGGAAGCTCGTTCTTCTCGGTAAGAACGGCCGCCCAAAAGAGTCACCGTCGGCCTACCGCCCGATAGTACTGCTTGACGAGATGAGCAAGCTGTTCGAGCGGGTGATCAGTGCTCGTCTCGTCAAGCACCTGGAGGGGGTAGGACCAGACTTGCACGACGGTCAATTTGGTTTTCGCCGCGGGAGATCAACCCTAGATGCCATTTCGAACTTGCGGGAACGCGTGGGGGAGGCAGTCGACCAGGGAGAAGTGGTCCTTGCGGTCTCGCTGGATATCGCGAATGCGTTTAACACGCTTCCTTGGGCGACTGTCGCGGAGGCACTTAGGTACCACAAGGTTCCCGAGTACCTTAGGCAAGTGCTCGGGGACTACTTCGTCGGGCGCGCGATCGCGTATCCGTCGCGCGATCGGCTCGTCCGGCGAGAGATGTCATGCGGTGTTCCACAGGGGTCGGTCCTCGGGCCTCTCCTGTGGAACATCGGATTCGACTGGGTCCTGCGCGGTGCAAATCTCCGGGGAGTTGGTATACTTTGTTATGCCGACGATACCCTGGTCACCGCGCGGGCCCCCAATTTTCGCGATGCGGCGGTGCTGGCCACGGCTGGTGTGGCGCAAGTAGTGCGCCGCATCAAGGCGTTAGGGCTCCGGGTGGCTCTCGAAAAATCTGAGGCTCTGTTTTTCCACGGGCCTCGGAGACCTCCACCTGTAGGCGCAAAAATCGTGGTAGGGGGCACCTCCATCGCTGTCGGGTCGAGGATGAAGTATTTAGGACTCGTTCTCGACAGTCGGTGGGGGTTTGTGGAGCACTTTCGGCAACTGGCTCCGAAACTTTTAGCCTACGCCGGAATGCTCGCAAGGCTCCTCCCCAACAAAGGGGGACCGGGTAGTGCGTGCCGTCGCCTGTACGACGGAGTGTTGCGTTCGAAAGCACTGTACGGTGCGCCGATATGGGCAGATGCTCTGAGCGCTCAGAATATGGTCTTGCTGCGGCGCCCGCAGCGAGCCATAGCGCAAAGAGCGGCTCGGGCGTACTGTACGGTGTCGTACGAGGCGGCTTGCGCAATCGCAGCCAGTCTACCGTGGGATCTCGAGGCGGGGGTACTGTCGCAGGTTTACCGGCGAAGTACTCTGGTACGCAGGGGCGGGGGTTGGCCAACCACGGAGGAGATCGGAACTTGGAGAGCGCAAGCTCGCGACGTTCTCTTCGAAAGGTGGTCGACCCGACTAGAGGGGTCCGCGGTGGGGAAGGAACTGGTTTCGGCCATCCAACCCATTCTGCGGCCCTACGTCGAAAGGCGGCACGGGACTCTAAAGTTCCACCTTACACAACTCTTAACGGGGCACGGCTGCTTCGGGAAGTACTTGTGGGAGGTGGTCGGCATCGAGCCGGAGCCTACGTGTCGCCACTGTAGCGGTGGGGCTGTGGACACGGCGGAGCATACGCGCGTCGTGTGCACGGCTTGGAGCGGGGAGCGTTCGGCTCTAATAGGTAGGATAGGACAAGACCTCTCGCTGCCGGCCGTGGTTCGCGCCATGATCGACAGCGAAGAGGGCTGGGCCGCCGTCGTCTCATTCGCTGAGACAGTCATGACGGCAAAACGAGAGACGCTCAGAGAGAGGGAACGTAGCGGTTTGACGCTTCCTCCTCGCCGGCCCACAGCGTCGGGGCGGCGGCGTATGCAGTACGCCAGCCGCCTGGCCTTGGAAGGAGGATCGGGGGATCCACCGACCTAATAATGGCCCCGCGATGTGGCGCCCCTAGTGTTCAGGGGGCGCTAACATGTGACGTTACAGGGGAAGGGCATTGGCCCAACCCCTGGGAGTCGAGCCCGCTCGTTGGGCAACGCCGGCCGGATCGCAGTGAGCAAACGCCTGCCTATCCTGTGATCTGACCTGAAGGCGATGAAGTGGACATCGTGAGGTTTAGTGGGTATGCCCCGAAGAGGTGAGTCCCACATACGGCCTCCAGATACCCCCCATATCGGAGGTAGCATGCCTAATAGCATTCCTCACGTAAAAAAAAAAAAAAAAAAAAAAAAAAACCTAACCTAACCTAACCTGCGGAGAAAATCCGCGCTGGCGAGTAGCCACGCTGGATCGGGAGCTGGCTATCGAGGCGGCCATCGTGGAACGGTGGGCTGGTGCCGGCACTACCCATCTGCACGTGGACGCAAAATCGGAGCAGCTCCAGGATTCGCTGACTCGCGTCTGTGACGCGGCTATGAGTAGGGCAAGGCCGGTTCCTCCTCGGAGACAGGTGTACTGGTGGCGCCCGCACCTCGCTGAGCTTCGGCAAGCGAGCTGGGCATCGCAACGCCGGTACACTCGTGCCCGGGGAAGACGGGTTAGGGACCTGGTCTTGGAAGCGGAGCTTCGCGCTGCGTGGCAGGCCGCCCGTGCGGTCTACAGCGCAGCGATCAAGTCGGCTAAGGAGGAGGCCTGGAGGGAGTGGCTTGAGACACTCGACAGAGATCCATGGGGGCGGCCATACAAGGTCATGAGCCACAAGCTCCGACCGTGGGCGCCCCCACTCACCAGGTCTCTGGAGCCCTCGTTCGTAGGACAAGTGGTCAGCACCCTATTTCCGGCGGCAGACGAATGGGTCCCTCCGACCATGTCGTCACGTAACCAGGAGCCAACAGCGGCGGAGGTCATTCCTCCCGTGTCCGAGGAGGAACTGGAGGTGGCCGTTCTGCGACTCAAGGCGAAGAACGGCGCCCCAGGCCCGGACGGAGTACCTGGACGGCTGATCACCTCGGTGATGCCGATTATCGGGGAGGATACGCGATCCCTCATGACGGAATGTCTGACGGGGGGGAGATTCCCGCGTACTTGGAAGATCGGGAAGCTCGTTCTTCTCGGTAAGAACGGCCGCCCAAAAGAGTCACCGTCGGCCTACCGCCCGATAGTACTGCTTGGCGAGATGAGCAAGCTGTTCGAGCGGGTGATCAGTGCTCGTCTCGTCAAGCACCTGGAGGGGGTAGGACCAGACTTGCACGACGGTCAATTTGGTTTTCGCCGCGGGAGGTCAACCCTAGATGCCATTTCGCACTTGCGGGAACGCGTGGGGGAGGCAGTCGACCAGGGAGAAGTGGTCCTTGCGGTCTCGCTGGATATCGCGAATGCGTTTAACACGCTTCCTTGGGCGACTGTCGCGGAGGCACTTAGGTACCACAAGGTTCCCGAGTACCTTAGGCAAGTGCTCGGGGACTACTTCGTCGGGCGCGCGATCGCGTATCCGTCGCGCGATCGGCTCGTCCGGCGAGAGATGTCATGCGGTGTTCCACAGGGGTCGGTCCTCGGGCCTCTCCTGTGGAACATCGGATTCGACTGGGTCCTGCGCGGTGCAAATCTCCGGGGAGTTGGTATACTTTGTTATGCCGACGATACCCTGGTCACCGCGCGGGCCCCCAATTTTCGCGATGCGGCGGTGCTGGCCACGGCTGGTGTGGCGCAAGTAGTGCGCCGCATCAAGGCGTTAGGGCTCCGGGTGGCTCTCGAAAAATCTGAGGCTCTGTTTTTCCACGGGCCTCGGAGACCTCCACCTGTAGGCGCAAAAATCGTGGTAGGGGGCACCTCCATCGCTGTCGGGTCGAGGATGAAGTATTTAGGACTCGTTCTCGACAGTCGGTGGGGGTTTGTGGAGCACTTTCGGCAACTGGCTCCGAAACTTTTAGCCTACGCCGGAATGCTCGCAAGGCTCCTCCCCAACAAAGGGGGACCTGGTAGTGCGTGCCGTCGCCTGTACGACGGAGTGTTGCGTTCGAAAGCACTGTACGGTGCGCCGATATGGGCAGATGCTCTGAGCGCTCAGAATATGGTCTTGCTGCGGCGCCCGCAGCGAGCCATAGCGCAAAGAGCGGCTCGGGCGTACTGCACGGTGTCGTACGAGGCGGCTTGCGCAATCGCAGCCAGTCTACCGTGGGATCTCGAGGCTGGGGTACTGTCGCAGGTTTACCGGCGAACTACTCTGGTACGAAGGGGCGGGGGTTGGCCAACCGTGGAGGAGATCGAAAGCTGGAGAGCGCAAGCTCGCGACGTTCTCTTCGACAGGTGGTCGGCCCGACTAGAGGGGTCCGCGGTGGGGAAGGAACTGGTTTCGGCCATCCAACCCATTCTGCGGCCCTACGTCGAAAGGCGGCACGGGACTCTAACGTTCCACCTTACACAACTCTTAACGGGGCACGGCTGCTTCGGGAAGTACTTGTGGGAGGTGGTCGGCATCGAGCCGGAGCCTACGTGTCGCCACTGTAACGGTGGGGCTGTGGACACGGCGGAGCATACGCGCGTCGTGTGCACGGCTTGGAGCGGGGAGCGTTCGGCTCTAATAGGTAGGATAGGACAAGACCTCTCACTGCCGGCCGTGGTTCGCGCCATGGTCGACAGCGAAGAGGGCTGGGCCGCCGTCGTCTCATTCGCTGAGACAGTCATGACGGCAAAACGAGAGACGCTCAGAGAGAGGGAACGTAGCGGTTTGACGCTTCCTCCTCGCCGGCCCACAGCGTCGGGGCGGCGGCGTATGCAGTACGCCAGCCGCCTGGCCTTGGAAGGAGGATCGGGGGATCCACCGACCTAATAATGGCCCCGCGATGTGGCGCCCCTAGTGTTCAGGGGGTGCTAACATGTGACGTTACAGGGGAAGGGCATTGGCCCAACCCCTGGGAGTCGAGCCCGCTCGTTGGGCAACGCCGGCCGGATCGCAGTGAGCAAACGCCTGCCTATCCTGTGATCTGACCTGAAGGCGATGAAGTGGACATCGTGAGGTTTAGTGGGTATGCCCCGAAGAGGTGAGTCCCACATACGGCCTCCAGATACCCCCCATATCGGAGGTAGCATGCCTAATAGCATTCCTCACGTAAAAAAAAAAAAAAAAAAAAAAAAAAACCTAACCTAACCTGGGGCGGGCCCCCGTAAGTGAGCTTTGAGTACGTCCTTGTCGTCCGGCCCTGGACCCCGACCTGACCACCGTAACGGAGTGGCAGGCGGGTGACCGAATCTCTGGCTCGATACTTGAGGGGCATTTAGAGCGATCAGTTACTTCTGAGCTTGCGGTACTTTTCAGTACCAACAAAACGGTGCTTCTCAGCGCCAATACGGTTAGAGGTCGTCTGACATCGGAAACGATGTCTGACGAGTGTTCTGGCCCTCAGGGGGCGGGGAGTGGGACCGAGAGGTCCCGCTCTCCTCTCCGAGGTGCGCGTGACCCTAAGGGGGCGGGGAAAGGGGCCGAAAGGCCCCGATCTCCCCTCCTGGGGGCTTTTAACCCAGAGGGGTCGGGGAGAGGGACCGAAAGGTCTCAATCCTCCCTCCCAGGGGTTTGCAAGGAGGCGCGCGTCCTACTGCCTCGTCTAGGCGCTAGGACGCAAACTCTGTCGGAGTCTTCTACCGACACCAGCGTCGGCACGGTGGTGTCTGTCGACTCGCGGCCGTCCTCCCCGGGCAGACTTTGGCGGAAACGCTTAAACTCTGCGTCGGACGGGGACTGCTCCGAGTCGGGAGACCGAGTGGATGCCGCTGAGGTCGGTGGCAAGAAACTGCGTGGTCGACCCCCGACCACAGGCCAGTATGTTGGCCTGGCGAAAGCCAAGGCTGAGCTCAACCTGGCCAAGGAGCGTGAGCTCCAACTTCGGGCAGAGGAGGAACTGGCGGAGGAGCTGCGGCAGCAGAAGGAGTCATTCCTTCTAAAACCGCACAAACCGCAAATCGAGGCGACCGTGTCAGCTGCTCACCTTCGGGCTGAGGAGTTGACGCAAGCCATAGAGGCTGCAGTAGGGACCGTTCAGACGGTGGCGAAGAAATCGTCCCGTTTGAAGGGTCAATATGTGCGGGACCTCAATCTCGCGGCAAGCTCCATCTTGGAGTACGCCCGCGAGTTGAGGTCTCGCACTGAGACGGACGAGGTGGCCAGGCTTCAGGCCGAGCTGGTCACCCTCCGAGCACAAATAGGTGTTTTGAGGGAGCGGGCGGACTCGGCTCCCCTCACTATGAGTCGCGACGAGATCGCGTTCATGGTCGACGCGCGGCTCGAGGGGATACAGGACCGCCTGTTGCCCGAAAAACGGCTCCGTCCTCCGCTTCAGGCGGACATTCGGAATGCCGCCGCTGCTGCCTCCGCGTCCTCTTCGGCCATAGGCGTCGAAGAGCCAGCGCTCCCCGCGTCGGCGCCCACCGCACCCCCCGCGTCTAAGGCCAAGGCTAAGGCCAAGGCCAAGGCCGCCCGCGGGGCGACACCTGTGGTGACCACACCTGCGGCGTCTACGCCTAAGCAGGCGCCACCTAAGGTGGCCAAACCCGCGGCGTCCGTGCCTGAGCAGGCACAACCTTCGAGGTTGCCTTCAACCTCGGAGACTGCCCCAGGCAACAAAAAAAAAAAGAAGAAAACGAGGAAGAGTGCTGCTGCCAAACAGGCAGCTGCCACTCAACAGCCTCGTCCGCTGCCACCTCCCCCCTCGTCGATGGACGAGGGATGGACTCTGGTGGCCAAGCGGGGCCCCACTAAGCCGGCAGCGAAACCCGCTCCGGCTGTGGCCTCAAAAAAGGCGAGCCCTAAACTCCGCCCCCCGCGAACGGCTGCAGTGGTCATCACCCTGCAGCCTGGCGCGGTGGAGCAGGGCGCAACATATGCGGCCGTCCTTGCGGAGGCGGAAAAATCCATCGATCTCAAAGGCCTAGGGATCGATGGTGTCCGCTTCCGCAAGGCGGCGACGGGGGCACGGATCCTCGAGGTGGCTGGCGCCGGTAACGCCGAAAAGGCGAACGGGCTAGCCACCGAGCTCAAAAAAGTTTTGGGCGACGTGGTCCGCGTATCCCGACCGGAGAAATGTGCAGAACTGCGCATCTCCGGCCTGGATGATGCGGCCACTAAGGAGAAAATTGCATCGGCCATCGCAGCCGAGGGTGGGTGTGCCGTAGAGGCCGTGAAGGTTGGCGAGATTAATCGCCCAACTGGTAGGCTGGGATCGGTCTGGCTTAAGTGCCCTACCGCCGCAGCCCAAAGGGTGACCGATGGTCGCCGAATCTTGGTCGGGTGGTCGGTCGTCCGACCTACACTCTTAGAGCCCAGACAGCAGCGGTGTTTCCGCTGTCTGGAACCGGGCCACATCGGAGTGAAGTGCACTGTGGGCATTGACCGCAGCGGGCTTTGCTTCAACTGCGGCAAGCCCGGCCATGCGGCCGCAGCGTGCACTGCCGAACCCCACTGTCCGATATGCGCGGCAGGGGGCAAGGCGTCTGGTCACCGGCTGGGCAGCAAAGACTGCGCAGCGGGTGACCAGAAGCGGGGCAAGCGACCCCAGGGACGGCAGGCGGCGAAGGGTGGCCCCGTGGCGCCCTCGCAGTCTGTCGATCTCTCGCAGACCGAGGAGGCGATGGATACGGCCCACTCATAAATGGCGACTATCTCCTTCCTGCAGGCGAACATCAACCACTGCGTCGGAGCTCAGGACAATTTGTTCCAGTGCATGGCGCAGTGGCAGGCGTCGGTTACGGTGATCTCCGATCCGTACTACGTTCGCCCCCGCGACGACTGGGCGAGTGACCTCGACGGCTCAGTTGCGATCGTTACGCAACTGCACGTCCCCGGCTCCGCTCCCTTCGAGAAGGTCTTGAGGGGCCGGGGATGTGTGACGGTCACTTTAGGCGGCATCGCAGTGATCGGGGTGTACTGCCCTCCCAGCAAAACCCTCGCCGACTTCGAGCAACTGCTCTTAGAAATCGGGGGTATGGTGGAAGGGGTGCACCCTGCTCATGTCGTGATTGCCGGAGACTTCAACGCGCACTCGCGTGCTTGGGGATCACCGGACACCGACGATAGAGGAGAAGCGTTGGAAGAGTGGGCGGTGTCTACTGGCGTGGTGCTCCTCAACAGGGGGACGGTGAACACGTTCGTAGGGCCCCAAGGAGGCACATCGATTATTGACCTGACGTTCGCCAGCCCCGCGCTGGCACGCAGGGCGCGCAACTGGAGAGTCTTCGAGGGAGAGGAGAACTTGTCCGATCACCGATATATTCGGTTCGACATTTCCTCCTCGCCCGCGACGGCTGCATGGTCAAGTAATCGTCCCCTTAGCGGTGAAAATCCGCGCTGGCGAGTAGCCACGCTGGATCGGGAGCTGGCTATCGAGGCGGCCA
The DNA here is from genome assembly GCA_946251805.1 of Cybosia mesomella. Classification (NCBI taxonomy): domain Eukaryota; kingdom Metazoa; phylum Arthropoda; class Insecta; order Lepidoptera; family Erebidae; genus Cybosia; species Cybosia mesomella. The sequence continues at coordinate 156,965 of OX276400.1, forward strand.
TCGTGGAACGGTGGGCTGGTGCCGGCACTACCCATCTGGACGTGGACGCAAAATCGGAGCAGCTCCAGGATTCGCTGACTCGCGTCTGTGACGCGGCTATGAGTAGGGCAAGGCCGGTTCCTCCTCGGAGACAGGTGTACTGGTGGCGCCCGCACCTCGCTGAGCTTCGGCAAGCGAGCTGGGCATCGCAACGCCGGTACACTCGTGCCCGGGGAAGACGGGTTAGGGACCTGGTCTTGGAAGCGGAGCTTCGCGCTGCGTGGCAGGCCGCCCGTGCGGTCTACAGCGCAGCGATCAAGTCGGCTAAGGAGGAGGCCTGGAGGGAGTGGCTTGAGACACTCGACAGAGATCCATGGGGGCGGCCATACAAGGTCATGAGCCACAAGCTCCGACCGTGGGCGCCCCCACTCACCAGGTCTCTGGAGCCCTCGTTCGTAGGACAAGTGGTCAGCACCCTATTTCCGGCGGCAGACGAATGGGTCCCTCCGACCATGTCGTCACGTAACCAGGAGCCAACAGCGGCGGAGGTCATTCCTCCCGTGTCTGAGGAGGAACTGGAGGTGGCCGTTCTGCGACTCAAGGCGAAGAACGGCGCCCCAGGCCCGGACGGAGTACCTGGACGGCTGATCACCTCGGTGATGCCGATTATCGGGGAGGATACGCGATCCCTCATGACGGAATGTCTGACGGGGGGGAGATTCCCGCGTACTTGGAAGATCGGGAAGCTCGTTCTTCTCGGTAAGAACGGCCGCCCAAAAGAATCACCGTCGGCCTACCGCCCGATAGTACTGCTTGACGAGATGAGCAAGCTGTTCGAGCGGGTGATCAGTGCTCGTCTCGTCGAGCACCTGGAGGGGGTAGGACCAGACTTGCACGACGGTCAATTTGGTTTTCGCCGCGGGAGGTCAACCCTAGATGCCATTTCGCACTTGCGGGAACGCGTGGGGGAGGCAGTCGACCAGGGAGAAGTGGTCCTTGCGGTCTCGCTGGATATCGCGAATGCGTTTAACACGCTTCCTTGGGCGACTGTCGCGGAGGCACTTAGGTACCACAAGGTTCCCGAGTACCTTAGGCAAGTGCTCGGGGACTACTTCGTCGGGCGCGCGATCGCGTATCCGTCGCGCGATCGGCTCGTCCGGCGAGAGATGTCATGCGGTGTTCCACAGGGGTCGGTCCTCGGGCCTCTCCTGTGGAACATCGGATTCGACTGGGTCCTGCGCGGTGCAAATCTCCGGGAAGTTGGTATACTTTGTTATGCCGACGATACCCTGGTCACCGCGCGGGCCCCCAATTTTCGCGATGCGGCGGTGCTGGCCACGGCTGGTGTGGCGCAAGTAGTGCGCCGCATCAAGGCGTTAGGGCTCCGGGTGGCTCTCGAAAAATCTGAGGCTCTGTTTTTCCACGGGCCTCGGAGACCTCCACCTGTAGGCGCAAAAATCGTGGTAGGGGGCACCTCCATCGCTGTCGGGTCGAGGATGAAGTATTTAGGACTCGTTCTCGACAGTCGGTGGGGGTTTGTGGAGCACTTTCGGCAACTGGCTCCGAAACTTTTAGCCTACGCCGGAATGCTCGCAAGGCTCCTCCCCAACAAAGGGGGACCGGGTAGTGCGTGCCGTCGCCTGTACGACGGAGTGTTGCGTTCGAAAGCACTGTACGGTGCGCCGATATGGGCAGATGCTCTGAGCGCTCAGAATATGGTCTTGCTGCGGCGCCCGCAGCGAGCCATAGCGCAAAGAGCGGCTCGGGCGTACTGTACGGTGTCGTACGAGGCGGCTTGCGCAATCGCAGCCAGTCTACCGTGGGATCTCGAGGCGGGGGTACTGTCGCAGGTTTACCGGCGAAGTACTCTGGTACGCAGGGGCGGGGGTTGGCCAACCATGGAGGAGATCGGAACTTGGAGAGCGCAAGCTCGCGACGTTCTCTTCGAAAGGTGGTCGACCCGACTAGAGGGGTCCGCGGTGGGGAAGGAACTGGTTTCGGCCATCCAACCCATTCTGCGGCCCTACGTCGAAAGGCGGCACGGGACTCTAACGTTCCACCTTACACAACTCTTAACGGGGCACGGCTGCTTCGGGAAGTACTTGTGGGAGGTGGTCGGCATCGAGCCGGAGCCTACGTGTCGCCACTGTAGCGGTGGGGCTGTGGACACGGCGGAGCATACGCGCGTCGTGTGCACGGCTTGGAGCGGGGAGCGTTCGGCTCTAGTAGGTAAGATAGGACAAGACCTCTCGCTGCCGGCCGTGGTTCGCGCCATGGTCGACAGCGAAGAGGGCTGGGCCGCCGTCGTCTCATTCGCTGAGACAGTCATGACGGCAAAACGAGAGACGCTCAGAGAGAGGGAACGTAGCGGTTTGACGCTTCCTCCTCGCCGGCCCACAGCGTCGGGGCGGCGGCGTATGCAGTACGCCAGCCGCCTGGCCTTGGAAGGAGGATCGGGGGATCCACCGACCTAATAATGGCCCCGCGATGTGGCGCCCCTAGTGTTCAGGGGGCGCTAACATGTGACGTTACAGGGGAAGGGCATTGGCCCAACCCCTGGGAGTCGAGCCCGCTCGTTGGGCAACGCCGGCCGGATCGCAGTGAGCAAACGCCTGCCTATCCTGTGATCTGACCTGAAGGCGATGAAGTGGACATCGTGAGGTTTAGTGGGTATGCCCCGAAGAGGTGAGTCCCACATACGGCCTCCAGATACCCCCCATATCGGAGGTAGCATGCCTAATAGCATTCCTCACGTAAAAAAAAAAAAAAAAAAAAAAAAAAAAACCTAACCTAACCTGGGGTGGGGCGGGCCCCCGTAAGTGAGCTTTGAGTACGTCCTTGTCGTCCGGCCCTGGACCCCGACCTGACCACCGTAACGGAGTGGCAGGCGGGTGACCGAATCTCTGGCTCGATACTTGAGGGGCATTTAGAGCGAGCAGTTACTTCTGCGCTTAAGGCACTTTTCAGTGCCAAACCACGGTGCTTTTCAGCGCCAACAAGGTTAGTGGACGTCAAGCATCGGAAACGATGTCTGACGGGTGTTCTGGCCCTCCGGGGGCGGGAAGTGGGACTGAGAGGTCCCGCTCTCCTCTCCGAGGTGCGTGCGACCCTAAGGGAGCGGGGAAAGGGGCCGAAAGGCCCCGATCTCCCTTCCTGGGGGCTTCTAACCCTGAGGGGTCGGGGAGAGGGACCGAAAGGTCTCAATCCTCCCTTCCAGGGGTTTGCAAGGAGGCGCGCGTCCTACTGCCTCGTCTAGGCTCTAGGACGCAAACTCTTTCCGAGTCGTCCACCGACACCAGCGTTGGCACCGTGGCGTCTGTCGACTCGCGGCCGTCCTCCCCGGGCAGACTTTGGCGGAAACGCGCAAACTCTGCATCGGACGGGGACTGCTCCGAGTCGGGAGACCGTGTGGCTGCCGCTGAGGCCGGTGGCAAAAAACTGCGTGGTCGTCCCCCGACCACAGGCCAGTATGTCGGCCTGGCGAAAGCCAAGGCCGAGCTCAACCTGGCCAAGGAGCGTGAGCTCCAACTTCGGGCGGAGGAGGAACTGGCGGAGGAGCTGCGGCAACAGAAGGAGTCTTTTCTTTTGAAACCGCACAAACCGCACAACGAGGCGACCGTGTCATCTGCTCACCTTCGGGCTGAGGAGTTGACGCAAGCCATAGAGGCTGCAGTAGGGACCGTTCAGACGGTGGCGAAGAAGTCGTCCCGTTTGAAGGGTCAATATGTGCGGGACCTCAATCTCGCGGCAAGCTCTATCTTGGAGTACGCCCGCGAGTTGAGGTCTCGCACAGAGACGGACGAGGTGGCCAGGCTTCAGGCCGAGCTGGCCACCCTCCGAGTCGAGATAGGGGTTTTGAGGGAGCGGGCGGAATCGGCTCCCCTCACTATGAGCCGCGACGAGATCGCGTTTATGGTCGACGCGCGGCTCGAGGGGATACAGGACCGCCTGTTGCCCGAAAAACGGCTCCGTCCTCCGCTTCAGGCGGACATACGGAATGTTGCCGCTGCTGCCTCCGCGTCCTCTTCGGCCATAGGCATCGAAGAGCCAGCGCTCCCCGCGTCTGCGCCCACCGCACCCCCCGCGTCTAAGGCCAAGGCTAAGTCCAAGGCCAAGGCCGCACGCGGGGCGACACCTGTGGTGGCCACACCTGAGGCGTCTACGCCTAAGCAGGCACCACCTAAGGTGGCCAAACCCGCGGCGTCCCTGCCTGAGCAGGCACAATCTTCGAGGTTGCCTCCAACCTCGGAGACTGCCCCAGGTGACAATAAAAAAAAGAAGCGGCAAGCGAGGAAGAGCGCTGCTGCCAAACAGGCAGCAGCCGCTCACCAACCTCGCCCGCTGCCACCTCCCCCCTCGTCGACGGATGAGGGATGGACTGTGGTAGCGAAGCGGGGCCCCACTAAGCCGGCAGCGAAATCCGCTCCAGCTGTGGCCCCAAAAAAGAAGAGCCCTAAACTCCGCCCTCCGCGTTCGGCAGCAGTGGTCATCACCCTGCAGCCTAGCGCGGTGGAGCAGGGCGCAACCTATGCGGCCGTCCTTGCAGAGGCGGCAAATTCCATCGATCTCAAAGGCCTAGGGATCGATGGTGTCCGCTTCCGCAAGGCGGCGACGGGGGCACGGATCCTCGAGGTGGCTGGCGCCGGTAACGCTGAAAAGGCGAACGGGCTAGCCACCGAGCTCAAAAAAGTTTTGGGCGACGTGGTCCGCGTGTCCCGACCGGAGAAATGCGCAGAACTGCGCATCTCCGGCCTGGATGATGCGGCCACTAAGGCGAAAGTGGCATCGGCCATTGCAGCCAAGGGAGGGTGTGCCGTAGAGGCCGTAAAGGTTGGCGAGATCAATCGCCCAACTGGTGGGCTGGGGTCGGTTTGGCTTAAGTGCCCTACCGCCGCAGCCCAAAAGGTGACCGATGGTCGCCGAATTTTGGTGGGGTGGTCGGTCGTCCGACCTACACTTTTAGAGCCTAGACAGCAGCGGTGCTTCCGCTGTCTGGAACCGGGCCATATAGGAGTTAAGTGCACTGTGGGCATCGACCGTAGCGGACTGTGTTTCAGCTGCGGGCAGCCTGGCCATAAGGCAGCAGCATGCACTGCCAAACCCCACTGTCCGCTCTGCGCGGCAGGGGGCAAGGCATCTGGTCACCGGCTGGGCAGCAAAGACTGCGCAGCGGGTTACCAGAAGCGGGGCAAGCAACCCCAGGGACGGCAGGCGGCGAAGGGTGGCCCCGTGGCGCCCTCGCAGTCTGTCGATCTCTCGCAGACAGAGGAGGCGATGGATACGGCCCATTCATAAATGGCGACTGTATCCCTCCTGCAGGCGAATATCAACCACTGCGTCGGAGTGGGTCAGCGGAGGGGAAGGAACTGGTTTCGGCCATCCAACCCATTCTGCGACGAATTCTACGTCGGAAGGCGGCACGGGACTCTAACGTTCCACCTTACACAACTTCTAACGGGGCACGGTTGCTTCGGGAAGTACTTGTGGGAGGTGGTCGGCTTCGAGCCGGAGCCTACGTGTCGCCACTGTAGCGGTGGAGCTGTGGACACGGCGGAGCATACGCACGTCGTGTGCATGGCTTGGAGCGGGGAGCGTTCGGCTCTAGTAGGTAGGATCGGACAACACCTCCCGTTGACGGCCGTGGTTCGCGCCATGGTCGACAGCGAAGAGGGCTGGGCCGCCGTCGTCTCATTCGCTGAGACAGTCATGACGGCAAAACGAGAGACGCTCAGAGAGAGGGAACGTAGCGGTTTGCGCTTCCTCCTCGCCGGCCCACAGCGTCGGGGCGGCGGTGTATGCAGTACGCCATCCGCCTGGCCTTGGAAGGAGGATCGGGGGATCCACCGACCTAATAATGGCCCCGCGATGTGGCGCCCCTAGTGTTCAGGGGGCGCTTACATGTGACGTTACAGGGGAAGGGCACTGGCCCAACCCCTGGGAGTCGAGCCCGCTCGTTGGGCAACGCCGGCCGGATCGCAGTGAGCAAACGCCTGCCTATCCTGTGATCTGACCTGAAGGCGATGAAGTGGACATCGTGAGGTTTAGTGGGTATGCCCCGAAGAGGTGAGTCCCACATACGGCCTCCAGATACCCCCCATATCGGAGGTAGCATGCCTAATAGCATTCCTCACGTAAAAAAAAAAAAAAAAAAAAAAAAAAACCTAACCTAACCTGGGGCGGGCCCCCGTAAGTGAGCTTTGAGTACGTCCTTGTCGTCCGGCCCTGGACCCCGACCTGACCACCGTAACGGAGTGGCAGGCGGGTGACCGAATCTCTGGCTCGATACTTGAGGGGCATTTAGAGCGATCAGTTACTTCTGAGCTTGCGGTACTTTTCAGTACCAACAAAACGGTGCTTCTCAGCGCCAATACGGTTAGAGGTCGTCTGACATCGGAAACGATGTCTGACGAGTGTTCTGGCCCTCAGGGGGCGGGGAGTGGGACCGAGAGGTCCCGCTCTCCTCTCCGAGGTGCGCGTGACCCTAAGGGGGCGGGGAAAGGGGCCGAAAGGCCCCGATCTCCCCTCCTGGGGGCTTTTAACCCAGAGGGGTCGGGGAGAGGGACCGAAAGGTCTCAATCCTCCCTCCCAGGGGTTTGCAAGGAGGCGCGCGTCCTACTGCCTCGTCTAGGCGCTAGGACGCAAACTCTGTCGGAGTCTTCTACCGACACCAGCGTCGGCACGGTGGTGTCTGTCGACTCGCGGCCGTCCTCCCCGGGCAGACTTTGGCGGAAACGCTTAAACTCTGCGTCGGACGGGGACTGCTCCGAGTCGGGAGACCGTGTGGATGCCGCTGAGGTCGGTGGCAAGAAACTGCGCGGTCGTCCCCCGACCACAGGCCAGTATGTCGGCCTGGCGAAAGCCAAGGCCGAGCTCAACCTGGCCAAGGAGCGAGAGCTCCAACTTCGGGCAGAGGAGGAACTGGCGGAGGAGCTGCGGCAGCAGAAGGAGTCATTCCTTCTAAAACCGCACAAACCGCCAACCGAGTCGACCGTGTCAGCTGCTCACCTTCGGGCTGAGGAGTTGACGCAAGCCATAGAGGCAGCCGTAGGGACCGTTCAGACGGTGGCGAAAAAGTCGTCACGTCTGAAGGGTCAATATGTGCGGGACCTCAATCTCGCGGCAAGCTCCATCCTGGAGTACGCTCGCGAGTTGAGGTCTCGCACAGAGTCGGACGAGGTGGCCAGGCTTCAGGCCGAGCTGGTCACCCTCCGTGCCGAAATAGGAGTTTTGAGGGAGCGGGCGGACTCGGCTCCCCTCACTATGAGTCGCGACGAGATCGCGTTCATGGTCGACGCGCGGCTCGAGGGGATACAGGACCGCCTGTTACCCGAAAAACGGCTCCGTCCTCCGCTTCAGGCGGACATTCGGAATGCCGCCGCTGCTGCCTCCGCACCCTCTTCTGCCATAGGCGTAGAAGAGTCAGCGCTCCCCGCGTCGGCGCCCACTGCACCCCCCGCGTCTAAGGCCAAGGCTAAGGCCAAGGCCAAGGCCGCTCGCGGGGCGACACCTGTGGTGGCTACACCTGCGGCATCTACGCCTAAGCAGGCGCCACCTAAGGTGGCCAAACCCGCGGCGTCCGTGCCTGAGCAGGCACAACCTTCGAGGTTGCCTTCAACCTCGGAGACTGCCCCAGGCAAAAAAAAGAAGAAAACGAGGAAGAGCGCTGCTGCCAAACAGGCAGCTGCCGCCCAACAACCTCGTCCGCTGCCACCTCCCCCCTCGTCGATGGACGAGGGATGGACTCTGGTGGCCAAGCGGGGCCCCACTAAGCCGGCAGCGAAACCCGCTCCGGCTGTGGCCTCAAAAAAGGCGAGCCCTAAACTCCGCCCCCCGCGAACGGCTGCAGTGGTCATCACCCTGCAGCCTGGCGCGGTGGAGCAGGGCGCAACATATGCGGCCGTCCTTGCGGAGGCGGAAAAATCCATCGATCTCAAAGGCCTAGGGATCGATGGTGTCCGCTTCCGCAAGGCGGCGACGGGGGCACGGATCCTCGAGGTGGCTGGCGCCGGTAACGCCGAAAAGGCGAACGGGCTAGCCACCGAGCTCAAAAAAGTTTTGGGCGACGTGGTCCGCGTATCCCGACCGGAGAAATGTGCAGAACTGCGCATCTCCGGCCTGGATGATACGGCCACTAAGGAGAAAATTGCATCGGCCATCGCAGCCGAGGGTGGGTGTGCCGTAGAGGCCGTGAAGGTTGGCGAGATTAATCGCCCAACTGGTAGGCTGGGATCGGTCTGGCTTAAGTGCCCTACCGCCGCAGCCCAAAGGGTGACCGATGGTCGCCGAATCTTGGTCGGGTGGTCGGTCGTCCGACCAACACTCTTAGAGCCCAGACAGCAGCGGTGCTTCCGTTGTCTGGAACCGGGCCACATCGGAGTGAAGTGCACTGTGGGCATTGACCGCAGCGGGCTTTGCTTCAACTGCGGCAAGCCCGGCCATGCGGCCGCAGCGTGCACTGCCGAACCCCACTGTCCGATATGCGCGGCAGGGGGCAAGGCGTCTGGTCACCGGCTGGGCAGCAAAGACTGCGCAGCGGGTGACCAGAAGCGGGGCAAGCGACCCCAGGGACGGCAGGCGGCGAAGGGTGGCCCCGTGGCGCCCCCGCAGTCTGTCGATCTCTCGCAGACCGAGGAGGCGATGGATACGGCCCACTCATAAATGGCGACTATCTCCTTCCTGCAGGCGAACATCAACCACTGCGTCGGAGCTCAGGACAATTTGTTCCAGTGCATGGCGCAGTGGCAGGCGTCGGTTACGGTGATCTCCGATCCGTACTACGTTCGCCCCCGCGACGACTGGGCGAGTGACCTCGACGGCTCAGTTGCGATCGTTACGCAACTGCACGTCCCCGGCTCCGCTCCCTTCGAGAAGGTCTTGAGGGGCCGGGGATGTGTGACGGTCACTTTAGGCGGCATCGCAGTGATCGGGGTGTACTGCCCTCCCAGCAAAACCCTCGCCGACTTCGAGCAACTGCTCTTAGAAATCGGGGGTATGGTGGAAGGGGTGCACCCCGCTCATGTCGTGATTGCCGGAGACTTCAACGCGCACTCGCGTGCTTGGGGATCACCGGACACCGACGATAGAGGAGAAGCGTTGGAAGAGTGGGCGGTGTCTACTGGCGTGGTGCTCCTCAACAGGGGGACGGTGAACACGTTTATAGGGCCCCAAGGAGGCACATCGATTATTGACCTGACGTTCGCCAGCCCCGCGCTGGCACGCAGGGTGCGCAACTGGAGAGTCTTCGAGGGAGAGGAGAACTTGTCCGATCACCGATATATTCGGTTCGACATTTCCTCCTCGCCCGCGACGGCTGCATGGTCAAGTAACCGTCCCCTTAGCGGAGAAAATCCGCGCTGGCGAGTAGCCACGCTGGATCGGGAGCTGGCTATCGAGGCGGCCATCGTGGAACGGTGGGCTGGTGCCGGCACTACCCATCTGGACGTGGACGCAAAATCGGAGCAGCTCCAGGATTCGCTGACTCGCGTCTGTGACGCGGCTATGAGTAGGGCAAGGCCGGTTCCTCCTCGGAGACAGGTGTACTGGTGGCGCCCGCACCTCGCTGAGCTTCGGCAAGCGAGCTGGGCATCGCAACGCCGGTACACTCGTGCCCGGGGAAGACGGGTTAGGGACCTGGTCTTGGAAGCGGAGCTTCGCGCTGCGTGGCAGGCCGCCCGTGCGGTCTACAGCGCAGCGATCAAGTCGGCTAAGGAGGAGGCCTGGAGGGAGTGGCTTGAGACACTCGACAGAGATCCATGGGGGCGGCCATACAAGGTCATGAGCCACAAGCTCCGACCGTGGGCGCCCCCACTCACCAGGTCTCTGGAGCCCTCGTTCGTAGGACAAGTGGTCAGCACCCTATTTCCGGCGGCAGACGAATGGGTCCCTCCGACCATGTCGTCACGTAACCAGGAGCCAACAGCGGCGGAGGTCATTCCTCCCGTGTCCGAGGAGGAACTGGAGGTGGCCGTTCTGCGACTCAAGGCGAAGAACGGCGCCCCAGGCCCGGACGGAGTACCTGGACGGCTGATCACCTCGGTGATGCCGATTATCGGGGAGGATACGCGATCCCTCATGACGGAATGTCTGACGGGGGGGAGATTCCCGCGTACTTGGAAGATCGGGAAGCTCGTTCTTCTCGGTAAGAACGGCCGCCCAAAAGAGTCACCGTCGGCCTACCGCCCGATAGTACTGCTTGACGAGATGAGCAAGCTGTTCGAGCGGGTGATCAGTGCTCGTCTCGTCAAGCACCTGGAGGGGGTAGGACCAGACTTGCACGACGGTCAATTTGGTTTTCGCCGCGGGAGGTCAACCCTAGATGCCATTTCGCACTTGCGGGAACGCGTGGGGGAGGCAGTCGACCAGGGAGAAGTGGTCCTTGCGGTTTCGCTGGATATCGCGAATGCGTTTAACACGCTTCCTTGGGCGACTGTCGCGGAGGCACTTAGGTACCACAAGGTTCCCGAGTACCTTAGGCAAGTGCTCGGGGACTACTTCGTCGGGCGCGCGATCACGTATCCGTCGCGCGATCGGCTCGTCCGGCGAGAGATGTCATGCGGTGTTCCACAGGGGTCGGTCCTCGGCCCTCTCCTGTGGAACATCGGATTCGACTGGGTCCTACGCGGTGCAAATCTCCGGGGAGTCGGTATACTTTGTTATGCCGACGATACCCTGGTCACCGCGCGGGCCCCTCATTTTCGCGATGCGGCGGTGCTGGCCACGGCTGGTGTGGCGCAAATAGTGCGCCGCATCAAGGCGCTCGGGCTCCGGGTGGCTCTCGAAAAATCCGAGGCTCTGTTTTTCCACGGGCCTCGGAGACCTCCACCTGTAGGCGCAAAAATCGTGGTAGGGGGCACCTCCATCGCTGTCGGGTCGAGGATGAAGTATTTAGGACTCGTTCTCGACAGTCGGTGGGGGTTTGTGGAGCACTTTCGGCAACTGGCTCCGAAACTTTTAGCCTACGCCGGAATGCTCGCAAGGCTCCTCCCCAACAAAGGGGGACCGGGTAGTGCGTGCCGTCGCCTGTACGACGGAGTGTTGCGTTCGAAAGCACTGTACGGTGCGCCGATATGGGCAGATGCTCTGAGCGCTCAGAATATGGTCTTGCTGCGGCGCCCGCAGCGAGCCATAGCGCAAAGAGCGGCTCGGGCGTACTGTACGGTGTCGTACGAGGCGGCTTGCGCAATCGCAGCCAGTCTACCGTGGGATCTCGAGGCGGGGGTACTGTCGCAGGTTTACCGGCGAAGTACTCTGGTACGCAGGGGCGGGGGTTGGCCAACCATGGAGGAGATCGGAACTTGGAGAGCGCAAGCTCGCGACGTTCTCTTCGAAAGGTGGTCGACCCGACTAGAGGGGTCCGCGGTGGGGAAGGAACTGGTTTCGGCCATCCAACCCATTCTGCGGCCCTACGTCGAAAGGCGGCACGGGACTCTAACGTTCCACCTTACACAACTCTTAACGGGGCACGGCTGCTTCGGGAAGTACTTGTGGGAGGTGGTCGGCATCGAGCCGGAGCCTACGTGTCGCCACTGTAGCGGTGGGGCTGTGGACACGGCGGAGCATACGCGCGTCGTGTGCACGGCTTGGAGCGGGGAGCGTTCGGCTCTAGTAGGTAAGATAGGACAAGACCTCTCGCTGCCGGCCGTGGTTCGCGCCATGGTCGACAGCGAAGAGGGCTGGGCCGCCGTCGTCTCATTCGCTGAGACAGTCATGACGGCAAAACGAGAGACGCTCAGAGAGAGGGAGCGTAGCGGTTTGACGCTTCCTCCTCGTCGGCCCACAGCGTCGGGGCGGCGGCGTATGCAGTACGCCAGCCGCCTGGCCTTGGAAGGAGGATCGGGGGATCCACCGACCTAATAATGGCCCCGCGATGTGGCGCCCCTAGTGTTCAGGGGGCGCTAACATGTGACGTTACAGGGGAAGGGCACTGGCCCAACCCCTGGGAGTCGAGCCCGCTCGCTGGGCAACGCCGGCCGGATCGCAGTGAGCAAACGCCTGCCTATCCTGTGATCTGACCTGAAGGCGATAAAGTGGACATCGTGAGGTTTAGTGGGTATGCCCCGAAGAGGTGAGTCCCACATACGGCCTCCAGATACCCCCCATATCGGAGGTAGCATGCCTAATAGCATTCCTCACGTAAAAAAAAAAAAAAAACCTAACCTAACCTGGGGCGGGCCCCCGTAAGTGAGCTTTGAGTACGTCCTTGTCGTCCGGCCCTGGACCCCGACCTGACCACCGTAACGGAGTGGCAGGCGGGTGACCGAATCTCTGGCTCGATACTTGAGGGGCATTTAGAGCGATCAGTTACTTCTGAGCTTGCGGTACTTTTCAGTACCAACAAAACGGTGCTTCTCAGCGCCAATACGGTTAGAGGTCGTCTGACATCGGAAACGATGTCTGACGAGTGTTCTGGCCCTCAGGGGGCGGGGAGTGGGACTGAGAGGTCCCGCTCTCCTCTCCGAGGTGCGCGTGACCCTAAGGGGACGGGGAAAGGGGCCGAAAGGCCTCGATCTCCCCTCCTGGGGGCTTTTAACCCTGAGGGGTCGGGGAGAGGGACCGAAAGGTCTCAATCCTCCCTCCCAGGGGTTTGCAAGGAGGCGCGAGTCCTACTGCCTCGTCTAGGCGCTAGGACGCAAACTCTGTCGGAGTCTTCCACCGACACCAGCGTCGGCACGGTGGTGTCTGTCGACTCGCGGCCGTCCTCCCCGGGCAGACTTTGGCGGAAACGCTTAAACTCTGCGTCGGACGGTGATTGCTCCGAGTCGGGAGACCGTGTGGATGCCGCTGAGGTCGGTGGCAAGAAACTGCGTGGTCGTCCCGCGACCACAGGCCAGTATGTCGGCCTGGCGAAAGCCAAAGCCGAGCTCAACCTGGCCAAGGAGCGAGAGCTCCAACTTCGGGCAGAGGAGGAACTGGCGGAGGAGCTGCGGCAGCAGAAGGAGTCATTCCTTCTAAAACCGCCGCACAAACCGCAAATCGAGGCGACCGTGTCAGCTGCTCACCTTCGGGCTGAGGAGTTGACGCAAGCCATAGAGGCTGCAGTAGGGACCGTTCAGACGGTGGCGAAGAAATCGTCCCGTTTGAAGGGTCAATATGTGCGGGACCTCAATCTCGCGGCAAGCTCCATCCTGGAGTACGCTCGCGAGTTGAGGTCTCGCACAGAGTCGGACGAGGTGGCCAGGCTTCAGGCCGAGCTGGTCACCCTCCGAGCTGAAATAGGTGTTTTGAGGGAGCGGGCGGACTCGGCTCCCCTCACTATGAGCCGCGACGAGATCGCCTTTATGGTTGATGCGCGGCTCGAGGGGATACAGGACCGCCTGTTGCCCGAGAAACGGCTCCGTCCTCCGCTTCAGGCGGACATACGTAATGCTGCCGCAGCTGCCTCCGCGTCCTCTTCGGCCATAGGCGTCGAAGAGCCAGCGCTCCCCGCGTCGGCGCCCACCGCACCCCCCGCGTCTAAGGCCAAGGCTAAGGCCAAGGCCAAGGCCGCCCGCGGGGCGACACCTGTGGTGACCACACCTGCGGCGTCTACGCCTAAGCAGGCGCCACCTAAGGTGGCCAAACCCGCGGCGTCCGTGCCTGAGCAGGCACAACCTTCGAGGTTGCCTTCAACCTCGGAGACTGCCCCAGGCAACAAAAAAAAGAAAACGAGGAAGAGTGCTGCTGCCAAACAGGCAGCTGCTGCTCACCAACCTCGTCCGCTGCCACCTCCCCCCTCGTCGATGGACGAGGGATGGACTCTGGTGGCCAAGCGGGGCCCCACTAAGCCGGCAGCGAAACCCGCTCCGGCTGTGGCCCCAAAAAAGGCGAGCCCTAAACTCCGCCCCCCGCGAACGGCTGCAGTGGTCATCACCCTGCAGCCTGGCGCGGTGGAGCAGGGCGCAACATATGCGGCCGTCCTTGCGGAGGCGGAAAAATCCATCGATCTCAAAGGCCTAGGGATCGATGGTGTCCGCTTCCGCAAGGCGGCGACGGGGGCACGGATCCTCGAGGTGGCTGGCGCCGGTAACGCCGAAAAGGCGAACGGGCTAGCCACCGAGCTCAAAAAAGTTTTGGGCGACGTGGTCCGCGTATCTCGACCGGAAAAATGTGCAGAACTGCGCATTTCCGGGCTGGATGACGCGGCCACTAAAGCGAAAGTGGCATCGGCCATAGCAGCCGAGGGAGGGTGTGCCACAGAGGCCGTAAAGGTTGGCGAGATCAATCGCCCACCTGGTAGGCTGGGGTCGGTCTGGGTTAAGTGCCCTACCGCCGCAGCCCAAAGGGTGACCGATGGTCGCCGAATCTTGGTCGGGTGGTCGGTCGTCCGACCTACACTCTTAGAGCCCAGACAGCAGCGGTGCTTCCGCTGTCTGGAACCGGGCCACATCGGAGTGAAGTGCACTGTGGGCATTGACCGCAGCGGGCTTTGCTTCAACTGCGGCAAGCCCGGCCATGCGGCCGCAGCGTGCACTGCCGAACCCCACTGTCCGATATGCGCGGCAGGGGGCAAGGCGTCTGGTCACCGGCTGGGCAGCAAAGACTGCGCAGCGGGTGACCAGAAGCGGGGCAAGCGACCCCAGGGACGGCAGGCGGCGAAGGGTGGCCCCGTGGCGCCCTCGCAGTCTGTCGATCTCTCGCAGACCGAGGAGGCGATGGATACGGCCCACTCATAAATGGCGACTATCTCCTTCCTGCAGGCGAACATCAACCACTGCGTCGGAGCTCAGGACAATTTGTTCCAGTGCATGGCGCAGTGGCAGGCGTCGGTTACGGTGATCTCCGATCCGTACTACGTTCGCCCCCGCGACGACTGGGCGAGTGACCTCGACGGCTCAGTTGCGATCGTTACGCAACTGCACGTCCCCGGCTCCGCTCCCTTCGAGAAGGTCTTGAGGGGCCGGGGATGTGTGACGGTCACTTTAGGCGGCATCGCAGTGATCGGGGTGTACTGCCCTCCCAGCAAAACCCTCGCCGACTTCGAGCAACTGCTCTTAGAAATCGGGGGTATGGTGGAAGGGGTGCACCCTGCTCATGTCGTGATTGCCGGAGACTTCAACGCGCACTCGCGTGCTTGGGGATCACCGGACACCGACGATAGAGGAGAAGCGTTGGAAGAGTGGGCGGTGTCTACTGGCGTGGTGCTCCTCAACAGGGGGACGGTGAACACGTTCGTAGGGCCCCAAGGAGGCACATCGATTATTGACCTGACGTTCGCCAGCCCCGCGCTGGCACGCAGGGCGCGCAACTGGAGAGTCTTCGAGGGAGAGGAGAACTTGTCCGATCACCGATATATTCGGTTCGACATTTCCTCCTCGCCCGCGACGGCTGCATGGTCAAGTAATCGTCCCCTTAGCGGTGAAAATCCGCGCTGGCGAGTAGCCACGCTGGATCGGGAGCTGGCTATCGAGGCGGCCATCGTGGAACGGTGGGCTGGTGCCGGCACTACCCATCTGGACGTGGACGCAAAATCGGAGCAGCTCCAGGATTCGCTGACTCGCGTCTGTGACGCGGCTATGAGTAGGGCAAGGCCGGTTCCTCCTCGGAGACAGGTGTACTGGTGGCGCCCGCACCTCGCTGAGCTTCGGCAAGCGAGCTGGGCATCGCAACGCCGGTACACTCGTGCCCGGGGAAGACGGGTTAGGGACCTGGTCTTGGAAGCGGAGCTTCGCGCTGCGTGGCAGGCCGCCCGTGCGGTCTACAGCGCAGCGATCAAGTCGGCTAAGGAGGAGGCCTGGAGGGAGTGGCTTGAGACACTCGACAGAGATCCATGGGGGCGGCCATATAAGGTCATGAGCCACAAGCTCCGACCGTGGGCGCCCCCACTCACCAGGTCTCTGGAGCCCTCGTTCGTAGGACAAGTGGTCAGCACCCTATTTCCGGCGGCAGACGAATGGGTCCCTCCGACCATGTCGTCACGTAACCAGGAGCCAACAGCGGCGGAGGTCATTCCTCCCGTGTCCGAGGAGGAACTGGAGGTGGCCGTTCTGCGACTCAAGGCGAAGAACGGCGCCCCAGGCCCGGACGGAGTACCTGGACGGCTGATCACCTCGGTGATGCCGATTATCGGGGAGGATACGCGATCCCTCATGACGGAATGTCTGACGGGGGGGAGATTCCCGCGTACTTGGAAGATCGGGAAGCTCGTTCTTCTCGGTAAGAACGGCCGCCCAAAAGAGTCACCGTCGGCCTACCGCCCGATAGTACTGCTTGGCGAGATGAGCAAGCTGTTCGAGCGGGTGATCAGTGCTCGTCTCGTCAAGCACCTGGAGGGGGTAGGACCAGACTTGCACGACGGTCAATTTGGTTTTCGCCGCGGGAGGTCAACCCTAGATGCCATTTCGCACTTGCGGGAACGCGTGGGGGAGGCAGTCGACCAGGGAGAAGTGGTCCTTGCGGTCTCGCTGGATATCGCGAATGCGTTTAACACGCTTCCTTGGGCGACTGTCGCGGAGGCACTTAGGTACCACAAGGTTCCCGAGTACCTTAGGCAAGTGCTCGGGGACTACTTCGTCGGGCGCGCGATCGCGTATCCGTCGCGCGATCGGCTCGTCCGGCGAGAGATGTCATGCGGTGTTCCACAGGGGTCGGTCCTCGGGCCTCTCCTGTGGAACATCGGATTCGACTGGGTCCTGCGCGGTGCAAATCTCCGGGGAGTTGGTATACTTTGTTATGCCGACGATACCCTGGTCACCGCGCGGGCCCCCAATTTTCGCGATGCGGCGGTGCTGGCCACGGCTGGTGTGGCGCAAGTAGTGCGCCGCATCAAGGCGTTAGGGCTCCGGGTGGCTCTCGAAAAATCTGAGGCTCTGTTTTTCCACGGGCCTCGGAGACCTCCACCTGTAGGCGCAAAAATCGTGGTAGGGGGCACCTCCATCGCTGTCGGGTCGAGGATGAAGTATTTAGGACTCGTTCTCGACAGTCGGTGGGGGTTTGTGGAGCACTTTCGGCAACTGGCTCCGAAACTTTTAGCCTACGCCGGAATGCTCGCAAGGCTCCTCCCCAACAAAGGGGGACCGGGTAGTGCGTGCCGTCGCCTGTACGACGGAGTGTTGCGTTCGAAAGCACTGTACGGTGCGCCGATATGGGCAGATGCTCTGAGCGCTCAGAATATGGTCTTGCTGCGGCGCCCGCAGCGAGCCATAGCGCAAAGAGCGGCTCGGGCGTACTGTACGGTGTCGTACGAGGCGGCTTGCGCAATCGCAGCCAGTCTACCGTGGGATCTCGAGGCGGGGGTACTGTCGCAGGTTTACCGGCGAAGTACTCTGGTACGCAGGGGCGGGGGTTGGCCAACCATGGAGGAGATCGGAACTTGGAGAGCGCAAGCTCGCGACGTTCTCTTCGAAAGGTGGTCGACCCGACTAGAGGGGTCCGCGGTGGGGAAGGAACTGGTTTCGGCCATCCAACCCATTCTGCGGCCCTACGTCGAAAGGCGGCACGGGACTCTAACGTTCCACCTTACACAACTCTTAACGGGGCACGGCTGCTTCGGGAAGTACTTGTGGGAGGTGGTCGGCATCGAGCCGGAGCCTACGTGTCGCCACTGTAGCGGTGGGGCTGTGGACACGGCGGAGCATACGCGCGTCGTGTGCACGGCTTGGAGCGGGGAGCGTTCGGCTCTAATAGGTAGTATAGGACAAGACCTCTCGCTGCCGGCCGTGGTTCGCGCCATGGTCGACAGCGAAGAGGGCTGGGCCGCCGTCGTCTCATTCGCTGAGACAGTCATGACGGCAAAACGAGAGACGCTCAGAGAGAGGGAACGTAGCGGTTTGACGCTTCCTCCTCGCAGGCCCACGGCGTCGGGGCGGCGGCGTATGCAGTACGCCAGCCGCCTGGCCTTGGAAGGAGGATCGGGGGATCCACCGACCTAATAATGGCCCCGCGATGTGGCGCCCCTAGTGTTCAGGGGGCGCTAACATGTGACGTTACAGGGGAAGGGCACTGGCCCAACCCCTGGGAGTCGAGCCCGCTCGTTGGGCAACGCCGGCCGGATCGCAGTGAGCAAACGCCTGCCTATCCTGTGATCTGACCTGAAGGCGATGAAGTGGACATCGTGAGGTTTAGTGGGTATGCCCCGAAGAGGTGAGTCCCACATACGGCCTCCAGATACCCCCCATATCGGAGGTAGCATGCCTAATAGCATTCCTCACGTAAAAAAAAAAAAAAAAAAACCTAACCTAACCTAACCTAACCTAAAAGAGTCACCGTCGGCCTACCGCCCGATAGTACTGCTTGGCGAGATGAGCAAGCTGTTCGAGCGGGTGATCAGTGCTCGTCTCGTCAAGCACCTGGAGGGGGTAGGACCAGACTTGCACGACGGTCAATTTGGTTTTCGCCGCGGGAGGTCAACCCTAGATGCCATTTCGCACTTGCGGGAACGCGTGGGGGAGGCAGTCGACCAGGGAGAAGTGGTCCTTGCGGTCTCGCTGGATATCGCGAATGCGTTTAACACGCTTCCTTGGGCGACTGTCGCGGAGGCACTTAGGTACCACAAGGTTCCCGAGTACCTTAGGCAAGTGCTCGGGGACTACTTCGTCGGGCGCGCGATCGCGTATCCGTCGCGCGATCGGCTCGTCCGGCGAGAGATGTCATGCGGTGTTCCACAGGGGTCGGTCCTCGGGCCTCTCCTGTGGAACATCGGATTCGACTGGGTCCTGCGCGGTGCAAATCTCCGGGGAGTTGGTATACTTTGTTATGCCGACGATACCCTGGTCACCGCGCGGGCCCCCAATTTTCGCGATGCGGCGGTGCTGGCCACAGCTGGTGTGGCGCAAGTAGTGCGCCGCATCAAGGCGTTAGGGCTCCGGGTGGCTCTCGAAAAATCTGAGGCTCTGTTTTTCCACGGGCCTCGGAGACCTCCACCTGTAGGCGCAAAAATCGTGGTAGGGGGCACCTCCATCGCTGTCGGGTCGAGGATGAAGTATTTAGGACTCGTTCTCGACAGTCGGTGGGGGTTTGTGGAGCACTTTCGGCAACTGGCTCCGAAACTTTTAGCCTACGCCGGAATGCTCGCAAGGCTCCTCCCCAACAAAGGGGGACCGGGTAGTGCGTGCCGTCGCCTGTACGACGGAGTGTTGCGTTCGAAAGCACTGTACGGTGCGCCGATATGGGCAGATGCTCTGAGCGCTCAGAATATGGTCTTGCTGCGGCGCCCGCAGCGAGCCATAGCGCAAAGAGCGGCTCGGGCGTACTGTACGGTGTCGTACGAAGCGGCTTGCGCAATCGCAGCCAGTCTACCGTGGGATCTCGAGGCGGGGGTACTGTCGCAGGTTTACCGGCGAAGTACTCTGGTACGCAGGGGCGGGGGTTGGCCAACCATGGAGGAGATCGGAACTTGGAGAGCGCAAGCTCGCGACGTTCTCTTCGAAAGGTGGTCGACCCGACTAGAGGGGTCCGCGGTGGGGAAGGAACTGGTTTCGGCCATCCAACCCATTCTGCGGCCCTACGTCGAAAGGCGGCACGGGACTCTAACGTTCCACCTTACACAACTCTTAACGGGGCACGGCTGCTTCGGGAAGTACTTGTGGGAGGTGGTCGGCATCGAGCCGGAGCCTACGTGTCGCCACTGTAACGGTGGGGCTGTGGACACGGCGGAGCATACGCGCGTCGTGTGCACGGCTTGGAGCGGGGAGCGTTCGGCTCTAATAGGTAGGATAGGACAAGACCTCTCGCTGCCGGCCGTGGTTCGCGCCATGGTCGACAGCGAAGAGGGCTGGGCCGCCGTCGTCTCATTCGCTGAGACAGTCATGACGGCAAAACGAGAGACGCTCAGAGAGAGGGAACGTAGCGGTTTGACGCTTCCTCCTCGCCGGCCCACAGCGTCGGGGCGGCGGCGTATGCAGTACGCCAGCCGCCTGGCCTTGGAAGGAGGATCGGGGGATCCACCGACCTAATAATGGCCCCGCGATGTGGCGCCCCTAGTGTTCAGGGGGCGCTAACATGTGACGTTACAGGGGAAGGGCATTGGCCCAACCCCTGGGAGTCGAGCCCGCTCGTTGGGCAACGCCGGCCGGATCGCAGTGAGCAAACGCCTGCCTATCCTGTGATCTGACCTGAAGGCGATGAAGTGGACATCGTGAGGTTTAGTGGGTATGCCCCGAAGAGGTGAGTCCCACATACGGCCTCCAGATACCCCCCATATCGGAGGTAGCATGCCTAATAGCATTCCTCACGTAAAAAAAAAAAAAAAACCTAACCTGGGGCGGGCCCCCGTAAGTGAGCTTTGAGTACGTCCTTGTCGTCCGGCCCTGGACCCCGACCTGACCACCGTAACGGAGTGGCAGGCGGGTGACCGAATCTCTGGCTCGATACTTGAGGGGCATTAAGAGCGATCAGTTATTTCTGAGCTTGCGGTACTTTTCAGTGCCAACAAAACGGTGCTTCTCAGCGCCAATAAGGTTAGAGGTCGTCTGACATCGGAAACGATGTCTGACGAGTGTTCTGGCCCTCAGGGGGCGGGGAGTGGGACTGAGAGGTCCCGCTCTCCTCTCCGAGGTGCGCGTGACCCTAAGGGGGCGGGGAAAGGGGCCGAAAGGCCCCGATCTCCCCTCCTGGGGGCTTTTAACCCTGAGGGGTCGGGGAGAGGGACCGAAAGGTCTCAATCCTCCCTCCCAGGGGTTTGCAAGGAGGCGCGCGTCCTACTGCCTCGTCTAGGCTCTAGGACGCAAACTCTGTCGGAGTCTTCCACCGACACCAGCGTCGGCACGGTGGTGTCTGTCGACTCGCGGCCGTCCTCCCCGGGCAGACTTTGGCGGAAACGCGCAAACTCTGCGTCGGACGGGGACTGCTCCGAGTCGGGAGACCGAGTGGATGCCGCTGAGGTCGGTGGCAAGAAACTGCGTGGTCGACCCCCGACCACAGGCCAGTATGTCGGCCTGGCGAAAGCCAAGGCCGAGCTCAACCTGGCCAAGGAGCGAGAGCTCCAACTTCGGGCAGAGGAGGAACTGGCGGAGGAGCTGCGGCAGCAGAAGGAGTCATTCCTTCTAAAACCGAGCAAACCGCAACAACAGGCGACCGTGTCATCTGCTCACCTACGGGCTGAGGAGTTGACACAGGCCATAGAGGCAGCTGTAGGGACCGTTCAGACGGTGGCGAAAAAGTCGTCACGTCTGAAGGGTCAATATGTGCGGGACCTCAATCTCGCGGCAAGCTCCATCCTGGAGTACGCTCGCGAGTTGAGGTCTCGCACAGAGTCGGACGAGGTGGCCAGGCTTCAGGCCGAGCTGGTCACCCTCCGAGCTGAAATAGGTGTTTTGAGGGAGCGGGCGGACTCGGCTCCCCTCACTATGAGCCGCGACGAGATCGCCTTTATGGTTGATGCGCGGCTCGAGGGGATACAGGACCGCCTGTTGCCCGAGAAACGGCTCCGTCCTCCGCTTCAGGCGGACATACGTAATGCTGCCGCAGCTGCCTCCGCGTCCTCTTCGGCCATAGGCGTCGAAGAGCCAGCGCTCCCCGCGTCGGCGCCAACCGCACCCCCCGCGTCTAAGGCCAAGGCTAAGGCCAAGGCCAAGGCCGCCCGTGGGGCGACACCTGTGGTGACCACACCTGCGGCGTCTACGCCTAAGCAGGCGCCACCTAAGGTGGCCAAACCCGCGGCGTCCGTGCCTGAGCAGGCACAACCTTCGAGGTTGCCTTCAACCTCGGAGACTGCCCCAGGCAACAAAAAAAAAAAGAAGAAAACGAGGAAGAGTGCTGCTGCCAAACAGGCAGCTGCCACTCAACAGCCTCGTCCGCTGCCACCTCCCCCCTCGTCGATGGACGAGGGATGGACTCTGGTGGCCAAGCGGGGCCCCACTAAGCCGGCAGCGAAACCCGCTCCGGCTGTGGCCTCAAAAAA
Organism: Cybosia mesomella; assembly: GCA_946251805.1. Classification (NCBI taxonomy): domain Eukaryota; kingdom Metazoa; phylum Arthropoda; class Insecta; order Lepidoptera; family Erebidae; genus Cybosia; species Cybosia mesomella. Next base: position 178,758 of record OX276400.1, read on the forward strand.
GGCGAGCCCTAAACTCCGCCCCCCGCGAACGGCTGCAGTGGTCATCACCCTGCAGCCTGGCGCGGTGGAGCAGGGCGCAACATATGCGGCCGTCCTTGCGGAGGCGGAAAAATCCATCGATCTCAAAGGCCTAGGGATCGATGGTGTCCGCTTCCGCAAGGCGGCGACGGGGGCACGGATCCTCGAGGTGGCTGGCGCCGGTAACGCCGAAAAGGCGAACGGGCTAGCCACCGAGCTCAAAAAAGTTTTGGGCGACGTGGTCCGCGTATCCCGACCGGAGAAATGTGCAGAACTGCGCATCTCCGGCCTGGATGATGCGGCCACTAAGGAGAAAATTGCATCGGCCATCGCAGCCGAGGGTGGGTGTGCCGTAGAGGCCGTGAAGGTTGGCGAGATTAATCGCCCAACTGGTAGGCTGGGATCGGTCTGGCTTAAGTGCCCTACCGCCGCAGCCCAAAGGGTGACCGATGGTCGCCGAATCTTGGTCGGGTGGTCGGTCGTCCGACCTACACTCTTAGAGCCCAGACAGCAGCGGTGTTTCCGCTGTCTGGAACCGGGCCACATCGGAGTGAAGTGCACTGTGGGCATTGACCGCAGCGGGCTTTGCTTCAACTGCGGCAAGCCCGGCCATGCGGCCGCAGCGTGCACTGCCGAACCCCACTGTCCGATATGCGCGGCAGGGGGCAAGGCGTCTGGTCACCGGCTGGGCAGCAAAGACTGCGCAGCGGGTGACCAGAAGCGGGGCAAGCGACCCCAGGGACGGCAGGCGGCGAAGGGTGGCCCCGTGGCGCCCTCGCAGTCTGTCGATCTCTCGCAGACCGAGGAGGCGATGGATACGGCCCACTCATAAATGGCGACTATCTCCTTCCTGCAGGCGAACATCAACCACTGCGTCGGAGCTCAGGACAATTTGTTCCAGTGCATGGCGCAGTGGCAGGCGTCGGTTACGGTGATCTCCGATCCGTACTACGTTCGCCCCCGCGACGACTGGGCGAGTGACCTCGACGGCTCAGTTGCGATCGTTACGCAACTGCACGTCCCCGGCTCCGCTCCCTTCGAGAAGGTCTTGAGGGGCCGGGGATGTGTGACGGTCACTTTAGGCGGCATCGCAGTGATCGGGGTGTACTGCCCTCCCAGCAAAACCCTCGCCGACTTCGAGCAACTGCTCTTAGAAATCGGGGGTATGGTGGAAGGGGTGCACCCTGCTCATGTCGTGATTGCCGGAGACTTCAACGCGCACTCGCGTGCTTGGGGATCACCGGACACCGACGATAGAGGAGAAGCGTTGGAAGAGTGGGCGGTGTCTACTGGCGTGGTGCTCCTCAACAGGGGGACGGTGAACACGTTCGTAGGGCCCCAAGGAGGCACATCGATTATTGACCTGACGTTCGCCAGCCCCGCGCTGGCACGCAGGGCGCGCAACTGGAGAGTCTTCGAGGGAGAGGAGAACTTGTCCGATCACCGATATATTCGGTTCGACATTTCCTCCTCGCCCGCGACGGCTGCATGGTCAAGTAATCGTCCCCTTAGCGGTGAAAATCCGCGCTGGCGAGTAGCCACGCTGGATCGGGAGCTGGCTATCGAGGCGGCCATCGTGGAACGGTGGGCTGGTGCCGGCACTACCCATCTGGACGTGGACGCAAAATCGGAGCAGCTCCAGGATTCGCTGACTCGCGTCTGTGACGCGGCTATGAGTAGGGCAAGGCCGGTTCCTCCTCGGAGACAGGTGTACTGGTGGCGCCCGCACCTCGCTGAGCTTCGGCAAGCGAGCTGGGCATCGCAACGCCGGTACACTCGTGCCCGGGGAAGACGGGTTAGGGACCTGGTCTTGGAAGCGGAGCTTCGCGCTGCGTGGCAGGCCGCCCGTGCGGTCTACAGCGCAGCGATCAAGTCGGCTAAGGAGGAGGCCTGGAGGGAGTGGCTTGAGACACTCGACAGAGATCCATGGGGGCGGCCATACAAGGTCATGAGCCACAAGCTCCGACCGTGGGCGCCCCCACTCACCAGGTCTCTGGAGCCCTCGTTCGTAGGACAAGTGGTCAGCACCCTATTTCCGGCGGCAGACGAATGGGTCCCTCCGACCATGTCGTCACGTAACCAGGAGCCAACAGCGGCGGAGGTCATTCCTCCCGTGTCCGAGGAGGAACTGGAGGTGGCCGTTCTGCGACTCAAGGCGAAGAACGGCGCCCCAGGCCCGGACGGAGTACCTGGACGGCTGATCACCTCGGTGATGCCGATTATCGGGGAGGATACGCGATCCCTCATGACGGAATGTCTGACGGGGGGGAGATTCCCGCGTACTTGGAAGATCGGGAAGCTCGTTCTTCTCGGTAAGAACGGCCGCCCAAAAGAGTCACCGTCGGCCTACCGCCCGATAGTACTGCTTGGCGAGATGAGCAAGCTGTTCGAGCGGGTGATCAGTGCTCGTCTCGTCAAGCACCTGGAGGGGGTAGGACCAGACTTGCACGACGGTCAATTTGGTTTTCGCCGCGGGAGGTCAACCCTAGATGCCATTTCGCACTTGCGGGAACGCGTGGGGGAGGCAGTCGACCAGGGAGAAGTGGTCCTTGCGGTCTCGCTGGATATCGCGAATGCGTTTAACACGCTTCCTTGGGCGACTGTCGCGGAGGCACTTAGGTACCACAAGGTTCCCGAGTACCTTAGGCAAGTGCTCGGGGACTACTTCGTCGGGCGCGCGATCGCGTATCCGTCGCGCGATCGGCTCGTCCGGCGAGAGATGTCATGCGGTGTTCCACAGGGGTCGGTCCTCGGGCCTCTCCTGTGGAACATCGGATTCGACTGGGTCCTGCGCGGTGCAAATCTCCGGGGAGTTGGTATACTTTGTTATGCCGACGATACCCTGGTCACCGCGCGGGCCCCCAATTTTCGCGATGCGGCGGTGCTGGCCACGGCTGGTGTGGCGCAAATAGTGCGCCGCATCAAGGCGTTAGGGCTCCGGGTGGCTCTCGAAAAATCTGAGGCTCTGTTTTTCCACGGGCCTCGGAGACCTCCACCTGTAGGCGCAAAAATCGTGGTAGGGGGCACCTCCATCGCTGTCGGGTCGAGGATGAAGTATTTAGGACTCGTTCTCGACAGTCGGTGGGGGTTTGTGGAGCACTTTCGGCAACTGGCTCCGAAACTTTTAGCCTACGCCGGAATGCTCGCAAGGCTCCTCCCCAACAAAGGGGGACCGGGTAGTGCGTGCCGTCGCCTGTACGACGGAGTGTTGCGTTCGAAAGCACTGTACGGTGCGCCGATATGGGCAGATGCTCTGAGCGCTCAGAATATGGTCTTGCTGCGGCGCCCGCAGCGAGCCATAGCGCAAAGAGCGGCTCGGGCGTACTGTACGGTGTCGTACGAGGCGGCTTGCGCAATCGCAGCCAGTCTACCGTGGGATCTCGAGGCGGGGGTACTGTCGCAGGTTTACCGGCGAAGTACTCTGGTACGCAGGGGCGGGGGTTGGCCAACCATGGAGGAGATCGGAACTTGGAGAGCGCAAGCTCGCGACGTTCTCTTCGAAAGGTGGTCGACCCGACTAGAGGGGTCCGCGGTGGGGAAGGAACTGGTTTCGGCCATCCAACCCATTCTGCGGCCCTACGTCGAAAGGCGGCACGGGACTCTAACGTTCCACCTTACACAACTCTTAACGGGGCACGGCTGCTTCGGGAAGTACTTGTGGGAGGTGGTCGGCATCGAGCCGGAGCCTACGTGTCGCCACTGTAGCGGTGGGGCTGTGGACACGGCGGAGCATACGCGCGTCGTGTGCACGGCTTGGAGCGGGGAGCGTTCGGCTCTAATAGGTAGTATAGGACAAGACCTCTCGCTGCCGGCCGTGGTTCGCGCCATGGTCGACAGCGAAGAGGGCTGGGCCGCCGTCGTCTCATTCGCTGAGACAGTCATGACGGCAAAACGAGAGACGCTCAGAGAGAGGGAACGTAGCGGTTTGACGCTTCCTCCTCGCAGGCCCACGGCGTCGGGGCGGCGGCGTATGCAGTACGCCAGCCGCCTGGCCTTGGAAGGAGGATCGGGGGATCCACCGACCTAATAATGGCCCCGCGATGTGGCGCCCCTAGTGTTCAGGGGGCGCTAACATGTGACGTTACAGGGGAAGGGCACTGGCCCAACCCCTGGGAGTCGAGCCCGCTCGTTGGGCAACGCCGGCCGGATCGCAGTGAGCAAACGCCTGCCTATCCTGTGATCTGACCTGAAGGCGATGAAGTGGACATCGTGAGGTTTAGTGGGTATGCCCCGAAGAGGTGAGTCCCACATACGGCCTCCAGATACCCCCCATATCGGAGGTAGCATGCCTAATAGCATTCCTCACGTAAAAAAAAAAAAAAAAAAAAAAACCTAACCTAACCTAACCTAACCTAACCTAACCTAACCTAACCTATCACCGATATATTCGGTTCGACATTTCCTCCTCGCCCGCGACGGCTGCATGGTCAAGTAATCGTCCCCTTAGCGGAGAAAATCCGCGCTGGCGAGTAGCCACGCTGGATCGGGAGCTGGCTATCGAGGCGGCCATCGTGGAACGGTGGGCTGGTGCCGGCACTACCCATCTGGACGTGGACGCAAAATCGGAGCAGCTCCAGGATTCGCTGACTCGCGTCTGTGACGCGGCTATGAGTAGGGCAAGGCCGGTTCCTCCTCGGAGACAGGTGTACTGGTGGCGCCCGCACCTCGCTGAGCTTCGGCAAGCGAGCTGGGCATCGCAACGCCGGTACACTCGTGCCCGGGGAAGACGGGTTAGGGACCTGGTCTTGGAAGCGGAGCATCGCGCTGCGTGGCAGGCCGCTCGTGCGGTCTACAGCGCAGCGATCAAGTCGGCTAAGGAGGAGGCCTGGAGGGAGTGGCTTGAGACACTCGACAGAGATCCATGGGGGCGGCCATACAAGGTCATGAGTCACAAGCTCCGACCGTGGGCGCCCCCACTCACCAGGTCTCTTGAGCCCTCGTTCGTAGGACAAGTGGTCAGCACCCTATTTCCGGCAGCAGACGAATGGGTCCCTCCGACCATGTCGTCACGTAACCAGGAGCCAACAGCGGCGGAGGTCATTCCTCCCGTGTCCGAGGAGGAACTGGAGGTGGCCGTTCTGCGACTCAAGGCGAAGAACGGCGCCCCAGGCCCGGACGGAGTACCTGGACGGCTGATCACCTCGGTGATGCCGATTATCGGGGAGGATACGCGATCCCTCATGACGAAATGTCTGACGGGGGGGAGATTCCCGCGTACTTGGAAGATCGGGAAGCTCGTTCTTCTCGGTAAGAACGGCCGCCCAAAAGAGTCACCGTCGGCCTACCGCCCGATAGTACTGCTTGGCGAGATGAGCAAGCTGTTCGAGCGGGTGATCAGTGCTCGTCTCGTCAAGCACCTGGAGGGGGTAGGACCAGACTTGCACGACGGTCAATTTGGTTTTCGCCGCGGGAGGTCAACCCTAGATGCCATTTCGCACTTGCGGGAACGCGTGGGGGAGGCAGTCGACCAGGGAGAAGTGGTCCTTGCGGTCTCGCTGGATATCGCGAATGCGTTTAACACGCTTCCTTGGGCGACTGTCGCGGAGGCACTTAGGTACCACAAGGTTCCCGAGTACCTTAGGCAAGTGCTCGGGGACTACTTCGTCGGGCGCGCGATCGCGTATCCGTCGCGCGATCGGCTCGTCCGGCGAGAGATGTCATGCGGTGTTCCGCAGGGGTCGGTCCTCGGCCCTCTCCTGTGGAACATCGGATTCGACTGGGTCCTGCGCGGTGCAAATCTCCGGGGAGTTGGTATACTTTGTTATGCCGACGATACCCTGGTCACCGCGCGGGCCCCCAATTTTCGCGATGCGGCGGTGCTGGCCACGGCTGGTGTGGCGCAAGTAGTGCGCCGCATCAAGGCGTTAGGGCTCCGGGTGGCTCTCGAAAAATCTGAGGCTCTGTTTTTCCACGGGCCTCGGAGACCTCCACCTGTAGGCGCAAAAATCGTGGTAGGGGGCACCTCCATCGCTGTCGGGTCGAGGATGAAGTATTTAGGACTCGTTCTCGACAGTCGGTGGGGGTTTGTGGAGCACTTTCGGCAACTGGCTCCGAAACTTTTAGCCTACGCCGGAATGCTCGCAAGGCTCCTCCCCAACAAAGGGGGACCGGGTAGTGCGTGCCGTCGCCTGTACGACGGAGTGTTGCGTTCGAAAGCACTGTACGGTGCGCCGATATGGGCAGATGCTCTGAGCGCTCAGAATATGGTCTTGCTGCGGCGCCCGCAGCGAGCCATAGCGCAAAGAGCGGCTCGGGCGTACTGTACGGTGTCGTACGAGGCGGCTTGCGCAATCGCAGCCAGTCTACCGTGGGATCTCGAGGCGGGGGTACTGTCGCAGGTTTACCGGCGAAGTACTCTGGTACGCAGGGGCGGGGGTTGGCCAACCATGGAGGAGATCGGAACTTGGAGAGCGCAAGCTCGCGACGTTCTCTTCGAAAGGTGGTCGACCCGACTAGAGGGGTCCGCGGTGGGGAAGGAACTGGTTTCGGCCATCCAACCCATTCTGCGGCCCTACGTCGAAAGGCGGCACGGGACTCTAACGTTCCACCTTACACAACTCTTAACGGGGCACGGCTGCTTCGGGAAGTACTTGTGGGAGGTGGTCGGCATCGAGCCGGAGCCTACGTGTCGCCACTGTAGCGGTGGGGCTGTGGACACGGCGGAGCATACGCGCGTCGTGTGCACGGCTTGGAGCGGGGAGCGTTCGGCTCTAGTAGGTAGGATAGGACAAGACCTCTCGCTGCCGGCCGTGGTTCGCGCCATGGTCGACAGCGAAGAGGGCTGGGCCGCCGTCGTCTCATTCGCTGAGACAGTCATGACGGCAAAACGAGAGACGCTCAGAGAGAGGGAGCGTAGCGGTTTGACGCTTCCTCCTCGTCGGCCCACAGCGTCGGGGCGGCGGCGTATGCAGTACGCCAGCCGCCTGGCCTTGGAAGGAGGATCGGGGGATCCACCGACCTAATAATGGCCCCGCGATGTGGCGCCCCTAGTGTTCAGGGGGCGCTAACATGTGACGTTACAGGGGAAGGGCACTGGCCCAACCCCTGGGAGTCGAGCCCGCTCGCTGGGCAACGCCGGCCGGATCGCAGTGAGCAAACGCCTGCCTATCCTGTGATCTGACCTGAAGGCGATGAAGTGGACATCGTGAGGTTTAGTGGGTATGCCCCGAAGAGGTGAGTCCCACATACGGCCTCCAGATACCCCCCATATCGGAGGTAGCATGCCTAATAGCATTCCTCACGTAAAAAAAAAAAAAAAAAAAACCTAACCTAACCTAACCTAACCTAACCTAACCTAACCAAAGTTCTGCACCGGTACGGAACCGAAATGTAGCCACTGTGGCGGGCTCCATTTGAGAGTCGCGTGCCCGGACTACAATACCGGTGTAGAGCCAACTTGCTGCAACTGCCAGCGGGAGAAGCTGAGCGGCACGAGCCACAGTGTGTTCAGCACCTCGTGTCCGGTAAGAACGAGATGGGATAATATAGCGAGGTCCTCCACTCAGTACCGGTGCTAACGTGGTCCCAGGGAACGCGCCCCCCTATAGAGTGCTGCAGGCAAACCTCCAAAGGAAGAAGCTGGCAACTGAAGAGCTCATACTCGAAGCCTCAAGGCGTAAAGCCACCGTCGCTCTATTACAGGAACCCTACGTAGGTAAATCGGCAAGAATGAAGGCATACCAGGGCGTCAGGGTCTTCCAGAACACTGGGCAAGGAGGAGGGACTGTGAAGGCGGCTATTGCCGTCTTCGATCCGACTGTGGACGTCGTACAGTACCCGCAACTCACCACTAACAACATCATTGTGGTGGGGATCCGGACCAGTGCCTGGACGATCACGCTGGTATCCTACTACTTTGAACCGAGGCCGGAGCCTCTGGGGCCCTATATAGAGCGACTTAAGGAGGTGAGGCGAGCTCTAGGTTCCCAGCTTGTTCTTATTGGAGGGGACGCTAATGCGAAGAGCACTTGGTGGGGCCATAAGTCCGAAGACGACAGAGGCAAGCTACTGAGTGGAGCCCTCGCTGAGATGGACCTCCATGTCCTGAATAGTGGAAATATTCCAACTTTCGATACTGTGAGAGGCGGAAAGAGATACCACAGCTACGTGGACGTCACGGCCTGCACGAGCAATATGCTCCCCTGGGTGGACGCCTGGAGGGTTGAAGAGGGTCTCACGGGGTCAGACCACAACGGCATATGGATCAACCTTAGACTGGAAAAGGCCAAGGGAACTAGAATAGAGCGCACAACCCGCACTTACAACACCGGGAAGGCCAACTGGGATGCTTTCCGGGCCAGTGTCGCTCGATCGTTCTCGGATATCGATATAGGCGAAACGAGTCACAATAGTGAACTAGATACTCTAGTCGAATCATATACGGGAGCGGTCGAGAGAGCGTGCCGGGAGAGCATCCCAGTTAAAAAACCGGCGGGGTTGATCTCTATGCCGTGGTGGTCGAAAACACTCGATGAGCTTAGAAAGTCCGTCAACACCAAAAGGCGTCGCATCAGGAACGCAGCGCCGGACCGAAGAGAGATGGTGGTAGCGTTGTATCTGGAACAAAAGGAGATGTATGAATCTGAAGTAAGAAAGGCACAGGTCGAAAGTTGGAAGAACTTCTGCGGAAAGCAGGACAGGGAGGGCCTCTGGGAGGGTATTTACCGGATCATTAGTAGGGCCACAGCAAGGGAGGAGGATACTCCGCTTGCCGCCGATGGATCTTACCTGGACGCAAAAGGTTCGGTGGAATTACTTGCCCGAACATTCTACCCGACCGACAGGGCAGAGGAGGACAACGAGGGGCATCGAAGATTACGTGAAAAAGCAAAAGAGGTGGACAATGAAAGGGGTCATTGTGAGGATGACCCACCCTTTAAGCTGAGCGAACTCTTCGATGCCCTTCAGAAGTTCAACCCCAAGAAAGCTCCGGGGGCGGATGGCTTTACGGCAGATATCTGCACCCACGCCATTGGGGCCGACCCCTTACTTTTCCTGAAGCTGCTGAATCGGTGCCTCCGCCACGGCTACTTTCCTAAGATATGGAAGGAAGCCGTGGTGGTTGCACTGAGGAAGCCAGGAAAGGACTCGTACACCGTCCCCAAATCGTACAGACCTATTGGTCTACTACCCGTTTTGGGGAAGGTGTACGAGAGAATGCTGGTTGCCCGTCTCAAGTTTTACCTTTTGCCGAGGATTAGTCCTCGCCAGTACGGCTTCATGCCCCAAAGGAGCACCGAAGACGCCCTCTATGACCTCATGGGGCACATAAGGGCTCGTCTCGATGAGAAGAGAATAGTCCTTATGGTGTCCTTGGACATAGAGGGCGCCTTCGATAGCGCCTGGTGGCCCGCTATAAAAGTACGGCTGGCGGAGGAGGGGTGTCCGGCAAACTTGAGACGAGTAATCAGTAGTTACCTTAGCGACAGGGAGGTAAGGGTAAGGTATGCGGGCGAGGAGTGCAGACGCTCTACGGAGAAGGGATGCGTCCAGGGTTCAATCGGCGGACCCTTGTTGTGGAACCTGCTACTGGATCCACTTCTACATAAATTAGAAAATAGGGCGGTTTACGTTCAGGCCTTTGCGGACGATGTGGTGTTGGTGTTCGATGGGGACAGTGCTCTGGAGATTGAGAGACAGGCCAATGCCTCTCTCGAGCATGTGCGGGAGTGGGGCATCGGAATGAAGCTGAAATTCGCACCGCACAAAACCTGTGCGATGGTAATCACGCGGAGGCTTAAGTACGATGTCCCACGCCTCAGCATGGGCGGGATAGACATTGGACTGTCCGACCACATCAAAATCCTAGGGCTCACCATCGACCACAAACTCACATTCAACACACATGTCACAAACGTATGCAGAAAGGCGATCGGCATCTACCACAAGCTCGCGAGGATGGCCCGGATCAGCTGGGGATTACATCCTGAGGTGATCCGGACCATCTATAACGCGGCCGTGGAGCCGACGATTCTGTATGCAGCTAGCAGTTGGTGCGCGGCGGTGGACAAGCTTGGTGTCAGAAAGCAGCTGAACGTGGTACAGCGCGGATTCGCCCAAAAGCTGACCAAGAGTTACCGGACAGTCTCCCTGCACTCAGGGTTGATCCTGGCTGGCATGCTCCCTCTGGACCTCAGAGTCCGTGAGGTGGCCTCGTTGTACGAGGCCAAGAGAGGAGTGTCCCAGCCATGGTTGAGAGACAGGGAGATTGAACGGATGGCTCCAGCTAAAGAGGAGCCTCACCCCGCGGAGCATATGAACCTGGAGTTCTTAAGCCTGGTAGACGAGGATCAATACCAACGCACTAATACTATCGAGACGCGTATATTCACGGACGGGAGTAGGATTGAGGGTCGCGTCGGCGCCGCGTTATCCATCTGGAATAACGGGGCCGAAACCGGGACCCTCAAACTTGCTCTCTCGCCGCACTGTACCGTCTACCAGGCCGAGCTCCTGGCCATATGCAAAGCGACCAGTGAGGTCCTCAGGCGAGGCGCGGCCACTTTCGGCATCCTCAGCGACAGCAGAGCCGCTCTCCTGACGGTCATAAACCGTCATGCCCTCCACCCCCTGGCCGTTGAAGCCAGGAATAACATCAAACGGGGCTTGACCCAGGGCAAGGAAATTTCCTTATTCTGGGTCAAGGCCCACGCGGGGCTGGAGGGCAACGAACGAGCCGACCAGCTGGCTAAGGAGGCGGCCCTGTTGTCGAAGAGGGCTCCGCACTACAGTCTGTGCCCAGTTTCATTCGTCAAGCGTGGCCTGCGGCAGATCACGCTTGACGAATGGAACGAAAGGTACAGGATGGGTGACACAGCTTCTGGCACCAAGCTCTTCTTCCCATGCGCTGTGGCGGCATACAGAACCGTCCGCAAGATGGAGATCGCCAGCACTACAACCCAATTGTTGACGGGGCATGGTGGGTTCTCCGAATACTTGACCCGGTTCAAGTGTAAGGAGAATCCATCATGCGCCTGTGAACCGGGGGTCGAGGAGACAGTCGCACATTTGATCGTGGACTGCCCAATCTACGCAGGAGTCAGATTTAACATTGAAAGAAAATTGAATTTAAAGATTGAGAAAGCTAATTTTCCAAAGCTAATAGATAAACATGCAGAGGAGTTTCTCAAATTCGCAGAACATATAATAGTAAGAGTCAACAGAAAAAATAGCACATAATAACCTCTGGCATGCATAATTGTATGCCTGGCCAGAAGGTTAAACTTTTTGTCTACAAATAAGAAAACTGAACTGTAAAACTATTAGAATAAGAATTTTGTGTATTAGCAATAAGTAAACAAGTGTACATTAGCATAAATAGCGGTGAATGAACTTAAGAAAACCAAACTGTGTAAAATTAGTATAGTATAATAAGTATCTTTGTATACCTAAGCAATAAGTAAAACAAATGTACATAAGCATAAATAGCAACAAAATGTAACAGACTACATAGTAAATAAAATAGAAATAAGAAACAGTAATAAAGAAATAGAGTAGTTATAAGAAAAGTTATGGAAAAATAAAGAAAACAATAAAAATATAGTCCCCCTACCCTACCCCATATCCCAATAGTATGAAAGGAATGGAATGAAAGTACGAGAGGAATAAAAGCGAGAACTGGTATGGTAATAGAGGACAGGAATGAAAGCGAGATTTACATTAAGTTAAGACTAGATAAAGAAGAAGTTAACCCTGAGTGGGTTTTTCGTAAAGAAAGTTGATAGATAAGACTAGGTAATATATATTGTTTGAGCGTAGGCTTTGGCCATGCCAAAGATGCTAGAAAAAAAAAAAAAAAAAAAAAAAAAAAAAAAAAAAAAAAAAACCTAACCTAACCTTTTTTTTTTTTTTTTTTTGTTTAGGCAGGAAAAAATGTACCTTCCGCATACCGCGCAGCGCGGGGACGCCGCGCGGTTATGTGGGGCTCTCACCACACTAAAACAACCTGCCGTGTGCCATACACCGCGACTTAGTGAGTGAACCGTCGGAAATACTTCGCACTCATCGACGGAACACTCAAGCGCCGGCCCGCAAAGGTGCGGTGCGGGCCCGTCTTCTAGGCGATGTCCAGGCACACCGGGACATCACCCCTTCGCGGGGGGCTCTACTGCGGGTGGAGGGCAATCCCCGGCCCGTCCACCCGCGGCCCCACTAGGGCGGCATGAGGCGCATGAATGCGCGCGCACGCCGCCCAGTTCGCGGGCGGCGGATCGGATCTGCGAGGCCGTCTGCCTCTTTGATCCTCTCCGCCGCCTCCTTCCGCGAGATGACTTCCTCGCAGAAGGACGCGACCGCGGTGAAACACCACACGACGTCGCCACGGCCGCCGGCCTTGGAGGACCCCCACGCCCAGACCAGGCGTTGAGGTCCCCCATGACCAGCACGTGACCTGAGGTCACTTGCCGCATCGAGGTCTCCAGTCATAGGATGAAGTCCCCGAAACCGCTCAACCTCCGGTTGGTCGGCAGCGACATCTCCCGGACCCTTGTCTCTTGGCGACAAGGGGGGGAAATGAAGCGCCGCGGAGGCGGCGATTGCCACGGTTCCATCGTACGAACTGACCCAATTTGGGCGGCTCAGAACGATACATGGATCCGCGGCTACGGCAAGGCCTATGGACCACTGGATGTAGAGACCGGGATCCATTAATGGAGCGCGGTCTCTACATCCTCCTCCATTTGCGACGGCGACGTCGGTGTCACGGCGCTGGTAGCGGCCTCGGTCGAGCGACCGGCCCCCAGCTTTGGCGTAGAAGCCGAGGTGCGGGGTTGTCTACAACCCTCACGGCCCAGCAAGTGGTTAGCGGGCAGCTTGCCCGCGGCACATGCCGGGCAGTGAGGGGGGGCGGAGCACTCCGCCGCCTTGTGCCCGGGTTGACCGCAGCGGAAACATAATCCGCTGCAGTCGAAGCAGCTGGTGCATTTAACACGAGCGTGCCCGGCCGCCATGCATTTATAGCACCTCATGGGCCGGCTCTCCAGGACCGTGACCCTGGCTGAGATCCAGCCCACGAGGAGCCTGCCGGCATCGGCCAAAACTTTGACCGAGGCGACCGGACAGCTCGCCCACACTGCACCAACGCCACCGGGACCGGGGCGGATGGTGCCGACCTTGATTTGGTCCGGGCTGCACTTAGTAGCCGAAGCTATGGCCTCCCGGACGTCGTCGGCAGTCGTGAAGTCCGCCAGACCCGAAATGCGCACCTCGGCGCATTTGGTTGGCCTGGCGATCTTCACGCCTTCCACCCCACTGAACAAACCCCGCAGCTTCTCAGCCACGACGTCGGCTCTCCTACCGCCTTCTGCCCCCGGGAACTCGAGAATCCGAGCCCCCGTACGGGCGAGGCGCGTTCGGGCACCTACGCCTCCGAGATCGGAGACGTCGATGCCCTGTTTGGCCCTCAGGAGAACCTGGCCGTAGCTGAGGCCACGCTCCACCGCCTCCGGCGCCACCGTGATCACCACGGCGGCGGATTTGGGCGGCGTGAGCTTCCTCGGCTTCTTGCCGTCCGTTTGCGGGGCTGCGGCCGCCTTTGCCGCAGCCTTCTTCCTCTTCTTCTTGCCTCCCCTCTTCCTCCGGCTCACCGTCTGCCAGCCCTCGCTGTCCGGCTGAGCGGAAGTCGAGGGGACGGGAGCCGAGGAGGCAGGTGTAAGTGCCACGGGAGGGGGGGCACGTCTAGCCTTGGCTGGGGCCCGCGAGGGCGCCTGCACCGGTCGTAGGGGTGGGAAGTCCACCCTTGGGCCAGCTGCTGCGGGACCCGCAGGCCGCACAGTCGACGCACTATGCGTCGCCGCCGCGATCGAGGGCGCCGGCGCCGCCTGCACCCGCCTCATTGCCGCCGTCGTAAGGCGGCGGGGCTCAGGAGGCAGCCTCGCCTCCAACGACTCGAGCTTTGCGTCGACCATATAGCCGACGCTCAGCATCACCTCCCTCATGAACTCCTGCGAGAGCAGGCCCGAGGGAGGTACCACGGAGGGTGAGGGCGTTGGGGCCACCTCTTCTGGCTCCGCCGCTGGCACCTCTTCGTGCGCAGCAGGCGATGAAGGCGCAGCAGGCGGCGCCATTACCGCGGCAGGCGGAGAAACCGGCGCCAACGAAGCCTTCGATAGGCGACGTATCTCCGCCTGCATTTGCTGCATCTCCTCTTGGAGGGTTGCCAGCTCGGCGGCTTGGCGCCTGTTGGCGACTAAAAGCCGCCGCGTCTCATCTGAGACGGTGCGGCCTGAAAGGGCCTCCACCGCCTCCTTCAGCCCGGAAGCTGCCAATTTAAGGGCCTTTTGATACGTACCCTTCAGGTTCGTGGATTTGGTGGCCACATCGATTATGATGGCCACGCTCTTCAGGGACCTATCCATGAGCTCCGCTGCCGAATGCGGGTTTCCAGTCGCACTCGAGTCGAGCTCGGCAGATAACTGCTCCACCCGCCCGAGCGCAGCCTGCTCCTCATCGGCACGCCGACGTGCCAGATCCGCCCTGCGGGTGGATCCGAGACCACCTGTCCCCGATCGGCCCCTTCCCGCGCTGGAGAGCTTAGCGGGAGGCTGAGCAGCCCCGCCGGACTCGACGGAGTCGTCCAGAGCCTCCACTGAGCCCTCCAGTGGGCGCTTTTGCGCCTTCCAAAACTTTGAAGAGAGGTTCAACGAGCTCGTTGAACCCCTCTCCGACGACGACGCGGCCTCCATATCCGCCTCTACCTCCTCGCAAACTGAGGCGGCACGGACACGGTCCGACCGCCGCAGCTCAACCAACGGCTGCCAAGAGGCCGCCGTTCCAACCTGAACGCTCCCGGAGGCCGTAGTGGCCTCTGGAAGCTCTTTGTCGCACTGGGCGACTATGCTCGCTGTGGAGCTCTGCTTTTTTGGGTTTTGGGGTTTTTTTGGTTTGAGTTTTAGACTATCCATGAAATTCCCACGAGCATGAGACGAAAGGATTACACTTCCCGGGTGACGCTCATTCCGGGAAGCGGGGTACATACTGTGGAGGTCCCCAGGTGTCCACAGGTTTTTACGACTTCGCTGTCGGGTCTTATAGACTTTTCCTTGTCGCGGGCCGGCCAATGAAGGCAAGCCCCGCGTCCTCCGAGATCACATCTTCCCGCATGTGGCTAGCATGCAGGTCCTTGACGATCACCCGGAGATTACGCGACGCGGGAGGGCAGCCACCCCTCCCATCACCGACGGCGGCACGAATGCCTGTCAGCCCCTGCGCGAGCAGAGGGCCGACCCGTCCCTGGATCCTCGCGGATCCCTCGCGGGCCTAGCAGGCCCGCCATACCACGACCCCCCCGTGCAATGGGGTCAGCTAGCCCTGAAAAGGGCTGGAACGTTAGCCGTCGACGTTGACGCCAGCTACTCCAGAGGAGCAATCAATGATGCGTCATCGCCCACGTTGCCCAGGGTGCACCGCGAGGAGGTGTTCCGTCGCACCCCAACCTTTTTTTTTTTTTTTTTTTTTTTTTGTTTTTTTTTTTTTTTTTGTTCAGGCAGGAAAAAATGTACCTCATCCGCATACCGCGCGGCGCGGGGACGCCGCGCGGTTATGTGGGGCTCTCACCACACTAAAACAACCTGCCGTGTGCCATACACCGCGACTTAGTGAGTGAACCGTCGGAAATACTACGCACTCATCGACGGAACACTCATGCGCCGGCCCGCAAGGTGCGGTGCGGGCCCGTCTCTAGGCGATGTCCAGACACACCGGGACATCACCCCTTCGCGGGGGGCTCTACTGCGGGTGGAGGGCATACCCCGGCCCATCCACCCGCGGCCTCACTAGGGCGGCATGAGGCGCAGGAATCTGCGCGCACGCCGCCCAGCTCGCGGGCGGCGGATCGGATCCGCGAGGCCGTCTGCCTCTCTGATCCTCTCCGCCGCCTCCTTCTGCGAGATGACATCCTCGCAGAAGGACGCGACCGCGGTAAAACTCCTCTCGCTGCGTGCCATGGAGCGCAGGATGGCCGGCAGCGAGAGGTCGACTCCCACTGTTGCCACGAGATCACGGCGCTGCACCGCCCAGGCCGGACAAGCCTCGAGCGTGTGCTGCGCCGTGTCCTCGCGGCAGGGACAGTGATGACAGGCGGGACTCGATTCCCTCCTGGCGACCGAGTACAGATACTTTCCGAAGCAGCCGTGCTCGGAAAGCATCTGAGTCAGTCGGAAGGAAAGGGTCCCGTGCTGTCTCTCCGTCCACTCGACAATGACCGGCTGGAGCGCCGCCACGGTGCGATGACCTGCACTCGGGGACTCCAGCCGGGACGACCATTTAGCCATGATGGCTAGGCGGGCGGCATCTCGCCACCCGCGGACCTCTTCGGGCGGAGGCCGACTGCCACTATCCGCCCGATGCTGCGTCGTCAGTCGATAAACTTCAGCGAGCACTTCCGCCTCCAGATCCCACGGAGGAGTTCCGGCCAATGCGCAGGCCGCTTCCGTTGACACGGTGCGGTACCCGCGTATGGCCCTGACCGCCACAATACGTTGGGCCCTCAAAAGCGTGGGCCTATTGCGGGCAGTCAGGGCGTCCGCCCACACCGGTGCGCCGTACAGCGCCATTGACCGGATCACCCCGGTATACAACCGTCGGCAGCCGATACTGGCTCCACCCAGGTTTGGCAAAAGCCTCCCCAGGGCGGATGCGGCGCCGACGAGTTTCGGGGCGAGCCTACGGAAGTGCTCGTCGAAGTGCCACCTGGAGTCGATATATAGGCCCAGATACTTAATCTGGGCCGCCACCGGTACGAGGACCGAACGGATCTCGATCGAGGCGCGAGGCGGCGGGCGGCGGTAAGGCCCGTGGAAGAACACGGCCTCCGTCTTCTCAACCGCCACCCGCAGGCCCAACGCCTCGATCCGTCCGACCACCTGGGAGACTCCCACGGTGGCCAGGTGCGCCGCCTCCTCGAAGCTTTCCCCCGGGGCCGTGACGAGAGTGTCATCCGCGTAGCAGATGACACCCAGCCCGGGAGGAAAGACTCCGCGGAGGACCCAATCATAGCCGATGTTCCACAGGAGCGGCCCTAAGACCGACCCCTGAGGAACACCGCACGACACGGGTCGCTGCAGCACACGTCCGTCGCAGTCCTCGTACAACACACGCCTCTCCTGCAGATAGTCTGCCACTAGCCGCCTCAGGTAGACGGGCACCCCGTGATAGCGGAGCGCCTCCCTGATGCAGCTGAACGGCAGACTATTGAATGCGTTGGCGATGTCCAAAGACACCGCCAACATCACTCCGCCGCGGCTCACAACCTCCTCGGCAGCAGCCCTCAGATGCAGGATCGCATCGACCGTCGAACGCCCCACCCGGAAACCGAATTGAGCGTCCGACAGGTCGGGCCCCACTGTAGTGAGATGCTCGACGATGCGGGCAGCGAGAATTTTCTCGAACAACTTACCCGCCTCGTCGAGCAGCACTATGGGCCTAAAGGCTGATGCCGAATTGGCGGGCCGTCCAGGCTTCTGCAGGAGTACCAGCTTCCCGCTTTTCCAGCAATCAGGGAACCGGCCGGACGCTAGGCAGGCGTCCAGCAGTTCCCTGAGGCGGTCCTCCATGTGGTCGAGGGCCAGGGCCAACACACGGGCAGGAACCCCGTCAGGCCCGGGGGCGTCGCACCCCAACCTTTTTTTTTTTTTTTTTTTTTTTTTTTTTTTTTTTTTTTTTTTTGTTCAGGCAGGAAAAAATGTACCTCATCCGCATACCGCGCGGCGCGGGGACGCCGCGCGGTTATGTGGGGCTCTCACCACACTAAAACAACCTGCCGTGTGCCATACACCGCGACTTAGTGAGTGAACCGTCGGAAATACTACGCACTCATCGACGGAACACTCATGCGCCGGCCCGCAAGGTGCGGTGCGGGCCCGTCTCTAGGCGATGTCCAGACACACCGGGACATCACCCCTTCGCGGGGGGCTCTACTGCGGGTGGAGGGCATACCCCGGCCCATCCACCCGCGGCCTCACTAGGGCGGCATGAGGCGCAGGAATCTGCGCGCACGCCGCCCAGCTCGCGGGCGGCGGATCGGATCCGCGAGGCCGTCTGCCTCTCTGATCCTCTCCGCCGCCTCCTTCTGCGAGATGACATCCTCGCAGAAGGACGCGACCGCGGTAAAACTCCTCTCGCTGCGTGCCATGGAGCGCAGGATGGCCGGCAGCGAGAGGTCGACTCCCACTGTTGCCACGAGATCACGGCGCTGCACCGCCCAGGCCGGACAAGCCTCGAGCGTGTGCTGCGCCGTGTCCTCGCGGCAGGGACAGTGATGACAGGCGGGACTCGATTCCCTCCTGGCGACCGAGTACAGATACTTTCCGAAGCAGCCGTGCTCGGAAAGCATCTGAGTCAGTCGGAAGGAAAGGGTCCCGTGCTGTCTCTCCGTCCACTCGACAATGACCGGCTGGAGCGCCGCCACGGTGCGATGACCTGCACTCGGGGACTCCAGCCGGGACGACCATTTAGCCATGATGGCTAGGCGGGCGGCATCTCGCCACCCGCGGACCTCTTCGGGCGGAGGCCGACTGCCACTATCCGCCCGATGCTGCGTCGTCAGTCGATAAACTTCGGCGAGCACTTCCGCCTCCAGATCCCACGGAGGAGTTCCGGCCAATGCGCCGGCCGCTTCCGTTGACACGGTGCGGTACCCGCGTATGGCCCTGACCGCCACAATACGTTGGGCCCTCAAAAGCGTGGGCCTATTGCGGGCAGTCAGGGCGTCCGCCCACACCGGTGCGCCGTACAGCGCCATTGACCGGATCACCCCGGTATACAACCGTCGGCAGCCGATACTGGCTCCACCCAGGTTTGGCAAAAGCCTCCCCAGGGCGGATGCGGCGCCGACGAGTTTCGGGGCGAGCCTACGGAAGTGCTCGTCGAAGTGCCACCTGGAGTCGATATATAGGCCCAGATACTTAATCTGGGCCGCCACCGGTACGAGGACCGAACGGATCTCGATCGAGGCGCGAGGCGGCGGGCGGCGGTAAGGCCCGTGGAAGAACACGGCCTCCGTCTTCTCAACCGCCACCCGCAGGCCCAACGCCTCGATCCGTCCGACCACCTGGGAGACTCCCACGGTGGCCAGGTGCGCCGCCTCCTCGAAGCTTTCCCCCTGGGCCGTGACGAGAGTGTCATCCGCGTAGCAGATGACACCCAGCCCGGGAGGAAAGACTCCGCGGAGGACCCAATCATAGCCGATGTTCCACAGGAGCGGCCCTAAGACCGACCCCTGAGGAACACCGCACGACACGGGTCGCTGCAGCACACGTCCGTCGCAGTCCTCGTACAACACACGCCTCTCCTGCAGATAGTCTGCCACTAGCCGCCTCAGGTAGACGGGCACCCCGTGATAGCGGAGCGCCTCCCTGATGCAGCTGAACGGCAGACTATTGAATGCGTTGGCGATGTCCAAAGACACCGCCAACATCACTCCGCCGCGGCTCACAACCTCCTCGGCAGCAGCCCTCAGATGCAGGATCGCATCGACCGTCGAACGCCCCACCCGGAAACCGAATTGAGCGTCCGACAGGTCGGGCCCCACTGTAGTGAGATGCTCGACGATGCGGGCAGCGAGAATTTTCTCGAACAACTTACCCGCCTCGTCGAGCAGCACTATGGGCCTAAAGGCTGATGCCGAATTGGCGGGCCGTCCAGGCTTCTGCAGGAGTACCAGCTTCCCGCTTTTCCAGCAATCAGGGAACCGGCCGGACGCTAGGCAGGCGTCCAGCAGTTCCCTGAGGCGGTCCTCCATGTGGTCGAGGGCCAGGGCCAACCCACGGGCAGGAACCCCGTCAGGCCCGGGGGCGGTGTTCTTTGAACGAATTCGCAGAACAGCCACCCCCACCTCCGTCTCCGTGACGGGCGGAACATCCTCCCCTACAACCCCCTCGTCCTCGGCCACAGGGGCCATGGACGGGGGTGTATGCTCCGCCCGATTCGGGAAAAGGCCCTCGACCAGTCGCACCCCAACCTAACCTAACCTAACCTAACCTAACCTAACCTAATGGCGTCCCGCGATCGAGACAACTCAAATCGGATGTACTGGTGATCCGACCCGGTTGTCTCGTCGTTCAGGACACGCCAGTTCCTTACACGTGTAGCAAGCGCGGGGGTAGTGAACGAAAGGTCCACTATCGACCGCCCCCACGGCTTGATACACGTGGCGGTGGTGCCTCTGTTTAGGAGACAGAGGCCCACCGAGTCTGCCCACTCTGTTACGACGTCGCCGCGGCCGCTAGTCTCGGAGGACCCCCACGCCGTAGACCAGGCGTTGAAGTCCCCCATGACCAGCACGTGACCTGAGGTCACTTGCCGCATCGAGGTTTCCAGTCGGAAGATGAATTCCTCGAAATCGCTCAACCTCCGGTTGGGGGAGAAGTAAACACCGTAAACGGTGATACCTCCCCAGTCGGCAGCGACATATCCCGGACCCTTGTCTCTTAGCGACAAGGGGGGGAAATGAAGCGCCGTGGAGGCGACGATTGCCACGTTTCCGTCCACCGAAAATGAACCGACCCAATTGGGGCGGTTCGGGACGATGTACGGATCCGCGGCTACGGCAAGGCCTATGGACCACTGCGCCATGTTTTGCAGGAGGAGGTCCTGCGCACCGGCGCAGTGGTTCAGGTTCACTTGAAGGATGTTGCAGTCACGATCCATTAATGGATCTCGACTACAACATCCTCCTCCATGCGCAACGGCGACGTCGATGGTGGCACTGCACCACTGGGAGCGGGCTCGGTCGATCGACCAGCCCCCAGTCGCGGCCCGGAAGTCGGGATGCGGGGCGGTTTGCAGCCCTCACGGCCCAGCATGTGGTTTGCGGGCAGGTTGCCCGCGGCACACGCCGGGCAGCGAGGGGCGGCAGAGCATTCCGCCGCTTTGTGCCCCGGTTGACCGCAGCGGAAGCACAATCCGCTGCAGTCAAAACAGCTTGTACACTTTGGGCGAGCGTGCCCAGGTGCCATACATTTGAAGCACCTCATGGGCCGGCTCGCCAGGACCGTGACCCTGGCTGAAATCCAGCCCACGAGGAGTCTTCCAGCGTCGGCCAAGAGCTTGACCGACGCCACCGGGCAGCTCGCCCAAATCGCTCCAACGCCACCGGGACCGGGGCGGATGGGGCCCACCCTGACGTGCTCCGGGTTGCAATTGGTAGCGGAGGCTATTGCCTCCCGGACATCGTCAGGCGTGGTAAAGTCCGCCAGACCCGAAATGCGCACCTCGGCGCATTTGGTGGGTCTGGCGATCCTCACGCCCTCCACCCCGTCAAACAGACCCCGCAGTTTTTCCGCCACGACGTCGGCCCTCCTCGCACCCTCCTCGCCCGGGAACTCGAGGATACGAGCTCCCGTACGGGCGAGGCGCGTCCGAGCACCAACGCCTCCGATATCGGAGACGTCGATACCGCGACGGGCCCGCTGGAGGACCTCGCCGTAGCTAAGGCCTCTTTCCACCGCCTCCGGCCCCACCGTGATAACCACGGCGGCGGTTTTGGGTGGCGTCAGTCTCAGCTTCCGGGCTTTGGTGCCACCGGTTTGTGGGGCTGCGGCTGCCTCAGCCGCAGTCTTCTTCTTCTTTTTCTTCTTCTTGTTCCGCCTCTTCCTCCGCTCGACCACCTGGAATCCCTCACTGTCCGGCTGAGCGGAGGTAGAGGGGATGGGAGCCGAAGAGGCAGGAACGGTTGCCGCAGGAGTGGCACGTCGAGCTCGAGCAGGCGCCACCGAGGGTGCCCGCACCGCCACCGGCCTTAGGGCAGGGAAGTTCTCCCTTGGTCGGGCAGCTGCCGGTCCCGAGGGTGGTCCCGCTTGGGCACCCTGGCCCTGAGCCGGACGCGCAGTCGCTGCTACGAAGGAAGGCGGCTGCGCCCGTCTCATCGCCGCAGTGGTCAAGCGCCGTGGCTCCGGAGGCAGCCTCGCCTCCAGAGCCTCTAACCTCGCACCTATCATTGGGCCCACACTCAGCATAATCTCCCTCATTTGCTCCTGTGAGAACAGGGCTGAGGGAGATGCTGAGGGGGCCACATACCTAGAGGCCTCCCTTGGCACCACAGGCGATGCAGGCGCCACAGGCGGCACAGGCGAAGCAGGCGCTACCACCGGTGCACCTGCCGACGCGGACGTCAGCTGAGCTTGTGTCAGCCGGCGTATCTCCACCTGCATCTGCCTCATTTGCTCCTGCAGGTGGAGGTTTTCGGCGTTCAGACGATTGTACGCCACCCAAAGCCGCCGGTTCTCATCGTCCACCGTGCGGCCTTGGAGAACCTCTGCATTTTCAAGCAGTGCTGAGGCTGCCACCTTGAGGGCCTTTTGGTATGTGCCCTTCAGTTGCGAAGACTTAGTGGCCACATCTAAAATGATGGCCACACTCTTCTTCGACCTCTGCAGCAGCTCCGCTGCAGAGTGCGGATTACAGTCGGCGCTCGAGGTGAGTTCAGCAGTAAGCTGCTCAACTCTCCCCAGCGCCGCCTGCTCTTCCTCTTGGCGCCGTTGCGCCAGGTCCGCCTTGCGGGTGGAGCCGACTCTCGGTTCCGGAGTGCCCGGTTTCGAGAGGCCCCTTCCCGCGCTGGAACATTTCGCGGGAGGCTGAGTGGTCACGTCCGACTCGACGGAACCATTCAGACCCTCCGTTGAACCCTCCAGTGGGCGTTTCTGCGCCCGCCAAAACTTAGCTGAGAGGTTCAACGAAGACGTCGAACCCCTCGCCGATGACGCAGCGCTAGTCGGCTCTGTGTCGTCCACATCGCCACCTGATGCGGCACGGACGCGAGGCGACCGCCGCAACTGCACCGACGGCTGCCAAAAGGCCGCCGTCCCCACCTGACTGCTCCCAGAGGCCGGAGTGGCCTCTAAAAGCTCAGCGTCGCCCTGGGCGACTGTGCTCGCTCTGGAGCTCTTCTTTTTTGAGGTTTTGGTTTTTAGTTTAGAATTATCCATATACTAATCCCACGAGAATGAGACGAACTAAATACACTTCCCGGGTGACGCTCATTCCGGGAAGCGGGGTACATACTGTGGAGGTCCCCAGGTGTCCACAGGTTTTTACGACTTCGCTGTCGGGTCTTATAGACTTTTCCTTGTCGCGGGCCGGCCAATTAAGGCAAGCCCCGCGTCCTCCGAGATCACATCTTTCCGCATGTGGCTAGCATGCAGGTCCTTGACGATCACCCGGAGATTACGCGACGCGGGAGGGCAGCCACCCCTCCCATCACCGACGGCGGCACGAATGCCTGTCGGCCCCTGCGCGAACAGTGGGCCGACCCGTCCCTCGATCCTTTCGGATCTGGGATCCTCGCGGATCCCTCGCGGGCCTAGCAGGCCCGCCATACCACGACCCCCTCGTGCAATGGGGTCAGCTAGCCCTGAAAAGGGCTGGAACGTTAGCCGTCGACGTTGACGCCAGCTACTCCAGAGGAGCAATCAATGATGCGTCATCGCCCACGTTGCCCAGGGTGCACCGCGAGGAGGTGTTCCGTCGCACCCCAACCTTTTTTTTTTTTTTTTTTTGTTTAGGCAGGAAAAAATGTACCTTCCGCATACCGCGCAGCGCGGGGACGCCGCGCGGTTATGTGGGGCTCTCACCACACTAAAACAACCTGCCGTGTGCCATACACCGCGACTTAGTGAGTGAACCGTCGGAAATACTTCGCACTCATCGACGGAACACTCAAGCGCCGGCCCGCAAAGGTGCGGTGCGGGCCCGTCTTCTAGGCGATGTCCAGGCACACCGGGACATCACCCCTTCGCGGGAGGCTCTACTGCGGGTGGAGGGCAAGCCCCGGCCCATCCACCCACGGCCTCACTACGGCGGCATGAGGCGCAGAAATGCGCGTGCACGCCGCCCAGTTCGCCGGCGGCGGATCGGATCCGCAAGGCCGTCTGCCTCTCTGATCCTCTCCGCCGCCTCCTTCTGCGAGATGACTGCCTCGCAGAAAGACGCGACCGCGGTAAAACTCCTCTCGCTGCGTGCCATGGAGCGCAGGATGGCCGGCAGCGAGAGGTCGACTCCCACTACTGCCACGAGATCACGGCGCTCCACCGCCCAGGCCGGACAAGCCTCGAGCGTGTGTTGCGCCGTGTCCTCGCGGCAGGGACAGTGATGGCAGGCGGGACTCGATTCCCTCCTAGCGACCGAGTACAGATACTTTCCGAAGCAGCCGTGCTCGGAAAGCATCTGAGTCAGTCGGAAGGAAAGGGTCCCGTGCTGCCTCTCCGTCCACTCGACAATGACCGGCTGGAGCGCCGCCACGGTGCGATGACCAGCACTCGGGGACTCCAGCCGGGATGACCACTTAGCCATGATGGCTTGGCGGGCGGCATCTCGCCACCCGCGAACGTCCTCGGGCGGAGGCCGACTGCCACTATCCGCCCGATGTTGTGTCGTCTGCCGATATACTTCGGCGAGCACTTCCGCCTCTAGGTCCCACGGGGGGGTTCCGGCCAATGCGCAGGCCGCCTCTGTTGACACAGTGCGGTACCCGCGTATGGCCCTGACCGCCACGATGCGTTGGGCCCGCAAGAGACCGGGCCTATTGCGGGCGGTCAGGGCGTCCGCCCACACCGGTGCGCCGTACAGCGCCATCGACCGGATCACCCCGGTATACAACCGTCGGCACCCGATACTGGCTCCGCCCAGGTTTGGCAAAAGCCTCCCCAGGGCGGACGCGGCGCCGACGAGTTTCGGGGCGAGCCTACGGAAGTGCTCGTCGAAGTGCCACCTTGAGTCGATATACAGGCCCAGATACTTTATCTGGGCCCCCACTGGTACGAGGACCGACCGGATCTCAATCGAGGCGCGGGGCGGCGGGCGGCGATAAGGCCCGTGGAAGAGCACGGCCTCCGTCTTCTCCACCGCCACCCGCAGGCCCAACGCCTCGATCCGTCCGACCACCTGGGAGACACCCACGGTGGCGAGGTGCGCCGCCTCCTCGAAACTTTCCCCCGGGGCCGTGACGAGAGTGTCATCCGCGTAGCAGATGACACCCAGCCCGGGAGGAAAGACTCCGCGGAGGACCCAATCATAGCCGATGTTCCACAGGAGCGGCCCTAAGACCGACCCCTGAGGAACACCGCACGACACGGGTCGCTGCAGCACACGTCCGTCGCAGTACTCGTACAACACACGCCTCTCCTGCAGATAGTCCGCCACTAGCCGCCTCAGGTAGACGGGCACCCCGTGATAGCGGAGTGCCTCCCCGATGCAGCTGAATGGCAGACTATTGAATGCGTTGGCGATGTCCAGCGACACCGCCAACAGCACTCCGCCGCGGCTCACCACCTCCTCGGAAGCAGCCCTCAGACGCAAGATTGCGTCGATCGTCGAACGCCCCACTCGAAAACCGAATTGGGCGTCCGACAGATCCGGCCCCACTGTAGTGAGGTGCTCGACGATGCGGGCAGCGAGAATTCTCTCGAATAACTTGCCCGCCTCGTCGAGCAACACTATGGGCCTGAAGGCTGCAGCCGAATTGGTGGGCCGTCCAGGCTTCTGCAGGAGCACCAGCTTCCCGCTTTTCCAGCAGTCAGGGAACCGTCCGGACGCTAGGCAGGCGTCCAGCAGTTCCCTGAGGCGGTCCTCCATGTGGTCGAGGGCCAGGGCCAACACACGGGCAGGGACCCCGTCAGGCCCGGGAGCGGTGTTCTTCGAACGGATTCGAAGAACAGCCACCCCCACCTCCGCCTCCGTGACGGGCGGAACATCCTCCTGCACTACCCCCTCGTCCTCGGCTAGAACAGCCATGGACGGGGGCGTATGCTCCGCCCGATCCGGGAAAAGGCCCTCGACCACTTCCGCCAGGAAGCTGGGCTGGAGAGTCTCCGTAAGGGGGGGGCCCTGCGCGCGGAGCTTATCACGCGCCGCGCGGTACGGGCGACCCCAGGGGTCACTGTCTAGACTCTCCAGCATCTCGGCTCTGCTGCGCTCCTTGGCAGCATCTATGGCCCGCTTGAAGGTGATTTCGGCCTCCCTGGCCAACTCCCTCAAGCGGACAACCTCTGGGTGTTGGGCGTCTCTGTGACGCCCACGGCTTCGGGTGACGGCCCTCTTGGCGCGGTTAGAGGCCGCGCGGAGGGCCGCCAGCTCCTGGGACCACCAGTAGACCTCCGTCTTTGGAGGCCGACGTCCGACCCGGTGCATGGCCGCGTCGCAAACTGCGGTCAGCGACTCGCGAAAGCGGCCCGCACCGACGTCCACCCCCTCAGTCGGAGGTGGCAAAGACAGCCACGCTTGCACGATGGCTGCCTCCGCTAATTGGTCCCTGTCGAGACTACCCAAAGCCCACCGCTTAAAAGGTGAGATGCTGCCAACCCTGTGACCCCTACTGGCGTCCCGCGATCGAGACAGCTCGAATCGGATGTACTGGTGATCCGACCCGGTTGTCTCGTCGTTCAGGACACGCCAGTTCCTTACACGTGTAGCAAGCGCGGGGGTAGTGAACGAAAGGTCCACTATCGACCGCCCCCACGGCTTGATACACGTGGCGGTGGTGCCTCTGTTTAGGAGACAGAGACCCACCGAGTCTGCCCACTCTGTTACGACGTCGCCGCGGCCGCTAGTCTCGGAGGACCCCCACGCCGTAGACCAGGCGTTGAAGTCCCCCATGACCAGCACGTGACCTGAGGTCACTTGCCGCATCGAGGTTTCCAGTCGGAAGATGAATTCCTCGAAATCGCTCAACCTCCGGTTGGGGGAGAAGTAAACACCGTAAACGGTGATACCTCCCCAGTCGGCAGCGACATATCCCGGACCCTTGTCTCTTAGCGACAAGGGGGGGAAATGAAGCGCCGTGGAGGCGACGATTGCCACGTTTCCGTCCACCGAAAATGAACCGACCCAATTGGGGCGGTTCGGGACGATGTACGGATCCGCGGCTACGGCAAGGCCTATGGACCACTGCGCCATGTTTTGCAGGAGGAGGTCCTGCGCACCGGCGCAGTGGTTCAGGTTCACTTGAAGGATGTTGCAGTCACGATCCATTAATGGATCTCGACTACAACATCCTCCTCCATGTGCAACGGCGACGTCGATGGTGGCACTACACCACTGGGAGCGGGCTCGGTCGATCGACCAGCCCCCAGCCGTGGCCCGGAAGTCAGGATGCGGGGCGGCTTGCAGCCCTCACGGCCCAGCATATGGTTTGCGGGCAGGTTGCCCGCGGCACATGCCGGGCAGCGAGGGGCGGCAGAACACTCCGCCGCTTTGTGCCCAGGTTGACCGCAGCGGAAGCACAGTCCGCTGCAGTCAAAACAGCTGGTGCACTTTGGGCGAGCGTGCCCAGGTGCCATACATTTATAACACCTCATTGGCCGGCTCGCCAGGACCGTGACCCTGGCTGAAATCCAGCCCACGAGGAGTCTTCCGGCGTCGGCCAAGACCTTGACGGACGCCACCGGGCAGCTCGCCCAAACCGCTCCAACGCCACCGGGACCGGGGCGGATGGGGCCCACCCTGACGTGTTCCGGGCTACAATTGGTAGCGGAGGCTATTGCCTCCCGGACATCGTCAGGTGTGGTGAAGTCTGCCAGACCCGAAATGCGCACCTCTGCGCATTTGGTGGGTCTGGCGATCCTCACGCCCTCCACCCCGTGGAAGAGACCCCGCAATTTCTCGGCCACGACGTCGGCCCTCCTCGCACCCTCCTCGCCCGGGAACTCGAGGATACGAGCTCCCGTACGGGCGAGGCGCGTCCGAGCACCAACGCCTCCGATATCGGAGACGTCGATGCCGCGACGGGCCCGCTGGAGGACCTCGCCGTAGCTAAGGCCTCGCTCCTGCGCCTCCGGCCCCACCGTGATAACCACGGCGGCGGTTTTGGGCGGCGTCAGCTTCGGCTTCCGGGCCTTTGCGCCACCAGCTTGTGGGGCTGCGGCTGCCTCAGCCGCAGTCTTCTTTTTCTTCTTCTTTTTATTTCGCCTCTTCCTCCGCTCGACCACCTGGAAGCCCTCGTCGTCCGTCTGAGCGGAGGTAGAGGGAGCAGGAGCTGAAGAGGCTACTGTGGATGCCAAGGGAGTGGCACGTCGGCGTCGGGCAGGAGCCTGCGAGGATGCCTGCTCCACCACCGGTCTCAAGGGAGGGAAATTCTCCCTTGGACGGGCTGCCGCGGGACCCGCGGGTCGCCCAGCCCGGGCACTCTGGCCCTGAGACGGACGTGCAGCTGCTGCCACAGAGGAAGACGGCTGCGCCGCCTGCGTCCGTCTCAACGCCTCGGTTGTCAGGCGACGCGGCTCCGGAGGCAACCTCGCCTCCAGTGCCTCCAATCTGGCACCTATCATTGGGCCCACACTCAGCATTATTTCCCTCATTTGCTCCTGAGTGAACAGAGCCGAGGGAGACGCTGAGGGGGCCGTGGACCTGAATTCCATCGTCGATGGCGATGCAGGCGCCACAGGTGATGCGGGCGCCACTGTCGATGCAGGTGGTATCACCGTCGCAGATGCTGACGCAGACCCCTGCTGAGCCTTCGTAAGACTACGTATCTCCACCTGCATTTGCCGCATCTGCTCCTGCAGGTGGAGGTTCTCCGCATTTAAGCGGTTATACGCTACCCAAAGCCGCCGGTTCTCGTCATCAACCGTGCGGCCTTGGAGGACCTCCGCATTCTCAAGTAGCGCTGAGGCTGCCACCTTGAGGGCCTTTTGGTAGGTGCCCTTAAGTTGTGAAGATTTGGTGGCCACATCTAAAATGATGGCCACACTTTTCTTCGACCTCTGCAGCAATTCCGCTGCAGAGTGCGGATTACAGTCCCCGCTCGTGGTGAGTTCGGCGGTAAGTTGCTCCACCCGCCCGAGTGCGGCCTGTTCTTCTTCATGACGCCGTTGCGCCAGTTCGGCCTTGCGGGAGGAGCCGACTCTCGGCTCCGGAGTACCCGGCTTCGATAGGCCCCTTCCCGCGCTAGAGACTTTCGCGGGAGGCGGAACGTCCCCACTTAAATCGGCGAAGCCGCTCAGGCTCTCCACCGACAGCTCTAGAGGGCGCTTCTGCGCCTTCCAATACTTAGACGAGAGGTTCAACGAGGTCGTTGAACCCCTCGCCGATGAGGCAGCGCTAGCCGGCTCCGTATCCTCCACGTTAACCTCGCCACTTGAGGCAGCGCGAACGCGAGGCGACCGCCGCAACTCCACCAACGGCTGCCAGAAGGCCGCCGTCCCTATCTGACCGCTCCCAGAGGCCGGAGTGGCCACTGACAGCTCAGCGTCGCTTTTAGCGAGGTCTTCTGCTGTTGTGCTCGCTCTGGAGCTCTTCTTTTTTGTTTTGGGTTTTTGTGTTTTTGCTTTGACAATATCCATAAAAGTCCCACGAGTATGAGACGAAAGGATTACACTTCCCGGGTGACGCTCATTCCGGGAAGCGGGGTACATACTGTGGAGGTCCCCAGGTGTCCACAGGTTTTTACGACTTCGCTGTCGGGTCTTATAGACTTTTCCTTGTCGCGGGCCGGCCAATTAAGGCAAGCCCCGCGTCCTCCGAGATCACATCTTCCCGCATGTGGCTAGCATGCAGGTCCTTGACGATCACCCGGAGATTACGCGACGCGGGAGGGCAGCCACCCCTCCCATCACCAGACGGCGGCACGAATGCCTGTCAGCCCCTGCGCGAGCAGTGGGCCGACCCGTCCCTCGATCCTTTCGGATCTGGGATCCTCACGGATCCCTCGCGGGCCTAGCAGGCCCGCCATACCACGACCCCCTCGTGCAATGTCGCACCCCAACCTTTTTTTTTTTTTTTTTTTTTTTTTGTTTAGGCAGGAAAAAATGTACCTCATCCGCATACCGCGCGGCGCGGGGACGCCGCGCGGTTATGTGGGGCTCTCACCACACTAAAACAACCTGCCGTGTGCCGTACACCGCGACTTAGTGAGTGGACCGTCGGAAATACTTCGCA
The DNA here is from genome assembly GCA_946251805.1 of Cybosia mesomella. Lineage (NCBI taxonomy): Eukaryota > Metazoa > Arthropoda > Insecta > Lepidoptera > Erebidae > Cybosia > Cybosia mesomella. The sequence goes on from OX276400.1 coordinate 208,638, forward strand.
CTCATCGACGGAACACTCAAGCGCCGGCCCGCAAAGGTGCGGTGCGGGCCCGTCTTCTAGGCGATGTCCAGGCACACCAGGACATCACCCCGTCGCGGGGGGCTCTACTGAGGGTGGAGGGCAATCCCCGGCCCATCCACCCACGGCCCCACTAGGGCAGCATAAGGCGCAAGAATGCGCGTCCACGCCGCCCAGTTCGCGAGCGGCAGATCAGATCTGCGAGGCAGTCTGCCTCGTTGATCCTCTCCGCCGCCTCCTTCCGCGAGATGACTACCTCGCAGAAGGACGCGACCGCGGTGAAACACCTAACGACGTCGCCGCGGCAGCCGGCCCTGGAGGACCCCCACGCCCAGACCAGGCGTTGGAGTCCCCCACGACCAGCATGTGACCTAAGGTCACTTGCCGCATCGAGGTCTTCAGTCCAAGGATGAAGTCCCCGAAATCGCTCAACCTCCGGTTGGTCGGCAGCGACATCTCCAGGACCCTTGTCTCTTGGCGACAAGGGGGGGAAATGAAGCACCGTGGAGGAGACGATTGCCACGTTTCCGTCCACCGAAAATGAACCGACCCAGTCGGGGCGGTTCGGGACGATGTACGGATCCGCGGCTACGGCAAGGCCCATCGACCACTGCGCCATGTTTTGCAGGAGAAGGTCCTGCGCACCGGCGCAGTGGCTTAGGTACACTTGAAGGATGTTGCAGTCGCGGTCCATTAATGGATCTCGACTACAACATCCTCCTCCATGTGCAACGGCGACGACGATGGTGGCACTGCACCACTGGGAGCGGGCTCGGTCGATCGACCAGCCCTTTGCCCGGAAGTCGGGATGCGGGGCTGTTTGCAGCCCTCCCGGCCCACCATGTGGTTTGCGGGCAGATTGCCCGCGGCGCACGCCGGGCAACGAGGGGCGGCAGAGCATTCCGCCACCTTATGCCCGGGCTGACCGCAGCGGAAGCACAATCCGCTGCAGTCAAAGCAACTAGTGCATTTTGGGCGAGCGTGCCCAGGTGCCATGCATTTGAAACACCTCATGGGCCGGCTCGCCAGGACCGTGACCCTGGCTGAAATCCAGCCCACGAGGAGTCTTCCGGCGTCGGCCAAAGCCTTGACCGACGCTACTGGGCAGCTCGCCCAAATCGCACCAACGCCACCGGGACCGGGGCGGATGGGGCCCACCCTGACTTGCTCCGGACCACAATTGGTGGTGGAGGCTATTGCCTCCCGGACATCGTCAGGCGTGGTAAAGTCTGCCAGACCCGAAATGCGCACCTCAGCGCATTTGGTGGGTCTGGCGATCCTTACGCCCACCACCCCGTCGAACAATCCCCGCAATTTCTGGGCCACGACGTCGGCCCTCCTCGCACCCTCCTCGCCCGGGAACTCGAGGATACGAGCTCCCGTCCGGGCGAGGCGCGTCCGAGCACCAACGCCTCCGATGTCGGAGACGTCGATGCCCCGACGGGCCCGCTGGAGGACCTCGCCGTAGCTTAGGCCTCTCTCCACCGCCTCCGGTCCCACCGTGATTACCACGGCGGCGGTTTTGGGCGGCGTTAGCCTCGGCTTCCGGGCCTTTGTGCCACCGGCTTGTGGGGCTGCAGCTGCCTCAGCCGCAGTCTTCTGTTTCTTCTTCTTTTTGTTCTTTTTCTTCTTCCTCCGCTCAACCACCTGGAAGCCCTCACTGTCCGGTTGTGCGGAGGTAGAGGGAACGGGAGTTGAAGAGGCAACTATGGGTGCCACAGGAGTGGCACGTTGGGCTCGGGCAGGTGCCCGCGAGGACGCCTGCACTGCCACCGGTCTCAGGGGAGGGAAATTCTCCCTAGGACGAGCTGCTGCAGCAGGTCCCGAGGGTTGCCCCGCCTGGGCACCTTGGCCCTGGTCCGGACGCGCGGCTGCAGCCAGGGAAGGCGGCTGCGTCCGTCTCATCGCCGCAGTTGATAGGCGACGCGGCTCCGGAGGCAGCCTCGCCTCCAACGCTTCCAACCGCGCACCTATCATAGGGCCTACGCTGAGCATAATCTCCCTCATTTGCTCCTGTGAGAACAGGGCCGAGGGAGATGCTGCGGGGGCCCCAGAAGTAGAGGCCAACCTTGGAGAAACAGGCGAAGAGGGCACTACAGGCGATGTAGGCGCTGCAGGCATTGCCACCGGCAAGGCAGATGCAGATACCGACGTGGACGCCCGCTGAGCCTGTGTCAGTCGGCGTATCTCCGTCTCCATCTGCCGCATCTGCTCTTGCAAGTGGAGGTTCTCCGCATTTAAGCGGTTGTACGCCACCCATAGCCGCCGGTTTTCATCATCAACCGTGCGGCCTTGGAGGACCTCCGCATTCTCGAGCAGCGCAGAGGCTGCCACCTTGAGCGCCTTTTGGTAGGTGCCCTTCAACTGCGACGATTTTGTGGCCACGTCCAAAATTATGGCCACACTCTTTTGAGACCTCTGCAGCAGCTCCGCTGCAGAGTGCGGATTGCCACCACGCTCCGCGCTCGAGGTGAGCTCGGCAGTAAGCTGCTCAACTCGCCCCAGCGCAGCCTGCTCTTCCTCTTGGCGCCGCTGCGCCAGTTCAGCCTTGCGGGTGGCACTGACTCTCAAGTCCGGGGTGCCCGGCCTCGATCGGCCCCTGCCTGCGCTGGAGAGCTTCGCAGGGGGCGGAAGCACCCCGCTAAACTCGAAGGAGCCATCTAGGTCCTCCGTCGAACCAACGAGTGGGCGCTTCCGCGCCCCCCAAAATTCCGATGAGAGGTTCAACGAAGTCGTTGAACCCCTCACCGAGGTAGCAGCACTTGAGGTGCTTGCGTCCACTTCCACCTCGCCCAGCGATTGGACGCTGGGTGCACGTGCCAGTGCAACCACCGGCTGCCAAAAGGCTGCCGTCCTAACCTGACCACTTCCAGAGGCCGGAGTGGCCTTTGGAAGCTCACCGTCGCCTTTAGCGACCTCCTCTGCTTTGGTGCTCGCTCTGGAGCTCTTCTTTTTTGGTTTGGGTTTTTGGGTTTTTGATTTGACAATATCCATAAAAGTCCCACGAGTATGAGACGAACTAAATACACTTCCCGGGTGACGCTCATTCCGGGAAGCGGGGTACATACTGTGGAGGTCCCCAGGTGTCCACAGGTTTTTACGACTTCGCTGTCGGGTCTTATAGACTTTTCCTTGTTGCGGGCCGGCCAATTAAGGCAAGCCCCGCGTCCTCCGAGATCACATCTTCCCGCATGTGGCTAGCATACAGGTCCTTGACGATCACCCGGAGATTACGCGACGCGGGAGGGCAGCCACCCCTCCCATCACCGACGGCGGCACGAATGCCTGTCAGCCCCTGCGCGAGCAGTGGGCCGACCCGTCCCTCGATCCTTTCGGATCTGGGATCCACGCGGATCCCTCGCGGGCCTAGCAGGCCCGCCATACCACGACCCCCTCGTGCAATGGGGTCAGCTAGCCCTGAAAAGGGCTGGAACGTTAGCCGTCGACGTTGACGCCAGCTACTCCAGAGGAGCAATCAATGATGCGTCATCGCCCACGTTGCCCAGGGTGCACCGCGAGGAGGTGTTCCGTCGCACCCCACCCCACCCCAACCTAACCTAACCTTTTTTTTTTTTTTTTTTTTTTGTTTAGGCAGGAAAAAATGTACCTTCCGCATACCGCGCAGCGCGGGGACGCCGCGCGGTTATGTGGGGCTCTCACCACACTAAAACAACCTGCCGTGTGCCATACACCGCGACTTAGTGAGTGAACCGTCGGAAATACTTCGCACTCATCGACGGAACACCCAAGCGCTGGCCCGCAAAGGTGCGGTGCGGGCCCGTCTTCTAGGCGATGTCCAGGCACACCGGGACATCACCCCTTCGCGGGGGGCTCTACTGCGGGTGGAGGGCAAACCCCGGCCCATCCACCCGCGGCCACACTAGGGCGGCATGAGGCGCAAGAATGCGCGCGCACGCCGCCCGGTTCGCCGGCGGCGGATTAGATCTGCGAGGCCGTCTGCCTCTCTGATCCTCTCCGCCGCCTCCTTCTGCGAGATGACTTCCTCGCAGAAAGATGCGACCGCGGTAAAACAACTCTCGCTGCGGGCCATGGAGCGCAGGATGGCCGGCAGCGAGAGATCGACTCCCACTATTGCCACGAGGTCTCGGCGCTGCACCGCCCAAGCTGGACAAGCCTCGAGCGTGTGCTGCGCCGAGTCCTCGCGGCAGGGACAGTGATGACAGGCGGGACTCGATTCCCTCCTGGCGACCGAGTACAGATACTTTCCGAAGCAGCCGTGCTCGGAAAGCATCTGAGTCAGTCGGAAGGAAAGGGTCCCGTGCTGTCTCTCCGTCCACTCGACAATGACCGGCTGGAGCGCCGCCACGGTGCGATGACCTGCACTCGGGGACTCCAGCCGGGACGACCAGTCAGCCATGATGGCTTGGCGGGCGGCATCTCGCCACCCGCGGACCTCTTCGAACCTAACCTAACCTTTTTTTTTTTTTTTTTTTTTTTGTTCAGGCAGGAAAAAATGTACCTCATCCGCATACCGCGCGGCGCGGGGACGCCGCGCGGTTATGTGGGGCTCTCACCACACTAAAACAACCTGCCGTGTGCCATACACCGCGACTTAGTGAGTGAACCGTCGGAAATACTACGCACTCATCGACGGAACACTCATGCGCCGGCCCGCAAGGTGCGGTGCGGGCCCGTCTCTAGGCGATGTCCAGACACACCGGGACATCACCCCTTCGCGGGGGGCTCTACTGCGGGTGGAGGGCATACCCCGGCCCATCCACCCGCGGCCTCACTAGGGCGGCATGAGGCGCAGGAATCTGCGCGCACGCCGCCCAGCTCGCGGGCGGCGGATCGGATCCGCGAGGCCGTCTGCCTCTCTGATCCTCTCCGCCGCCTCCTTCTGCGAGATGACATCCTCGCAGAAGGACGCGACCGCGGTAAAACTCCTCTCGCTGCGTGCCATGGAGCGCAGGATGGCCGGCAGCGAGAGGTCGACTCCCACTGTTGCCACGAGATCACGGCGCTGCACCGCCCAGGCCGGACAAGCCTCGAGCGTGTGCTGCGCCGTGTCCTCGCGGCAGGGACAGTGATGACAGGCGGGACTCGATTCCCTCCTGGCGACCGAGTACAGATACTTTCCGAAGCAGCCGTGCTCGGAAAGCATCTGAGTCAGTCGGAAGGAAAGGGTCCCGTGCTGTCTCTCCGTCCACTCGACAATGACCGGCTGGAGCGCCGCCACGGTGCGATGACCTGCACTCGGGGACTCCAGCCGGGACGACCATTTAGCCATGATGGCTAGGCGGGCGGCATCTCGCCACCCGCGGACCTCTTCGGGCGGAGGCCGACTGCCACTATCCGCCCGATGCTGCGTCGTCAGCCGATATACTTCGGCGAGCACTTCCGCCTCCAGATCCCACGGAGGGGTTCCGGCCAAGGCGCAGGCCGCTTCCGTCGAAACGGTGCGGTACCCGCGTATGGCCCTGACCGCCACGATGCGTTGGGCCCTCAAAAGCGAGGGCCTATTGCGGGCAGTCAGGGCGTCCGCCCACACCGGTGCGCCGTACAGCGCCATTGACCGGATCACCCCGGTATACAACCGTCGGCAGCCGATACTGGCTCCGCCCAGGTTTGGCAAAAGCCTCCCCAGGGCGGATGCGGCGCCGACGAGTTTCGGGGCGAGCCTACGGAAGTGCTCGTCGAAGTGCCACCTGGAGTCGATATATAGGCCCAGATACTTAATCTGGGCCGCCACCGGTACGAGGAACCTTTTTTTTTTTTTTTTTTTTTTGTTTAGGCAGGAAAAAATGTACCTTCCGCATACCGCGCAGCGCGGGGCCGCCGCGCGGTTATGTGGGGCTCTCACCACACTAAAACAACCTGCCGTGTGCCGTACACCGCGACTTAGTGAGTGGACCGTCGGAAATACTTCGCACTCATCGACGGAACACCCAAGCGCTGGCCCGCAAAGGTGCGGTGCGGGCCCGTCTTCTAGGCGATGTCCAGGCACACCGGGACATCACCCCTTCGCGGGGGGCTCTACTGCGGGTGGAGGGCAAACCCCGGCCCATCCACCCGCGGCCACACTAGGGCGGCATGAGGCGCAAGAATGCGCGCGCACGCCGCCCGGTTCGCCGGCGGCGGATTAGATCTGCGAGGCCGTCTGCCTCTCTGATCCTCTCCGCCGCCTCCTTCTGCGAGATGACTTCCTCGCAGAAAGATGCGACCGCGGTGAAACAACTCTCGCTGCGGGCCATGGAGCGCAGGATGGCCGGCAGCGAGAGATCGACTCCCACTATTGCCACGAGGTCTCGGCGCTGCACCGCCCAAGCTGGACAAGCCTCTAGCGTGTGCTGCGCCGAGTCCTCGCGGCAGGGACAGTGATGACAGGCGGGACTCGATTCCCTCCTGGCGACCGAGTACAGATACTTTCCGAAGCAGCCGTGCTCGGAAAGCATCTGAGTCAGTCGGAAGGAAAGGGTCCCGTGCTGTCTCTCCGTCCACTCGACAATGACCGGCTGGAGCGCCGCCACGGTGCGATGACCTGCACTCAGGGACTCCAGCCGGGACGACCAGTCAGCCATGATGGCTTGGCGGGCGGCATCTCGCCACCCGCGGACCTCTTCGGGCGGGGGCCGACTGCCACTACCCGCCCTATATTGTGTCGTCTGCCGATAAACTTCGGCGAGCACTTCCGCCTCCAAGTCCCATGGGGGTGTTCCGGCCAATGCGCAGGCCGCTTCCGTCGAAACGGTGCGGTACCCGCGTATAGCCCTGACCGCCACTATACGCTGGGCCCTTAACAGGTAGGGCCTATTGCGGGCAGTCAGGGCGTCCGCCCACACTGGTGCGCCATACAGCGCCATTGACCGGATCACCCCGGTGTATAGCCGTCGACAGCCGATACTGGCTCCGCCCAGGTTTGGCAAAAGCCTACCCAGGGCGGATGCAGTGCCGACGAGCTTCGGGGAGAGCTTTCGGAAGTGCTCGTCGAAGTGCCACCTTGAGTCGATTATTAGGCCCAGATATTTAATCCGGGCCCCCACTGGTACGAGAACCGAACGGATCATAATCGAGGCGCGGGGCGGCGGGCGGCGACGAGGCCCATGGAAATATAGAGCCTCCGTCTTCTCCACCGCCACCCGCAGGCCCAACGCCTCGATGCGATCGACCACCTGGGAGACACCCACGGTGGCCAGCTGCGCCGCCTCCTCGAAGCCTTCCCCCGGGGCCGTGACAAGAGTGTCATCCGCATAGCAGATGACGCCCAGCCCCGGAGGAAAGACTCCGCGGAGGACCCAATCATAGCCGATGTTCCACAGGAGCGGCCCGAGGACCGACCCCTGAGGAACACCGCACGACATGGGTCTCTGCAGCACACGTCCGTCGCAGTCCTCGTACAAGACGCGTCTCTCCTGCAGATAGTCCGCCACCAGCCGCCTCAGATAGACGGGCACCCCGTGATATCGGAGCGCCTCCCTGATGCAGCTGAATGGCAGACTATTGAATGCGTTGGCGATGTCCAACGACACCGCCAACAACACTCCGCCGCGGCTCACCACCTCTTCGGCGGCAGCCCTCAAATGCAGAATTGCATCAACCGTCGAACGCCCCGTTCGGAAACCGAATTGGGCATCCGACAGGTCGGGCCCCACTGTAGTGAGGTGCTCGACGATTCGGGTAGCGAGAATTTTCTCGAACAACTTACCCGCCTCGTCGAGCAACACTATGGGCCTGAAGGCTGCGGCCGAATCGGTGGGCCGTCCAGGCTTCTGCAGGAGTACCAGCTTCCCGCTTTTCCAGCAGTCAGGGAACCGTCCGGACGCCAGGCAGGCGTCCAGCAGTTCCCTGAAGCGGTCCTCCATGTGGTCGAGGGCCAGGGCCAACACGCGGGCAGGTATCCCGTCAGGCCCAGGGGCGGTGTTCTTCGATCGGATTCGAAGGGCAGCCACCCCCACCTCCGTCTCCGTGACGGGCGGAACATCCTCCTCCACTACCACCTCGTCCTCGGCCAAAGAGGCCATGGACGGGGGCGTGTGCTCCGCCCGATCCGGGAAAAGGCCCTCGACCACTTCCGCTAGGAAGCTGGGCTGGAGAGTCTCGGTAAGGGGGGGGCCCTGCGCGCGGAGCTTATTACGCACCGCGCGGTATGGGCGACCCCAGGGGTCACGGTCGAGACCCTCCAGCATTTCCATTCTACTGCGCTCCTTGGCAGCATCTATGGCCCGCTTGAAGGTGTTTTCGGCCTCTTTCGACAACTCCCTCAAGCGGACAACCTCTGGGTGTTGGGCGTCTCTGTAACGCCCACGGCTTCGGGTGACGGCCCTCTTGGCGCGGTTGGAGGCCGCGCGAAGGGACGCCAGCTCTTGGGACCACCAGTAGACCTCCGTCTTTGGAGGCCTACGTCCGACCCGGTGCATGGCCGCGTCGCAAACAGCAGTTAGCGAGTCGCGAAAGCGGCCTGCACCGACGTCCACCCCCTCAGACGGAGGTGGCAGAGACAGCCACGCTTGCACGATGGCTGCCTCCGCTAATTGGTCCCTATCGAGACTACCCAAAGCCCACCGCTTAAAAGGTGAGATGCTGCCAACCCTGTGACCCCTACTGGCGTCCTGCGACCGAGAGAGCTCAAAACGGATGTATTGATGGTCCGAGTTGGTCGTCTCGTCGTTCAGGACACGCCAGTTCCTTACCCGTGTGGCAAGCGTGGGGGTAGCGAACGAAAGGTCCACTATCGACCCCCCCCACGACTTGACACACGTATAGGTGGTGCCCCTGTTAAGGAGACAGAGGCCCACCGAGTCCGCCCACTCCAACACGACGTCGCCGCGGCCGCTGGTCCTGGAGGACCCCCACGCCTCAGACCAGGCGTTGAAGTCCCCCATTACCAGCACGTGACCCGAGGTCACCTGCCGCATCGAGGACTCCAGTCTAAAGATGAAGTCCTCGAAATCGCTCAGCCTCCGGTTGGGGGAGAAGTAAACACCGTAAACGGTGATACCCCCCCATGCGGCAGCAACAAATCCCGGACCCTTGTCTCTTGGTGACAAGGGGGGGAGCTGAAGCGCCGTGGAGGCGACGATTGCCACGTTTCCGTCCACCGAGTACGAACCGACCCAATTCGGGCGGTTCGGGATGATGTACGGATCCGCGGCTACGGCAAGGCCTATTGACCACTGCGCCATGTTTTGCAGGAGGAGGTCCTGCGCACGGCGACAGTGGTTCAGGTTCACCTGGAGGATGTTGCAGTCACGGTCCATTATTGGGCGGTGGCTACTACATCCTCCTCCATGCGTGTCGGCGGCGACGGCGACGGCGATACTACATCGCTGGGAACGGCCTGAGTCGACCGGCCAGCGCCCAGCTGTGGCTCGGAAGCCGAGGCAGCGCGGGGTGGCTTGCAACCCTCACGGCCCAGCATGTGATTGGCGGGCAGTTTGCCCGCGGCACATGCCGGGCAGTGGGGGGCGGCGGAACAGGCCGCCATCTTGTGCCCGGGTTGACCGCAGCGGAAGCACAGCCCACTGCAGTCAAAACAGCTGGTGCACTTCAGGCGAGCGTGCCCAGGTGCCATGCATTTAAAACACCTCATGGGCCGGCTCTCCAGGACAGTAACCCTGGCTGAGATCCAGCCCACGAGGAGTCTTCCGGCGTCGGCTAAGATCTTTACCGACGCTACCGGACAGCTCGCCCAAATCGCACCAACGCCACCAGGACCGGGGCGGATGGGGCCAACCCTAACATGCTCCGGGCTGCATTTGGTAGCAAAAGCTATTGCCTCCCGGACATCCTCAGGCTCTGTAAAGTCTGCCAGACCCGAAATGCGCACCTCGGCGCATTTGGTGGGTCTGGCGATCTTGACGCCCTCCACCCCGCTGAATAGGCCCCGAAGCTTTTCAGCCACTACGTCAGCCCTCTTGCCTCCCTCCGCCCCGGGGAACTCGAGTATCCGAGCTCCCGTACGGGCGAGGCGTGTTCGGGCACCGACGCCGCCGAGATCGGCGACGTCGATACCTTGTCGGGCTTGTAGAAGGACTTGACGGTAGTCAAGACCGCGCTCCGTCGCCTCTGGCGCCACCGTGATCACCACGGCGGCGGATTTGGGAGGTATTAACTTCCTCGGCTTCTTTTTGCCACTGGACTGTGGGGCTGCGGCCGTCTCCGCCGCAGACTTCTTCTTCTTCTTTTTCCTCCTTTTCTTCCGCTCCACCGTTTGCCAGCCCTCGCTGTCCGGTTGTGCGGAAGTCGAGGGGACAGGAACGGGGACGGAAGGCCCTGGCGTGGGTGCCGTAGGAGGGGCGGCGCGTCGAGCTCTGGCGGGAGCCCGCGATGCCGTCTGCACCGGTCGCAACGGTGGGAAATTCTCCCTTGGAGCAGTTACTGCGGGACCCGAGGGTCGACCAGCTTGGCCTTGTGGCGGACGTGCAGCTGTGACAGCGACTGAAGGCGTCGCCGCCGCTGCCTGTGCCCGTCTCATCGCCGCGGTGGTGAGGAGACGCGGTTCGGGAGGCAACCTGGCCTCTACCGCTCCAAGCCTTGCCTCTACCATTGTGCCTACGCTCAACATTATCTCCCTCATGAGGTCCTGTGATAGGACTGAGGGAGGTGCTGAGGAGGCTATGGGGGCCACTTCAGTTGTTATAGAAGTGGCAGGCGCTGCCGGCGTTGCCACCGGCACAGATGCGGCCTGCGTCATGCGGCGCATTTCGGCCTGCATCTGACGCATCTCTTCTTGTAGCGTCAAGATCTCCGCGTCTCGGCGCTTAATTGCCACTAAGAGCCGACGGTTCTCATCGGTGGCAGTGCGTTCTGTTAGCACTTCCACGTGCTCCAACAGTGCAGTAGCCGCCGTCTTGAGCAACTTCTGGCTGGTGCCCTTCAGGTTGGCCGACTTGGTAGCCAAAGTCAAAGTCAAAGTCAAAAACCATTTATTCTGCATAGACCATTAATAAGGCACTTACAAAACGTCATAAAAAAATAAATAATCTAATGTTTGGCAAATGGACCACCGGTTCGAAACGCGGCCCTGTCCTGAGAAGACTCCGGCAAGAAACTCAGCGGGCTGTTTTTTTTTGGTCTATTTACAAACATATTTACTTAACCTAAGTACAATATTCCATTTGAGTAGCATAGAGAGAGAGCAAACAGTTCATATCCAAGCTTGTCCAAGCCAACTCCATAATAATGGCTACACTGCCTTGTGCCCTTTTCAGTAGCTCTGCTGCAGAGTGAGGATTCCCGTCCGAACCGGGCAGGATTTGTGCAGCGAGCTGCTCTGCTCGTTCAATAGCGAGCTGCTCCTCTTCGCGGCGCTTGCGCGCCAGCTCCGCCTTGCGGGAGAGGCCGACTCTCGGCTCCGTGATGTCCACCGTAGCACGGCCCCTTCCCGCGGTGGAAACCTTCGGGGGAGGTGGTTGTTCAATGGGGTCGTTCGACCCCTCCATCGACTCCACGGAGCGGTTGCGTTTCTGCGACTGCCAGAACTTGGAGTTCAACGTTGTCGTCGAACCCCTCGTTGATGACGCGGCGCTCAACGATTCCACATCCGCGTCGGCCATATCAACCTCGGAGACCGAGATAGGGCGGACGCGAGAAGACCGTCGTAATACGACCTTCGGCTGCATGTTGGCCGGTACCTCCACTTCGCTACTCCCAGGGGTTGGTGTCATCCCCGAAAGTTCTATGCTGCCACGATCGGCAACATCTCCTCCTTCCTTGCTTGTGAACAAGCATTCGTCCTTCTCCTGCTTTTCGTCAGTTTTGTTTTGGGTTTTGTTATTAAATGAATCCATAAGAGTCCCACGAGTATGAGCCGAAAGGATTACACTTCCCGGGTGACGCTCATTCCGGGAAGCGGGGTACATACTGTGGAGGTCCCCAGGTGTCCACAGGTTTTTACGACTTCGCTGTCGGGTCTTATAGACTTTTCCTTGTCGCGGGCCGGCCAATGAAGGCAAGCCCCGCGTCCTCCGAGATCACATCTTCCCGCATGTGGCTAGCATGCAGGTCCTTGACGATCACCCGGAGATTACGCGACGCGGGAGGGCAGCCACCCCTCCCATCACCGACGGCGGCACGAATGCCTGTCAGCCCCTGCGCGAGCAGAGGGCCGACCCGTCCCTGGATCCGTACGGATCCCACGCGGGCCTTGCAGGCCCGCCATACCACGACCCCCTCGTGCAATGGGGTCAGCTAGCCCTGAAAAGGGCTGGAACGTTAGCCGTCGACGTTGACGCCAGCTACTCCAGAGGAGCAATCAATGATGCGTCATCGCCCACGTTGCCCAGGGTGCACCGCGAGGAGGTGTTCCGTCGCACCCCGGTACGAGGAACCTTTTTTTTTTTTTTTTTTTTTTTTTTTTTTTTTTTTTTTTTTTTTTGTTTAGGCAGGAAAAAATGTACCTTCCGCATACCGCGCAGCGCGGGGACGCCGCGCGGTTATGTGGGGCTCTCACCACACTAAAACAACCTGCCGTGTGCCATACACCGCGACTTAGTGAGTGAACCGTCGGAAATACTTCGCACTCATCGACGGAACACCCAAGCGCTGGCCCGCAAAGGTGCGGTGCGGGCCCGTCTTCTAGGCGATGTCCAGGCACACCGGGACATCACCCCTTCGCGGGGGGCTCTACTGCGGGTGGAGGGCAAACCCCGGCCCATCCACCCGCGGCCACACTAGGGCGGCATGAGGCGCAAGAATGCGCGCGCACGCCGCCCGGTTCGCCGGCGGCGGATTAGATCTGCGAGGCCGTCTGCCTCTCTGATCCTCTCCGCCGCCTCCTTCTGCGAGATGACTTCCTCGCAGAAAGATGCGACCGCGGTAAAACAACTCTCGCTGCGGGCCATGGAGCGCAGGATGGCCGGCAGCGAGAGATCGACTCCCACTATTGCCACGAGGTCTCGGCGCTGCACCGCCCAAGCTGGACAAGCCTCGAGCGTGTGCTGCGCCGAGTCCTCGCGGCAGGGACAGTGATGACAGGCGGGACTCGATTCCCTCCTGGCGACCGAGTACAGATACTTTCCGAAGCAGCCGTGCTCGGAAAGCATCTGAGTCAGTCGGAAGGAAAGGGTCCCGTGCTGTCTCTCCGTCCACTCGACAATGACCGGCTGGAGCGCCGCCACGGTGCGATGACCTGCACTCGGGGACTCCAGCCGGGACGACCAGTCAGCCATGATGGCTTGGCGGGCGGCATCTCGCCACCCGCGGACCTCTTCGGGCGGGGGCCGACTGCCACTACCCGCCCTATATTGTGTCGTCTGCCGATAAACTTCGGCGAGCACTTCCGCCTCCAAGTCCCATGGGGGTGTTCCGGCCAATGCGCAGGCCGCTTCCGTCGAAACGGTGCGGTACCCGCGTATAGCCCTGACCGCCACGATACGCTGGGCCCTTAACAGGTAGGGCCTATTGCGGGCAGTCAGGGCGTCCGCCCACACTGGTGCGCCATACAGCGCCATTGACCGGATCACCCCGGTGTATAGCCGTCGACAGCCGATACTGGCTCCGCCCAGGTTTGGCAAAAGCCTACCCAGGGCGGATGCAGTGCCGACGAGCTTCGGGGAGAGCATTCGGAAGTGCTCGTCGAAGTGCCACCTTGAGTCGATTATTAGGCCCAGATATTTAATCCGGGCCCCCACTGGTACGAGAACCGAACGGATCATAATCGAGGCGCGGGGCGGCGGGCGGCGACGAGGCCCATGGAAATATAGAGCCTCCGTCTTCTCCACCGCCACCCGCAGGCCCAACGCCTCGATGCGATCGACCACCTGGGAGACACCCACGGTGGCCAGCTGCGCCGCCTCCTCGAAGCTTTCCCCCGGGGCCGTGACAAGAGTGTCATCCGCATAGCAGATGACGCCCAGCCCCGGAGGAAAGACTCCGCGGAGGACCCAATCATAGCCGATGTTCCACAGGAGCGGCCCGAGGACCGACCCCTGAGGAACACCGCACGACATGGGTCTCTGCAGCACACGTCCGTCGCAGTCCTCGTACAAGACGCGTCTCTCCTGCAGATAGTCCGCCACCAGCCGCCTCAGATAGACGGGCACCCCGTGATATCGGAGCGCCTCCCTGATGCAGCTGAATGGCAGACTATTGAATGCGTTGGCGATGTCCAACGACACCGCCAACAACACTCCGCCGCGGCTCACCACCTCTTCGGCGGCAGCCCTCAAATGCAGAATTGCATCAACCGTCGAACGCCCCGTTCGAAAACCGAATTGGGCATCCGACAGGTCGGGCCCCACTGTAGTGAGGTGCTCGACGATTCGGGTAGCGAGAATTTTCTCGAACAACTTACCCGCCTCGTCGAGCAACACTATGGGCCTGAAGGCTGCGGCCGAATCGGTGGGCCGTCCAGGCTTCTGCAGGAGTACCAGCTTCCCGCTTTTCCAGCAGTCAGGGAACCGTCCGGACGCCAGGCAGGCGTCCAGCAGTTCCCTGAAGCGGTCCTCCATGTGGTCGAGGGCCAGGGCCAACACGCGGGCAGGTATCCCGTCAGGCCCAGGGGCGGTGTTCTTCGAACGGATTCGAAGGGCAGCCACCCCCACCTCCGTCTCCGTGACGGGCGGAACATCCTCCTCCACTACCACCTCGTCCTCGGCCAAAGAGGCCATGGACGGGGGCGTGTGCTCCGCCCGATCCGGGAAAAGGCCCTCGACCACTTCCGCTAGGAAGCTGGGCTGGAGAGTCTCGGTAAGGGGGGGGCCCTGCGCGCGGAGCTTATTACGCACCGCGCGGTAGTGGCGACCCCAGGGGTCACGGTCGAGACCCTCCAGCATTTCCATTCTACTGCGCTCCTTGGCAGCATCTATGGCCCGCTTGAAGGTGTTTTCGGCCTCTTTCGACAACTCCCTCAAGCGGACAACCTCTGGGTGTTGGGCGTCTCTGTAACGCCCACGGCTTCGGGTGACGGCCCTCTTGGCGCGGTTGGAGGCCGCGCGAAGGGACGCCAGCTCTTGGGACCACCAGTAGACCTCCGTCTTTGGAGGCCTACGTCCGACCCGGCGCATGGCCGCGTCGCAAACAGCAGTTAGCGAGTCGCGAAAGCGGCCTGCACCGACGTCCACCCCCTCAGACGGAGGTGGCAGAGACAGCCACGCTTGCACGATGGCTGCCTCCGCTAATTGGTCCCTATCGAGACTACCCAAAGCCCACCGCTTAAAAGGTGAGGTGCTGCCAACCCTGTGACCCCTACTGGCGTCCTGCGACCGAGAGAGCTCAAAACGGATGTATTGATGGTCCGAGTTGGTCGTCTCGTCGTTCAGGACACGCCAGTTCCTTACCCGTGTGGCAAGCGTGGGGGTAGCGAACGAAAGGTCCACTATCGACCCCCCCCACGACTTGACACACGTATAGGTGGTGCCCCTGTTAAGGAGACAGAGGCCCACCGAGTCCGCCCACTCCAACACGACGTCGCCGCGGCCGCTGGTCCTGGAGGACCCCCACGCCTCAGACCAGGCGTTGAAGTCCCCCATTACCAGCACGTGACCCGAGGTCACCTGCCGCATCGAGGACTCCAGTCTAAAGATGAAGTCCTCGAAATCGCTCAGCCTCCGGTTGGGGGAGAAGTAAACACCGTAAACGGTGATACCCCCCCATGCGGCAGCAACAAATCCCGGACCCTTGTCTCTTGGTGACAAGGGGGGGAGCTGAAGCGCCGTGGAGGCGACGATTGCCACGTTTCCGTCCACCGAGTACGAACCGACCCAATTCGGGCGGTTCGGGATGATGTACGGATCCGCGGCTACGGCAAGGCCTATTGACCACTGCGCCATGTTTTGCAGGAGGAGGTCCTGCGCACGGCGACAGTGGTTCAGGTTCACCTGGAGGATGTTGCAGTCACGGTCCATTATTGGGCGGTGGCTACTACATCCTCCTCCATGCGTGTCGGCGGCGACGGCGACGGCGATACTACATCGCTGGGAACGGCCTGAGTCGACCGGCCAGCGCCCAGCTGTGGCTCGGAAGCCGAGGCAGCGCGGGGTGGCTTGCAACCCTCACGGCCCAGCATGTGATTGGCGGGCAGTTTGCCCGCGGCACATGCCGGGCAGTGGGGGGCGGCAGAACAGGCCGCCATCTTGTGCCCGGGTTGACCGCAGCGGAAGCACAGCCCACTGCAGTCAAAACAGCTGGTGCACTTCAGGCGAGCGTGCCCAGGTGCCATGCATTTAAAACACCTCATGGGCCGGCTCTCCAGGACAGTAACCCTGGCTGAGATCCAGCCCACGAGGAGTCTTCCGGCGTCGGCTAAGATCTTTACCGACGCTACCGGACAGCTCGCCCAAATCGCACCAACGCCACCAGGACCGGGGCGGATGGGGCCAACCCTAACATGCTCCGGGCTGCATTTGGTAGCAAAAGCTATTGCCTCCCGGACATCCTCAGGCTCTGTAAAGTCTGCCAGACCCGAAATGCGCACCTCGGCGCATTTGGTGGGTCTGGCGATCTTGACGCCCTCCACCCCGCTGAATAGGCCCCGAAGCTTTTCAGCCACTACGTCAGCCCTCTTGCCTCCCTCCGCCCCGGGGAACTCGAGTATCCGAGCTCCCGTACGGGCGAGGCGTGTTCGGGCACCGACGCCGCCGAGATCGGCGACGTCGATACCTTGTCGGGCTTGTAGAAGGACTTGACGGTAGTCAAGACCGCGCTCCGTCGCCTCTGGCGCCACCGTGATCACCACGGCGGCGGATTTGGGAGGTATTAACTTCCTCGGCTTCTTTTTGCCACTGGACTGTGGGGCTGCGGCCGTCTCCGCCGCAGACTTCTTCTTCTTCTTTTTCCTCCTTTTCTTCCGCTCCACCGTTTGCCAGCCCTCGCTGTCCGGTTGTGCGGAAGTCGAGGGGACAGGAACGGGGGCGGAAGGCCCTGGCGTGGGTGCCGTAGGAGGGGCGGCGCGTCGAGCTCTGGCGGGAGCCCGCGATGCCGTCTGCACCGGTCGCAACGGTGGGAAATTCTCCCTTGGAGCAGTTACTGCGGGACCCGAGGGTCGACCAGCTTGGCCTTGTGGCGGACGTGCAGCTGTGACAGCGACTGAAGGCGTCGCCACTGCTGCCTGTGCCCGTCTCATCGCCGCGGTGGTGAGGAGACGCGGTTCGGGAGGCAACCTGGCCTCTACCGCTCCAAGCCTTGCCTCTACCATTGTGCCTACGCTCAACATTATCTCCCTCATGAGGTCCTGTGATAGGACTGAGGGAGGTGCTGAGGAGGCTATGGGGGCCACTTCAGTTGTTATAGAAGTGGCAGGCGCTGCCGGCGTTGCCACCGGCACAGATGCGGCCTGCGTCATGCGGCGCATTTCGGCCTGCATCTGACGCATCTCTTCTTGTAGCGTCAAGATCTCCGCGTCTCGGCGCTTAATTGCCACTAAGAGCCGACGGTTCTCATCGGTGGCAGTGCGTTCTGTTAGCACTTCCACGTGCTCCAACAGTGCAGTAGCCGCCGTCTTGAGCAACTTCTGGCTGGTGCCCTTCAGGTTGGCCGACTTGGTAGCCAACTCCATAATAATGGCTACACTGCCTTGTGCCCTTTTCAGTAGCTCTGCTGCAGAGTGAGGATTCCCGTCCGAACCGGGCAGGATTTCTGCAGCGAGCTGCTCTGCTCGTTCAATAGCGAGCTGCTCCTCTTCGCGGCGCTTGCGCGCCAGCTCCGCCTTGCGGGAGAGGCCGACTCTCGGCTCCGTGATGTCCACCGTAGCACGGCCCCTTCCCGCGGTGGAAACCTTCGGGGGAGGTGGTTGTTCAATGGGGTCGTTCGACCCCTCCATCGACTCCACGGAGCGGTTGCGTTTCTGCGACTGCCAGAACTTGGAGTTCAACGTTGTCGTCGAACCCCTCGTTGATGACGCGGCGCTCAACGATTCCACATCCGCGTCGGCCATATCAACCTCGGAGACCGAGATAGGGCGGACGCGAGAAGACCGTCGTAATACGACCTTCGGCTGCATGTTGGCCGGTACCTCCACTTCGCTACTCCCAGGGGTTGGTGTCATCCCCGAAAGTTCTATGCTGCCACGATCGGCAACATCTCCTCCTTCCTTGCTTGTGAACAAGCATTCGTCCTTCTCCTGCTTTTCGTCAGTTTTGTTTTGGGTTTTGTTATTAAATGAATCCATAAGAGTCCCACGAGTATGAGCCGAAAGGATTACACTTCCCGGGTGACGCTCATTCCGGGAAGCGGGGTACATACTGTGGAGGTCCCCAGGTGTCCACAGGTTTTTACGACTTCGCTGTCGGGTCTTATAGACTTTTCCTTGTCGCGGGCCGGCCAATGAAGGCAAGCCCCGCGTCCTCCGAGATCACATCTTCCCGCATGTGGCTAGCATGCAGGTCCTTGACGATCACCCGGAGATTACGCGACGCGGGAGGGCAGCCACCCCTCCCATCACCGACGGCGGCACGAATGCCTGTCAGCCCCTGCGCGAGCAGAGGGCCGACCCGTCCCTGGATCCGTACGGATCCCACGCGGGCCTTGCAGGCCCGCCATACCACGACCCCCTCGTGCAATGGGGTCAGCTAGCCCTGAAAAGGGCTGGAACGTTAGCCGTCGACGTTGACGCCAGCTACTCCAGAGGAGCAATCAATGATGCGTCATCGCCCACGTTGCCCAGGGTGCACCGCGAGGAGGTGTTCCGTCGCACCCCGGTACGAGGAACCTTTTTTTTTTTTTTTTTTTTTTTTTTTTTTTTTTTTTTTTTTTTTTTGTTTAGGCAGGAAAAAATGTACCTTCCGCATACCGCGCAGCGCGGGGACGCCGCGCGGTTATGTGGGGCTCTCACCACACTAAAACAACCTGCCGTGTGCCATACACCGCGACTTAGTGAGTGAACCGTCGGAAATACTTCGCACTCATCGACGGAACACCCAAGCGCTGGCCCGCAAAGGTGCGGTGCGGGCCCGTCTTCTAGGCGATGTCCAGGCACACCGGGACATCACCCCTTCGCGGGGGGCTCTACTGCGGGTGGAGGGCAAACCCCGGCCCATCCACCCGCGGCCACACTAGGGCGGCATGAGGCGCAAGAATGCGCGCGCACGCCGCCCGGTTCGCCGGCGGCGGATTAGATCTGCGAGGCCGTCTGCCTCTCTGATCCTCTCCGCCGCCTCCTTCTGCGAGATGACTTCCTCGCAGAAAGATGCGACCGCGGTAAAACAACTCTCGCTGCGGGCCATGGAGCGCAGGATGGCCGGCAGCGAGAGATCGACTCCCACTATTGCCACGAGGTCTCGGCGCTGCACCGCCCAAGCTGGACAAGCCTCGAGCGTGTGCTGCGCCGAGTCCTCGCGGCAGGGACAGTGATGACAGGCGGGACTCGATTCCCTCCTGGCGACCGAGTACAGATACTTTCCGAAGCAGCCGTGCTCGGAAAGCATCTGAGTCAGTCGGAAGGAAAGGGTCCCGTGCTGTCTCTCCGTCCACTCGACAATGACCGGCTGGAGCGCCGCCACGGTGCGATGACCTGCACTCGGGGACTCCAGCCGGGACGACCAGTCAGCCATGATGGCTTGGCGGGCGGCATCTCGCCACCCGCGGACCTCTTCGGGCGGGGGCCGACTGCCACTACCCGCCCTATATTGTGTCGTCTGCCGATAAACTTCGGCGAGCACTTCCGCCTCCAAGTCCCATGGGGGTGTTCCGGCCAATGCGCAGGCCGCTTCCGTCGAAACGGTGCGGTACCCGCGTATAGCCCTGACCGCCACGATACGCTGGGCCCTTAACAGGTAGGGCCTATTGCGGGCAGTCAGGGCGTCCGCCCACACTGGTGCGCCATACAGCGCCATTGACCGGATCACCCCGGTGTATAGCCGTCGACAGCCGATACTGGCTCCGCCCAGGTTTGGCAAAAGCCTACCCAGGGCGGATGCAGTGCCGACGAGCTTCGGGGAGAGCATTCGGAAGTGCTCGTCGAAGTGCCACCTTGAGTCGATTATTAGGCCCAGATATTTAATCCGGGCCCCCACTGGTACGAGAACCGAACGGATCATAATCGAGGCGCGGGGCGGCGGGCGGCGACGAGGCCCATGGAAATATAGAGCCTCCGTCTTCTCCACCGCCACCCGCAGGCCCAACGCCTCGATGCGATCGACCACCTGGGAGACACCCACGGTGGCCAGCTGCGCCGCCTCCTCGAAGCTTTCCCCCGGGGCCGTGACAAGAGTGTCATCCGCATAGCAGATGACGCCCAGCCCCGGAGGAAAGACTCCGCGGAGGACCCAATCATAGCCGATGTTCCACAGGAGCGGCCCGAGGACCGACCCCTGAGGAACACCGCACGACATGGGTCTCTGCAGCACACGTCCGTCGCAGTCCTCGTACAAGACGCGTCTCTCCTGCAGATAGTCCGCCACCAGCCGCCTCAGATAGACGGGCACCCCGTGATATCGGAGCGCCTCCCTGATGCAGCTGAATGGCAGACTATTGAATGCGTTGGCGATGTCCAACGACACCGCCAACAACACTCCGCCGCGGCTCACCACCTCTTCGGCGGCAGCCCTCAAATGCAGAATTGCATCAACCGTCGACGCCCCGTTCGAAAACCGAATTGGGCATCCGACAGGTCGGGCCCCACTGTAGTGAGGTGCTCGACGATTCGGGTAGCGAGAATTTTCTCGAACAACTTACCCGCCTCGTCGAGCAACACTATGGGCCTGAAGGCTGCGGCCGAATCGGTGGGCCGTCCAGGCTTCTGCAGGAGTACCAGCTTCCCGCTTTTCCAGCAGTCAGGGAACCGTCCGGACGCCAGGCAGGCGTCCAGCAGTTCCCTGAAGCGGTCCTCCATGTGGTCGAGGGCCAGGGCCAACACGCGGGCAGGTATCCCGTCAGGCCCAGGGGCGGTGTTCTTCGAACGGATTCGAAGGGCAGCCACCCCCACCTCCGTCTCCGTGACGGGCGGAACATCCTCCTCCACTACCACCTCGTCCTCGGCCAAAGAGGCCATGGACGGGGGCGTGTGCTCCGCCCGATCCGGGAAAAGGCCCTCGACCACTTCCGCTAGGAAGCTGGGCTGGAGAGTCTCGGTAAGGGGGGGGCCCTGCGCGCGGAGCTTATTACGCACCGCGCGGTAGTGGCGACCCCAGGGGTCACGGTCGAGACCCTCCAGCATTTCCATTCTACTGCGCTCCTTGGCAGCATCTATGGCCCGCTTGAAGGTGTTTTCGGCCTCTTTCGACAACTCCCTCAAGCGGACAACCTCTGGGTGTTGGGCGTCTCTGTAACGCCCACGGCTTCGGGTGACGGCCCTCTTGGCGCGGTTGGAGGCCGCGCGAAGGGACGCCAGCTCTTGGGACCACCAGTAGACCTCCGTCTTTGGAGGCCTACGTCCGACCCGGCGCATGGCCGCGTCGCAAACAGCAGTTAGCGAGTCGCGAAAGCGGCCTGCACCGACGTCCACCCCCTCAGACGGAGGTGGCAGAGACAGCCACGCTTGCACGATGGCTGCCTCCGCTAATTGGTCCCTATCGAGACTACCCAAAGCCCACCGCTTAAAAGGTGAGGTGCTGCCAACCCTGTGACCCCTACTGGCGTCCTGCGACCGAGAGAGCTCAAAACGGATGTATTGATGGTCCGAGTTGGTCGTCTCGTCGTTCAGGACACGCCAGTTCCTTACCCGTGTGGCAAGCGTGGGGGTAGCGAACGAAAGGTCCACTATCGACCCCCCCCACGACTTGACACACGTATAGGTGGTGCCCCTGTTAAGGAGACAGAGGCCCACCGAGTCCGCCCACTCCAACACGACGTCGCCGCGGCCGCTGGTCCTGGAGGACCCCCACGCCTCAGACCAGGCGTTGAAGTCCCCCATTACCAGCACGTGACCCGAGGTCACCTGCCGCATCGAGGACTCCAGTCTAAAGATGAAGTCCTCGAAATCGCTCAGCCTCCGGTTGGGGGAGAAGTAAACACCGTAAACGGTGATACCCCCCCATGCGGCAGCAACAAATCCCGGACCCTTGTCTCTTGGTGACAAGGGGGGGAGCTGAAGCGCCGTGGAGGCGACGATTGCCACGTTTCCGTCCACCGAGTACGAACCGACCCAATTCGGGCGGTTCGGGATGATGTACGGATCCGCGGCTACGGCAAGGCCTATTGACCACTGCGCCATGTTTTGCAGGAGGAGGTCCTGCGCACGGCGACAGTGGTTCAGGTTCACCTGGAGGATGTTGCAGTCACGGTCCATTATTGGGCGGTGGCTACTACATCCTCCTCCATGCGTGTCGGCGGCGACGGCGACGGCGATACTACATCGCTGGGAACGGCCTGAGTCGACCGGCCAGCGCCCAGCTGTGGCTCGGAAGCCGAGGCAGCGCGGGGTGGCTTGCAACCCTCACGGCCCAGCATGTGATTGGCGGGCAGTTTGCCCGCGGCACATGCCGGGCAGTGGGGGGCGGCAGAACAGGCCGCCATCTTGTGCCCGGGTTGACCGCAGCGGAAGCACAGCCCACTGCAGTCAAAACAGCTGGTGCACTTCAGGCGAGCGTGCCCAGGTGCCATGCATTTAAAACACCTCATGGGCCGGCTCTCCAGGACAGTAACCCTGGCTGAGATCCAGCCCACGAGGAGTCTTCCGGCGTCGGCTAAGATCTTTACCGACGCTACCGGACAGCTCGCCCAAATCGCACCAACGCCACCAGGACCGGGGCGGATGGGGCCAACCCTAACATGCTCCGGGCTGCATTTGGTAGCAAAAGCTATTGCCTCCCGGACATCCTCAGGCTCTGTAAAGTCTGCCAGACCCGAAATGCGCACCTCGGCGCATTTGGTGGGTCTGGCGATCTTGACGCCCTCCACCCCGCTGAATAGGCCCCGAAGCTTTTCAGCCACTACGTCAGCCCTCTTGCCTCCCTCCGCCCCGGGGAACTCGAGTATCCGAGCTCCCGTACGGGCGAGGCGTGTTCGGGCACCGACGCCGCCGAGATCGGCGACGTCGATACCTTGTCGGGCTTGTAGAAGGACTTGACGGTAGTCAAGACCGCGCTCCGTCGCCTCTGGCGCCACCGTGATCACCACGGCGGCGGATTTGGGAGGTATTAACTTCCTCGGCTTCTTTTTGCCACTGGACTGTGGGGCTGCGGCCGTCTCCGCCGCAGACTTCTTCTTCTTCTTTTTCCTCCTTTTCTTCCGCTCCACCGTTTGCCAGCCCTCGCTGTCCGGTTGTGCGGAAGTCGAGGGGACAGGAACGGGGGCGGAAGGCCCTGGCGTGGGTGCCGTAGGAGGGGCGGCGCGTCGAGCTCTGGCGGGAGCCCGCGATGCCGTCTGCACCGGTCGCAACGGTGGGAAATTCTCCCTTGGAGCAGTTACTGCGGGACCCGAGGGTCGACCAGCTTGGCCTTGTGGCGGACGTGCAGCTGTGACAGCGACTGAAGGCGTCGCCACTGCTGCCTGTGCCCGTCTCATCGCCGCGGTGGTGAGGAGACGCGGTTCGGGAGGCAACCTGGCCTCTACCGCTCCAAGCCTTGCCTCTACCATTGTGCCTACGCTCAACATTATCTCCCTCATGAGGTCCTGTGATAGGACTGAGGGAGGTGCTGAGGAGGCTATGGGGGCCACTTCAGTTGTTATAGAAGTGGCAGGCGCTGCCGGCGTTGCCACCGGCACAGATGCGGCCTGCGTCATGCGGCGCATTTCGGCCTGCATCTGACGCATCTCTTCTTGTAGCGTCAAGATCTCCGCGTCTCGGCGCTTAATTGCCACTAAGAGCCGACGGTTCTCATCGGTGGCAGTGCGTTCTGTTAGCACTTCCACGTGCTCCAACAGTGCAGTAGCCGCCGTCTTGAGCAACTTCTGGCTGGTGCCCTTCAGGTTGGCCGACTTGGTAGCCAACTCCATAATAATGGCTACACTGCCTTGTGCCCTTTTCAGTAGCTCTGCTGCAGAGTGAGGATTCCCGTCCGAACCGGGCAGGATTTCTGCAGCGAGCTGCTCTGCTCGTTCAATAGCGAGCTGCTCCTCTTCGCGGCGCTTGCGCGCCAGCTCCGCCTTGCGGGAGAGGCCGACTCTCGGCTCCGTGATGTCCACCGTAGCACGGCCCCTTCCCGCGGTGGAAACCTTCGGGGGAGGTGGTTGTTCAATGGGGTCGTTCGACCCCTCCATCGACTCCACGGAGCGGTTGCGTTTCTGCGACTGCCAGAACTTGGAGTTCAACGTTGTCGTCGAACCCCTCGTTGATGACGCGGCGCTCAACGATTCCACATCCGCGTCGGCCATATCAACCTCGGAGACCGAGATAGGGCGGACGCGAGAAGACCGTCGTAATACGACCTTCGGCTGCATGTTGGCCGGTACCTCCACTTCGCTACTCCCAGGGGTTGGTGTCATCCCCGAAAGTTCTATGCTGCCACGATCGGCAACATCTCCTCCTTCCTTGCTTGTGAACAAGCATTCGTCCTTCTCCTGCTTTTCGTCAGTTTTGTTTTGGGTTTTGTTATTAAATGAATCCATAAGAGTCCCACGAGTATGAGCCGAAAGGATTACACTTCCCGGGTGACGCTCATTCCGGGAAGCGGGGTACATACTGTGGAGGTCCCCAGGTGTCCACAGGTTTTTACGACTTCGCTGTCGGGTCTTATAGACTTTTCCTTGTCGCGGGCCGGCCAATGAAGGCAAGCCCCGCGTCCTCCGAGATCACATCTTCCCGCATGTGGCTAGCATGCAGGTCCTTGACGATCACCCGGAGATTACGCGACGCGGGAGGGCAGCCACCCCTCCCATCACCGACGGCGGCACGAATGCCTGTCAGCCCCTGCGCGAGCAGAGGGCCGACCCGTCCCTGGATCCGTACGGATCCCACGCGGGCCTTGCAGGCCCGCCATACCACGACCCCCTCGTGCAATGGGGTCAGCTAGCCCTGAAAAGGGCTGGAACGTTAGCCGTCGACGTTGACGCCAGCTACTCCAGAGGAGCAATCAATGATGCGTCATCGCCCACGTTGCCCAGGGTGCACCGCGAGGAGGTGTTCCGTCGCACCCCCGGTACGAGGAACCTAACCTAACCTAACCTAACCTAACCTAACCTAACCTAACCGGACTTTTTGAGATCCTTAAACTGAGCATATATATAGGTTGTGATACATTAAAAGAAGCGTACGGCGTACATGCATACACACACCAGTGGATGCGCCAAGGACCCCCGCGTCGATCGCCAACACTCGGGTTATCCTGGTACTTATAGTTTTTCTGATAATTAGTAATTTCCCCCGAAAGTCAGTCATAAAATTTACATTTCTATTAATTTCT
This sequence comes from Cybosia mesomella, assembly GCA_946251805.1. Taxonomy (NCBI): domain Eukaryota; kingdom Metazoa; phylum Arthropoda; class Insecta; order Lepidoptera; family Erebidae; genus Cybosia; species Cybosia mesomella. The sequence goes on from OX276400.1 coordinate 233,834, forward strand.
CTAAATTTCATCATAAAAGGTCCAGCCGATCTCCACATCGCCTTCTGCGCCTCGACGCCCCGCGTCTTTTGACGCCACCCGCGTCCCGCTGCGACCTATACTTTCGGCCCAAATTTGCAATTTTCAAAAAATTTCCCGCCCACCCACCCAATTGTTGTGCCTGAGGGCCAAGACTTTTGCCAGGGGTGGCCAACAATTGGAGAAAATTGTAGCAATTTAATTTATTTTTCGTAATCCACATTTGTTGTTTTTGTTTTTGACGTAGGACCCCTATTGGGCCAGGTTTTAATTCATATTTGTGTCGTATTTCCTATTCAGTTTTCTGGTAGGAATTAGTTTTTAAGTTTTTGTCAATCTAGACGACTTCTTCATCTTCTTTACATTTTTTACATTTCTTTTTAGTCTTAAGTATTTTAAATTGTGTTATTTATTAGGCTTCTGCCACTCACGCCCCCGAATTTATTGCAATTGTTTATAAAATTGTTTTTAAATAAATAAAAAATGGCAACAGTCAGGACTCCGATCGCTGGTAGACGCCCATCTGTCGACAGCGAAAGGCCGGGTCCCTCTGGGGTCAATGTCAGGAAGAGTGCCAGTGAGTGGGAAGGTCAGACTTCAACCACTGCTGGCACTGGGCCTGCCAAGGACACCAAGAAGACCGAGATCACCGCCAGGGTAGCCGAATCATCTAAGGCTCCCGTAAAAATAAACCCCCGTGTGCAGGAAGCCAAGCAGCACTTGGTTACTGCAAAAACCCACTTGGGGAGATCCAGAAATTTAAAAACGGATATAAAAGAAGGGATTACAAAAGCACTCGATTTACTGTACCAGCTAGTTAAAGATGAAGTTAATGAGAATAAGGTGAAAGGGAGTGGTACGTGTGTGAAAGAGACGGATGACAGGATAGAGAAAATGGAAGAAGAATTAAAGGAAACGAAAGAAAAGCTGGAATTTTACAGAAATTTCTCGAAAGAGGGCAGTGACGAGTTGTCCGAAGTGGTAGAGGCATTAGATAAGTTGAGGGAAAGTTCCAAAAAAGAGATAGAAGAACTGAGAGAGAAGAATAAGTGTGGACCGGAATGTCAGAACGTAGGAAAGAAAGGTGAAAGCGAGAATGAGGAATTGAAAAAGCTTAAGAATAGGATCAAGGAACTGGAAAAGAGTGAAAGAGACAATGCTACCAAGGTGAGAAATTTGGAGGCGGCAAATGAGAAAGCGAGGAGGGAAGTGTTAAGGATCAAAGAGCTAGAAAAAGTGAATGACAGGTTAAGAAAGGAAAATGACCAAGGAAAGAAGAGTAATGAAAGAATGAAGAATGAAATAGAAGTGTTGAAAACTAAGAATGTGCCGGTTCCACACTCCACACACAGCGTGGTAGAGCCGCCAAGAGACGGGTGGGAGAGTAGCGTCCTTACAAAATTGGAGGAACACTACAAGCTACTTCAGGATAATGCAAGGAAACTAGATGAGCTGAAGGAAAGTGGAACCTTCGGGGGGACAACGTACGCTGGTGCGGTAGCCGCAGGCCAGTCCAAAGCTAAGTCTTTGGCACCTGCGGCGCTGCACTCGGTAGTTGTCTCCTCGAGGGATGATATGGACACCTGCGACATACTTTTTGAAAAGGTAAGGCAAGCGATGGATGCGAAGGAAGGATGGGTCCAAGTCGAGAGAGTGAGGAAAGCAAAGGACAGAAAACTGATTGTCGCATGCAGAACGAGAGAGGAACGCGATAAGGTGAAGGGTAAATTGGATGGAATGAAAGAGCGCTTCGTCGTCGAGGCGGTCAAAAACAAGGACCCGCTTCTGGTCCTGAGGGACGTGCTGAGTGTCAACAGCGATGATGACATTCTGCGCGCCCTCAGGAATCAGAACCGGGGGGTTTTTGGCGGCCTCGACGAGGAAGAAGCTAGGATGACAATAAGATATAAAAAGAAAGCTCGAAATCCGAACAGCGCGCATATCGTAATTGCGGTGTCCCCCAAGATTTGGACGAGGGCGACTGAGGTGGGTAAACTCCACGTCGACCTCCAGCGAGTGACGGTGGAGGACCAGTCGCCCCTCGTCCAGTGCACGCGGTGCCTCGGCTACGGGCATAGTAAGAAATTTTGCAAGGAGCCCGAAGACTTGTGCAGCCATTGCGGAGGTCCTCATAACCGCGATGGCTGCCCAGCTCAAAAAGCCTTCGAACCCCCAAAATGTATAAACTGTGTCCGAGCCGGGGTATCGCCTGCACACCACCACGCCTTCAGCGGAGAGTGCCCCATAAGGAAGAAGTGGGACGCGATCGCTCGAGCCGCCGTAGCATATTGCTAAGGCGACTCGAGACATCGCGCGACACTGGAAGATAGGAGCGCACAAAACTTTTAAATTAAAACTATTATCTTTAAACAAACCCAGCTATGTTAGCAGTAATATTATATTAATACTACTGCGACATAAACACCTGGTAATTAATTAGGCATAAAGAATTCAAAATTAAACTAAATTAAAACACAATAATAAACTAAAAAATAAAAACTCGTGCTCCTTCCATATATAAAATATGCCTCTCAATAAAACATTTACGCTAAAATAAAACACAAACAAATATCTATAAAAATCTAATAAATTGAACTAAATTAAACTAAAGTAACTAAATTAAAACACAGTAATAAACTAAAATAAAAACTCGTGCTCCTTCCATATATAAAAATATGCCTTTCAATAAAACATTTACGCTAAAATAAAACACAAACAAATATCTATAAAAATCTAATAAATTAAACTAAATTAAACTAAACTAACTAAATTAAAACACAATAATAAACTAAAATAAAAACTCGTGCTCCTTCCATATTATAAAATACCCCTCTTAATAAAACATTTACCCTAAAATAAAACACAAACAAATATCTATAAAAATCTAATAATAAATAATAAAACCTACCACGCAACAACAAAATAAAAATAAACAACATGCAACACATACACATAACCAACCATACACAGTACACACTACACTACTGATTACACATGTTACTAGAAAACATACCGGGTATTCTCTGCCTTATTATGTAATAAGGGGCAGAATAAACCGTTCGCATACACATACAGACATAACAATTACACACAAAATGATTTTTAAAAAAGTAATCAAATAGAATTATATCCCCATCCCCAAATAACCAATTAAAATCAATATTATAAAAATCAAACAACAATACAGCATTAAATTCATAAAGTTAAATAATCAAAAAAATTAACATTTAATTCTCTTCCATTTAAATAAATGCATAGTAGGACTATTGATATATATATTATAGGCACTTAAAAATAAATAACCAATTGAAATTAACAATAAATAATCAATCTTCGGCATACCAAACAAATTCAAATTTAAGTGATACACAATAAACAATAAACAACTCATTTCGGCAAATAACTTCAAACCAAGAATTATTAGTATAAATCAAGCAAAATCCACAGCAAACCTTTTTACAAATTTAAATAATTAACAAATAAATTTAACAACAGCAAACAAGGGCTCGGCTACTTTTAAGGCTGAGGTACCTACGAATAGGACCACCGGAATGCTATTCAGAGTATTCCGGTGGGACTTTAAAAAAAAAAAAAAAAACCTAACCTAACCTAACCTAACCTAACCTAACCTTTTTTTTTAAAAAGCGCATACCGCGCAGCGCGGGGACGCCGCGCGGTTATGTGGGGCTCTCACCACACTAAAACAACCTGCCGTGTGCCATACACTGCGACTTAGTGAGTGAACCGTCGGAAATACTTCGCACTCATCGACGGAACACCCAAGCGCTGGCCCGCAAAGGTGCGGTGCGGGCCCGTCTTCTAGGCGATGTCCAGGCACACCGGGACATCACCCCTTCGCGGGGGGCTCTACTGCGGGTGGAGGGCAAACCCCGGCCCATCCACCCGCGGCCACACTAGGGCGGCATGAGGCGCAAGAATGCGCGCGCACGCCGCCCGGTTCGCCGGCGGCGGATTAGATCTGCGAGGCCGTCTGCCTCTCTGATCCTCTCCGCCGCCTCCTTCTGCGAGATGACTTCCTCGCAGAAAGATGCGACCGCGGTGAAACAACTCTCGCTGCGGGCCATGGAGCGCAGGATGGCCGGCAGCGAGAGATCGACTCCCACTATTGCCACGAGGTCTCGGCGCTGCACCGCCCAAGCTGGACAAGCCTCGAGCGTGTGCTGCGCCGTGTCCTCGCGGCAGGGACAGTGATGGCAGGCGGGACTCGATTCCCTCCTAGCGACCGAGTACAGATACTTTCCGAAGCAGCCGTGCTCGGAAAGCATCTGAGTCAGTCGGAAGGAAAGGGTCCCGTGCTGCCTCTCCGTCCACTCGACAATGACCGGCTGGAGCGCCGCCACGGTGCGATGACCTGCACTCGGGGACTCCAGCCGGGACGACCAGTCAGCCATGATGGCTTGGCGGGCGGCATCTCGCCACCCGCGGACCTCTTCGGGCGGGGGCCGACTGCCACTACCCGCCCTATATTGTGTCGTCTGCCGATAAACTTCGGCGAGCACTTCCGCCTCCAAGTCCCATGGGGGTGTTCCGGCCAATGCGCAGGCCGCTTCCGTCGAAACGCTAACCTAACCTAACCTTTTTTTTTTTTTTTTTTTTTTTTTTTTTTTTTGTTTAGGCAGGAAAAAAATGTACCTTCCGCATACCGCGCAGCGCGGGGACGCCGCGCGGTTATGTGGGGCTCTCACCACACTAAAACAACCTGCCGTGTGCCATACACTGCGACTTAGTGAGTGAACCGTCGGAAATACTTCGCACTCATCGACGGAAAACCCAAGCGCTGGCCCGCAAAGGTGCGGTGCGGGCCCGTCTTCTAGGCGATGTCCAGGCACACCGGGACATCACCCCTTCGCGGGGGGCTCTACTGCGGGTGGAGGGCAAACCCCGGCCCATCCACCCGCGGCCACACTAGGGCGGCATGAGGCGCAAGAATGCGCGCGCACGCCGCCCGGTTCGCCGGCGGCGGATTAGATCTGCGAGGCCGTCTGCCTCTCTGATCCTCTCCGCCGCCTCCTTCTGCGAGATGACTTCCTCGCAGAAAGATGCGACCGCGGTGAAACAACTCTCGCTGCGGGCCATGGAGCGCAGGATGGCCGGCAGCGAGAGATCGACTCCCACTATTGCCACGAGGTCTCGGCGCTGCACCGCCCAAGCTGGACAAGCCTCGAGCGTGTGCTGCGCCGTGTCCTCGCGGCAGGGACAGTGATGGCAGGCGGGACTCGATTCCCTCCTAGCGACCGAGTACAGATACTTTCCGAAGCAGCCGTGCTCGGAAAGCATCTGAGTCAGTCGGAAGGAAAGGGTCCCGTGCTGCCTCTCCGTCCACTCGACAATGACCGGCTGGAGCGCCGCCACGGTGCGATGACCTGCACTCGGGGACTCCAGCCGGGACGACCAGTCAGCCATGATGGCTTGGCGGGCGGCATCTCGCCACCCGCGGACCTCTTCGGGCGGGGGCCGACTGCCACTACCCGCCCTATATTGTGTCGTCTGCCGATAAACTTCGGCGAGCACTTCCGCCTCCAAGTCCCATGGGGGTGTTCCGGCCAATGCGCAGGCCGCTTCCGTCGAAACGGTGCGGTACCCGCGTATAGCCCTGACCGCCACGATACGCTGGGCCCTTAACAGGTAGGGCCTATTGCGGGCAGTCAGGGCGTCCGCCCACACTGGTGCGCCATACAGCGCCATTGACCGGATCACCCCGGTGTATAGCCGTCGACAGCCGATACTGGCTCCGCCCAGGTTTGGCAAAAGCCTACCCAGGGCGGATGCAGTGCCGACGAGCTTCGGGGAGAGCATTCGGAAGTGCTCGTCGAAGTGCCACCTTGAGTCGATTATTAGGCCCAGATATTTAATCCGGGCCCCCACTGGTACGAGAACCGAACGGATCATAATCGAGGCGCGGGGCGGCGGGCGGCGACGAGGCCCATGGAAATATAGAGCCTCCGTCTTCTCCACCGCCACCCGCAGGCCCAACGCCTCGATGCGATCGACCACCTGGGAGACACCCACGGTGGCCAGCTGCGCCGCCTCCTCGAAGCTTTCCCCCGGGGCCGTGACAAGAGTGTCATCCGCATAGCAGATGACGCCCAGCCCCGGAGGAAAGACTCCGCGGAGGACCCAATCATAGCCGATGTTCCACAGGAGCGGCCCGAGGACCGACCCCTGAGGAACACCGCACGACATGGGCCTCTGCAGCACACGTCCGTCGCAGTCCTCGTACAAGACGCGTCTCTCCTGCAGATAGTCCGCCACCAGCCGCCTCAGATAGACGGGCACCCCGTGATATCGGAGCGCCTCCCTGATGCAGCTGAATGGCAGACTATTGAATGCGTTGGCGATGTCCAACGACACCGCCAACAACACTCCGCCGCGGCTCACCACCTCTTCGGCGGCAGCCCTCAAATGCAGAATTGCATCAACCGTCGAACGCCCCGTTCGGAAACCGAATTGGGCATCCGACAGGTCGGGCCCCACTGTAGTGAGGTGCTCGACGATTCGGGTAGCGAGAATTTTCTCGAACAACTTACCCGCCTCGTCGAGCAACACTATGGGCCTGAAGGCTGCGGCCGAATCGGTGGGCCGTCCAGGCTTCTGCAGGAGTACCAGCTTCCCGCTTTTCCAGCAGTCAGGGAACCGTCCGGACGCTAGGCAGGCGTCCAGCAGTTCCCTGAAGCGGTCCTCCATGTGGTCGAGGGCCAGGGCCAACACGCGGGCAGGTATCCCGTCAGGCCCAGGGGCGGTGTTCTTCGAACGGATTCGAAGGGCAGCCACCCCCACCTCCGTCTCCGTGACGGGCGGAACATCCTCCTCCACTACCACCTCGTCCTCGGCCAAAGAGGCCATGGACGGGGGCGTGTGCTCCGCCCGATCCGGGAAAAGGCCCTCGACCACTTCCGCTAGGAAGCTGGGCTGGAGAGTCTCGGTAAGGGGGGGGGCCTGCGCGCGGAGCTTATTACGCACCGCGCGGTATGGGCGACCCCAGGGGTCACGGTCGAGACCCTCCAGCATTTCCATTCTACTGCACTCCTTGGCAGCATCTATGGCCCGCTTGAAGGTGTTTTCGGCCTCTTTCGACAACTCCCTCAAGCGGACAACCTCTGGGTGTTGGGCGTCTCTGTAACGCCCACGGCTTTGGGTGACGGCCCTCTTGGCGCGGTTAGAGGCCGCGCGAAGGGACGCCAGCTCTTGGGACCACCAGTAGACCTCCGTCTTTGGAGGCCTACGTCCGACCCGGTGCATGGCCGCGTCGCAAACCGCAGTTAGCGAGTCGCGAAAGCGGCCTGCACCGACGTCCACCCCCTCAGACGGAGGTGGCAGAGACAGCCACGCTTGCACGATGGCTGCCTCCGCTAATTGGTCCCTATCGAGACTACCCAAAGCCCACCGCTTAAAAGGTGAGGTGCTGCCAACCCTGTGACCCCTACTGGCGTCCTGCGACCGAGAGAGCTCAAAACGGATGTATTGATGGTCCGAGTTGGTCGTCTCGTCGTTCAGGACACGCCAGTTCCTTACCCGTGTGGCAAGCGTGGGGGTAGCGAACGAAAGGTCCACTATCGACCCCCCCCACGACTTGACACACGTATAGGTGGTGCCCCTGTTAAGGAGACAGAGGCCCACCGAGTCCGCCCACTCCAACACGACGTCGCCGCGGCCGCTGGTCCTGGAGGACCCCCACGCCTCAGACCAGGCGTTGAAGTCCCCCATTACCAGCACGTGACCCGAGGTCACCTGCCGCATCGAGGACTCCAGTCTAAAGATGAAGTCCTCGAAATCGCTCAGCCTCCGGTTGGGGGAGAAGTAAACACCGTAAACGGTGATACCCCCCCATGCGGCAGCAACAAATCCCGGACCCTTGTCTCTTGGTGACAAGGGGGGGAGTTGAAGCGCCGTGGAGGCGACGATTGCCACGTTTCCGTCCACCGAGTACGAACCGACCCAATTCGGGCGGTTCGGGATGATGTACGGATCCGCGGCTACGGCAAGGCCTATTGACCACTGCGCCATGTTTTGCAGGAGGAGGTCCTGCGCACGGCGACAGTGGTTCAGGTTCACCTGGAGGATGTGGCAGTCACGGTCCATTATTGGGCGGTGGCTACTACATCCTCCTCCATGCGTGTCGGCGGCGACGGCGACGGCGATACTACATCGCTGGGAACGGCCTGAGTCGACCGGCCAGCGCCCAGCTGTGGCTCGGAAGCCGAGGCAGCGCGGGGTGGCTTGCAACCCTCACGGCCCAGCATGTGATTGGCGGGCAGTTTGCCCGCGGCACATGCCGGGCAGTGGGGGGCGGCGGAACAGGCCGCCATCTTGTGCCCGGGTTGACCGCAGCGGAAGCACAGCCCACTGCAGTCAAAACAGCTGGTGCACTTCAGGCGAGCGTGCCCAGGTGCCATACATTTAAAACACCTCATGGGCCGGCTCTCCAGGACAGTAACCCTGGCTGAGATCCAGCCCACGAGGAGTCTTCCTGCGTCGGCTAAGATCTTTACCGACGCTACCGGACAGCTCGCCCAAATCGCACCAACGCCACCAGGACCGGGGCGGATGGGGCCAACCCTAACATGCTCCGGGCTGCATTTGGTAGCAGAAGCTATTGCCTCCCGGACATCCTCAGGCTCTGTAAAGTCCGCCAGACCCGAAATGCGCACTTCGGCGCATTTGGTGGGTCTGGCGATCTTGACGCCCTCCACCCCGCTGAATAGGCCCCGAAGCTTTTCAGCCACTACGTCAGCCCTCTTGCCTCCCTCCGCCCCGGGGAACTCGAGTATCCGAGCTCCCGTACGGGCGAGGCGTGTTCGGGCACCGACGCCGCCGAGATCGGCGACGTCGATACCTTGTCGGGCTTGTTGGAGGACTTGACGGTAGTCAAGACCGCGCTCCGCCGCCTCTGGCGCCACCGTGATCACCACGGCGGCGGATTTGGGAGGTATTAACTTCCTCGGCTTCTTTTTGCCACTGGACTGTGGGGCTGCGGCCGCCTCCGCCGCAGACTTCTTCTTCTTCTTTTTCCTCCTTTTCTTCCGCTCCACCGTTTGCCAGCCCTCGCTGTCCGGTTGTGCGGAAGTCGAGGGGACAGGAACGGGGGCGGAAGGCCCTGGCGTGGGTGCCGTAGGAGGGGCGGCGCGTCGAGCTCTGGCGGGAGCCCGCGATGCCGTCTGCACCGGTCGCAAGGGTGGGAAATTCTCCCTTGGAGCAGTTACTGCGGGACCCGAGGGTCGACCAGCTTGGCCTTGTGACGGTCGTGCAGCTGTGACAGCGAGTGAAGGCGCCGCCGCCGCTGCCTGTGCCCGTCTCATCGCCGCGGTGGTGAGGAGACGCGGTTCGGGAGGCAACCTAGCCTCTACCGCTCCAAGTCTTGCCTCTACCATTGTGCCTACGCTCAACATTATCTCCCTCATGAGGTCCTGTGATAGGACTGAGGGAGGTGCTGAGGAGGCTATGGGGGCCACTTCAGTTGTTATAGAAGTGGCAGGCGCTGCCGGCGTTGCCACCGGCACAGATGCGGCCTGCGTCATGCGGCGCATTTCAGCCTGCATCTGACGCATCTCTTCCTGTAGCGTCAGGATCTCCGCGTCTCGGCGCTTAATTGCCACTAAGAGCCGACGGTTCTCATCGGTGGCAGTGCGTTCTGTTAGCACTTCCACGTGCTCCAACAGTGCAGTAGCCGCCGTCTTGAGCAACTTCTGGCTGGTGCCCTTCAGGTTGGCCGACTTGGTAGCCAACTCCATAATAATGGCTACACTGCCTTGTGCCCTTTTCAGCAGCTCTGCTGCAGAGTGAGGATTCCCGTCCGAACCGGGCAGGATTTCTGCAGCGAGCTGCTCTGCTCGTTCGATTGCGAGCTGCTCCTCTTCGCGGCGCTTACGCGCCAACTCCGCCTTGCGGGAGAGTCCGACTCTCGGCTCCGTAGTGTCCACCGTAGCACGGCCCCTTCCCGCGGTGGAAACCTTCGGGGGAGGTGGTTGTTCAATAGGGTCGTTAGACCCCTCCATCGACTCTACGGAGCGGTTGCGCTTCTGCGACTGCCAGAACTTGGAGTTCAACGTAGTCGTTGAACCCCTCCTTGATGACGCGGCGCTTAAAGACTCCACATCCGCGTCGGCCATATCCACCTCGCAGACCGAGACAGGGCGGACGCGAGATGACCGTCGTAATACGACCTTCGGCTGCATATTAGCCGCTACCTCCACTTGGCTACTGCCAGGGGTTGGTGTGACCCCCGATAGCTCATGGTTGCCATTATCGGCAACTTTTTCTCCTTCCTTGCTTGACAACAAGCATTCCTCATTCTCCTGCGTTTCGTCAGTTTTGGTTTTAAGTTTAAAATTCTCCATAAAAATCCCACGAGTATGAGACGAAAAGATTACACTTCCCGGGTGACGCTCATTCCGGGAAGCGGGGTACATACTGTGGAGGTCCCCAGGTGTCCACAGGTTTTTACGACTTCGCTGTCGGGTGTTACAGACTTTTCCTTGTCGCGGGCCGGCCAATGAAGGCAAGCCCCGCGCGTGGTAGGGGGCACCTCCATCGCTGTCGGGTCGAGGATGAAGTATTTAGGACTCGTTCTCGACAGTCGGTGGGGGTTTGTGGAGCACTTTCGGCAACTGGCTCCGAAACTTTTAGCCTACGCCGGAATGCTCGCAAGGCTCCTCCCCAACAAAGGGGGACCGGGTAGTGCGTGCCGTCGCCTGTACGACGGAGTGTTGCGTTCGAAAGCACTGTACGGTGCGCCGATATGGGCAGATGCTCTGAGCGCTCAGAATATGGTCTTGCTGCGGCGCCCGCAGCGAGCCATAGCGCAAAGAGCGGCTCGGGCGTACTGTACGGTGTCGTACGAGGCGGCTTGCGCAATCGCAGCCAGTCTACCGTGGGATCTCGAGGCGGGGGTACTGTCGCAGGTTTACCGGCGAAGTACTCTGGTACGCAGGGGCGGGGGTTGGCCAACCATGGAGGAGATCGGAACTTGGAGAGCGCAAGCTCGCGACGTTCTCTTCGAAAGGTGGTCGACCCGACTAGAGGGGTCCGCGGTGGGGAAGGAACTGGTTTCGGCCATCCAACCCATTCTGCGGCCCTACGTCGAAAGGCGGCACGGGACTCTAACGTTCCACCTTACACAACTCTTAACGGGGCACGGCTGCTTCGGGAAGTACTTGTGGGAGGTGGTCGGCATCGAGCCGGAGCCTACGTGTCGCCACTGTAACGGTGGGGCTGTGGACACGGCGGAGCATACGCGCGTCGTGTGCACGGCTTGGAGCGGGGAGCGTTCGGCTCTAATAGGTAGGATAGGACAAGACCTCTCGCTGCCGGCCGTGGTTCGCGCCATGGTCGACAGCGAAGAGGGCTGGGCCGCCGTCGTCTCATTCGCTGAGACAGTCATGACGGCAAAACGAGAGACGCTCAGAGAGAGGGAACGTAGCGGTTTGACGCTTCCTCCTCGCCGGCCCACAGCGTCGGGGCGGCGGCGTATGCAGTACGCCAGCCGCCTGGCCTTGGAAGGAGGATCGGGGGATCCACCGACCTAATAATGGCCCCGCGATGTGGCGCCCCTAGTGTTCAGGGGGCGCTAACATGTGACGTTACAGGGGAAGGGCATTGGCCCAACCCCTGGGAGTCGAGCCCGCTCGTTGGGCAACGCCGGCCGGATCGCAGTGAGCAAACGCCTGCCTATCCTGTGATCTGACCTGAAGGCGATGAAGTGGACATCGTGAGGTTTAGTGGGTATGCCCCGAAGAGGTGAGTCCCACATACGGCCTCCAGATACCCCCCATATCGGAGGTAGCATGCCTAATAGCATTCCTCACGTAAAAAAAAAAAAAAAAAAAAAACCTAACCTAACCTGGGGCGGGCCCCCGTAAGTGAGCTTTGAGTACGTCCTTGTCGTCCGGCCCTGGACCCCGACCTGACCACCGTAACGGAGTGGCAGGCGGGTGACCGAATCTCTGGCTCGATACTTGAGGGGCATTTAGAGCGATCAGTTATTTCTGAGCTTGCGGTACTTTTCAGTGCCAACAAAACGGTGCTTCTCAGCGCCAATAAGGTTAGAGGTCGTCTGACATCGGAAACGATGTCTGACGAGTGTTCTGGCCCTCAGGGGGCGGGGAGTGGGACTGAGAGGTCCCGCTCTCCTCTCCGAGGTGCGCGTGACCCTAAGGGGGCGGGGAAAGGGGCCGAAAGGCCCCGATCTCCCCTCCTGGGGGCCTTTAACCCTGAGGGGTCGGGGAGAGGGACCGAAAGGTCTCAATCCTCCCTCCCAGGGGTTTGCAAAGAGGCGCGCGTCCTACTGCCTCGTCTAGGCTCTAGGACGCAAACTCTGTCGGAGTCTTCTACCGACACCAGCGTCGGCACGGTGGTGTCTGTCGACTCGCGGCCGTCCTCCCCGGGCAGACTTTGGCGGAAACGCTTAAACTCTGCGTCGGACGGGGACTGCTCCGAGTCGGGAGACCGTGTGGATGCCGCTGAGGTCGGTGGCAAGAAACTGCGTGGTCGTCCCCCGACCACAGGCCAGTATGTCGGCCTGGCGAAAGCCAAAGCCGAGCTCAACCTGGCCAAGGAGCGAGAGCTCCAACTTCGGGCGGAAGAGGAACTTGCGGAGGAGCTACGGCGGCAGAAGGAGTCATTTCTTCTGCAACCGAGCAAACCGCAACAACAGGCGACAGTGTCATCTGCTCACCTACGGGCTGAGGAGTTGACGCAGGCCATAGAGGCAGCTGTAGGGACCGTTCAGACGGTGGCGAAAAAGTCGTCGCGTCTGAAGGGTCAATATGTGCGGGACCTCAATCTCGCGGCAAGCTCCATCCTGGAGTACGCCCGCGAGTTGAGGTCTCGCACAGAGTCGGACGAGGTGGCCAGGCTTCAGGCCGAGCTGGTCACCCTCCGTGCCGAAATAGGAGTTTTGAGGGAGCGGGCGGACTCGGCTCCCCTCACTATGAGTCGCGACGAGATCGCGTTCATGGTCGACGCGCGGCTCGAGGGGATACAGGACCGCCTGTTACCCGAAAAACGGCTCCGTCCTCCGCTTCAGGCGGACATTCGGAATGCCGCCGCTGCTGCCTCTGCACCCTCTTCTGCCATAGGCGTAGAAGAGTCAGCGCTCCCCGCGTCGGCGCCCACCGGACCCCCCGCGTCTAAGGCCAAGGCTAAGGCCAAGGCCAAGGCCGCTCGCGGGGCGACACCTGTGGTGGCTACACCTGCGGCATCTACGCCTAAGCAGGCGCCACCTAAGGTGGCCAAACCCGCGGCGTCCGTGCCTGAGCAGGCACAACCTTCGAGGTTGCCTTCAACCTCGGAGACTGCCCCAGGCAAAAAAAAGAAGAAAACGAGGAAGAGCGCTGCTGCCAAACAGGCAGCTGCCGCCCAACAACCTCGTCCGCTGCCACCTCCCCCCTCGTCGATGGCCGAGGGATGGACTCTGGTGGCCAAGCGGGGCCCCACAAAGCCGGCAGCGAAAGCCGCTCCGGCTGTGGCCCCAAAAAAGGCGAGCCCTAAACTCCGCCCCCCTCGTACAGCAGCAGTGGTAATCACCCTGCAGCCTGGCGCGGTGGAGCAGGGCGCAACTTATGCGGCCGTCCTTGCGGAGGCGGAAAAATCCATCGATCTCAAAGGCCTAGGGATCGATGGTATCCGCTTCCGCAAGGCGGCGACGGGGGCACGGATCCTCGAGGTGGCTGGCGCCGGTAACGCCGAAAAGGCGAACGGGCTAGCCACCGAGCTCAAAAAAGTTTTGGGCGACGTGGTCCGCGTATCTCGACCGGAAAAATGTGCAGAACTGCGCATTTCCGGGCTGGATGACGCGGCCACTAAAGCGAAAGTGGCATCGGCCATAGCAGCCGAGGGAGGGTGTGCCACAGAGGCCGTAAAGGTTGGCGAGATCAATCGCCCACCTGGTAGGCTGGGGTCGGTCTGGGTTAAGTGCCCTACCGCCGCAGCCCAAAGGGTGACCGATGGTCGCCGAATCTTGGTCGGGTGGTCGGTCGTCCGACCTACACTCTTAGAGCCCAGACAGCAGCGGTGTTTCCGCTGTCTGGAACCGGGCCACATCGGAGTGAAGTGCACTGTGGGCATTGACCGCAGCGGGCTTTGCTTCAACTGCGGCAAGCCCGGCCATGCGGCCGCAGCGTGCACTGCCGAACCCCACTGTCCGATATGCGCGGCAGGGGGCAAGGCGTCTGGTCACCGGCTGGGCAGCAAAGACTGCGCAGCGGGTGACCAGAAGCGGGGCAAGCGACCCCAGGGACGGCAGGCGGCGAAGGGTGGCCCCGTGGCGCCCTCGCAGTCTGTCGATCTCTCGCAGACCGAGGAGGCGATGGATACGGCCCACTCATAAATGGCGACTATCTCCTTCCTGCAGGCGAACATCAACCACTGCGTCGGAGCTCAGGACAATTTGTTCCAGTGCATGGCGCAGTGGCAGGCGTCGGTTACGGTGATCTCCGATCCGTACTACGTTCGCCCCCGCGACGACTGGGCGAGTGACCTCGACGGCTCAGTTGCGATCGTTACGCAACTGCACGTCCCCGGCTCCGCTCCCTTCGAGAAGGTCTTGAGGGGCCGGGGATGTGTGACGGTCACTTTAGGCGGCATCGCAGTGATCGGGGTGTACTGCCCTCCCAGCAAAACCCTCGCCGACTTCGAGCAACTGCTCTTAGAAATCGGGGGTATGGTGGAAGGGGTGCACCCTGCTCATGTCGTGATTGCCGGAGACTTCAACGCGCACTCGCGTGCTTGGGGATCACCGGACACCGACGATAGAGGAGAAGCGTTGGAAGAGTGGGCGGTGTCTACTGGCGTGGTGCTCCTCAACAGGGGGACGGTGAACACGTTCGTAGGGCCCCAAGGAGGCACATCGATTATTGACCTGACGTTCGCCAGCCCCGCGCTGGCACGCAGGGCGCGCAACTGGAGAGTCTTCGAGGGAGAGGAGAACTTGTCCGATCACCGATATATTCGGTTCGACATTTCCTCCTCGCCCGCGACGGCTGCATGGTCAAGTAATCGTCCCCTTAGCGGTGAAAATCCGCGCTGGCGAGTAGCCACGCTGGATCGGGAGCTGGCTATCGAGGCGGCCATCGTGGAACGGTGGGCTGGTGCCGGCACTACCCATCTGGACGTGGACGCAAAATCGGAGCAGCTCCAGGATTCGCTGACTCGCGTCTGTGACGCGGCTATGAGTAGGGCAAGGCCGGTTCCTCCTCGGAGACAGGTGTACTGGTGGCGCCCGCACCTCGCTGAGCTTCGGCAAGCGAGCTGGGCATCGCAACGCCGGTACACTCGTGCCCGGGGAAGACGGGTTAGGGACCTGGTCTTGGAAGCGGAGCTTCGCGCTGCGTGGCAGGCCGCCCGTGCGGTCTACAGCGCAGCGATCAAGTCGGCTAAGGAGGAGGCCTGGAGGGAGTGGCTTGAGACACTCGACAGAGATCCATGGGGGCGGCCATACAAGGTCATGAGCCACAAGCTCCGACCGTGGGCGCCCCCACTCACCAGGTCTCTGGAGCCCTCGTTCGTAGGACAAGTGGTCAGCACCCTATTTCCGGCGGCAGACGAATGGGTCCCTCCGACCATGTCGTCACGTAACCAGGAGCCAACAGCGGCGGAGGTCATTCCTCCCGTGTCCGAGGAGGAACTGGAGGTGGCCGTTCTGCGACTCAAGGCGAAGAACGGCGCCCCAGGCCCGGACGGAGTACCTGGACGGCTGATCACCTCGGTGATGCCGATTATCGGGGAGGATACGCGATCCCTCATGACGGAATGTCTGACGGGGGGGAGATTCCCGCGTACTTGGAAAATCGGGAAGCTCGTTCTTCTCGGTAAGAACGGCCGCCCAAAAGAGTCACCGTCGGCCTACCGCCCGATAGTACTGCTTGACGAGATGAGCAAGCTGTTCGAGCGGGTGATCAGTGCTCGTCTCGTCAAGCACCTGGAGGGGGTAGGACCAGACTTGCACGACGGTCAATTTGGTTTTCGCCGCGGGAGGTCAACCCTAGATGCCATTTCGCACTTGCGGGAACGCGTGGGGGAGGCAGTCGACCAGGGAGAAGTGGTCCTTGCGGTCTCGCTGGATATCGCGAATGCGTTTAACACGCTTCCTTGGGCGACTGTCGCGGAGGCACTTAGGTACCACAAGGTTCCCGAGTACCTTAGGCAAGTGCTCGGGGACTACTTCGTCGGGCGCGCGATCGCGTATCCGTCGCGCGATCGGCTCGTCCGGCGAGAGATGTCATGCGGTGTTCCGCAGGGGTCGGTCCTCGGGCCTCTCCTGTGGAACATCGGATTCGACTGGGTCCTGCGCGGTGCAAATCTCCGGGGAGTTGGTATACTTTGTTATGCCGACGATACCCTGGTCACCGCGCGGGCCCCCAATTTTCGCGATGCGGCGGTGCTGGCCACGGCTGGTGTGGCGCAAGTAGTGCGCCGCATCAAGGCGTTAGGGCTCCGGGTGGCTCTCGAAAAATCTGAGGCTCTGTTTTTCCACGGGCCTCGGAGACCTCCACCTGTAGGCGCAAAAATCGTGGTAGGGGGCACCTCCATCGCTGTCGGGTCGAGGATGAAGTATTTAGGACTCGTTCTCGACAGTCGGTGGGGGTTTGTGGAGCACTTTCGGCAACTGGCTCCGAAACTTTTAGCCTACGCCGGAATGCTCGCAAGGCTCCTCCCCAACAAAGGGGGACCGGGTAGTGCGTGCCGTCGCCTGTACGACGGAGTGTTGCGTTCGAAAGCACTGTACGGTGCGCCGATATGGGCAGATGCTCTGAGCGCTCAGAATATGGTCTTGCTGCGGCGCCCGCAGCGAGCCATAGCGCAAAGAGCGGCTCGGGCGTACTGTACGGTGTCGTACGAGGCGGCTTGCGCAATCGCAGCCAGTCTACCGTGGGATCTCGAGGCGGGGGTACTGTCGCAGGTTTACCGGCGAAGTACTCTGGTACGCAGGGGCGGGGGTTGGCCAACCATGGAGGAGATCGGAACTTGGAGAGCGCAAGCTCGCGACGTTCTCTTCGAAAGGTGGTCGACCCGACTAGAGGGGTCCGCGGTGGGGAAGGAACTGGTTTCGGCCATCCAACCCATTCTGCGGCCCTACGTCGAAAGGCGGCACGGGACTCTAACGTTCCACCTTACACAACTCTTAACGGGGCACGGCAGTTTGGTGTGCTGATTTGGAGTCATTGCTGGGGTACTATTATGACTAATTAATTGGCAATCTTTTTAAGGCATTTGATTTAATCAGTTGATTGTTGCCAGTCACGCTTGTAGACACATAACATTCTATAATTGAATGTTTATTTGTAAGCTATATTGAATTACAACATTGTTTAAATAATTTCATTGTTTGGTAAATCTCTTTATATGATTTGTTGAAGTTTGGTCATTGTAATGTCTCCCTTAAGTGCAGCGAAGGAGGCCATAGCCGGTATAACCACACAATTGAGGTGGTCTACCTCGGCTGCGGCCACGACTACCCGACCAGAGCTGGCAGAGATCACTCTTACCAGGTTCGGCGGTATGGAGAACAGGCTTGGGGCTGTAGATGCCCTGTTCACCCGCTTTAGCCACCTGGCTGAGGACCTTGAGTTGGATCAGCTGAGCCAGGCAGCGCGGGATAAGGTTGTTGGTGACTACGACCAGATCCTGGCGTTGGCAGACACGATTTCCCTACGTGCTAGGGAAATATTGAAGAGCCGGGAGCCTGTCCAGGCTAAGCCGGAGACCTCTGTCGCTTGCCCCGGACTTTTGAGCAAGCTAGCAAGACCACTGGCTGGGCTTTCAAAATTTATTTGTGAGTCTGGTGGACTCGCGCTCGGACCTTGGACCCGCCCAAAAGTTGGCCTACTTGATGTCCGTCCTCAAGGGAGAGGCCCGAGCCTTGGTGCAGCACTTACCGGTAACGGATGCGGCTTACCCTACTGCTCTGGAGCTGCTCTCCCGGCGGTACCACAACAAACGGTGTTTGGCTGACGCTCACATTAGCCATATTTTGGGGTTGCCTTTCATTACCAGAGTGTCAGCCTTGCGTACTGACCTTTTGAACCCGTTGTTGGCAGTGACCAATGCTTTGAGGCGACTGGAGTTGCCAGTCGACCATTGGTCGTACATCTTGGTACATATAGTGCTGCAACGGCGCCCGACGAAGTAGTCCCCGAGCACTTGCCTAAGGTACTCGGGAACCTTGTGGTACCTAAGTGCCTCCGCGACAGTCGCCCAAGGAAGCGTGTTAAACGCATTCGCGATATCCAGCGAGACCGCAAGGACCACTTCTCCCTGGTCGACTGCCTCCCCCACGCGTTCCCGCAAGTGCGAAATGGCATCTAGGGTTGACCTCCCGCGGCGAAAACCAAATTGACCGTCGTGCAAGTCTGGTCCTACCCCCTCCAGGTGCTTGACGAGACGAGCACTGATCACCCGCTCGAACAGCTTGCTCATCTCGTCAAGCAGTACTATCGGGCGGTAGGCCGACGGTGACTCTTTTGGGCGGCCGTTCTTACCGAGAAAAACGAGCTTCCCGATCTTCCAAGTACACGGGAATCTCCCCCCCGTCAGACATTCCGTCATGAGGATTCGCGTATCCTCCCCGATAATCGGCATCACCGAGGAGATCAGCCGTCCAGGTACTCCGTCCGGGCCTGGAGCGCCGTTCTTCGCCTTGAGTCGCAGAACGGCCACCTCCAGTTCCTCCTCGGACACGGGAGGAATGACCTCCGCCGCTGTTGGCTCCTGGTTACGTGACGACATGGTCGGAGGGACCCATTCGTCTGCCGCCAGAAATAGGGTGCTGACCACTTGTCCTACGAACGAGGGCTCTAGAGACCTGGTGAGTGGGGGCACCCACGGTCGGAGCTTGTGGCTCATGACCTTGTATGGCCGCCCCCATGGATCTCTGTCGAGTGTCTCAAGTCACTCCCTCCAGGCCTCCTCCTTAGCCGACTTGATCGCTGCGCTGTAGACCGCACGGGCGGCCTGCCACGCAGTGCGAAGCTCCGCTTCCATGACCAGGTCCCTAACCCGTCTTCCCCGGGCACGAGTGTAGCGGCGTTGCGATGCCCAGCTCGCTTGCCGAAGCTCAGCGAGGTGCGGGCGCCACCAGTACACCTGTCTCCGAGGAGGAACCGGCCTTGCCCTACTCATAGTCGCGTCACAGACGCGAGTCAGCGAATCCTGGAGCTGCTTCGATTTTGCGTCCACGTCCAGATGGGTAGTGCCGGCACCAGCCCACCGTTCCACGATGGCCGCCTCGATAGCCAGCTCCCGATCCAGCGTGGCTACTCACCAGCGCGGATTTTCTCCGCTAAGGGGACGGTTACTTGACCATGCAGTCGTCGCGGGCGAGGAGGAAATGTCGAACCGAATATATCGGTGATCGGACGAGTTCTCCTCTCCCTCGAAGACTCTCCAGTTACGCACCCTGCGTGCCAGCGCGGGGCTGGCGAACGTCAGGTCTATAATCGATGTGCCTCCTTGGGGCCCTAAGAACGTGTTCACCGTCCCCCTGTTGAGGAGCACCACGCCAGTAGACACCGCCCACTCTTCCAACGCTTCTCGTCTATCGTCGGTGTCCGGTGATCCCCAAGCACGCGAGTGTGCGTTGAAGTCTCCGGCAATCACGACATAAGCGGGGTGCACCCCTTCCACCATACCCCCGATTTCTAAGAGCAGTTGCTCGAAGTCGGCGAGGGTTTTGCTGGGAGGGCAGTACACCCCAAACACTGCGATGCCGCCTAAAGTGACCGTCACACATCCCCGGCCCCTCAAGACCTTCTCGAAGGGAGCGGAGCCGGGGACGTGCAGTTGCGTAACGATCGCAACTGAGCCGTCGAGGTCACTCGCCCAGTCGTCGCGGGGGCGAACGTAGTACGGATCGGAGATCACCGTAACCGACGCCTGCCACTGTGCCATGCACTGGAACAAATTGTCCTGAGCTCCGACGCAGTGGTTGATGTTCGCCTGCAGGAAGGAGATAGTCGCCATTTATGAGTGGGCCGTATCCATCGCCTCCTCGGTCTGCGAGAGATCGGCAGACTGCGAGGGCGCCACGGGGCCACCCTTCGCCGCCTGCCGTCCCTGGGGTCGCTTGCCCCGCTTCTGGTCACCCGCTGCGCAGTCTTTGCTGCCCAGCCGGTGACCAGACACCTTGCCCCCTGCCACGCATATCGGACACCCTCCTCCTGCCCATGGTCGTTTTGGAACGAAATATTTTGGGCATATTTTTAATAACAGAACCACCTGGAAAGATTTGTTTATTAACAAAAATATTTTTTTATAAAAAGGTCAAAGTTGATGTCATTTGCACAAATCAAACGAGGTACTCGTGGTAACTGTCGGAGTGCGAGGGATATGCTCTATGGGCAACCTTACACCCCGGCGTCTGTAGACCCGAGACGGCGTGCGGTTTTAGTCGGTTCAAGCCCGACATAACCGCCCCCGCTGGCACGCGGGGGGGTATCCGAAGGGATTTCCGCACGATAAAAAAAAAAAAAAAAAAAAAGGTACTCGTGGTAACTCCTTTCAATTTCACGAAATATGCTTACTACGATTATTTGTATTCAACAACAATTTCCACATTCGGTAAACAACGCCGCGCTCTGACCAAGCACAGCCAGCGGCGACATCACGACACACTGCGGATCGAAAATCGGGTTTCGAAGACATAGAAACTTAAATAAATAATGGTCACTTTTTTGACGTGACAACGTCTTATAATTCGATGGAGCCAGCTGCAAGCACGAAAAAATAAGCGTTCTATAACGCTTCTTCACGAGAGCGCGGAACGAGCGACAAAATGGCACAATCGACCTCCGCGTTCGGCAGCGTTCGACATCTGTCTCAGGCTTGAAGTGCAAGCGAGAGCGCGGAACGAGCGACAAAGAGGCACAATCGGCCTCCGCGTTCGGCAGCGTTGGACATCTGTCTCTTTCCTACTTTAGTGAGCAATGCGTCCGCGTGGACAGCTGCTATACAATAATACATTTACTTTACATGTTTTCATCAAGTATGAAGTGCAGTGAATTCTTATAACTGATCTTAGTGGTTAAACAAATAAAATTATTTTTTTTTGGCTTGAAATGGATTCGTTGATCAATACTATGCTACAAAACTAATATGAGACAATGGGATGTAAAAATTAACGGCTTTCAATTTTTTAAAGAAAATGTTGTATGAAGAAAACATGAAAAATGAGTATATCTCTGGAATCGCACGGTTAGCCGTTATATCCTGACACACTTTTATAGTACTATTTATTTATGATTTTTTGACATACTTCATATTCCTGGAGGAGATCAAAAGCTGGAGAACGCAAGGTCGCGACGTTCTCTTCGACCAGGTGTTCGACCTGACTAGAGGGGTCCGTGGTGAGGAAGGAACCAGTTTCGGCCATCCAACTCATTCTGTGGCCCTATGTCGAAACTCGGGACTCTAACATTCCACCTTACACAACTCCTCATGGGGCACGGTTGCTTCGGGAAGTAGGTGCTTGAGGGAGGTGGTCGGTATCGAGACGGAGCCTACGTCCCGCCACTGTAGCAGTGGGGCTGTGGACACGGCCCCACCGCTACGGCACGGAGCATACGCTTGTCGTGTGCACAGCTTGGAGCGGGGAGCGTTCGGCTCTAATAGGTAGGAATGCTTTTAGGCTTCATGCATAATGGCATTCCTTACGTAAAAAAACCTAACGACCGACTGACTGACCGTCCAACCGACCGACGACTCGATGTTGTCGTTACCTACTCGTAAATATTAGGGAGAAGGAGTATACTCAGTGAATAGGGGATCTATATATAGGAAGGTAACCCAGGGTGACGCCATATTGTATTTGCCATTATTAATTCTGTTATCCTGAAAGAAAATTCGTAATCAGCAACCCCAAAACCCTCGAAACCGATATGTAACTTGATTATGATCAACAATACATAACATTTTACCCCAGGGGGTGGTCGATAAGTGGCGAAGAGGGTGAATTTCCGTACATTTGACAAGGAATTTGTAATCAGCGACTCAGCGACAAAAACTCCTAACATCACAGTTTGGAGTGAATTTCGTGAGTTTTCGAATTTTGGTCAGCTTTTTGGCAATCGGCCGCTTTCATATTAGTACCATAGTACTCTGTGTCGGCCGCACTGTGCGACGATCAAAATTTGCACCTCGCACTCGCTAACATTTTGAACCAACCAGTCACGTTCGTATTTCTATTTCTCGCGGTGCTCACTGTGAAATGTAGACGGAGATTAAAATACTGTAAAACGATGTGAAATGTGAAGGCGTCTCACAAAAAAAATGTTCCACAATTTTGCCGAATAGTGGCGCTCGCGCTGATCCAATATCATACAAAACGCAAATTACCGCTTTTTTCATTCGCAAGCTTCACAAGTGAACGGGAAACGAAAAAGGCAGAGAAAGTCATGCTAGACATCAGACACTCTGTGAGGTTTAGGTAGTCTGTGGTTGTTGTAAAGTAAATGTCTCGTCTTTGTTTATAAATATCAGGATTAGGGTTAAAATTACATTTTACACAAGTTTTAATTTTTGCTTTACTAATAATAGTGTGAACTTGTGAGATATTATATAATTTATGTCGTCACATATCGCAGAACTGAATTTATAAGCGACAACTTATTGTTATTAATACTGTGGTATTTGAGAATACACACGTTCAACTATGTCTATAGAAATTGAATCGGCAGAGTAAGTAATTTCTCATTATGTGCCGTTTGACCAATCTAATCTACTGTAATTTATTAATGATGATTTATTCTTTCAGTGTAATTCGACTGATCCAGCAATACTTGAAAGAGTCTAACCTCACTAAGACGTTACAAACGCTGCAGGTATGGTAACATTGATAATCTTAACCAGTAAATTATAAGTATGATTACTCACTTCAGGATATTAGTGTTCTGTGCTCAAATCTTACGAGTTGTACTCCACACAAAAAGTTTTATTCCTATTTCACAAAGGTAAGTACAATTTGCATGTTACAGGTCGGTTTTATTAGTCTCTTGCCTTTGTGAGAGGCTGGTGTCTGTAGTAGGAAACCTGTGTTAGGTACGGATCCACTGGCTCCCACCTCTTGGTCGACAGGTGTTAAGTTCTACAGATATTCTTTAATTACAAGTTTATAATTTATACACTTTACTAGAAATATAAGTGGTATATAGAAAGAAGGGAGTTAATTTCTTCATGTTAACATTCCATATCTAAAAGATGTGAACTCAGAAAATACGTTCCATATCTAAAAGACGTGAACTCAGAAAATAATAAAATCTATATGATAGGATTGTTCTATAGATAGTATCAGGTTCAAAAACTTTGTTTGTGGCACTTTGTTGCATCAAGGAAGGGATCATACCCTGATAAAGAATGGGATTTGAATAGTATACGAAGAACAAAAAGCTGTCAAACTGTGAGGACATTAAATTTTTGACATAGTTCCCTTGTAGGATACAAGATGGGAAAAAAGAGAACCACTTTAGGACTGTCCCCATGATGTAGGTTTTGAAAATATAGATTAGTTTTCAGACTTAAAAAAAAAGAAGAGGTTCTCAGTTCTTGTTTTTTTTTTAACTTTGTTACATTCTTGACTTTCATTCTTAACTTTCGACTGGGAGAACCGATTTTGATGATTGTTTTCTTATTTTAAAGTTGGTGCTTCCCGTTTGGTCCTATTTCAATTTGGTCCAGTTCTCACAATGGTAACCATGAGAAAACCATATGTCTTAAAATAAAAATAATGCATATTTATGGTTTCAGTTTAATTAGGCAATACAAGTATCTTATTTTACAATGCATATTTTTTCAGAAAAAAACTAAGACATTTTAAGCAGTATCGGTAAAAATCTGACGGGCACGGAAACATCCCTGTTACAGGAGGAAACGGGCGTGTCTCTGAATACGGTGGACAGCGTGGACGGCTTCTGCGCCGACATCAACAATGGGCACTGGGACACGGTCCTGAAGGCCACGGCGTCGCTGAAGCTGCCGGACAAGAAGCTCATGGAGCTGTACGAGCAGGTGGTGCTGGAGCTCATCGAGCTGCGCGAGCTGGGCGCGGCGCGCTCGCTGCTGCGCCAGACGCACCCGTGCCTGCTCATGAAGCAGCAGGAGACGGACCGCTACATCCACCTGGAGAACCTGCTGGCGCGCTCGTACTTCGACCCGCGCGAGGCCTACGGCAGCGGCGGCGGCAAGGAGCGGCGCCGCGCGCTCATCGCCGCGTCGCTGGCGGGCGAGGTGTCCGTGGTGCCCTCCTCGCGCCTGCTGGCGCTGCTGGGCCAGGCGCTCAAGTGGCAGCAGCACCAGGGCCTGCTGCCGCCCGGTCAGTCACGCCCGTCCGACACATCCTGAACTTAAATGGGGTTCATTGCTGTGACTGACGTGTACTTTATATGTCGATCGCCAGGTACCACCATCGACTTGTTCCGCGGCAAGGCCGCCATCCGCGACGAAGAGGACGACCAATGCCCTACGCAGCTCTCCAAGATCATCAAGTTTGGTCAGAAATCTCACGTAGAGTGCGCTAGGTAAAAATTAAGCCTTGTTCCACATCCAATAATATCATTCTAGGTCTAGGGCATTATTCTTAAGCTTAAGCTTATATATAGGTCAGGCTAGGGCTAATTGATGAAAAGGCCCACACAAGGGTTGGGTGGTAAGAAAGTAGGTGATACATACTGTCCATGGTACTGAAACCGTTCACAGAGTACATTATGAAAGTTCTATAGTAGAATACAACCGCCTGCGCGCGTCATACCTGCCCCGACTTGGCGACAGTAAAAGTGAACAGAAAACGTGTGGGAAAAACTGCAGATAATGAATGGGCAATGCACTCTAATATTTCGAAGTTACAAGAACATATTGAAAATAGAGACCGATATTCTTAGCAATCCATGGATTCTCCGTGCGGGTGCCGGGTCCA
This sequence comes from Cybosia mesomella, assembly GCA_946251805.1. Classification (NCBI taxonomy): domain Eukaryota; kingdom Metazoa; phylum Arthropoda; class Insecta; order Lepidoptera; family Erebidae; genus Cybosia; species Cybosia mesomella. The sequence continues at coordinate 258,768 of OX276400.1, forward strand.
TCGCGTTAATGAGTTGGGAACTCGGGACAGTACCTGGGACTTGCGACCCAAGTGTAGGTTTAGAATCGGTCCCTTTTGTTGATGTACATAAACACTCACCTTCACTACCCAAGTTCCCCTCTCTGCCTAACCAAATTTGATACGAACCCTCTAGTGCCGCTTTAGACATTCGTCCTAGTAATGAGCTTATTGTAGCTCTCGATAGGCCTAGATCTTTAAGTAGGTTATAGAGAGATTTTGCTGGTATACCTCTCGCTCCCACTTCCACTGCATACAAATTAACCATGTAACCGTTTTTGATTAATTCGTTTGTGAGATCATAGTATTTATTTTTCTTTATTGTGTGGTCGAGGACTTCCGGTTGGGTACCTGTCAAGTGTGCACGTCGTAAATACTTTCCGACAATATTAATATTTTTCTGTGGTTAAATTCAAGTGTTTTACCACAAATTGTTTGAAAAGTGCAGTTCAGCAGCTTATTCACCAGGATCGTTACAAAAACTGTCGAAAATCCAAGGGAAAACAGAGATAAGTGGCGAAATATCTGCTCAAAAACATATATACATATAACATAACTATAACATCAAGGTTTTATTGAGGTTAGAGCATAGACTTTGACTGAACGAAAAGTGTCACTGTCACTGTCATCAAACCTGTCAATAGTATTTACGCCTGCAACTTAGTGTTGCCAAGATAAGATTATTGCCAACAGTGGGAATTTTTACCAATATTAAGGGAAAAATTTTCGAATTGAGAAATGGATAAACAAATAGAAACGCTGTTTAGCAAAATGAAAATAGAGCTTGAGAAACAGACTGCGGATATAACCAAGAACCTTACGAAAACTTTGGAAGAAACATTAGATGAAAAGTTAAAGCCACTCACTGAAGAAACGAAGCAACTTAAGGAAGAGGTAGATATTTTAAAAACAAAAGTGAGAAGCTTAGAGAGAGAAGCAAGGAAAAACAACTTGATCATCTACGGAGTTGAGGAATCCGAGAAGGACAACACTGATCTTCTTGAACTTGTGTTAAAAACTTTGAACTCTTGCAATAACGAAAGGATGGAAAAATGGGATAAGTGGGAGATTAGTAATGTTCGGAGACTTGGTAAGAAAAATGCAGAGAAATCGAGACCAATATTAGTGACGCTCACACTATTTTGGAGAAAAGTAGAAGTTCTTAAAAATAATAAGAGCCTCCCAACTAATGTCTTTATCACCGAAGACTTCCCGAAAGACATTTTAAACAAACGAAAGGAGTTAAGAATCAAATTAAAAGAGGAACTAGGCAAAGGTAAGGTTGCTTACATTCGATATGATCAACTGATTATCAATGAAACTGGAAACGAAAAAAGAAAACGTTCTCCCTCGAATTCTCCAAACACTCCCACTAAAAATCAAAAGAACAAAGAAACTGCAAAAAAGCCCACAAAAATCACCAAAACTAATGCTCCCATCTTCACTAAGCAACAATCACACCCGACTAATGACCAGAACAACCAATAGCAGCCAAGAAACTTCACCATCCGGAATGAACTACTAAATACTGAAACAATAATAACTAACACACCAACTACAACAAGTCCCAACCCGGCTGGTCCCCGTGGGACATTAAGCGACCACCACCCTCCATCAAAAAGAACAAAAAGAACAACCAGAAAACAAAATTCATTAAAAATATGTACATACAACGTAAAATCTTTAGCTACAACAACAAGGTTTCTCGAACTGATACTGGCACTAGAAAAAGTAGAACATGATATCGTAGGACTTGCCGAAGTAAGAAGAATGGGGATTGGAATCGAAGAGCATGAGAACCACATCTTTTGCTTTATAGGTGAAACAAAAGGGCTTCATGGAGTGGGCTTTTTAATAAAGAAAAATCTAAAACAGAATATAGTTAACTTTAATGGCATTTCAGAAAGAGTAGCCCTACTTCAAATGAAAATTGACAATAAAGCTTTATCACTAATACAAGTCTATGCCCCGACAGCGAATGCGAACAACGATGATATCGACAAGTTCTATGCAGATCTAGCAAAAGCTCACGACTTAGCAGATGAAAACTTAATAGTTATGGGAGACTTTAATTCAAAGATTGGACACCGTCAAGAACATGAATGTTTAATAATGGGACAACACGGTTACGGCAACCGAAACGAAAGAGGCGAACGATTAATACAATATGCTTTTGAGCATAAACTATCAATAATGAATACCTTTTTTAAGAAAAAGCCTAGCCGTAGGTGGACCTGGAATTCTCCCGACGAAACGACAAAAAATGAAGTAGACTTCATAATGTACAACAATTCAAAAAACATTACAAATCTCGAAGTATTAAATAAGGTTAACTTTCCTTCCGACCATAGACTTTTGCGAGCGTCTTTCGATCTATGTACACCAAAACTGAGTCGAAAAAACTTTAAACTAACTTCAAAATCATTAAAAACTGAAAGTGAAAAAATAAATTATTTAGAAGCACTAGAAACAAACTTGTCTACCCAAAGTGAAATACTAGAAAAAACACAAGATATCCAGACATACTATGACAATCTTGAAAAAATCATCATCTCTAGTCTCAATACGAAAATGGAAAATAACAACAGAGAACATAAAATACTTAAAAAAGAAACACTAGATTTGATATCCAAACGAACGGAATTAAAGTCTACCAAAAATAAAACTAAAGAATTAAAAGAAGAACTAAAATCTCTATATAAGAAAACTAATAAGGCGATTAGAGAAGACTATCAGAATTACAGAAAGACAACTATAGAGAAAAACTTAACAAAATTTAGAAGTGCAAAACGGGCCTACAAAGAATCGAGCACACATAAAAACTGGATTCAAAACCTCAGCCAAAAACAAACAGAAACCAAATCACGACAAGAAATAATTAAATGTGCAACAGCCTACTATAGAGAGCTTTACAAAAACCTGCCGAATAGTAACAACTTAACAGAGACTATGAATAACGAGCTTGAAAAGGAAACAAAAAATGACGAAATTTCAGAAAAAGAAGTAATAAAGCACATCAAAAAATTAAAATCAGAAAAAAGTCCTGGCCCAGACAATATCAGTAACGAAGCCTTAAAAGTGGGAGCTCCACTGCTTTTCACATTCTTGACTAGACTGTTTAATATGGTAATTATTTCTGGAACTGTTCCGTATCAATGGTGCAAGTCTGAAATTGTCCTGCTATACAAAAAAGGAGATCCAAGAGATATCAGTAACTATAGGCCGATCAGTTTGTTATCCAGCATATACAAACTTTTCTCATCACTGTTGTTAAGCAGAATAGCAGACAAAATAGACCTCATGCAGCCGGTAGAACAAGCCGGCTTTCGCTCCAGTTTTTCAACAATGGACCATATTCATACAATCGAACAACTTTTAGAAAAATGTAAAGAATTTAATCATCCTCTATATATAGGGTTTGTGGACTATCTTAAGGCATTTGATAGCATCACTCACTGTTCCATTTGGGAAGCATTAACATCTTGCAATATAAACTACTGCTATACAAAAGTGATCCAAAACATCTACTCAAACAGTACAAGTTCAATACGATTGGAAAACAAAGGGGAAGAAATTAATATAGAAAGAGGTGTGAGGCAAGGGGATCCACTCTCTCCTAAACTTTTTATAGCAGTTCTGGAAATGATATTTCAAAAATTGGACTGGAAATCTAATGGTGTATGGATTGGCAATAGACATCTAAGCCACATAAGATTTGCAGACGATATTGCACTTTTTGCCAACTCAGCTTCAGAACTTGAGCAAATGATGCAATCTTTGAACAACGAAAGCAAAAAAATTGGCCTGCACATGAACGCCAGTAAAACGAAGGCTTTAACAAACAGTCTGCAGAGACCTATACGAATAGATGGGCACCAGATCCAATATGTAAAGGAATATGTCTATCTAGGGAAACAAATTTCCTTCAACAGCGACAGTAATGAACAAGAAATTGAACGAAGAATTAGAAGCTCATGGAACAAGTTTTGGTCACACAAAGAAATTTTAAAAGGATCTTATAATTTAGAGCTAAAAAAGACGATAATGGATGTCTGTATTTTGCCTTGCCTCACCTACGGCAGCCAAACTTGGGTGTACACTAATAAGGCCAGAACCAGATTGCTTACTACACAACATGCCATGGAAAGGAGTATGCTAAGGCTAAGGAGGATACATAAAGTTAGCAACAAATCCATTAGGGAAAGGACGAATGTTACAGACGTTCTCAAACATGCCCTAAAAATGAAATGGCGATGGGCAGGACACGTAGCCAGGGTCCCAGACCAAAGATGGACTCTCAAAATCACGAAATGGAGAGGCCCCCCAGGGAACAGACATCGGGGCAGACCAAAAATGAGGTGGATGGATGACATTGCCAAAGTGGCAGGCACAAACTGGCTAGAGAAAGCAAAGGATAGACAAGTTTGGAATGAGATGGAGGAGGCATATACCCGGATGGGGTCAAGGCTTCAATAACTTTTACTAACATAGTTTAAGAAATTTACTAACTCAAAATAGGTTGTAAACAAAACAAATTGTAAGTCTTGAATAAATATGCTTTATTATTATTATTATTATTATATTGTGTGGTCCTTCGGTATATTTGTTTCCCACGGTACAGTAAGTTCCACAAGAACCACATGTTTTAACCTCTTAGAATAAAGGAATATGTCAGGTCTAGATGACGAAACCCCAACATCCTCCGGAATTTTATAGTGCTTTTCATACGTGTCGATTAGGAGAGTCCAATTTGGGGCAGTATCTAAGATTGAATAGGGTTTGTTCCTAGATGTTATGGATGAACCTTCAGACACAAAGTTGATATGACGTCTGTTAGTAGTCAATCCTTTTTGGGCTCTAGCTACTGACAGATGAGTCTGCAATGAGTTGCTTCACGCATGATGATAAGCACCTTATCGTGGCGCCGTGAGCAATCGAGAAGCACCCTACATCCTACTAATATGTGTCTAGCCGTCCCTATTGCCTCACCACAAGTATAACATTGTTTTTCTGTGGCCTTCCCCCACCTTACCAGATTACTCTGGTCTGGTAGGGTCATCTAAAAGGCGTTAAGATAGAATTTTAACAGGGCCGGCGACCAGTCATAGATCAAGGTGCGCTTTAAGGCCATCGGTATGCAGAACTCTCCCATTGTCAACCATTCATTTTGGATTTCCAAATTCATCGCGTGCACTCGATATTTATCATTTTCGTCTTGTTTTAGAAAGGACTTAAGTATATCCTGGTCCCTTTCTGGCTCTCGTACTCCCACTCTGTTCGACTGGGCCCCTATCATAAATCGTTTATGGAATAGAAGTCTAGATTCAAGCTCGGACGCGTTATTATCTTTCGGGAGTGCCTTGAATGTCATCTTGGGATTTACCTAAGATGTGGGCTTTGGCAACTCTAAGGTGTTTATAGAGCTCCGATAGTTTCTTAAGTTTCATCCCAAAATTATTTTGATCCCTAAATAGAGCAGAGGAATCAGCAGAGTGCGCTAGTCCAATCCACGATTCTCTGACAGTTGCATCTATTTTCGCCAGTAAGGTTTTACCGAATTCATACACCAGAAAAGGTCAAGTCAGACGTGATGTTAAGTAGTTGTCATATATCCAAGCTTTTTTGATATTGTTCAGTGGTAGCTGTTCTATCTTATTTCGGTCATTTATAAACGTATCGACAACTTCATCTAAGGATGGCGTACGTCCTTTATAGTCTATCTTTCTCCCAAGAAATTTAAATGGCACCGAGCGACTATGGAAACTGGTTTACCCCCAATGAAGAGTCCCGGGTCGTTGGAGGTAAATTTGGTGTCCCGTCTACCCAGACACAGAGAGTGACACTTACTGGGCTTCGTCCTCAGTCCATTTGTCCACGAACAGAAATCATCGACTTCCTTATTGGATTACGCGTCAGTATTGCGAGATCGTCAGCAAAAGCTAAGATGGACTCCGAGTATTTGTTATTTACTTTAAACCGATAACCCCATTTCTTTTCGTGACGTATTAACTTGGTAATTAAGATATTAATTACTATGTTAAATGCTATTGGCGACAAGCTGCATCCCTGCAACAGTCCTACATTATACCGTAATGGTTCTGTGTGTACTTTTTGGAAGCTTATAGCAAATTTTAGCTGCGAGTAATACGACTCGATTATCTCTATGACCACGGGTGGAAAGTTATACCATTGCAACGCGTATACCATAAGGTAATGTGGAATTGAGCCAAATGCATTTTCTAGGTCTATCCAACATACCGTTATCTGTCTTTCGTATTTTCTGGCATCTTTTAAGCTTTCCGCTAACAGACTATTGTGTTCCGGACAAAAAACAAAACTTTACAACGTAAATGTAGGAAAATAGAGCAATTTTACAAATAACTATGTATTAATGATGACTGTTAACAATTTCTGTACAAAAATTAATGATAACCCCTCAAAAACAAAGTGAGAAATGATACCCAAGTTCAACATTAAGAATATGCGTCGTTGTCGACTTCGCCGACAAGAGAATGATCTATATGGATGCAAAGTTCTGGGTAAAATTGTAAACTTATAGTTATTGGTGCTACCAAAATATTTTCTATTTAATAGGTAATATAAATACTGAAATTTTAACAGACAATTACTTACAAAATGCCATCATTTCACTTGGGATGTAATTCAAGTCCAACATTTGGCTGGGCCAGTCGTACGTACAATACACACGTCAATTATATTTGTCTAATGAACTTAGCTAATGCTCGCGGTCATATTTCTGGTTTTACTTTAACCAATTACAATCAAACATACGGCAGATTTTGTCTGAATATGACCTTTCTAATAGAAAAAGTAGTTTTTGCATCCATCGGGAACAAACAGATAAACAGACAAGAATTTAAAAAAAAAAGTGTTAGTCTCGTTAATTTAACATAACCCACAACTAATTGTCAATTTTGTAATAGCATAGATTTAATTATTTCTTGTTGTTTTGTAACGTTTCGGATTTGGCGCTGACTTCAACCAAAGTCTTATACGGATTTTGTTCTTTTGAACGAGTAATTCAGTTATTTTGCACTTTTTAGAACATATTTGTTTTTTTACTTTATATTTTATTTATTTTTTCCTTTTAACACTGTTCTGTCTGAGTGACTCGTCAGCAGAAGGTCTAGCAGAGAGTCTATGCTGAGCTTGGCATATCGACCATTTCCTACTTGACATTTTAATCTTAAGAAAATGCGTAATTCTGTGTAATAATAGAAAATGTGTGAGAAAATAATCGAAGTAAAGTCAGTAGTATTTTTAACCGACCTTAAAAGGAGGTCCACAGTTTGACTTGTTTGTTTGTATTTATGTTTGACCGCCATTATCTCGCGTTTGTTTGAACCGGTTTTGATGCGGTTTTCAGGAAACTATTTGTTTCTGAAGAGGTTTGCTTAACATCATCGCATGGTGCATTACAGGTTTTCACCAGACGGCCAGTATCTCGTGACAGGGTCGGTGGACGGACTGGTCGAGGTGTGGAACTTCACAACGGGCAAGATCCGCAAGGACCTGCGCTACCAGGCGCACGAGGAATACATGAGCATGGAGGAGGCGGTGCTCAGCCTCGCCTTCGGCCGCGACTCCGACACGCTCGCCGCCGGCTCCAACGACGGCAAGATCAAGGTGTGGAAGGTGTCGAGCGGCGCCGTGCTGCGCAAGCTGGACCGCGCGCACTCCAAGGGCGTCACGTGCCTGCAGTTCACGCGCGACAACTCGCAGATCCTGTCCGCCTCCTTCGACCGCACCATCAGGTACGCCAGGTACGGGGCCGGCAGCCCCCTCGAGCGCCGCTAACCCGCTAACCCGCTAACTCCTCTCCGTGTGGCAGGATCCACGGACTGAAGTCGGGCAAGATGCTGAAGGAGTTCCGCGGCCACGGCTCGTTCGTGAACGAGGCGGTGTTCACCCCGGACGGCCACTCGGTGCTCAGCGGCTCCTCGGACGGCAGCGTGAAGGTGTGGGCGGTGCGCTCGGGCGAGTGCTCGGCCACGCTCAAGCCGCTGGGCAGCGGCGAGCCGCCCGTCAACTCGCTGCTGCTCACGCCCAAGAACCCGGACCACTTCGTGGTGTGCAACCGCACCAACACCGTGGTCATCATGAACATGCAAGGCCAGATCGTGCGCTCCTTCTCCAGCGGCCGGCGCGAGCAGGAGGGCGGCGCGCTCGTGTCGGCCGCGCTCAGCGCGCGCGGCCGCCTCGTGTACTGCGCCGGGGAAGACCTGGTGCTGTACGCCTTCTGCACCACCACGGGCAAGCTGGAGCGGACCATCACCGTGAGTACACACCGCACACGCACTAAAACCGGCTCGCTCAGCGCCTCGTGTACTGCGCCGGGGAAGACCTGGTGCTGTACGCCTTCTGCACCACCACGGGCAAGCTGGAGCGGACCATCACCGTGAGTACACACCGCACACGCACTAAAACCGGCTCGCTCAGCGCCTCGTGTACTGCGCCGGGGAAGACCTGGTGCTGTACGCCTTCTGCACCACCACGGGCAAGCTGGAGCGGACCATCACCGTGAGTACACACCGCACACGCACTAAAACCGGCTCGCTCAGCGCCTCGTGTACTGCGCCGGGGAAGACCTGGTGCTGTACGCCTTCTGCACCACCACGGGCAAGCTGGAGCGGACCATCACCGTGAGTACACACCGCACACGCACTAAAACCGGCTCGCTCAGCGCCTCGTGTACTGCGCCGGGGAAGACCTGGTGCTGTACGCCTTCTGCACCACCACGGGCAAGCTGGAGCGGACCATCACCGTGAGTACACACCGCACACGCACTAAAACCGGCTCGCTCAGCGCCTCGTGTACTGCGCCGGGGAAGACCTGGTGCTGTACGCCTTCTGCACCACCACGGGCAAGCTGGAGCGGACCATCACCGTGAGTACACACCGCACACGCACTAAAACCGGCTCGCTCAGCGCCTCGTGTACTGCGCCGGGGAAGACCTGGTGCTGTACGCCTTCTGCACCACCACGGGCAAGCTGGAGCGGACCATCACCGTGAGTACACACCGCACACGCACTAAAACCGGCTCGCTCAGCGCCTCGTGTACTGCGCCGGGGAAGACCTGGTGCTGTACGCCTTCTGCACCACCACGGGCAAGATGGAGCGGACCATCACCGTGAGTACACACCGCACACGCACTAAAACCGGCTCGCTCAGCGCCTCGTGTACTGCGCCAGGGAAGACCTGGTGCTGTACGCCTTCTGCACCACCACGGGCAAGCTGGAGCGGACCATCACCGTGAGTACACACCGCACACGCACTAAAACCGGCTCGCTCAGCGCCTCGTGTACTGCGCCGGGGAAGACCTGGTGCTGTACGCCTTCTGCACCACCACGGGCAAGCTGGAGCGGACCATCACCGTGAGTACACACCGCACACGCACTAAAACCGGCTCGCTCAGCGCCTCGTGTACTGCGCCGGGGAAGACCTGGTGCTGTACGCCTTCTGCACCACCACGGGCAAGCTGGAGCGGACCATCACCGTGAGTACACACCGCACACGCACTAGAGCCGGCTCGCTCAGCGCCTCGTGTACTGCGCCGGCGAAGACCTGGTGCTGTACGCCTTCTGCACCACCACGGGCAAGCTGGAGCGGACCATCACCGTGAGTACACACCACACACGCACTAGAGCCGGCTCGCTCAGCGCCTCGTGTACTGCGCCGGCGAAGACCTGGTGCTGTACGCCTTCTGCACCACCACGGGCAAGCTGGAGCGGACCATCACCGTGAGTACACACCACACACGCACTAGAGCCGGCTCGCTCAGCGCCTCGTGTACTGCGCCGGCGAAGACCTGGTGCTGTACGCCTTCTGCACCACCACGGGCAAGCTGGAGCGGACCATCACCGTGAGTACACACCGCACACGCACTAGAGCCGGCTCACACGGCGTAACACTCCATCGTCCGCTGCGTACTCACTCGGCATCTTTTGTTGTCAGATCCACGAGAAGGCAGTGATCGGCCTGACGCACCACCCACATCAGAACCTGCTGGCTACATACGGCGAAGACGGCCTGCTCAAGTTATGGAAGCCATAAATTTTGACTTTAGTATGATAATCTGTATATTCTTAGCCTAAGTAAAATAAATATAAATTCAACTAAGCCGTGTTCTCTTAATTATTGATTTAGGTCCTGTGTCTGTTGACACAGACAGTTACAATGTCAGCTACCAGGGCATGATCCAGTGCGAGCCGGTTATTTGCCCCGAGCGTCACAATTGACTTATCTTGACCTATCTTCCAAGCTAGCCTTTCGCCATCCAATCATTCAGGTTGGCAGGTTGGATGGTGGGCATATTTAAGTGTATTATCAGAATTATTTTTGTTCGAGGTTATGAGAAAGTACATATTGTATGGCTTCAAGCACAGCAATAGATTCACCAGTAAATACAGAAGACATAGGGGGACACTTGTAGCTTAAAATCACTCTAAAAGCAGGGATCCAGACCGCTACACCAATGGGATCATTGGAGCTCAGTTTAGAAGTGTCAGTAAATATTTTAAGCCATCACTCATAATTGCTACCAATACTATTATTAAAACATAAGTTCGCGTCACTAACGCCCTTTTGTATTCCCAAATCAGTCACTGCAGGTGGACAAAATGTAATGGCTTTGAAAGGAAGCGAGTAAAGCGGGTTTAACCGAGTCTGAATGACCAGGTTTGGGAGGTGGGTGAATTTGATGAAGGTATTAACGAGGCAAGGCAGGTTGCTGGGGCAAGAAGTAGAATTTACATTGTATAAATCACAAAGAATTTTGAGCTTCTCTAGTAGAATATGTTGAGAATTTTGGATTCACTTAAAAAGAAATCTGTCACAAAGGTACTGTCTTCGCAGAGAGAGAGGAGGGTCGACGGCTTCAACCTGCAAAGCATTCGTTGGGGATGACTTCATTGCGCCAAGAATGATGCGTTAACATTTATGCAGAATTTTGTCAAAGAATATTTATTACAAGGCTCTAAAAGGAAGGAACCGTAGTCCAAATGACTGCGAACAATTGCGTTATACAAGAGTTTTTGTGTGACTGGGTGACTACCCCACCGTACTCCAGATAAAGAACGAAGGATGTTAATATTTTTTTCACACTTAATCATGACATAATCTAAATGAGAGATCCCAGACATTCTAGAATCAAGCCAAACACCAAGAAACTTTGCGCTAGAACATTGTGGTATAGTCTCACCTTCTATCTGCAGATCAACAAAGGAAATATTCTTTTTCTTTGTGAACACTACCTTACTTTTAGCTGGTGATAGAGATAACCCATGTTCCAGTAGCCATCCATTCAGGTGATTTAAAGCACTGTTCAAATTAACTGAGATCTCCTCAACCGAGCTAGCTGACATGTAGAGAGCCAGGTCATCTGCATAATGTAAAATTTGGCAAAAGGGTTGGACAACCAATTCCAGGTCATGTGTATAAAGACTGTAGAGGAGGGGGCTTAACACGGAACCCTGGGGAAGGCCCTTCCAAATTGTCCTAGGAGGTAGGTAGGAATTCTGGTTCTTGATTACTATAAATCTCTCCATCAAAAGTTGTGCACAGAATTGAACTAGCCTCTCAGGGATGCTCAGCTGTAGAAGTTTATTCCTGAGTACCGAAAGCAGAACATTATCATATGCAGATTGTACATCTAGAAACACTGCTACTAGGTACAGGTGCTTTTGAACGAAAGTTATACGGATGTCGGAAGTCAGGATAGCAAGACTATCCAGGGTGCTCACATTCTTCCTGAAGCCAAATTGGGACTTGGCCAAAATTCCCTGACTCTCCACAAACCATTCTAGACGATGTTTGATTAGATGCTCTACTACTTTACACAACACTGCAGAGAGTGCTATTGGCCGTCTGCTGTTGGGAGAAGAGGGGTCTGAGCCTGGTTTTGGGATGGGAACAATGATTTGGGTCTTCCAATCCGATGGAATTGCACCACTGTTAAATATTCAGTTAACAATATTTAAAAAATATAATTTGGTGTTGTCTGAAGCTTTAGTAATGAAGGAGAATGAGATATGATCAATTCCAGGTGCTGAGTCTTTCAAACCGCTCACTGCCAACTGAAGTTCATCGTAAGAAAAGTCCTCATTAAATATACTATGAGGTTGGACAGGGCTGGGAAATGTAAGAAGTGTGGAAGTACGACCACGTTTCGGCTTGTCGTGCGGAGCTGGGTTGGCTACCCATACGACGGCGACGCAGTCTACGGGCTGTCACATTAGTGTATACCCTATTAAATTCTCCTAACGCTCCTACCTACTTAAAATCCCATCTCCATTTACTCGGTTCTAATCATAATAAAAATCTACGCTCCTCTAACAATCTCCTTCTTCACTGTCCCACTCACACTTCAAGCCTCGTCCATTCCTCTTTCTCTGTACAATCCATTCTCCTTTGGAATGCCTTTCCTCTGGAAGTCAGGATGTCTCCAAATCGCACTATATTTAAAAACAGAGTACGCCAGCTCTATAACGAACCATAGGCAGAATAACGTTCATAAGATTTTTCCCGTATGTATATGTGTATTTAATGTAAGTATATGTGTACGTTTATGTCTATATATATTATTATACTTAAGTATATTCTTTGCTAACTTATTTATATTTGAATATATACATTTTATATATGTATTAATATGTTTATCGGTTATAATATGTTCACCAAAAATGATATCATACTAGATCACACACTCTCCCAATAACTTACTAGCACCTACTTAACAGTATCTCTGCATCACCCTAAGGTTGACTGGTAGAAAATGCCCATGGCATTAAGTCCTTTGTACATTTATTTGTGCAATAAAGTTTAAATAAAAAAAAAAAAACTGGGAATGGAATCCCTAGTAGGAACCCATGGAGGAGCCAACTTGTCTGCAAAGGCATCAACCCATGACGTCAAGTCATTGTTACAGACATTTTCACTGCTACAAGATCCTCTAAATCTCTTGATTTGCTTCCATACAATTGACGAAGGAACCCTAGGTGATAGGTTTTCACAGAAACTCAACCATCCATTTCTTTTTTTTGCAGCTAAAGTCCTTCTTGTTTGAGCCGCCTTCTGTTGGTAGGCAATTAGATTGCTTTCAGTCATTGCCCCATTATATATAATTTCATATTGGCGTCTGACCCTGACTGCCTCGGTACATTCAGTGTCCCACCAAGGGGTAGAGAGGATGGGTTTGGAAGGAGTTTTAATAGGGATATGGTCATTTGCAGACGAAATGATGGCGTCACTGAATTCAATGTATGCTTGAAGGATATTACCAATGAATGGATCAGGGAATGAGGTGATTTTATTTTCCAAGGACATTTTGTAAGCAGTCCAGTCAGCCCCAGATAATCTGTACCTAAACAAGGGATAAGGATTTAAAGGAGGGGACACTGTTGATGGCATTGATAATATGATGGGAAAGTGATCACTGCCATGGGAATCAGGAAGAATATCCCATGTTAATAAGGAGGCAAGAGAGGGAGAACAGACAGAAAGGTCCACAGCACTAGGGTTCTGGGAAGGAAGAACTCTGCGAGTTGGAGAACCATTATTAAGGACGCAGAGGTTAGACTCATCAAAAATCTCCATCAAGGCATATGCAAATGAGTCACACACACCTGATCCCCAAGAGGTATGGTGAGCGTTGAAATCTCCCATGATCACCACAGGAGAGGGAACAGAATTAAATATCAATGATAAGTCAGGAATAAGAGCTGAATTTGGGTGAGGAATATATAAGGAAATAAAAGATATATTACATAATCTTACAGCTACTACATCTATCAAAGGAGAGTGGGGTGGGAGGTTAATTTGGAAGAAGGATAGCTTACGGCTAAACCAAGAGGGCACAACCATCATAACCATTTGGTATGTCATCACGGATACACGAGTAGCCTGGAATACGGAACGTACTGCCAGGCTTTAACCATGTCTCCGAAATAGCTATGGCCGCAGGCCATGATACCCATTGATTAGACGGAATAGTTCGGGGATTTTAGATCGAATGCTTTTACAATTCCACTGAATCACCTTGGGAGCCGTTATGGGTGTAAGGTAAAGGTATTTGTGAAAGTGAGTGAGCAACGTTGGGCGGTAGATTTATGTTATTTTGTGTAATAATTGATAGTAATGTATGTAATAATGTAACTAAGATATTTTGAGGGATTTGTTTATTCCGGGAGGGTTCACGTGAAGCGGACTGTGACTGTTGGAGAGATTGGGTATTCGAAAGGGCACAGCCGTCAGGAAGCGAGGATGCATCGTGAGATATGATTGCCTGATGAGAAACCCTATCGTACGATTTACCAAGTGGAGCTTTGGGGCGATGATTAATAAATATAGTTTTCCTGTATGAAGATGGCGGGGAGTAGGAATTAGAATTTGGGGAGGGCTTGGGCAATCTGTGCGGGGGTAGACTTGGTAATCTCTGAGAAAGATTTGGTTACTCTAGGAATGGTCTCTGAGGCTTCCAAATACGATATTCCTTTCTGAGACATAAAAGATTTAATGGATTTTTGCCGTTGCTGTTCAGGACAAACCTTACTAATAGAAAAGTGATGTCCCAAACAGAAGAGACACGTAGCTTGCGATTCCTCGACATCACAAGATTGTCCGGCGTGTGGTTGTCCGCATCGGTAACAACGTGGCTTGGACCTACATTGTGAGTTAATGTGTCCAAACCTGCAACAACTCATGCACTGAATGGTCGGGAATTGATAGGGTTCAACTTGTATGGATATGTGAAATGAATATATATGGGAAGGTAGGATCTGACCTTTAAAGGTGATGACAACAGTCTGTGGAGGTACCTATGAAACAATGTTGCCTTCAGTAATACTCTTCCTATTTAAACGTCTCGCCTTAAGTACAAAGTCACAGGAGGGGGGAAGGACTAACGACTCCACAAACTCCTCCATGGCCAAATCAACAGGTATTGAGCGTACTACACCCATTCTGGATATGTTATAGGAGGGGATAAAAACTTCGTATTTATTATTTGTCATTATGGGATTATCCAGAAAACTGTTTGCATCACTAGCCGACTTAAATTGTACCGACATCTTATTTCTGCCCACCTGTTTAATACCAGCTGGACAAATGTTCTTAATATTATTGCGAACCAAAAATTGACCGAATTTAATGGGTCTCAATGATAGACCAGTTGGCATCTCTTCTTCTTTCTTGGAAGCCTGCACAATAAAAGGGCCTTTATCGCTTTCACTGTACGACTTTATCCCGAGGATTAAGGTTGGGTGATGGTAGACGGATTGGATAGAGGCAGAAGCTAATTCCGGGTCTGTGATGTGTTTTTTAGCGATCCTTAAAACATGTTCTTCATTTTGCCGTTTTTTCCTTGCCATAACTTTAGAGATTACCATTTCTATGTCCAAAGGAGGATCTGGGGGAAACTGGGGATCAGGGGGCACCGGGGAGTCCTCCATACCTAAAACACTAACAGCACACACGCAAACACTTAGTCGATTCTGACATAAGATTTTAAGTTTTAAATGCTATATTTCCACTAAAATCTCTCTAACACGTTATTAACCTACAAACGTCAGGCCAAAAGTCCGAGTCTAATCAAAGTTCGCAAGCTGTTCCAAACCGTTATTAGTGCACCTCTCTCTAGTAACATGGGTGTAAAAGTGTAGAGAGCGCCGAAATCACAGAACATTGAGTATATGTTTTGGCTCTACAGACCGTTAAGCCTATACGCACCACTCCACCCTGCCACTTCTTCAATCTACTCCGTACCTCAAGCCCGTCTTCACCGACGAGTACAATATCATCGGCAAACAGCACACAAAATCGACAGCGTCATTATAGCAGTGAAAATACAATCGTCTAGAATTCCAGCTCAGATAGTGAGTTGGTGTATTTCGGCAAAGCTCGGCGTCTCCGTCCAGGGCACTGAAGCCCCGCCAGGAGAAATCTTGGAAGCATTGCCGCTTCACAGAAGCTCAAACCTGCGAGGCACCATGTGTACAAGTAGGACGCCAAAAATAGCGCATTTGAGAGCATGTTTGACTGCATGTAACCAGTATGTTGGCGATGCAGCAGCGGCACGAGAGGATAAGTCTATCGGTTTCAGGGCTGCAGAGTTGCCAAAAGGTGTGAACGGGGTCCATTCTTATATCCTTGGCGCCCGCGCCAACCTCACCTGCTACCTTTTTATCGTGCGGAAATCCCTTCGGATACCCCCCCGCCGGCCAGCGGGGGCGGTTATGTCGGGCTTGCACCGACTAAAACCGCACGCCGTCTCGGGTCTTCAGACGCCGGGGTGTAAGGTTACCCATAGAGCATATCCCTCGCACCCCGGCTGACCCTGGGCCATCTCACCACTAACAGCATCGCTCATCCTGTCTCCTCTGAAAGCAGAGGAGTACGGAGAGCGATGTGTTCCCGCCACGTTGGGTATTGGCCGACGATCAATGCCAACCCTATGAAGGGGTGAAGGGGAAGCCATTGACCGCCGCCCAGGGTGTACCGGCCGCTCCGATTCCGTTCCCCCCGGACTGCAGCGGGATCGGAATCGGAGCGACACTCGAGGAGGTTACCCAACACACACCCCAACCTCACCTGCTACCTGGCGTCAGGTGCGTCAGGTAGCAGGTGAGGAGTCTACGGCCGAGGCTCTGACGTAGGT
The DNA here is from genome assembly GCA_946251805.1 of Cybosia mesomella. Lineage (NCBI taxonomy): Eukaryota > Metazoa > Arthropoda > Insecta > Lepidoptera > Erebidae > Cybosia > Cybosia mesomella. Next base: position 275,458 of record OX276400.1, read on the forward strand.
GCCCTTTCGGGGTCGGGAGGTCTGAGACGGCAGTCGCTCTCGCGATGTACCTATTATCGTCGACCAAATTAGCCAAATCTTAAAAGCGGCAACACGACGTCCGCGGGTCGAATGCAGGCGCTATCGGGCGCTGTTGGGGGGCCCTGCCTGCCGCGGCCGGCCGGCGCCGGGCGGGTGCCGGGGAATCTGAGCCGAAATTGCAATCAACCGAAGACAAATCATATTAAAAAGCGTGTAGCTAGTCCACTCCGCACGAGTCCAATTTTATTTAAATACAAGTGTATACATACGTCACTTAAACACTTAATTAGAAAATTCCTATAATAGTCCAAGATCCGAGAATCGCCAGACATCACTTATTTTCTCAAGAATTAAATGTATTGGACAATGTCGTGTAAGTATGTTACACCCCGGCGCTCTAAGACCCGAGACGGCGTGCGGTTTTACTCGGTTCAAGCCCGACATAACCGCCCCCGCTGGCCGGCGGGGGGCCATCCGAGGGGACTTCCGCACGAAAAAAAAAGATATTTGAAACGAAATAAACGTGTTAATTTTGAAACAGTCAGCCTGTGTTATTACATCATTCGATAGTGCGGCTAATAAGGAACGAAATCTGGTAAGTAATAAGGAACTACCGCTTAGACCATATTGTCCCATACATTTTATTCTTGAGGAAATAAGTGATGTCTGGTGATCCTGGGATGTTTCTTTATAAATAAAAAACGATTCACAATAACAATCGGCATCAGTCGAAGGCGCAGCGCGCGGCGGGGCTGGCCGGGCTGGCGGGGCTGGCGGGCGCGGCGGGGCTGGCGGGGCTGGCGGGCGCGGCGGGCAGGTCGGGCGGCGCGCGGCGCGCGTCCGCCAGGTAGGGGTGCCGCAGCGCGGCGCGCGCGGGCACGCGCTCGCTGGGCTCGTAGCGCAGCATGGCCTCGAACAGCGCGGCGGCGTGCGGCTCCTGGCGCGCCGCCGGCGGCAGCAGCGCGCGCGCCGGGCGCGGCGGCCAGCGCGGGAAGGCGGCGCGGAACTCGGGCAGGCGGCGCGCGCCGGCCCACAGGCGGTCGCCGGGCGTGCCGAGCGCGCGGAACACGCGGAACAGCTGGTCGATCTCGCTGTCGCCCGGGAACAGCGTGCGGCCGCTCGCCATCTCGGCGTAGATGCAGGCCAGGCTCCACACGTCCACGGCCGTGGAGTAGAACTTGGCGCCGAGCAGGATCTCGGGCGCGCGGTACCACAGCGTCACCACCTCGTGCGTGTAGGCGCGCACGGGGATGCCGAAGGCGCGCGCCAGGCCGAAGTCGGCCAGCTTGATGTTGCCCTCCGTGTCCACGAGCAGGTTCTGCGGCTTGAGGTCGCGGTGCAGCACGCGGTGGGCGTGGCAGTACGCCACGCCCTCCAGCAGCTGGCGCAGGTAGCTCTGCAGATACATACCTTTATTATTCGAATCCATCTAATGCTGACATGCTCCAGGAATACTTCTGGCCGTAACAAGTTTCTTACTAGTACTATTCTTACTATACTAGTACTATCTTATTAGTACTATTATTTTACTTATATATATTATAGGAATACATCCTTATGTATCCTTAATCACAGCATTTAAGACACTAACCTTCACGAGGTCCAGGCGAAGGGGGCCTTTAGTAATATCCATAAGGCGCTTCAAATCCATGTGCAGATACTCAAATACTAGGAACAGTTTACTGTCAGCGAGCAGCACATCCAGTAATCGCACGACGGCCGGATGCCGCAGTTCTCGTAGCACCGAAATCTCCCGCAGTGCAGTTGATGGCACACCCTCAGGTTCACTGAAAATCATTGCAACACATAATTTATACAAAGTCATCTTCCTCTGAGCCTTTTCCCAACCCAGTTAGGGTCAGCTTTTCAGTCAGTGGCTGAACTTAGATATTTTCTGTGAAGCGATTACCATCCAACCTTCACATTCCACTGTTGATTTCAATGTTCTGAAGTTACATCAGTTGTCGGATGTTTTAGAGCATGTTCGTATGGCTACTGGGACTGAGGTCTTAACTTGTTCTCTGAGGTACAAGATAAATTATACGAAGTATTGGATAAGTACATGATACCTTCCTAGAACCATTGAGACAGTTCATTGTAAATAATAACTTCAATTAAGGTTTGTTATTTAAAGTGCATTAGTAATGACTTCTGGTTAAGCCAGTATGCCAATGTCCACTACAAATATATATATAGCCCACATGGCCTGCCGAGTGATTACAGTACGTACCCATAAAGTATTGCATATTCTCTTTCCCAGGATACCCTGGTGACACTACTCACCACCTAAAAAAACTGTCTTTGACTACCTAAAATAACAATGCTTTATGCTTTATAAGAATGAGACTGTTTTTATTTGTGAAACATGGTTACAGGTTGATATAGTAGTCATTGTGTACAGAACAGCTTGTCTCGCCTATAATGTTGCAAAAGTTAATATTATGAGTTGAGAGCTGATCATTTATAAGAGCACTAACTCTCTACACACATAGTCAGTGTGCCAGTGGCCAGGACGGGTGCCCGATTACATACGTGCTGAGGAACGTAGGATCAATATAAGCTCAGTGATTAATTTTCAAAATCATGCTGTAATAAATTGAATTACTGTACTTATGCATATCAGCGAATGTGAACGAATTAGTAGGTCATAAACGCGAATAACAACTTGTGTTCGTGGGAGATAGAAAACCACCGGGAAGTTTTGACCAAAATGAAATAGGTAGGATTGTTAGTTCAGTAGGCATCGAATATATTCTTGTTATAGTTATAGCGACAACACGAGTTCGCTAAAACCCTTGCATAAAGCTACTGAAGACAATATATACTTTTAATTTTCTTTGAATACAAAATACATTCATATATTTTGATACTCATTCGGGCTGCTGATATTATCAAAATATACATGTCAATTTTCGCGCCAAAACTTACTTTTCAAGTTTTATTTTTTTCAGGGCTATTTCCTTTCCAGTTACCCTGTCTTTAGCTTTGTATACGACACCATAAGTGCCTTCACCAATTTTTTCAACTCTAGAAAAATTCTCCATCATTTCAGCAAGTTTTCTATCTATTTATTTTATTTCCACTTTTGCTGTTTGCATTACCTTAACCATGGCATAAAATGTCATTAGTGCCACGGACAGTGCTGCCAATCGCAGGGAAAATCCCCGATTTTCGGGGAATTGAGGGTTGACGTGGGGAATGACAAAAATCGGGGATTTTTATTTAAACTTTCTGCACAACAGTGAAATTGTACAAAGACGGACTTAATGCCAGAGGCATTTTCCACAAGTCAACCTTTGGGTGAGCAGAGATAAGTACCAGTAGGTGCTCGAAGGATCGTAATGAAAGTTTATTTAGAATGGTACAATAAAAAAAAATAGAATACTTACGTATTAAACAATAGGTATAGTTAATGTGGGAACCCCGGTGCCCCCAACTTACCCGGAGAGGAGGCGCACAGGGATTTCCGCACGAAGAAAAAAAAGTACAGTTAGTGTACATGAGTAACGAAATGTATAATGTTATAACTAAGTTTATGAATAAAATATAATTTGTTATGCTTAAACAATAAATAAAGATATTCATTCCTAATATAATATATATTATTATTTATCACATGAACACGGAGGAAAATATAGCGATATTTTTATTTCATAAAATTTAGTTTTGCCTATGTTTAGAAATGTCAAATATTCAGTGAGCTTCTCGGCCGAATAGCCGAATTTAGGCATTTTTTCATTATTACCATTGGGGACACCGGAAACCGGACGGACGATCCACCCACGAAGCTAGTGGGCCACTTCATCCATGTCGAATTTAGGCATTAGGCAAAAGTACTCGGCCGGTATGTGGCGTTCAAACATTTATCGACGTGATTGTTTCTTCCACCCTACCAACCCAAAACCTCTCTGTGCGTTCTACCGTAACCGTATTGTTTTTATATTGTACATGCTTTGGGTTCCATATAACTGGTTCGTTTCGGTACATTTCTATAAATTGTAGTCTCATTGCTTGGCCACGCCGCTATTGTAACTTGGAAACGTACACTCACGCCCAACACGACTGTCTTTGCTGAAGAATTACAACAAAACAAACTGAATTAAACACCAACGTGTGAACACTTTACTAATAAGCGACGATTGGTGCACGAGAAATCGACAACATTCTGTTAACCGGCCAACGTTGGAGCCAACTACCAGGATACAGCCAAGTAGGCCCCTAAACATTGGCCCAATGTGTACAACGGCCTTAATAGTACTGCTGATGTCAGTGCTGAGTGAAAAATTCTCATATACGCATTGAGTTATAATGAATACTAGTTATAATATAAGTAAAAGTATCGTACTCGTAAAAGTATCAAAACAAAAGTATCGAGATAACAAGGTATCAAGTACTTCGGAGCTATCGACTACATTTCTAAAAAAACCTCAGATAGCCATTTCTAGGGCTAAAATGCATAATGCGCACACAACTACACACGTGACGTCAATATCAAAAACTAATGGTAGATAAAAATATAAGTTTATCGTATTTTTTTGTCGACAAGCAGTTTCGGGTTTTATTATTGTGCACGACACAAATAGACTATGGACACATGTGCCAGTGACATGTAGATTAGTAAGCGTGTATTTAATGAATGAATTATGAAAATGTTAGGTTTACGTAAATTAAAAACGTAATTATGTAATTACTTTGATATTAAGCTAAGATAAATTGCTTACTACTGTTATGAGTTAGTTTTCTGAGTAATTAAGTATGTTAGAGCCAAATTTAATAAAGAAAGTACACTCCCTGAAAAGCTTAATTAGCAAATATACTCGTAATTACGACAATGCATTACTCAGAATCTAACATAACTTCGTATAAATAGGAAATACGACTTTGTATACTAGTATGTAAGCTTAATTACGCCCCGCGACTGCCTCCCACGACGTAAGAAGCGAATATGCGTTCCCCCGGCTGGTGCCATTTTATCATATAGTAGCTCGCGGGAGGCAGGGGCCATATATAAGTCTGAGGGGTCATTCCGCCCGTCATTCAGTAGCCCGACCTCGCGCTGTACAGGCATAAATACCTATTGTCGTGTAACTCTTATTGCTACCAATATACATATATGCTATGTGATTAATATGTATAACATGAGTTTTGTAAATAAATGGAAATGCGGAGGTGAGGTAATTTGGATCGCGGGCCAGCACTACGAAAGACTATAAAAGCAGGGACCATTTGGTAGGAAATTATGGACAATGGACAACAAGAGTCTCTCACAGAACAAGGAAGCTCAACAGGAAGTAGTACATCAAGGGTGGTGCTGGGCCAAGAACATCCAATGCCTCGCTGACGTCATACAAGCCACCCATCCAAAGTGTTTCATTCTTCGACTCAACATCCTCAACATACAGTCCACTGAAGGCGACCGCGAAGTGGCAGTCTATTCGGAACCGTATTAGGGGTAGACTGTCATGAACAACGTTCCTTAACAATTATGGTATTTTCTAACTTAATCGTTCTGAAGGCATAGATTGAGAAATTGATAAAATATTATCATGCCAACTTGTTTAATTTTCGTGCACTAACGAACGCAATGTAATGTTTCAGAAGCTTCAACTGACATGATTGAACTATTTGGTGTTGCCATAAACATGAGCCGCTAAGTCAAGTTGTAACAAGGTAATTTTTAAAATTTATTCGATACGATTACTGCCTTTACCTCATTGAGTAAAAGAATCGAATACAAAGTATCGGTGTCGAAAAGATACCACAAAGTTCCTAACTATCGATACTTCTCGTGTCCCTTCCCTAATGCAAATACATAGTTCGTTGTTCTTGATAGTGTATAATTCTGCACTTTTCTTAATTTTGACCTATCAATTTTTACCCCAAAGTCCAATGATCTCTACTGTTAAATAAACCCCTACCTGCCCCTACCGTTCAATTTTTTGTTTAGGTTATGGCTGTAGGAATTAGAAATTTGCTTATGAGCTTAAAGCGTGTAAATTATATAACATCAAGTTTGCGCACTTTTAGTTTAACTGCTACTAACATGGAAAAAGCACTAGAAAACCTAAAGGCTAATCCATACTTTGACAAATATGCCGCACGTATTGCGGATCTCCAGAAAACATCTCCTGAAGAGTTTCTACAAAGAGTGGAAAACCAGCAGAAAACTAAGGAAGAAGAAAATAAAAAGAAATTTGCGTCAGTAGATACAAGGTAGGATACCTGTATCGTGTACCTGACGTTTACCATCAGTAGTGTTCACCCGTGTCCGCCTCATCTGAAGGTATTGTTATGCTATTATTCAAGTAACTATTGCTTACAGGCAATTCTCTTCGGTTTTAAATCCCAAAGAAGCTTTAAAACCAGGTTCTGAGGCTCAAGAAAAGAAGCTAAGTGATATTTTAAAAATGGAACTTGTTCAAGATAAAAATGTCTCTGAGATACAAACTATCTGGGAGGAATATCATAAGAACAAAAAAGTGATATCGGCAACCATCCCAAAGGACTCATATACAGATTTACAGATCAACCTGAAGCAGTGGTCTACATTCCTATTCCCTCTGCCTCGGGACCAAGGGTATGAGTTCATCATGTGCCAGTGCTATGGACACACAGTACATTTCACACCTCTTCTGGCATATCAGGTATGTATCCTCTACTCAAGTGCAGTCTTACTGGTGAGACAGTAGAGGAAAAGTTTGTTCTTTAATATGTTCAGGTGCTTACAGTAAGTACCATCTGATGGTATAATATAATCAACTCCAACTCTTGACGTCTTAAAAATGGCGAGAAAATAACAATGTCATAACATAAACATAACATAAACTCACGCCTTTATCCCCGAAGGGATAGGCAGAGGTGCTCGCACCCACGTTTCGCCAGTTTATGTTTTAGGTCCCAATGTAATAGGTGGCGAGCCTATTGCCATTAACCGGGCACTTATAAACCTGCAATAAATACACACATAACTTCGAAAAGCATCGAAAAGTCATTGGTGTGTGCCATGGTAATACCTGGGATTGAACCCGAGACCTTGTCTCAGCAGTCCTTTACCCATACCACTAGGCTACCGCGGCTGTTCCCATACCACTAGGCTACCGCGGCTGATTAGAGTACTATCATTGTACTATAAATACTTTTCCTTAAATGACACTTATTCAAAGAGTTTCAATATAAGAATAATACGAGAAAGAACTAATGTAATACCATTAATACGAGATATTGAGCTAGCAAAACCTAATACAAACTTCCTGAGACACTAACCTGATGCTGGAGTTTATACTAGTAATAAGTTATTAGCAACAGCAATAAATCTAAATATAACCCATCGTCCATAGTCCATCTGGTCGGAGTACGGAAAATAAGTAATCTCCCCTGGTCCGGTCGACCGTACTACGGAAAAAAATGATTACCCGTGGTCCGGTCGACCGGACCACGGAAAAAAACCGGGTATCCTGAATATCTATAACTACTTCATTGTCAATAGTGTCAAAGTCTAATAATGTGTGTGGCTGAACAGGGTGTGATATAAATCTATAGCACTGCACCTATAGCATATGCAAATACATTAAAAAGTATATGGGGCCCCATCAAGATCTTTGGCAACTAAGTCAAACTCACCTGCAAGCTCTGACAACACCTGCTGATTGATGGTCAAGGCTAGATACCCCGAGCCTGCATTAGATTATTAAGGCTTTTACAAGTAAAAGCCTTAATAATCTAATGCATGGAAAGGTGTAGGAGAATGGACACTGTGCTTCAAAGTGCAGACTTTGGAGGCAACCAGGATTGGCACTCAGATCTAACAAGAGATTTTTGACCTTTAGCTTACTTACTTCGCAGCTTTGGTGGCTTAGTGGTTAAGGAGTCGGTCTCACAATCAAGAAATGCCAGGTTCAAATCCTTGGTAATTACACTACCCACATGAACCCGCTCCTAACACCAGCAATTTAGCTTAGCTGGAGGAATTCATGGGAATACTAATTGTTTTGGTTACATACTCCTACTCTTTATCTATAAAATTGCATTCTTTTGTTTTTCCTTAATATTCAAAATATGTCTCAACATTTATGCTGACATATTGATTTCTGTAACACCAGGGCAGTAGATTTCCATAGTAAATCAATAGCAAGTTCATTTTTGGTGCTTAATTGATCAAATTGTATACTTGTAGGCTGTTGTTATTATATGTAAGACACCTGAGAAGGAATTAACTGACATCCCATTGAATCTCTTTAGGTGCACAAGGAGAATGCCCCTGAGTGCCTCACCATGGTGCACTACACAGAGCTACTGGACAGGGGAATAGTGCTGATGCGTGGAGAATATGATAAGGTTTGCATTACATACTTACACTTCAGTAGACAATTTTTATTGCATCTACTGTTAGTTCTTTAATTTGCCAGATCTTTCACTTGCGACGGCTATTGCATAGTGCATTGAACAATCTCAACAATTATTTATGTTGTGTAGTTAGACTGGCTTTTTAGGCCTCCAACTACTCGTAAGAACTGCCATAGATGTTCGAATGCCACCAGGACCAACAACTTAACATGCTCTCCCAGTCACGGAAGGGTCTTGAATGTGTTAGGAATGGTCACCCATCCTAAGACTGACCTGGCTAGTTTTACCTAACTTAGCAATGTGTTAACCTATTTGGTTACCACCTAGCTATGAACCCCCGGTGTTGTGTCAGTACCCTGAAAATGAAATTTTTTAGTAGAAATTGTATCTTACTTTAGTAAATTGCTTTAGTAAATACTTTTGTAACTGCCTGATTGATTGCAATAAAATTCCAGAAAACAAAACAATCCCCTTAGCTATGATGTAAAAACTTAGAAATAAAATAATAAACATCAACATGATACACACACACACACACAATATTTCTATGTCTTGCACAATAATGTTAAAAGTATTGATACAGGTTTCAACATGCAAGAATATTATACCCATAATTTTGATTGCAGAATGTACTGACGGGCCGAGAGGCACAGTGCCTGGCGAATCAGTTCCAGATGTACTACAGCGGTAAAGATGCAGTCAAATTACAGCTATTGCAAAGGTTTACAGCTAGCCCTGATACCTTTAAACATATGGACCTGATAACACAACTAGAGAATATTAGTTTAACATGAAATTTGTATCATGTATAACATAAAAAGTATACAACATTACATATTTAGTTTTAATGACAAAGCTATAGTATTCACGTCGCGTCGTCCAGTTGAACTAATTCAATCTGTGCGGATAGTATGTATAGTCAGGCGTGTCCTGTATGACAACATGAGTGTCTGCAGGCGACGTGAGACACGAGGACGGCCTCCGAGGCGATGGCGAGGCACTGCCGCTGCCCGAGATAGTTCCATTGACACTATCAAACTGACTTTGGTGCTGTATGTGGCTTAGTCTGATGTAGTCCATAGGTTTATGCACCACCTCTCTGCTTGTATAATACATATTCTTAGACTTATCGTTCTTGATGCATTTTAATATGTTATCTTCACATTCTTCATAGCAACTTTCTATAAAGAGATTTTGTAAAAGCATCTTTGTCTTTTTCATAACATCTTCGTGTATGAGCCTTGAATTCTGTTGCAAACATGATGGCACTTCTGACATAAATTCCTCATATAAGTTGTAGCCATTGTCTTCTTGAAGACTTTGTGTCGACGACGATGTCATAGTAGAGGCTGATGGCGTTCCTATACTGTTTGGAGGTTTATTGATTACTTCATCCATAGAGTTAAACAATTCAAAATTCTTGTCCTCAGAACTTAGATCATTTTTTTCATCTCCTCTCATAGAATGTTCAAGTTCGCACTTATCAGAGTTGTGACTTCTATCTTGGAACAATTCATAGTTATTGTCAGTATCGCTAGTTGGTATTCTAACTCTATTTGTATTTTGTGTATATGAAACATTAGGGCCTTTCACTAGTTCATCCAAGTTTAGATTTGGTTTTTGTTCCAAATCTAATAAAGCAGGTCTTGTGATAGTCTTGGATTGAATCACCTTCGGAAACATTCTCAAAGTCAAGCGATTATCTGTTATCAGGCACCTTTGTATATTTTTGGGATACATTTCATCTTCTTTTTCAAATAAAATTTGTCCCGTACGACGTGATCTTTTTCTGATTTCGTCCAAGCATTTACGTGTTTTTCGTTTTTTACGTTTTGCTCCATTTGCTAACGATTCCATGTTCGGGTTGGGCGCGTTTCTCGAAAACAATCTTAAATCCACAAAACATAAACTTACATAGCCTGCATATGCATGATAGGTAAAATGTTATAAACTTTATGGTACCATAATTTTTTTTTATTGTCAAAATTGTTCATCATTTATTAGTAATTAAAAAAAAGGTTTTTTTATTATTTGTAAATAATTTCAAACCTCATCCGTTCTAACAGTATGATATTCAGAGAGGCACAGTCAACGACAGAAGTGGCTTAATAAATTGTAATTTATTAATCACCTTAGCTCTTAAACTTTTCATAAAATAATAAACAAAACATGAAATATATTAACTTTGTCCTCTAGGGATTATAAAACTGTGTAATATGAATATTCATTATAAGATATTCATATTCCAATGTAAAAAACGTTGGTAAATATTTAATCCAATTTTGTCGTTGACTGTACCTTATATATAAGTATATCTATCGCAACGTGCAAGTCGTAACGTCAAGCTACTAAACACAGAAAACACCAGCAGTTAGCAGTCAGGCACTCCGGCTCAATGCAGGTAAGTAAGTACTTAAACCGAGAGTGGCAGCGGTGGCTAGTGGAGCCGCCGTGCTTCCCTTTTGTTTTCCTCTTTATGTACACAGTTAAGATTTAAAATAGATGTTGCGGCGTCCCGTGAGTCGCGGGTCAGGGGCCTAAATTATTAATACGATATAAATGAGAATAATCGATATAATCGCAAATAAATAAAAATACACGAATCACAGAATCTTGCTTAATTTGGGCGTCGCCTTGGTCGCAGATTCGATTCCCGCTCTGTGCCAAAATTTTTATTCATGCGTCTCACAATGGGACGATTGTCATTGTATGTCGAAAAGGGCGAAATTAATAACTCAACAAGTATTGAAAAATCAATTGATTTTCAAATTGTAGTAACGATATTTTGTTCTCTTTATAAAAATATATATATAAACACATTTATATACATACTGTCAAAAAAGTATCGGGAATAGATCATTTAGAAACTCTGCTTGAAGTGGTCGTAGAAGATCTTATTTCGCTGTTTGTGTTTGAGTCAATGTACGCCATTTAATAAGTTCATCTCAAGTTTGTTTTGGGATTTTCACAATGGACGAAACTTTCGAACATTGCATCCTTCTTAAATTTTGCCTTGCAAATGGAATTTTTCGTTTCATTGGGCTGAAATTGATAAATATGGCTTATGTGTTGAACCGATTTATTTTAAAATAACTGCCTATGTGTGGACCAGCAAATTTAAATACGGACGAGAGATGTTGTGGAAGATTTGCCTCACTCTAGTCAGTCATCATCGTCTTCAACTGAAGTAGATTCGATTACCGCGATGCAGATGCGATGTCGTGCACTTGGAATTTATGTCAGAAGGTGAGACAGTAAATAAAATATATTATCTGAGCATGATAGGCGTTTGAGAGAGGTAATTCGTCGGAAAAGGCCAGACTTGCGAAAAGAAAATGCATGAATTTTGCACCACGATAACGTACCATCTCGCAAGCCATTGTGAACGAATTTCTGGTCAAAATCTCTACCAACATATCGAGCAGCCACCATATTTCTCTGATATAATAATGTTTAATAATAACGTTTTTAGTGAAATAAGAGTATTTTAAATTTTATTTATTGTTTTTTGGTTTCTAGATTAAAGTAAGATCGACGGTCGAACAAATGAGAAATAAAATTCTCACTAGTTCGACGATCGAACTAATGAATTGAACTAGTGAGAACAATTCAAATCTTCATTACTATGTGTTCGTGACGATTTTATAGTATGAGAAAGACAAATTAACAGATCATATTACGTCTGGACCATGAATCAATAGTTTATGCATGCTACTTGGAATATAATAATAAATTAATAAACTCTTTTTGTACTATTAACTAGATTTTAGAACCTTTCCATTCTCTTAAGCGACTGGCGGCTCCACCTGTCACCCCCAGGCTTGCCCTCGTGGAGGACGGAGGTAGTTCAGCGACCTCTGCCGCCTGAGTCGCCTACGCGCCTCGCGGGATCTGCAGGCCGGCAGACACCCGAGTCTCTCCCGGACCCACTGCGAATACTCCGCGAGCATTATTTGCTCGCAGGCGGAGGCGGCCCCCCCCCGCGCTCGCGCTCCGCACCAGCGCTGTGAGCGAGAGGACTCCCACTGCGAGCGCTCACCTCGGCGCCTCCCCCGTCGGGCACTCCACCACACCACCGGCGTGTGCAGCCCTGAGTCCTCACCTGCATCACAGTCATGGCACTCAGGCGTTGGCTCCTTCCAGATCTGCCACAAGCGAAGCCGTGATGTCCTGGGTTATCGACTGCTTCTCCACAGAGGCCAGGTGCACCCAAACGTAAACAAGTAGCGATACGGGGTCGTCGTCCAGCCGTCCTATGTGGGGCGAAGCAACGCCAAAAGGCGAGCTCGCTCAGCAGCACCGACAGAACTGATAAATAACGGGCATGTATGGGACAAGTGGGTACCGCGGGGGCGAAGTGTGCCACGGGCGAAGCCGCGGGGCACGACTACTATTAGTATAATATGGAAATTTCTTTACTTTTGAAGTCTGAAATTTAAATTTTAAAGCTTCTAATGGTAGGTGGCATTGCAATCGGGATATAGGACATCTTTTCGGGAATAGATTCCCGTGCGAAGCCGGATCCCGAGCCACTAGTTTATTATAAATGAAACACGGTGATTATGAAAACTTATAATTTTTATTAAGAAATTATCTAATGTTAAATTAAATACATCACTTATCAGTCGCAATATAGATCGATATGATTGAACACGAAATCAAAATATATTAAATGCACTAAATATATCCACATGAGTCATGCCATGTCGCCACCAGACGTTATTGCAATAAACGATACATATAAAGGAGTCGTACACGAAAACAACATCTACTCTAACAAATCCTCCAGGCAGCGATACGAATAGTCCTATCACCAAATTAATAAATAGCGCAAACGCCGACCTCCGGCGTATACCTACCGCTACGCTTCACGTATCAAATCTAAATATTCTCAAAAGTTAAATTGTGTCTATATCATATTATAAACCTTATCGTTTAGGAAGGCCTTCCGTCTGCCCGTCTCACTGCCCTCACTGGCGCTGCTGCCGCATGCCGCCGCGTCCGACGAGGGAGGAGAAGTCCTACGGCTGGTCACAAAGCACCGAGTCACCGTTGCACGACAGTACACTGTAGTGCTTGGGTCGGCACGTCCGACCGCGTGCGGGATCTCGATACACTAAGTTACACTACAGTTACACCACTACCCAGCTCATATCACAAACTTTTACATATAACCTAACACTAGTATATATATATATATAATATATTATCAATATTAGTAGTCGAGAGGAAGGTCTGTGGGGCTGCCGCCGCCGCTCGCGGCCGGGCGAGCTGGCGACGCGCCGGGGAGATTCTAGGGCGCGACGTGTACGGACGAGGGGGGGTGTTGCGGAGTGCAGGCGGGAGGGCGCGAGGGAGGGCTGCACTCATCGCGACTCCTTGGCGGTGAGCTTCTCGATGAGCTCCTGCAGCGGCGCCAGCTCCCGCCGCTCGATCAGGTTGAACTCCTGCAATCAACGCAACCGCGTCAGACGCCGAACGTACGCATTGACGAGGTTCCACCTCAGAATAACGAACGCGCAGGCATCTTCGAACTCGACGCCTTCAGCGAGCAACTGCAGAGCAGCAGCAGTAGTCGAGGACACGCTAAATGGATGCGGCTGAAACTGTGCGCGCAGGTGTACCGCGACAGATAATAGGGTGCAGCAGCGTATTTTGTTTTCCGCGAATAGATCCCTGAGGGTCTCAGGACGGAATGGGTATTCGTATATGAAATTTAATCTTCTACATGCTTATTGTGTTTTGTATTTTATAATGAATTGTTAAGATTCAATCTAATCTAATCATTATAAATAATAATAAAGAAATATCTTTCTAGACACAAAGTAAGCATAGTTTAACTAGCTTGTGTTATGGCTTCCAAAATGTGGATAAACATACCTACTTATTTACTTTTTTTTTGTAAACACATCCATATGATATATAGAAACACCCAGACCAATGCAAATAGACATATTCATTCATACAAATATTTGCACTGAGCGGGAATCGAACCCGTGCCCCCTGTCGTTGCAGCCAAATTCTGTCGAATGCACAACTGCTACGCTACAGAGGCCGTCATTTAATGTTTGCAGGCCACGACAAATGGTGAAATGTGTCTTATGCTCATAAATAATTTGTCACCTTTATATTTACCACATTTTAAGCAAATAAATATTATTTTAAATAAATATATTATATAAAAAAAATAACAAAAAGATGGATTGCAAATTAATGTCGGTCAGCGCAAAATTTGAGAAGATTTGAGATCTCGACCATTCTGAACGATGTATGTTTTGTTGTGTAAGTATATCAGGACAAGGTCTATATGAAAGAAAAGTTTTGGAGAATCCGCGGCAAAGATCGGTGGTCACCCGTCACCCGGACACAGCACTGACCTGCACGAAGAAGATGAAGTGCTTGAAGGAGGTGTTGAGGTGCGCCTCCTCGCCCAGCTGCACCACCTCGGGGAAGTGCTGGTGGTAGATGTGCGCGTACACGCGGAACAGGCGCTTCAGGATCGTCTTCGCCATCGCCAGGAAGTGCTTCGGGAACGGCACACCTGCCGTCACGCGCACACTGTACTACCGTTCTACTGCGGGGCTTCACTTGTTAGTCTGAGCGGCGAAGCTTCTTGGAAAACATTATAACATGATAACATTCTAAGTAGCTATTTTTTGTTTTATTCCTCGGCTTGTCGGCAAGCGGGCTGCGAGCGGAGTGAGCCCCGCCCACAGCATATGGAGAAGGCAGATCGTTTATTAAAAAAAATGCTTAACTTGGAAATGGGTGGATGAAAATTGTCATTTTTTAAATTTATATTAGCAGCAAAGATTATTACGATTACCGCCGATTAAAATGCCGCTTTCTTCGACGACTAGAGCCTAAAATTTTAAATTTTACTTTACCTTTTCGTACTGTAAAGTTTGTACTAAGTTCGTTCAATAATGATAAATGCGCACCTATTTTAGAGGGAAAGAGCATCTCGTCGTCGAGCTGGTCCTGCGCCCAGGTCATGAGGTAGTCGATGTACTTGGGCGCCGAGCACTTGATGGGCTTCTTGACGGTGTGGCCGTCCGCCCAGTGGTACTCGTACTTGGGCCCGGCCGACATCACGGCGCACGACTCTTCCGTGCAGAACTCCGTGATGGTGCCGTACAGCATGTTGATCTGGTTGAAGAAGTCTACCGCTGAGAACAAAATAAACTTGTCATACCATTTCTCGATCATTTATTTCCGTGCGAAGCCCGAGTATTCGACTTGATCGAACCGAATCTAACCATGCGGTACAGTGGCATATCTCATCCGGTTCTACTTAACCAATTGCAATCAAACATTCTGCAAACTCTGACCAAGGCCTTTCTAATAGAAAGAACACTAACAGATTCGGTCATTTAACATAACACAAGTATTTTTTTAATATCTCCAATATGCAGACACGACTAATTTACAATTTTATAATAGTAGGTAGGTTCTGTGGTTACTGCTTGACCCGATTAGTGGTCTGCGCCAAACCATGGCTACACCTTGGAAATAACTCAGAAGGCGAGCCCGCCCGCCGCCCGCCGCCCGCCTCCCAGCGGAGTGGACTGATCTAATATTATAAACGTGAAAGATGGCAAGTATCAATATATGGATGTTTGTTACTCTTCTTTTTCTTTTTCGTGCGGAAATCCCTTCGGATACCCCCCCCCCCCCGCCGGCCAGCGGGGGCGGTTATGTCGGGCTTGAACCAACTAAAACCGCACGCCGTCTCGGGTCTGCAGACGCCGGGGTGTAAGGTTGCCCATAGAGCATATCCCTCGCACCCCCCGACTGACCCTGGGCCATCTCCGGTTTCGAGATAGCCCCCTCGGGGATGTTTGTTACTCTCATCAAAAACGGATTTGCCTGAAATTTGGTACAGGGATAGAGTATAGCCTGGGAAGGCTACTTTTTATCCCTGCAATAGGTTCCCATGGGCGTGGGGCGGCGGGAACGGGGCAGAATCCCACGCGGGCTACTGCTGTTGAGAGATATACGCGGAGGCATCGGACGACCCAGGACGTGGACCGCCTCCTCCTCGGCGAAAATAAATTACGGGCACATATGGGTTAAAGTGGTGCAACGGGGGTTCAAAATACGCCACGGGCGAAGCTGGGGAGGGCCAGCTTGTATAACATAAGCAAAGACCTTCATTTCTTTTTACCCCCGACGCAAAAACGACTGAGTGGTATAAGTTTGCCGTGTCTGTGTGTTTGTCTGTGGTATCGTAGCTCCTGAACTGATGAACCGAATTTGATGCGATTTTTTTTATTCGAAAGCCGATATAATTGAAATGGTTCTTAGCTATAAATTAATTTGTGATGGGGGCTTTTTATTTTTGAATTATGTGTAGCCTTTTTCCTGATCAAGCGCAATTTTAAATCTCGCTCATAGTAAGGTAGCTTTATTTAGTCAATGTGGAATGTTACAGAGTTAGAGTATTAATAACTAAAAAGTAAATTAGAGGTGTTCAAAAAAAACATGTGCTAGAAAATGTAATCAGGATTAAATATAAAAAATTGTTGTGCTTTTCGTTCAACTTGGAAATGCCCCAGGAGAAATATAGCGGGACACATTTCAAGTTGACTCTGGGACTACTGCTGCCACTGCGGGACGATCCCACAGGGCGTGGGACAGTTGATTATTCCCCATAGGCCATAGGACGGGGTGTTTTGACGCGGCTGTGTGTGTCTGTCTGTGGTATCGTAGCTGACGAACGTATGAACCAATTTTGATGTGGATTGTTTTGTTCGTAAGCCGGTATGATTGAGAACCATCGTCACAAATTTATTTATAGCTAAGAATCATCTTAGCTATAAATAAATTTATGTCAAGGGTTCCTTAATTTATAAATTAATGTTATTTTATACTATTTTTAAACAGCCACTCATCCAAACTTTCACATTTCTAGTAGTAAGATGTTGCTACAACCAAAATATAAAGTCACTCATCTAAAATAAATGTTAAAAAAACATGTTGGGTTCGAAACTGCAGAAGTAAACATACCTTGATCTGTTCCGAATACAACGCGGACGAAGTCGCGGGCAAAGGCTAGTTATATTATTTACTTATGGTCTTTTTATGAGTTTTTAAGTTTTAGTTTTACAAGTTTTTTAAGGTTTTTTTATAATGAGCATACTTTGTACATAATTTATTTTACTTGTAATACATTTATGTCATTTTTTTTTGTGTACAATAAAGAATTAAGAATGAGTACTAGAAACCAAACTATAAAGAATTTGCATCGCCACGCGATTTCACCCGCTTAAGTCCTGATCCTATAGCCTGCGTTACTTAGCGATAATGTAGCATCCTAATAGTGAAAGACTTTTTGAAATCAGTTCAGTAGATTTTAAGTTTATTCACTACTAACTATTGCCCCCGCCTTCGAACGAATATAGAATATAGATCAAGGTATGTTTATTTCTGCAGTCTCAATACTAACATGTAAGTATTGAGCTATTTTATTTAACGAGCCGGATGAGGTCATGTATTACACTCGTATACATTGACAATTTGTGCGAAATAGATAGAGAAATATGTAACATCGAAATCAATTCTGCCCCACTGCTTAATATAATAGCCTGATGATATTCTTTATGAAATATTTATGCGTCTCTAATCAAATATCTTTTATACGTGTGTAACTCTGTGGAGTTTCGAGATTTTACATTTTACTGCTCATTACCTTTAAGGTACAGCTTGATGAGTTATAGTCTGTATGTTGACCTTGTCCAGTACATAATTTCATAAAAATCTACCTTATAATAATAAAGTTGTCATCAATAATAGTTAGGACCAATTTTGCTCTACTGCTCCTTAGCGCAGTTTATGACCATGCCTTAGAAGAATTGCTAGAGCTACACAACCAGGAGTTGCGTGTCATGGAGATGAATATGTGAGGAGTCACGCGTACGAACGAGAAACTCCGGCATCCGTAGCAGCCTCCATGAACGTGACATGGCAGATAAAATGCCGCAGTGTCGCCTTCGCTGGCGCGGCAACGTTTAGCTGCAGTCGCCTGACTACGTGGGTTACAAATGTTTGTTGTTTCACTTCCGTCGGGCCTCGGTAGGAGGGGGACACCCTAGAACTGCTAGTTTGACGATGTAAGGGATCGTCGTAAGGGAACGTCGTGCGCCCGCATGCGTGACACACATGATGTAGCAAAGGCCCTAGGACTAGTCTTATTTTGATAACCCATGAGGAAAAATATACATATTTCATATAATTTGCAGACCCTTTGTTCTAGTACAGGAAACAATATGTGTAGGTATATGTGAGATTACCAGTAGTGACTCACCACTGCCCTGTGCACTAGCCCTGAATGTTGACACCATTGGTGCGAGTAGTGATAAGCAAAATTGCACCCACAAGTTCATAAGCACAAGTTGATGTGAGGGCCAAATAAAAATATGAATTGTTCGCCCTTGCTTGCATGTAGACTTGCCAATAATAATAGAATAGTTAGACATGGAAGCATACTGTGTGTAAGGTCATCAGGCACAGGTCATTGTTGGTGGCTCCAATATGCAAATATCACATTTAGTAACATGATGGTTACTAACTGTTGACAGCGACCCACTCATTGAGGTCCTCCCCCTCTGGCAGCATGACGGCGAGACGTAGGTTACCGGAGCCGAGCGTGGCCGCAGCATGCCGCATCAGATCGTATTGATGTGTACCCTCCGGAATGTTCTTCTTCGGTTTGAATGTCTTATTCGAACGACTTCCACTGTAACACGATTGATCACATCATTATACATGTAAGTTTATACCGCAGATAAGCTGGCAGGAGGCAGACGTTATCACGCCAACACGGGCGTTGTATACCAAACGAACGAGGCGCGATTAGTCCAGGACTTTCGACCACCAACGCTTAGGACAATGCGGATACCGTGTACTGTGGCTTGTGGAAACGGCGGCGCTTTATCGACATTCAAACTATTGAAACGGTAGGTAAAAGAATTCAACGCAGACGTAAACAAGACGTCAGCGGAATAGAAGAGAAGACGTTTGGTTAAAAATAGCTACACAATATGACTACTTCCACTCATCCTATAATACTTACAATAAGAAACTCATATTGGAAATATATTGCTCCCCTAAAGTTAATTTATAGTAATGATTTTACAATAATAGCACCGAGTCATTTAAATTAGGTTATATCAACACAAAATCTTTTGATGCAGTTGTCAAAAGTTTATTGCATTTTTATTGGATTTGACAATTTAAGTACTGCCATAAAGTAAAGTCTGTAAAGTCATCATCATATTTTTCTGCAGTGAAATTACTTATACTTAAATGACTGCAATATTTAAACTTATTTTTATAGTAATACATTGTATTATTCTTATCTTACGAAACATTTATGAACGAAATCATAATACTTATACCGTGATAGCAACACTGTCGATGATCAATAACGGAAACTCGAATGGAATATTTTTTGTTATTTGCGGTTATATGTGTATTTTTTTTTATAATTTTTATTTGGGCCATATAATGTAGTAAGTAATGTGTATATTTCTTAATATCAGTTTAATTTAATAATAAAATATTAGATTACTGGCGTTACTGCACACAACACGACTGTCACTGGCAACATTATTACAGCAGCAGAATTGTTGCTTTAAAGACGTGTATCCATGGCCATTAAAAAAAAAAATTGTCAACTTGTCAATTTGCTATATCATATGTCATTGTCAGATTAAATCTTATACTTGGTACTCTACGGTTGAAGTCTGAACTTATCGATTGGGTTACTTATTTCGAGTTTTTAATCTTGAAGACATATTTATTTCTTTAAAACCACCAATATGCAGGGTCTATCCATTGAGAGTTTGAAGAAACACAAAGCTGTAAGTAACTGCTTGTATTAGTTGGTTATCAACATATTCGTTCGAACTGTACAGTGCTTACATAATTAACCTCAACTCATTTGTTATCGTAGATAAAGTTTTCTAACAAGAGTTTTATTGTTGATACCTACTAGGTTTAATAAAATATATTTTATTATTTATTACGGATGGCCGTCAGTAAACCTTAATTTTTCAGTGCATATTATTTTCTTCTCCTTCCCTTTAGACAGTTAAATAATAGAAGTAGGTAGCATAGTGACTTAGTGATAAGTGTCATAGCATGCAAGCCCTTTAACAGATTGCAATCTTCAGTAATATCTAACTGTAGTATTTTTAAACCGACGCAAAACATGGTTTTATAAGTTTGACGTGTCTGTCTTTGGCGTCGTAGCTCCCGAATGCATGAACCGATTTTAATGCGGATTTTTTGTTCGTAAGCCGATATGATCAATATGGTTTTTAGCTATAAATAAATTTAGTTGGGGGATTTTTAATTGTCATTATAATCCTAGATAATTCATATGCTTATAAAGATATTTATGACCTAGAATTATGTGGAGATGTAGGGATAATTGTAACGAAATTTAACACTGACATTATAATACATGTACTACTATTTTTTTTTTTTGTGTTATCTGCGATCAGTCCCTTGACTATAAACAGATTTCTTGATAGCTGATAACTTTATATGGAGCGTGTCTCCCAGTGGAGACATCTACTCATTTGGTTGTGCAGGTCAGCTAGATGGAATATGCAATGAAGAGAAGAATGTCCTTCCGTTTAAGCCTTTTCGTGTAGCTCTGACATGTTTGCCCAGCAGCAAGCATTGGGGTGGTTTTCCAAATGTTTCTGGTACTTTAGGGCAGTCATTTGTATTTCTGCATTTACAGTGTTTATCTGGAGGTTTGTGTGGATCTCGTTGTTAGTGGCAAGCAGTGGGGCTTGTGATATTGTTCGGAGAATAATGTTTTGCATCCGTTGCAATACTGAGATGTTTGAATTGCTGCAGCTACCCCACAGCTGGATCCCATACATCTAAACTGGCTTCAATATGGTCTTATAAATTAGAAGTTTATTGTCTGTGGAAGAGTCTCCCTCCGAGAAAAGTTCAAAGAAATAAACATTCTAACTGTAGTGTCTCAATATATTTTTGAAAATCTTTTGTATGTTAGAAGAAACATTTCCAATTTTTCAAGGCTTTGTGATGTACATAACGTAAATACTAGACATAAAAACAATCTTGTGGTTTGTAATAGTCGACTCCACAAGATTAGTAATTCCTTTCAGGGTAACTGTATACGCTTCTACAACAAGCTTCCTAGTGAAATGAAGAATCTACCTCTTCATAAATTTAAAAGACAAATTAAAAGTAAACTCTGCCAAAAAGGCTGTGGCGAACAGGCCTCACGTGACGCTCTATCTGGTCATAAACGCAGATCCAAACGCCAGCGATCAGCTTACGTCCGCCTTAGGTACATTTAAAGGGACTGGCCGTCAGTATGCACACTCTTTCCCTGCCATGCAGCGGAGGTGTGGACTGTATCTTTCGAACGAGGTCAGGGAAAGTAGAAATACTCGTCCCTGTGCGTCTCTCTAAGCGAAAGGATAAACCGACCGCGAACGGTACGGTTCCGAATTGGATTGAACAGGAACGCCAGTAAATAAGACACAGAATTCGGTTGAATAATATGGCTTTGCTTCTCGATAGAGGCCATTACTCACGCCGCCACGATAAGGTGCTTATCATCATACGTGAAGCAATGAGTCTGGCAGTAGCTAGAGCCCAAAAAGGATTGACTACTAACAGACGTCATATCAACTTTGTGTCTGAAGTCTCATCCATAACACCCAGGAACAAACCTTATTCAATCTTAGATACTGCCCCAGATTGGACTCTCCTAATCGACACGTATGAAAAGCACTATAAAATTCCGGAGGATGTTGGGGTTTCGTCATCTAGACCTGACATATTCCTTTATTCTAAGAGGTTAAAACATGTGGTTCTTGTGGAACTTACTGTACCGTGGGAAACAAATATACCGAAGGACCACACAATAAAGAAAAATAAATACTATGATCTCACAAACGAATTAATCAAAAACGGTTACGTGGTTAATTTGTATGCAGTGGAAGTGGGAGCGAGAGGTATACCAGCAAAATCTCTCTATAACCTACTTAAAGATCTAGGCCTATCGAGAGCTACAATAAGCTCATTACTAGGACGAATGTCTAAAGCGGCACTAGTAGGTTCGTATCAAATTTGGTTAGGCAGGGAGGGGAACTTGGGTAGTGAAGGTGAGTGTTGATGTACATCAACAAAAGGGGCCCCTTCTAAACCTACACTTGGGTCGCAAGTCCCAGGCACTGTCCCGAGTTCCCAACTCAGCAACGCGATGGACCCGGCACCCGCACGGAGAATCCATGGATTGCTAAGATTACGGTCTCATGGCCAATCCATTCAGTGCAAAGACTGAGAGTTAACTCGAAGATTATTGCTGGCGACTCGGCTAAGATGTCGCAATCGTTCAAAATGTTTTGCCAGCTTAGGTACTCTCAGACTTTACCCTAACGAGAGCCGTCAAAATATAAACAAATTACACGGAAATTTACATTGATTTTTCGTTATCTATTTTACGGTTTTTTACTTATATTTTATAAACTATGTACAAGAATTATATAAAATAAATGCAACAAGATGGGTAGGGCGGTCACCCATCCCATGGTAAGGGTTTTTAATATGTATTTACTATTGTTTACTAATTACAGCAGTTTACAATCGAAATTATGAGTGGCTGGGCTCTATCATGCGACATTATTGGTCGATTACATAAACATTATACATCGTACGGTATTAGATGGATTGTTTTATGGTAGCCACTCACTGACTCTATATAATGAATAAACTTTATTTCACACACAACAGCGCTTTTATGGCTGATTTACTAAAATTACGATACAGTGATTTTACATAATAAAAATTCTTATAACTATTAACAAAAGGGTGCTGCGACCGTCTCATGCGTACGGTGGCTATGTTAATTGAATGTCTAAATAATCATTTACTGTTTTGTCACGAATCACTGGTTTTACGATTCACTAATTTTCAATTTCATTTTTACGGATCACAAAAATCACTTTCACTTCACTGAGTGTCTGTCGCGAACATCTCTCCCGCCGTGCAGCAGAGTGAGGCGCGGCCGCTTGTGATGCTGCATTCCTCGGTGAGCGACATCACTTAGGCAGTGGCACGATCTTCTTAGTTGGGCGCTTGAGCACGCCCCCGGCTGTGCGCACCTCAACGGTCCGGACTTGACCGTCGGCGCCGGGGTAGACTTGGCCAAGTGTTGCGGGGCAGCTGACCGTCGGCGATCAAGACAGGATCGCCGACCTCGATGCGAGGGCCCGACCCATGGGGCTCCCGCCGGTGTTGCAGCTCGGGTAGGTACTCGCGCACCCATCTGCGCCAGAACATGTCGGCGAGCGCCTGAGCGCGTCGCCACTGCTTCTTGTGATCGATGTCGGTAGAGTCGAACTCACCGAGTGGTGAAAGTCGGGAGGAACCACCGAGTAAGATGTGGTTCGGGGTTATAGCCTCGTCGTCTTCGGGGCTCACGGAGACGTGGGTGAGGGGGCGGCTATTCACCGTGTATTCCACCTCACACAGCAAAGTGAAGAGCACCTCTTCATGGGGATGGCGCTCGTGTAGGACCGTAGTGAGTGCGGTCTTTACGCAGCGTACTAGACGCTCCCAGACACCCCCCATAAAGGGAGCGGCGGGGGTGATGAAGCGCCACACGATGCCTCGATGAGCGGCTTCGCGAGACAGAGCCTCGCGCATCTCGCGGTCGGCACCATGCATGTTGGTGCCATTGTCTGAGTATATCTCAGCAGGGCAGCCTCGGCGCGCGGCGAACCTCCGCAAAGCTAGGATTGCGGAGTCCGCGCTCAGGCTGGCGGCGACTTCCAGGTGGACTGCCCGGGAGGTCAGGCAGGTAAACAGCGCCACTTAGCGCTTTTGGTGTTGCCTGCCGATAGTGACACTGAGCGGCCCGAAGTAATCGAGCCCAGTGTAGGTGAAAGGCCTGCGGTGGTGCGCAAGGCGTGTTTTCGGATGGTCACCTGTAGCTGGCTCAGGTGGCTGCGCCTTCCTGATGCGGCATTGTAGGCATAGATGAAGGACCGACCTGGTCGTCGGCCGTAGGCGTAGTACCCAATAATGTTGGCGTACCTCATTGATAACAGTCTCAGTACCACTGTGATGCAGTTTTCGATGCGTCCAGTCTATGTACAACTGTGTGATTGTGTGTGCTCCATCTAATATTGGTGGCCTTTTTACTGCTTTGGACACGTCTTGTGTTGCTGATATTCTGCTTGTTAATACGATTACTCCGTCTGCGAGCTCAACACGGAGTTTCCGGAGTCGACTGTCTAGGGGCACTTCCTGCTGATTTTCTAATCTTTCGATGTCCTTTTTAAATGCGGTGTTCTGTACGCGAGTACACGAGTTGTAATTCGGCTTTGTGAAGGTATTCGGCGGTTAAAATTTTAACATTCTGATTGGGTACAGTGTTCTGGGGTAACACTGGCCCTTTAGATACCTTTACTCGCCGAGTGGTGCGACGCCAATCGGGATCCTTTTCTCTGTTTTTGATCGTCCTCTTGTAGGCCACCTGTTGAGTCCGAGGTTCTCGGAGTGCGTCTATAAACTGTAGCACCCGGGCGGTGGTGCGTAGAAGCTTCTCCCAGCTGGAGAACCTGGTGACGTCAATTATTGAGGCACTTACGTCTGTTGCGGTAGTGACTCTCTCTTCGCCGGTGGCTTCGGTTAGTAGCGGCTTCTCGGATGGCCAGTCCGTCGCATCCTTATATAGGAAGGCCGGTCCGTTGTACCACTCGTGATCGGATGTGAAATTAGCAGGTACATCGCGAGTGGCTGAGTCTGCTATGTTTGACTTTGACGGGAGCCATCTCCAGTCCTCGACCTTACTGCTATCTTCTATGGCGGCGATCCTGTGAGCTACAAAGGGTTTATAAATACGAGAGCCTTTCCTTAACCAAGTTAAAACTGTTTTGCTGTCAGACCAGTAGGTAATAGAGTCTGGCTGAATCCTGTGGCTCTCGGTGACGGCTGTAGCTAATCGAGTTCCCATCACCGCAGCTTGCAGCTCCAATCTAGGGATCGACGTGAGTTTGAATGGGGTCACCCTCGCCTTTGCCGTGACGAGACTGACTCTCACCTGTCCGTCATGGGTGACGGTCCGCCAGTAGATGGCTGCAGCGTAGGCTGCATCGCTGGCATCCGAAAAAACATGCATCTGAATTGTATGACGATCGGTGTATCCCGGGTAGCACCTAGGTATCCTCACGAACTTGAGAGCTTGGAGATGGTCTGTCCATACGCTCCATTGGGCTGAAAGTTTCTCGTCTAGCGGTTCGTCCCAGTCTGTGCCTAGGCGCCATGCCTCCTGGAGAATCTGTTTGGCTCTCACGGTGACCGGTGATGCCAACCCGAGAGGGTCATACAACGACATAATTATTTTTAAAGCTTCCCTCTTGGTAGGCGACGTTTTGTTTACTAAGTTTTCAGGCAGACTGGCTAGTTTTAAGTTAAAACTTAGAGTGTCTGTATGTGGGTCCCAGATCAGGCCGAGGATCTTCTCTTCCTGGGCCTTAGATGTGATATTCACACATTCAGTGTGGTTCGGACTGTTCTCTAATCGATCTTTCAGCTGTGCAGAGTTAGAGACCCATTTTCGTAACTCGAACTTGGCCTTTCTGTGAATGTCACGTACCTGTGTGGTGATGCGTATCGCCTCTTCTATGTTTGGGAAGCTGTCAAGGTAGTCGTCCATATAATGATGGTTGACGATGGCGTCCACTGCTTCGGGATAGTCGTCTGAGTGCTGCTTCGCGTTCCAATTCTTCGCGAAGATCGCGGTGCAAGGTGAGCTGGCCGCACCGAAGATAATGGATTTCATGCGGTACTCATCTGGCGCTCCCTCCCGCCGGTTACCTCTCCATAGGTATCTTAGTGCGTCCCGATCTTCTGGACGCACCTGCACCTACATAAACATCTCGGTGATGTCAGCTGAGACGGCGATTTGGTGGCGACGGAAGCGCATCATGACACCTGGGAGTGACTGTAATAAGTCCGGGCCTGTTAATAGGAAGTCGTTGAGAGACTTTCCTCCCGATTTGGCGGCAGCGTCGTGGACTATCCTTAGCTTGTCTGGCTTGCTAGGGTTGTGTACATCAAAATGCGGTAAGTACCAGCAGTGCTATTCTCTATAAGGACCACAGCCTTGCGCACAGCGCTGCGCTCGTCGACGAGCTCGCAAAATGCTGCTTTGGATTTATATTTTATTTTATTTTAATTTTGATTTTAATTTATGATTTAGATTTAGATTTAGATTTAGATTTTTTTTAAAGATAAAAATTTAAATCTAAATCTAAATCTAAATCTAAATCTAAATCTAAATCTAAATCTAAATCTAAATCATAAATTAAAATCAAAATAAAATATAAATCCAAAGCAGCATTTTGCGAGCTCGTCGACGAGCGCAGCGCTGCGCGCAAGGCTGTGGTCCTTAGAGAATAGCACTGCAGGTCTTACCTGGTCTGGCTGGCTTAGGAGCTTCCTCCGCATATCCTTTCTGTATGAGTGATTCAATCTGTTCGGTGTATTTCGATTTTAAATCTGGATTACGATCTAATTTTCGCTCTATTGACGTTAGTCTGTTAACAGCGTTATTATAGCTGTCTGGCATAACGTCGTCGTCCTTCTTCCATAGAAGAGCGGTCTGTATGCGGCCATTGGTTAGTTGAACGGTATTGTTTTCTAAAATGTTCGCAGCTAACTGTTCCGGATCGGATTTCGGGCGACGCGGGTTAATTAAAAGTGATTCTATTGCGAAATATTCTTTTAATTGATGGTCAATGCTGTCATCAACGGTTGAGAGTTGATTAATAAAATGTATACTGTGACCTAAAGCTCGGCTGTGGCTTCCATGCAGCACCCATCCTAGTGCTGTGAGCGAGGCGACTGGCTGTTGGCGAGGTCCCCTCTTGGTGTGGCTCGATATTAAAAGGTGCCAGTTGTCTTGGCCTATTAGTACCTTTGGGGTTCCTCCGGTGTAGACGAGCTGATCTTTGATATATGCCAGATGTTCGCAGTCTTCAATGTCCGTCTCGCTGATGGTCTGTGACGAGAGTTGCAGCTTGGGCACGGTTCTCACCGTCAACGGGATGCTGGTACCATCGGGGTTGCCTATATAGACTTCGACTCTTCGTGAGTCCGGTAGATCGATTGCTGTATCCCCTATGGCCTTCATGGTAAACGGTTCAGTCTTACCTCGGGCTCCCAGCTCGGCTGCTACATCTTTATCGATGAGGGATATGGTAGATCCATCGTCAAGGAGAGCGTACGTCAATATCTCTCCCGCCGGTCCGGAGAGTTTAACTGGTGCTATCTTTAAAAAGGCTTGTTTACTCGAACGGATAAATGAACTAGCGACTGTCTCCTCTTGAGGTTTCTGCTTACTATAATGAAGTAATCTGTGGTGAGAGGCCGGACAGTTGTCTATACCACACTTCCTGATCTGACATCTATGATCGCTATGGCGGAATTTAAGACAACGAAAACATAGTTTGTGTTTCTTCGCCAAGTCCCACCTCTTATCGGAGTTTCCTTTGATAAAGGTTTCACAGTTCGATGCGTAGTGCCCCTCAGAGTCGCATATCCTACACTTACGTGTGATCTTATCTTCGGTCTGTCTCTCAGTGGCCGTAAAGGCTCTCTGAGGGACACGAGGATTCGGCTGGTTATCTCGGTTATCTCTGTTATCTCTGATAGTTTCGGCTGGTGCGAAGGCACTACAATAGCGGGCATACTCGGTTACGTACTCGCTGAACGAAGCTAAATCAGGAGTAGAGTTATATTTTTCGGTATACGTGCGATACCATTGAACACGGAGTGAATAAGGCAGTTTATCTGTGAGTATTCGTAATAATTCGGCATTCATCAGATAATGATTTTTCTTTAAGGCCTGAAGAGTGACAACGCTACTCCTTATACGACTGGCAAAAGTACAGATGTCCTTAGGGGCTTCGGTACATCGCGGCAAAGCTCTTAATTTATCAGTTTCTGATTGAGCGATGGAGTCAGGTCGTCCGAATTGGAGCTCAAGTTCTCGAATAATATGCTCCGGCTGTGCATTTGCTATAAGTTCGGAACTAACAATTTCTAGAGCTCTGCCTTTAAGGCTTCGTCTGAGTCTAGCTGTATTCTCGATGTCATTAAAATACATCTTAGTGGTGTCATATATTGCTTTAAATGACAGCCATTCGGTATGCGACCCGCCAAACACTGGTAAAAGTCATTATGACCTTCGATGCCGATAGATACGAGGACGTAAATGAAGCCTCCATCGGTTTTCTATCAGCGAGCGCAGCTATAGCAGATGTTAGTTCGGTAATAAACGGTTTCAAATAATTCTCATTTGACTGTACTGTAAATTCGGCTGTGCCCCCAACCCGGGGCACGTTAAAAGGCTCTTTCTGAGTCTGAATATAAGCGGTTGTACCCCCAACCAGGGGTACCAAAGGTGTCTCCTTTTGGAGCTCGTTAAATTCGGCTGTGCCCCCAACCCGGGGCACGATAGGAACCTCTTTCTGAGGCTCATCTTCGTGGGTCTCCTTCTGGAGGTGTCCACTTACTAAACGTGGTTCTAAGCCGAGTCGTGTCGAGGGCGCATCTTCTTGTAACCACGAACGAACATATTCGGACCTTGAATGGGCATCATCATCATAATCAGTGTCTTCGGCTGACTCTTCAGCCCTGCGTAGTGCCACCTCAGCTAGTTGTAGTTTGATTTTTAGCATCTCCTCCTGCAGTGCTATTCTCTAAGGACCACAGCCTTGCGCGCAGCGCTGCGCTCGTCGACGAGCTCGCAAAATGCTGCTTTGGATTTATATTTTATTTTAATTTTGATTTTAATTTATGATTTAGATTTAGATTTAGATTAAATCTAAATCTAAATCTAAATCTAGATTAGATTTTTGATTGATGATGAAATTTAAATCTAAATCTAAATCTAAATCTAAATCTAAATCATAAATTAAAATAAAATAAAATATAAATCCAAAGCAGCATTTTGCGAGCTCGTCGACGAGCGCAGCGCTGCGCGCAAGGCTGTGGTCCTTAGAGAATAGCACTGCTGAGCTTTCAATGCACGCTTGCGCGCCCTCGATTTACTATGTATAGTAGATCTGGATCTAATCGTCACGCATGGCTCACGGCTGAATGACTCAGAGGTACGTACTCCTTCTATGGGTTTCTGTTCAACTGGACGTAACGTACTGTCTGATCTATTCTCTTCCAGACACCACGGTTTTTTACTGATATCTGTTTGCGTCTTGGCGCTAGGGGGCCGTGGTGTACTGGTTGACGGTTGAGTCATGCACGATGGCGCGCTTACCTCGGATCCGACTGGTATTGAGGGTGAACGTGGCGAATAGGCCTCACGTGACGCTCTATCTGGTCATAAACGCAGATCCAAACGCCAGCGATCAGCTTATGTCCGCCTTAGGTACATTTAAAGGGACTGGCCGTCAGTATGCACACTCTTTCCCTGCCATGCAGCGGAGGTGTGGACTGTATCTTTCGAACGAGGTCAGGGAAAGTAGAAATACTCGTCCCTGTGCGTCTCTCTAAGCGAAAGGATAAACCGACCGCGAACGGTACGGTTCCGAATTGGATTGAACAGGAACACCAGTAAATAAGACACAGAATTCGGTTGAATAATATGGCTTTAATAATGGCCCATCCATTCAGTGCAAAGTCTGAGAGTTAACTCGTAGACTATTGCTGGCGACTCGGCTAAGATGTCGCAATCGTTCAAAATGTTGTGCCAGCTTAGGTACTCTCAGACTTTACCCTAACGAGAGCCGTCAAAATATACACAAATTACACGGAAATTTACATTGATTTTTCGTTATCTATTTTACGTTTTTTTACTTATATTTTATAAACTATGTACAAGAATTATATAAAATAAATGCAACAAGATGGGTAGGGCGGTCACCCATCCCATGGTAAGGGTTTTTAATATGTATTTACTATTGTTTACTAATTACAGCAGTTTACAATCGAAATTATGAGTGGCTGGGCTTTATCATGCGACATTATTGGTCGATTACATAAACATTATACATCGTACGGTATTAGATGGATTGTTATATGGTAGCCACTCACTGACTCTATATAATGAATAAACTTTATTTCACACACAACAGCGCTTTTATGGCTGATTTACTAAAATTACGATACAGTGATTTTACATAATAAAAATTCTTATAACTATTAACAAAAGGGTGCTGCGACCGTCTCATGCGTACGGTGGCTATGTTAATTGAATGTCTAAATAATCATTTACTGTTTTGTCACGAATCACTGGTTTTACGATTCACTGATTTTCAATTTCATAAAACGGATCACAAAAATCACTTTCACTTCACTGAGTGTCTGTCGCGAACAAAGGCTATTATAAAATTCAAGACTATTTAGATGACAAACAAGCTTGGATATGACCTGTTGCTCTCTATCTATGCTACGCAAATGAAATATTGTAATTAGGTTAACTAACATGTTGGTAAATAGACCCAAAAAAACAGCCCGCTGAGTTTCTTGCCGGAGTCTTCTCAGGACAGGGCCGCGTTTCGAACCGGTGGTCCATTTGCCAAACATTCGTTTAATTTTTTTTTGACGTTTTGTAAGTGCCGTATTAATGGTCTATACAGAATAAACAAATGATTTTTGACTTTTGAGTATGATGTCTTCCCTGGTTTGGGGATGAACACTGCTCTTCCTTCTTTCCATTTACTTGGGATATATTTGGCTCTTATATGATGCTATTGTAGAGAACTAGAACACTTTGGTTATATACTTGCTGGCTACTTGGAAAATTTTAGGTAAAATTTCGTCTTGCTCCACCGTAAATGTTCCTCTGTGATAAAGGCCTTCGACTGTAAGTCCTCTATGGGGTTTGAGTCTATTGGCATGTTATCGTCTTCGTATTCTGGCTTCAAGTATCTTCTTGGGGTCTGTTAGTAACTCTTGCCCTTTCTTGATACTTCCTAGTTTACATGTATTCACTTTAGGTGGTGTTTTTACTATTCGCGCTGCGTTGCGCTCCCGCATTAGCCTTCTAACCTAACCTAACCTATCCAAGTCGGATACTAAATATTAAATACTGATTTGACACATATGTACTTTTTATTTCGAAAAAGATTAGAGAGAATGACCAATCTGCGCAATTCGGGTTATGATAGGAACGAGACGTCGGGTCAGGTTAGGATGAGGGTAACCCTTCGGAACAAATATTACATTTTTTTTCAAGTTTCTAACCTAACCCGCGACCGGGTCAGGTTTTCGGGTCAGGTTCGGAATAATCGCTCAAAATGGCACAGTATAGGCGGGAACAAATCTAAAAAATCAAAGATCATGATAATCGGTCCACCCGTTCTCGGGTTATAAAGAGTATTACTTATAACTTGACTTTGTTTTATGTATAGATTTACATTTTTAGGTGTCGAGCGTCATCCTCAGAATTTTTTTTGTTAACTTTGGACACTAACGAGACTATTCTCTTTCTCTGGATAGCATTAGAGTCGTCCACGTGCTATCCACAGAGGCACTTGAATGAAGGTACAAATTCACCTGATCGTGTACCCAGTCCGCGGCTTTCGACAGGCGCAAATTCCTTTTTCGGTGGATTTGGTCTAAAACAGGCTCCCGTCTGGCATGACTCTTTATAAAACGGAATTCATTGTATGTACTCCAAGAAATTCATTGTATGTACTCCAAGAAGGCGAGACCGGCGAAAATAATAGCCAATACGTGTTCGGAAGTTGATAGCAAACCATTGATGAATCAGCTTTGATGTTGGAAGTGTTAGAAGCATTGTGCTGCTTTATTTATTTTATTTTCTTTGGAAAACTTACAGCTAATACAATTCATAGTTGCAAATGATATATACCTGAAGGTCATTTACAGGTTTTCACGAATAAATTTTAATTTATATAAGAAATAAAAAGAAAATAACAGTCGATAAACAACATCTACAAAAACTAAAATTAAAAATTAAAACCACCGCAAACAGTTAATCCCCGTCAAAGAACCGTCCCGCCAAATCGTTTAATAAACGCGAAATGTTAGTGTGAAACAGATCCAAGTCTAGTTCACGACATAATGTGTTGAAACTGCAACTTATATGCTTGCAGCGTCGCGTCGTGCTCGCGCTCATTGTTCGGACGCGCGCAAACAATCCAACGTACGGACATGTACCCGTGTGTCTTCAATTGTAGGATTAGTTTATTTCTATCAGCGTCATGTGATAGACAACATTCTGCCAATCTGCTGCTTAGATAAAAAAAAGTGTATCCTTAATGCTATTTCTAGAGTGACTTGCGAACAACTTGTCTAATTGAGGTCATATCTATGCAATATTAAATATCAAAATATCGAGACGATAGTTCATAGATTCATAGCAATGGAAAAAAATATCTAATTAGTGCGGGTGATATCAGAAGCAGAAATGGTTATATCGGTCGTAAACACAAACTGCATGAATTATAAACGGGATATTTACCATGTTTAGTATCTTTTTCGAGAATCCGATATTATGATATATAGTACATCCGTGATCATGGTACTTGTAACAGTGCCGAAATATCGGATTCTCGAAAAAGATACTAAACATGGTAAATATCCCGTTTATAATTCTAATTTTAATGTAAATGACCATGTCAATCTAAAATCATATACAAACTGCATGATAAGCTAGAGCGAATAATCAAAGTTCTCGTTGTAGTTGCACCTTTTATTCCGATACAATGATGACCGAGCAGGAGAATATTGTGTGGTACGCAGTTGATCCCGCTGTACGTGTGCGTGGGCATTGGGTGCGCCGGCGCAGTGTTCTACCTCGGCCGGCTCGCCACGCGCAACCCCGACGTCACCTGGAACAGGAAGACCAACCCCGAGCCCTGGCAGGAGTACAAGGATAAGCAATACAAGGTATGTTAGCCACTTGTTGGCTTCGAATGGTTCATCACCGACGGCGCGACGGCGCATGCGGCGTGTGTAGCGACGTAGTAATGTTAGCTTGGAGGTGCTATCTATTAGATACTTGGGTGAAAGTCGAGCGCAATAGAAACGACTTAACAACAGATGGCTCGAAATAAAACGAGCGATCAACTAGACCTACTTCAGACATGACACAATCAGGATCAGGAGGGAAAGTACTGCGCTCAAAGCTTCGGAGCTGCAGATACAAGTCAAAATATAACGCATTATCTTTTGCTACTTCATTTAGCCTTCCTCCTTCTTTTTTATGTGCCGTCCGTCAATTTGCCCCCCCCCCCCCCACTAAGGCGGTGGTCCAAAAGTAAGGACCGCCACTCCAGAAGCCCTTCAGCCGTTGCAAATGGAGTGCCACACTTGTCCTCCTGCATGAGCATCGATTCGGGTCGTTTGCACAGTCGGACTTCAGATCAGCACTCAAAAGCACGCGCCGACTCGAAAGGAAAGCCAAAGCAGCAACGCCGTCCACAGTACAACGACGGGTATTTGTAGAATAACAAAGGTGTTTTGTTCTGTTGCAGTTCTACTCCCCGAACATAGACTACTCGAAGACGCCCTCGCCCGCACCTAAGTTCTAATTGTTTAATGTTAATCACCGCTAATCAAGAGTAATTAACGCAAGTTTAGATGGTTATTATTTAATAAATAGCAAAAAGTAAAATATGTGATAACAAACCCTTGGTTTTATTTGTGGACACAGTACTTGAAAGGCATCCGTATTATTTTTTTACTTTACCGTTTTAGGAAAACTTACAGCCAACATATAACAATAAAAAGATAAACAACACAATGAAAGCCAATTATGAGTTTTCACAAATAACATTGTTTTTAAACATATAAAAAAGAATGATGCCGAAGACTCAATCCATAGATAAGCACAACATGGTCATTTCATTTCACAAAGTACTGATCACATAAGGCTTTTTATCTACACTCAAATCGAAAAATTCGAATTACGAATTCAAAGACGATTCTATACATACGCACTTTCTAAACGCATATACATAAAATTAAAAATAAAACTTATAATAGTACCGCCAACTGTATCATAAAACTCATTATAGTATGTATCGCTATCTTTTTTTATTCATTAAACTAGTCTAAGGTTTTAGGCTGAATATGAAAAAAAAGGCGCGCGCATGCGCAGTTCGAACTGTGAAAAAAATGGCGCCCTTGTAACCTACCTACTTTGTTAAATTTCATTTTTTCCTATGAGTGAAGATAAAGTAGTGTATGAAACTGCATATAACTTAGGTAACACTCGAGTCAACCTATTATCGCATTCGGCTTCGCCTCATGCGATAAACAGACTCTCGTGTTTTAATACCCCTTCTTATATGACAGTTGCATAAACTACTATTTAACTTTGTAGATACTTGTAAAAATATATCTATATCAGCATCCCGACATGCTACACTGTACGTACGGCAAGCTCGTAGTAGATACGAGTTTTGTCGATGTCTTGCCATAGGAACGTGCAGCAAATTAGGCTTACGCAGAAACAATGGTAGTACGTACAAGCCCACCCTGTATACCAACTCCTGTGAATCTGCTGATCTATTAAAAATAGACATTAAGAATGTCAAATCCGCTATTTTAAGACGCTCGATTAGAGGTAATATATGTTTTTTTTACAGCGAGTATAGTAATTAGGCAGAAAACAGATCGGAATTAATGTACCTTAAAAATTTTCGTTGTATGCTTTCAAGACGGTCAATATAAGGTGTCACAAAATTTAGGTCTCTGAATTTGGTGAGATGACTTGGTATCGACAAAATATTTATTTGAAACAAAAGAAAAAATCGGGTAAAATAAAAAAAAAATTGATTAAAAGAAAAACACCACCAGCGACCAGCGTCACTTGACGCGACGAGCACACGTGACGCTGGTCGCGATTTAGGTATTTCCCACACATCCGCTTGGAGAAACCGCGAGGAGGACTGCACGCCTACCACGTGGTGTGGTAGGCGTGCAGTGCGTGCAGTGGTGGTGTTTTTTTTATATATATTTTTTTTTATTTTACCCGATATATTTTTTTTGTTACAAATACATATTTTGTCGATACCAAGTCATCTCACCAAATTCAGAGACCTTATTTTGTGACACCTTATATAGGTATTATAAATCGGGTTCCATACTGTGAGGCATATTCAAGGAGACTACGAGTGAAAGAGCAGTATAAAATTTTAATAGTTTTGAAATCGGCTGAGATTCTTAAAATAAAACCTAAAGCTTTCCTGGCTTTACTAACAATGTTGCTAATGTGTAAATCGAAGAGAAGTTTGCAGTCAAAAGTAACTCCGAGATCCCTGACAGATGTAACCCTGGTTAGCCTGGTGCAAGTGTAGCACTTCATCATCATCATCATCATCATATCAGCCGTAGGAAGTCGTAACCTCCCCCATCGACTTCCATTTCGACCGGTCTATAGCGGCCTGCATCCACCGAGTCCCTGCGCTCTTTGTTAGGTCGTCTGTCCACCTTGCGGGAGGTCTTCCTACGCTGCGCTTGCCGTTACGTGGGCTCCACCCAAGAAGTTTCTGCCCTACCGGCCATCGGTTCTCCGAGCTATGTGCCCTGCACACTGCCACTTCAGCTTGCTGACTCGCTCTGCTATGTTGGTAACTTTAGTTCGTCTACGGATCTCCTCGTTTCTGATTCGATCTCGTAGAGAAACTCCAAGCATAGCCCGTTCCATAGCTCACTGTGTGACCCGAGCTTCCTTATGAGGCCCATAGTGAGAGACCACGTCTCGGCACCGTAGGTCATCACTGGTAACACGCACTGATTAAAGACCTTTGTCTTCAAGGACTGCGGTATTTTGGACGAGAAGACGCTGCGCAGTTTCCCGAACGCAGCCCAGCCGAGTTGGATTTGCCTAGTTGGACGGTTTGTCCCAGATAGACATAGTCAGCAACAACTTCGAGAGGTGAGCCTCTCAATAATACGGAAATTTGACATTTCGTCTTGTCCATGTTCATTTTCAGGCCCACCCGCTGGGACACTCTTTTGATGCCTCCGAGCATAGTGCTGAGCTCCTCTAAGGACTTTGCCATGACTACGATGTCGTCAGCAAATCGAAGGTGAGTGATGTATTCGCCATTGATATTGATGCCGGATCCTTTCTAATCCAGAAGCTTGAAGGCGTCTTCCATTGCATTGGTAAAGAGTTTCGGCGAGATGACATCACCCTGCCTAACTCCCCTTTGCAACGGAATAGCCTCTGTGCTCTGATCCTGTACTCGGACCGACATGGTGGCGTTTTTATACAAGCACTTCAGCACTTCGATATACCGATAGTCCAATGTGGCACCTCTGAAGAGACTGCAGCACCGCCCAAGTCTCGATCGAATTGAAGGCTTTCTCATAGTCCACGAACGCCAAGCATACTGGCAAATTATACTCCTCGGTCTTCTGTATAATCTGCCGCAGCGTATGGATGTGGTCTATGTTACTATAGCCTTTACGGAAACCGACTTGTTCGGGAGGCTGGAAGTCATCAAACCTGCGTGCGAGACGATTCGTGATCACCCTCGAAAACAGCTTGTAAACATGGCTCAGAAGTGAGATGGGCCTGTAGTTTTATCACCTTTCTTGAAGAAGAGAACCACCACGCTTCTGTTCCACGCTTTGGGCGTAGTACCCTCGAGCAGGACGGAATTAAAGAGCCTCTGTAGAGGTTTCAGTATCGGTGTTCCACCTGCACTCAGAAGCTCCGATGTCATTCCGTCCTCACCCGCCGCCTTGTTGCTCTTGAGCTGTTTGAGGGCCATCCTAATCTCATTCAGGCTGACGTCCGGAATATCTTCTGTGTAGTGTCGGGTTAATTTGGCTCGACCTTTATCCGAATCATCAACAGGCTTAGCTACTGAGGTAATAACTGTCCGTAGATAGTTTTTGAGGTCTATCTTTCCGGCGGGGTCTGAAGAAGACTTACCCTACCTTGTAGACAGTTTCTACCAACCTGTTGTTGACCTCGTCCACATATACGCAATCCTCCAGGCCAGAGAAGCGGCTTGCGAGCTCGAGTTGAAACCTCTCGGGGTTTTGTATATGGGCTACAGTAGGTCGGAGCGTGGACTTCATTAGTCAAGGCCTTTCCAGTTGGACATTGATATTCAATGTGCCTCTAACCATTCTATGATCGCTTCCGGTTTTCACCTTGTGGATCACGGAGACATCATTGAATATTCGTCTCTTTGTAGACATAATGAATTAGATCTCATTCCTCGTGTAACAGTCGGGACTCATCCAGGTCCATATCCTATGAGGTGGCTTCTTGAAGGAGTTCATCATAAAGAGTTCCTCCTTCTCCAGAAAGTCAGCCAACCTCTGGCCCCTGGGATTTCTCCGCCCACATACAAATTACCCCACTCTCAACTCGTCATCGCCCATCCTACCCAGTTTTGCATTAAAATCCCCCATAACAACAGTGAAGTATGTTTTGGAAGTATGTATGGGCCTACTGATGTCGTCATACATAACTTCCACTTTGTCGTCCGGGTGCGCTCAAGTCGGTGCGTAAACCTGTATGACCTTCAACCAGTACCTCTTTGATACTCTGAGTATCAGGTACGCAATCCTGCTCGACACACTCGTGATACATACCATGTTGTTTACAAGGGATCTGTGAACGAGAAACCCGACACCACCCTGGAACTGTTGATCGCCCTCCCGGTGGTAGAACAAGTTGCCAGACTTTAAGGTTGTCGTGTCCTCGCCCTCTCTTCGGACCTCCGATAAACCCACTAGGTATGTCACAATGCAGCTTGTTCATCTCCTCTTCCAGCTCAATGATCTTCTCGTCTGTTCTTAATGTGCGCGTATTATATGTCACCAGCGACAACCTACGTCGGTATTCCGTTGAGCAACTGCCTGAGGTCGTTTGACGGTAGCACCTCGCCCGGAGATTCTTAGCACCCCTGACTCCAGTGCTCGACCGACGCCCAGCAACGTCAGTCTTGCAGCTGGAGCCCCCGGGCACTAGGGGTCGTGCTCCTCTGTCCATCATCGTTTTGGGGGATTAGAACCATAACCCGCCACGCTGGTCCAGTGCGTGTTGGCGGGTCGCCAGAGCCTTCTCCGTTAATCAGCAGAGTGCACCGCGGGCAGGCGAGGTTGGCTTGGGTCCCGAAAGATGTTAGTAGGGACTCCTTGCACTCCCGTGTAGCACTTAGATACATTTAGGTCGAGCTCGTTCAATATACAATAATTTTGGAAACGGTCCAGATCCTCCTGTAAAGAGAGCGCATCTTCAAGGTTGTTTATCTGCTTCATGATTTTCACGTCGTCAGCGTACAATAATATTTTTGACCATTAAAAACAACACGAGATGTCATTGATAAAAATTTTGAACAAGAGAGGGTCCTAGAAGCGACCCCTGAGGAACGCCCAAGGGATGCACATGGCTCTCGAGGAATATCCATTTAGTGCTACAGTCTGGCACTTATTCTCTACGTACGATGTAAACCATCTGAAGAGATTACCCCGGATACCCATAGATGATATCTTGTTCATAAGTATGTTATTATCTATTTTATCAAAACA
Organism: Cybosia mesomella; assembly: GCA_946251805.1. NCBI lineage: Eukaryota > Metazoa > Arthropoda > Insecta > Lepidoptera > Erebidae > Cybosia > Cybosia mesomella. Next base: position 314,374 of record OX276400.1, read on the forward strand.
CTGTAGTCTGTGTATATAACATCTACTTGGGATCTATGTGACATGGAATAGGATAGAAAATCGCTACATAGGATAAGGTTTGATGTAGTCGACCGCCCTTCAGGAAACCATACTTTAAGTTTTAGTACCGAGTACCGAGTACACCTGTCTATACACAATTTTTTCTAAGATTTTAGCGTACACACATAGCTTAGAAATGAGTCTGTAATTTTCTACGACAGTTTTAGATCCTTTTTTTAAAAATAGGTGTTATATACGCAGACTTCGAAATAGTGGGCACTTATTATATTATCTGGCCCTGAAGATTTGTTCAGGTCTACTTGCTTCAGTAATCTACTGACCTCATCCCTATCCACCTCAGGGGCACCTATACCCGAGCCAACACAACCAGCACCCTTGCTACCGTCCTGAGTAGTAAGAAGCGATGAGTTGTGACTGTTAATGCTTGGTTCTAGAAAGTTAGAGTGGAAGTAGTCACTAAACATATTGCATATAACATCGCCATCGCCAGATGATCGCTGTCCACATTGTAGAACAGAGGGATAGCAGTTGGAGAGCTGTTTAGATTTTCCGTAAGCCCAAAAAGCACGAGGATTGCGATTTATGTTGGATTTTATCTTGTCAATGTAACTTTCAAATATCTCCTTTCCAGATATTTTACCCTCTGACGCAAGGTAACAAATGAATCCGAAAGGTTTTTATATTTTTTGAGTTTTGAATGATACTTTGCTTTTTCCTTGATTATCTTAATTAATGAAGTATATAACAGATCTCTTCTCAGTCGTTGCACTCTTTACAGAGCGGTCGTGGTCAACTGCTAGTACTATCCGGTACAGATGCCGCTCACCGTATGATATCTCGCCACTTCTCCCGGTTCGCAGACATTCTGGTACACTCATGCAAGGGTCCGCCCACTGCAGATTTGATTTGGTCGGTCCATTTCATGGGTGACCTCCCACGTGGCCTTGTTCCTTCTACTTTGCCCTGGACGACAAGACGTTCAACGGAGTCATTGCTACGCCTCGATACATGGCCGAAGAATTTTAATATTCGAGTCTGAACTAGCGTAGATAGACGCTGCTTGATGCCAAGGTCTTCAAGGATGGACACGTTGGTTCGGAATTCAGTCCATGATATTCCGAGTATTCTTCTCCAGCACCACATCTCTAGAGCGTCTATCTTTTTCTTCTCAATTTCTCGAAGCGTCCACATCTCGGCAGCGTATGGGGAATATGAGCGGTCGGACGAGCCGGATCTTAGTATTTTTAGTAATATTCCTATTCTTCTATATTTTTTTCATTTTGTCCATTGCAGTTCTCGTCATACCCATACGCCGCTTCACTTCATCCACGCAACCGCCACAGTTTGATATTAAAGCTCTCAGATAGATGTAGGAGTGGACCACGTCACAGTTCGCAATTTTAGTCACTTCGGGCGAGTTGTCATTGAGGCTGTCAACTACCATCATTTTGGTCTTTTGACGGTTGATCTTTAAACCAAACTCCAGACTCACGCGTTCCATTTTCAGAAGGAACTCTTCTTTAAGGCGTGGACAGGTGGCAAATAGGGTGGTGTCATCGGCGTAGCGCAAATTCGCGATCCTGTGGCCACCAACTGTTATTCCATCAGCCCAGTCTTCCAAGGTTATCCTCATTATCAGCTCTGTGTATACATTAAACAGGAGCGGCGATACTATACCCCCTTATCTGACACCCGCACTCGGGTGAAAATCACTAGACAACGTATCATCTGTCCGCACCGAAGCTGTTCCTTTTTCGTATGCCTGAGAAGATGGACAAGATGTTTGGGAGTGCCCATTTCGATAAGTGCGTTCCATAGTTAAGGCCATTTAACCGAGTCGAACGCTTTGGAGAAATCGACAAAGTAAATATAAGTCGGCTTGTTAAATTCTCGTGCCTTTTCGATGATCTGGCGAACTATGAGGATTTGTTCTCGAGTCCCCTTTCTCTTTACAAACGCGGCTTGCTCTGGTGCGATCTCCCCAGACAGATATGACTTTAACCTTTCATTGAGAATATGAAGCATTATTTTGCTTGCGTGCGATATCAGTGCAATCAGACGGTAATTGCCGCAATTCTTGGTGGAACCCTTTTTATCCGACTGCGCCAGAAGGAGGGTTATGTTTTTCGAGAGTATGTACCTATGTATGTATAATTGTTTGGCACGCTCTGCAGCCTGAACGGCTCAATGAATTTTAGCTTGAGAGGTGTCGTTAGATTCGTATTTACTGTGAGAGTGACACTGGGTATATCAAAATAATAAAAAAACAAAATGGTGGATTTTTGGCACTAAAATGTATGTTATTCCATAAATATTTTCACTCAAACTTATCGAGTAGGGTATCAAAATGAAGAACTTTAACATAACAATCTCACGCTTATATCCCCGAAGGGGTAGTCAGAGGTGCTAGCACCTACATTTCGCCAGTTTATGTTTAGGTCCCAATGTAATAGGTGGCGAGCCTATTGCCATCAACTGGGCACTTATAAACCTGCGATATATACACACATAACTTCGAAAAGTCATTAGTGTGTGCCATGGTAAAACCTGGGATCGAACCCGAGACCTCGTCTCAGCAGTCCATTACGCATACCACTAGGCTACCGCGCTCTAAAAGGGGATTTCAAAAATATATATATCATAACTAAAAAGTATACAATAAAATTATTAATCAAAAAATCAAATAACCCGACTGCCCTAAAAAGACCGAAACAAGTTTGATAGCAGGCGGGACCCATTAATTTTCTTAACGAGAATTATGATTTGCATCTGGATCCCGCCTGCTATCAAACTTGTTTTGGTCTTTTTAGGGCAAATCCCACCTTCCTCCCATGGTCCCTCCAGCCGTCTTGGCTATATGGACCGAATCACGGGAGATGCGCGCCGTACTTGCGTGGCTCTTTCCGGCGCGCACTTTTTTGACTCCCTACAAATATTCTAACTCTGTCCCGAGCCCTCTCCCCTTTCTGGGGCGGCTCTGCCATCTAGCGAGGCGCCGCTATTGCGGCTGACTGCAGTCGTGACGCCTTCGTCGCCAGCCAGGGTCCTGTCCTCTTGTTCAAGCCTGCTCCTGATTTTATTCCAGGCATGCGCGAAGTCTCTCAATCGCCGGAAGTTCACCTCTGAGCTCACGAGTTCGCAGTAATATACAGGCCCTTCCGCCTCGCGGGTGATCCCATCCATCATCTTATCCCTCAGTTCCTTATACAGGGGGCATCTCCACAGAATGTGGTCTCGGCATTCATCCTCCTCGCCGCAGTAGCACAAGCTATCCTCACAAAGCTTCATATCTATCAGTCTTTTCCTGAAACTTCCGTGGCCAGTCAGTATTTGGGAGAGCTGGTAGTCCGGCTCGACCCAAGTTGCCTTGAGTCGGGCCGACACGTCCGGGAAAAATCGGAAGAGCTCCCTACCCTTTTCCTCACCTTCCCATATCAGTTGCCAGGAGGCAACAGTCTCCTCCGTAATTTGTCTACTCCCGTTCCTGAATTCATCCTGTCCCAGGTGTCAGATATCGTCTATCTTGCCAGCACGCATAACCTCGAGGTCGGCTGGTAATACTCCCGCCAGTACCGGCAGGGCCGCGGTGCTGACTGAGCGGTATGCTTTAGTCAGCAGTGCAAGTGCCGGCCGTTGCGTTCTAAGCAATGCGCTTCTCACCACGTAGGCGGTCGTGCGCCTCCACCAGCAGCCGGCCGCGTAGGTGATGATAGCGGTGTAAGTGCCTCGGTACAGGAGCTTTAGTGCCCTGTATCGGACACCCCAGGATGCGGCGGAGATGCGCGACATTTTCCCGTATGCTGCTGCAGCCCGTTCCCCGATGGACAAGGCGTGCTCACGAAAGCTTTGCCCTGTATCGATTACCACCCCCAATACCTTGGTCGACTGCACTCCCTTGACTGCGACGCCATCGAGTCTTATTGTCGGTGGCCGACCGGGCAGCCTCCCCTTTAGAGTCATAGAGTATGACTTGTGGGGGGAGAATCCCAGCCGGTTCCGTTTACCCCATTCGGAAATTAACCCCATGGCGCATGAGGCCGAGGCCTCAATGCCGGCTCTAGAATTAGACTCGATGACGATCGTTACGTCATCTGCATATGCGACGAGGTCTTTTTAGGGCAGTCGGGTTATTTGATTTTTAAATTAATAATTTTGTAGAGGATAGGAGGACTGTGTGAATCCACTCCCTAGGCCACACTCCTGTCCGCCAAATCCTGTTGCACAGGGTGTAAAACATATAGGTGCCGTGTTCTCCCAAGGCTTTTATAGTTTCAATTATAACAGATAGGATATTTTAAATTTACGGTAACAGTTTTTGATGGTATGTAAGTGTTACGTAAATCATTGAAAGCATCATAAAAATACGTAAAAATATAGCATCTTCGAGGTTTCTGCAGTTCAGTTCATAGTCCCAGTTCATGGAATCCAGTTCGTGGTTTGTGGATCCATAATCAGCCTCGCAATACAGGTACTGTACATGGGGACGAGTTGGTCGACTGTGTAACTGAACAAACTCGACCGAGACGCAGATTGCTTTATGCTGGGGATCCTCGCGAATAAGGGGACTATCACAGTGAGCACGGAGACATCGCTGCTCGACAGTACAAGATCCAGCAACCTATCGTTACTATTATGGAAGCTATTATATTGCGACAGATTGCAAATACTCAGATTGTCAATAAAATTAGTCTGTACATCACTCTATTGGTTACTCGGATTGAGGGAAGGGGCGTCACCCGACGGACACAACTTTATATTTGTTTGGTTAATATCGCCTAGTATTAAAAATGAATCAGCCGGATGTTTAAGTATAATATTAACTAAGCTATTAGATAACATGGTTAACTGTATTACCTAAGCTAGTAGTGTAAGTAACACAAATATGTATTTTGTAGGAAACTTTCGGCTTTCTGTGACTTACAGTTAGGGTTGCCAGGTCGCAAAACCTAATAGCCGGACAGACCAGCCAGTTTGGTCGGACACCCTACATTATTGAGGATTTTGTGCCTCAGTATTAATAGGTACGACAAAAAAATTGTATGTAAGTTCAAGCTTTTTTTATTATTGTCATAAATCTTGTTAAATTCTAATGAAATAATAAATAAAATCGAATGCCAAATCAGTCTTAAGTACCTACCTAGGTACTTTATTATTAATCAGTCAAATAGTCATCAGTCAAAATTAAATTCTAGATACTTAAATATTTATCTACATTTTTAAATTCTTCTTAAATACTAATGAAATAATACTCGGCCACGCTCGGCGCTCACTCGTTTGCGAAATGTAAAAAGCCTAACGAAAGCCGGACACCGGTTATTATGGCCGGACACGCAATCAAAAAGCCTACCTATGTCCGGCTTTATCCGGACGCCTGGCAACCCTACTTACAGTAAGTGTAATCCACAAGTCCTTAAGATTAAGTCATTAGCAACGAGAGATAGGCGAACAAAAGGCCGTTAGCATCGGAGTGAATAGCAAAAAAATGTACCTGTGGTTCTCAAACCTATTGAGCCGATGCACCAATGCAACACGTCGGTATGTTCTTTAATTATAACTATGATAAAAAAAAAAACGATCTCTTTCCGTATACCTACATACGGTGCTTAGGGGAAGACATGATTTTTCGCAAAATTATTTAGCACCCTTTGACCCAAACGTGTTCAAATTCTCGTTCTATAGCTCGGGCTTTGGTTTTGTTAAAAAGGACCTTGTTCTCCAGAGTCAAGTGATCATTCACGTAGATCCTGTTATCACCCCGTAGTCCTAAATCCGTTGCTTTAAGGGTCTTGTGTTTTGTACTGCTGCTACAAATTCATTCTTTAGGTAACTACTGTGGACAGAGCATATTATGTTCTTGTTCTGCTTATCATTACGCATGGGCACTCTGGCTATGTAGTTGACCTGTTCGTTCCCTTTGCATTTTACAGTTGATTATATTCCCAATCTTATCCAATATAATAAGTTTTCCTCAACCGCATTATGGTCAAATTCAATTGATGCTTTCACCTCCGAGAACTCATCTCTCATAGCTTTTAGGTCCACTAACTCAGCTTATATTGCCCTCACACTATTCACCAAGGCTGGTACATCCTCCATTTGCGCAGATAAACGCTTCAGCTCGGCAAGGATGGTATCCAAAACTGTTACCGGGATCTTGGATTAGCAATACCCACGGATTTGCAACCGGGGCATTTCCAGGTTGACTTCCGCTCTCCTAGTTTCCTTCATCTACCTTCTGTTATTCCGGCACAAGGGAAGCCAAACTGACCCCCACACAAAGAGCATGTGGCGTCATCCCTAGCTTCTATCTCACAACGTTTGCACGCGAACATGGTGATCAAAACTTTGAGAAACACTTGCAAATAGTTGGTAAATGAGTAGCGAGAAGTCGTATAGGTGCGGTCGGAAACGAATCTACCTACATACTGATATTATAACGCTTTTTCTCTCTAGTCACCAGTGAGTACACGCCGAATGTACTGATTAATATATAATTTTTAATTCGTAAAAGTAAACCTGCCCATTTGTAAATCGAAACGTTTCGTGGTGCGAGTAATTAATCAAACAGTGTGTATTTAAAAAACGTCGTTAAATTGATCGAATTACGTACTCGGACCATGTTGCTAGAACCAAACCATCCAAGGACCTACCCGAATAAGAAAATTCATTTTGTGTATGTACTATACTATTATTGCTATCACGGGTATCTACAGAGCGAGCGGAGAACCGACGTGTCCGTCAGACGCCACGCCACGAGCTAGAAGTGACGGCCGAACCGCGGTCACTGGTTTGATTAGGTACTCGGTTCAACATTAATTGGTATTGTGGTGTAGGAACTACTATTGAAATACAGCACACATTTCATCACAACATACCTATAACCATTGTAACTGTCATCCTTTTGCGGTCTAGTATTCAAGATTCAATAATTTAAATGCTGCCTCTTGAAAGACATCTTGCATCCTATTTGTTCGTGATCAGCACAAGTACCTTTTTTTAAATTTTTTTTTTATCGTGCGGAAATCCCTTCGGATACTCCCCCGCCGGCCAGCGGGGGCGGTTATGTCGGGCTTGCACCGACTAAAACCGCACGCCGTCTCGAGTCTTCAGACGCCGGGGTGTAAGGTTACCCATAGAGCATATCCCTCGCACCCCGGCTGACCCTGGGCCATCTCACCACTAACAGCATCGCTCATCCTGTCTCCTCTGAAAGCAGAGGAGTACGGAGAGCGATGTGTTCCCGCCACGTTGGGTATTGGCCGACGATCAATGCCAACCCTATGAAGGGGGGAAGGGGAAGCCATTGACCGCCGCCCAGGGTGTACCGGCCGCTCCGATTCCGTTCCCCCCGGACTACAGCGGGATCGGAATCGGAGCGACACTCGAGGAGGTTACCCAACACACACCCCTCAGCACAAGTACCTATATCTATCCGAGTCGAGGCGCGCCGAGTCCACGAGTCGCTTTGCTCGCTCTCGCGGCGAATTCCTAATTTTTTTTTAATATGTTTAGGACACGTCAATTTGACTTCACCTCGCCTGATGGTAAGCTGAAGGTAAAGTCTCAGGAAAGAGGGTTACCATTAGATACACGTATCATGTTAACAATGGTGGCACTCAGCTTGACGGCCTCATCAGAAGAGGATTGTCGTCGCAGCATCGCGTGACACCCACCGGTCCCACTAAGAAAGAAGAAGAAAGAAAGAAAAAAGAAAGAAAAATCTCTTTATTCTGGTGCAATACAATTTACACATTTAAAGAATAAAAACAAATACTCCACATTGCACCAAAAAAGGAGCCAGTTCAGCGTAATGCCAGGTACAAGTACCTGGCGCTGGTTTTCAACTGACTCCTATATGGAGGACATCCGACAAACATATATTATGAGCTCTAAAAAAATTAATACAAAAACAAAAAAGAAAAAGAAACAAAAACAGCAATAAAAATAAAAAGCAAAACAAAAAATCTAACATCAAAAACAAAACAAAAAAACAAACAAACCGTCAACCCCACTACTGCTGCGACCACAATCCCCCTGCCCGGCTATGCACTTGCTGACCCCTGAACGCAATCAAACCGAAATTGGATTACTATGGAGGGTTTTTCGCAATCGTGCACGGTGGTACCTTTTTTGTTTTTTCGTGCGGAAATCCCTTCGGATACCCCCCCGCCGGCCAGCGGGGCGGTTATGTCGGGCTTGAACCGACTAAAACCGCACGCCGTCTCGGGTCTACAGACGCCGGGGTATAAGGTTGCCCATAGAGCATATACCTAATAGGTACTTTTTTTTTTTTTTTTTTCGTGCGGAAATCCCTTCGGATACCCCCCGCCGGCCAGCGGGGGCGGTTATGTCGGGCTTGCACCGACTAAAACCGCACGCCGTCTCGGGTCTTCCGACGCCGGGGTGTAAGGTTACCCATAGAGCACATCCCTCGCACCCCGACTGACCCTGGGCCATCTCACCACTAACAGCATCGCTCATCCTGTCTCCTCTGAAAGCAGAGGAGTACGGAGAGCGATGTGTTCCCGCCACGTTGGGTATTGGCCGACGATCAATGCCAACCCTATGAAGGGGAAGCCATTGACAGCCGCCCAGGGTGTACCGGCCGCTCCGATTCCGTTCCCCCCGGACTGCAGCGGGATCGGAATCGGAGCGACACTCGAGGAGGTTACCCAACACACACCCCACCTAATAGGTACGTAGTAGATATTATAATTAAACCTTTCTTTAGTCTTCGCTCGATTTCATTGAAGTCCTTGAAACAGAAATAATAATATTATTTCTGTGTTATCGAGTGTATCTGTTAAATCTAAAAGTCAAATTTTAGTCTAAGTATAGCCGTAGGAATTCATTCCATAGCGCTAATATTACGTTTCTAATACAGAACTAAAAGCAGGGTAGCATTAAATCAGGGGTGTGTGTTGGGTAACCTCCTCGAGTGTCGCTCCAATTCCGATCCCGCTGCAGTCCGGGGGGAACGGAATCGGAGCGGCCGGTACACCCTGGGCGGCGGTCAATGGCTTCCTCTTCACCCCTTCATAGGGTTGGCATTGATCGTCGGCCAATACCCAACGTGGCGGGAACACATCGCTCTCCGTACTCCTCTGCTTTCAGAGGAGACAGGATGAGCGATGCTGTTAGTGGTGAGATGGCCCAGGGTCAGCCGGGGTGCGAGGGATATGCTCTATGGGTAACCTTACACCCCGGCGTCTGAAGACCCGAGACGGCGTGCGGTTTTAGTCGGTGCAAGCCCGACATAACCGCCCCCGCTGGCCGGCGGGGGGGTATCCGAAGGGATTTCCGCACGATAAAAAAAAAAAAAAAAGGGTAGCATTAAATCTATCAGACTACATTTTTAAGCGCTTAAACCCTCCCGCTGTTCAGAACTACTGTAGTTCTCAATACTAGTAGGGTTTCCATAAACGCCCCGTGGCGTGGGGTCTTTAAAAATCCAGCTCTTACAAAACTGCAAAATAAATACTTTTAAAATGTTTCTCCACCGGTCCCTAACTCTGGGTAGCTTCCTAAAGAGTTATACTTGACGCTCACATCAGTAGAACTCAGCTCGTGCGCGTACACCGTTAGATACAAACATCTACTTCAGCGCAAGGCTCTGAAGGACACCACGCCACGAATGCGTTAGTAAAATTTCACTCGTAATTTTTTTTTTGTAAAGAATATTAGTAACCGTATTTAGTAATATTCCCCTAACCCCTCCAGCTATAATAAGCTGAATTGCTTGTGTTAGGAGTGGGTTCACGTCGGTAGTATGATGGCCAGGATTCTAACCCGGGACCTCTCGATAGTAGTGTCGTCCCCTTAACCACTAAGCTACCGACGCTTATTATTATTTTAGTTGATGCTATAGGGTTCTTATTACTATCCTCTGTTGTTTTAGAACATCAGTTATAAAATGAATATCAATAAAAGACAGTATAACGAATTTTGAGATGATTTGAAGACGAAACTGATGTACATTGACAGCAAAGAGAATGTAGATTATTCAGAAATAAATTACAAATTCGGGACAAAACTCAGTCTTATTCTATTATTATTTATATTAATAAATGGAATAGTGACAAAGTGCATTATAAATATTCTAGGACACTGCACACCTGGCGGCCCGCAACGTGGCTGCTCTAAACAGCCCGTTGCCCCTCGAGTTTCCATGATTTTTTAGTTTATTTTTAAACATTGTTTTTTGATGACTCCGCATAATTAATTCAATTAAATTTTTCAGCTGATCAGAGCATTCCCCTGTAAGGGACTGGTCGCGGGTTCAAGTCCCGTTCTAGATGTTCTCTTTTTCCGATCTAAATCTTTAGAAACCTACTTATATTACACTAGCGGACTATGTATTATACATAAAACATTCATCTTGAATCACTCTCATCTATTAAAAAAAACCGCATCAAAATCCGTTGCGTAGTTTTAAAGATCCAAGCATACACAGGGACAGACAGACGGGAAAAACGAGTTGACTATAGTGGCGCGCGGTAAGCACTAAATCGAGGAATCATACTCCAATTATATTTGCAGACATTCGGTTATTCTTAATTCCCATTTTCACCCCCCACAACTTTTAAACGACTCAACCGATTTTCATCAAACATGTCCAAAAACACTCGCCCGTAACTCACCTTTCATACAAAAAAAACTTAATTGAAATCGCTTCATCTGTTTGCGAGCTACGGAGCCACAGATAGACAAACAGACAGACACGTCAAACTTATAACACCCCTCTTTTTGCGTCGGGGGTTAAAAATGTTCCGAAGAGAGAAAACCATAACCCTTCCTTGGCAGTCGGGTAAAATATTTCCAACTTTTTTTAAGTTTATAAATATATCGTAAATAAACGTCTAATTGAAGAATATCAATTTAACATTATAATGTGGGAATATACTACCTTTTTTTTTTTTTTTTATCGTGCGGAAATCCCTTCCCGCCGGCCAGCGGGGGCGGTTATGTCGGGCTTGCACCGACTAAAACCGCACGCCGTCTCGGGTCTTCAGACGCCGGGGTGTAAGGTTACCCATAGAGCATATCCCTCGCACCCCGGCTGACCCTGGGCCATCTCACCACTAACAGCATCGCTCATCCTGTCTCCTCTGAAAGCAGAGGAGTACGGAGAGCGATGTGTTCCCGCCACGTTGGGTATTGGCCGACGATCAATGCCAACCCTATGAAGGGGTGAAGGGGAAGCCATTGACCGCCGCCCAGGGTGTACCGGCCGCTCCGATTCCGTTCCCCCCGGACTGCAGCGGGATCGGAATCGGAGCGGCACTCGAGGAGGTTACCCAACACACACCCCTGGGAATATACTACCTATCTGTTCCATTGACATTAAACCATTGCAGCTGCTCACTTCACTGCCGTCACTGCGGTTTATACTTGGGATTAGTTGGGATCCCTGAAGGCCGCACGCTATAAACACGTGCGACGGGTGTAAGGGCGGAGCTAAGCAGGGAACACTAGTGCCTAGCCGGGACTGCTGCAGGGAGGCGCAGCCAGATATCAGCACGTCGGTGCTTACCTTGAATGGCATTACATACTTATATTATGTGCCTACTATGCAAAATGTACCTACCTACCTATTGCAGGTAGTCGCGCGCATTAATATGCCTTAGCCTTGTACGGACTAAGCGTTTCAATGTACGCGTAATGTAGGTATATAGAATACAATGCATTGCTGGATTATGACCGCGAGGTGACCAGTCGGGTGTCGACTGTCGGCCAGCCTGTATCCGCCATGTTCGCAAACGGCTGCCGCGTGCGGGACTGCGGCACTTCCCATTGTGCAACACATTACGAATAACGAAAAGAGCGAGGCGGGCGACACGCGTGCTCAAATTGTACACACATTCTGTAGGCACGGATTATCGTTCCTGTTTACGCGTAACCGACTACGCGTACATTGGCAGGCTTAGTCCGTACAAGGCTTACCGCTCTTTAAAAGTTCAAGTAAATATCCATCTTCTGATATATGACGTAATTCAAGATTTATAGAAAATACTAGCATAGGTTTAAAAACACGTTTTCCTCATGGACCAACTATGTATGCACAACTAGTTGTGCCAATAGGAATGTTTTTTTAAATCATCCCCATTGGCACAACAAAACAATTTTCAACTAATATTAGTTCCCACATACACAATTAATCACAATCGGTGTTCAAAGATTATACGTTAAAGTTAGCATTAAATCTTTTTTCCCAGTTAGGATGGCTGGGTGTTGCAATTTGAAACGGAATTTGCCGGTCTATTCGGTTCTGTCTAAGCTTATCTAGGAATTACTCCATTAATGTACTGAAATTATGCGAATGTACTCCTCTTTGATTACATTTCATCTCGTATTTTGACATCCGTAAATGATAATAATATGTAAAATTGACGCATGAATTTTAACCGACTATAGGTATATGTACATTTTATTTAATTATTTGGAATAAACTTATTAGGGTTATATTTTTACATACATATTAAAAAAAAACTATTCTTATGAAAAAAATAAAACAGTCAAAGATCTCAGTTATTAACCAAAATTAGGAATCAGGTTTCTTAGAGCAACTATTACTGTTTTTTTCTATTAATAATCATTTATTTTGACCAAATTAGTAAATAAATAGTAATATAAAAATCAAAAGCTGTATTTGAATGTTATGCTCAAGACAAAAACCTTTTGCGTTTCGCACGAATTTAGAAAAGTAAACATTTATGCTAATATAAAATTGTAAATTAGGTGTGTCTGTACATTGGAGATATTAAAAAAAAGTACTTGAGATGAGATCCGATTCTCAGCACTCCATGGATTCACCGTGCGGTCGCCGGGTCCATAGCGTGGTACAGAGAGGAACACCATGACGGCGACTGGGACTTGCGACCCAGATGTAGGTTTAGGGTGGCCACCTTGTGATGCATCAGCGCTCACCTCCACCGTCAGTAGTGTTCCCCCCCCTACCTATCCAAATTTGATAAGATCCTAACAATGCCGCTTTTGATATACGTTTTAATAAAGAGCTTACTGAAGCTCTTGGCAATCCGAGGTCTTTAAGTAAGTTGTACAGGGATTTAGCTGGAATTCCCCTTGCTCCTACTTCTAGGGCATAGAGTTTAACCACGTAGCCGTTTTTGGTTAACTCGTTTGTCAAATCAAAGTATTTGTTTGTCTTTATAGCGTGGTCTTTAGGTATATTAGTTTCCCACGGTACTGTGAGTTCTACAAGCACTGCACGCTTATGCGATCGTGAAAAAAGGAATATGTCGGGTCTGGATGATGAGGCACAGATATCCTCCGGTATCCTATAGTGCTTCTCATACGTGTCTACGAGTATTGTCCAGTCAACGGCAGCTATCAAAATTGAATATGGCTTTTGAGGTGATTTCTTTGAGCAGCCTTCCTTTACAAACGCAATGTCATTTCTTTGGTTTGTGGTTAATCCTTTTTTCGCTCTAGCTACCGCCAAACTTACAGCCTCACGTATGATTTCTAATACCTTATCATGACGGCGCGAGTAATGACCCCGGTCTAATAGCGTTTTACAACCCACTAGTAGGTGCCTAGCCGTACCAGTTGCTTCACCACATGAGTTACATGTTTTGTCTGTGGCTATTCCCCATCTGACCAGATTGCTTTGGTCGGGGAGGGTCAACTGGAATGCATTTAGGTAAAATTTAAGTAAGGCCGGTGACCAGTCGTATATTATGGTACGCCATTTTAAGGCTATGGGAATACAAAATTCACCTAGGGTCAACCATTCGTTTTGCATTTCTAGGTTCATTGCGTGCACCTTATAGGTGTTGTTTTCGTCTGCTTGAAGAAAAGATTTTGTTATTTCTTTATCTGTTTGTCTCTGAATATTACCTAGACCTACTCTACCAGTCTGCGAGCCTATCATGAATCTTTTATGGAACTGGAGGCGTGATTCGAGCTCCGATGCATTTTTATCTTTTGGAAGGACTTTTACTATTTCGTCTTTGGATTCCGATAAGACGTGCATTTTAGTTACTCTTAGGTGTTTATAGAGTTCTGATGGCTTCTTAAGCGTCATTCCAAAATTATTCGCGGATCTATATAGTGCCGACGGGTCGGCCGACTGAGCTAGCCCTAGCCACGACTTCAGTGTCTTCGTGACACTCGCATCTAGTTTTTTGAGGAGGCTCTGGTTTATATCATATATAAGAAACGGCGGCCAGTTAAGACGCGAGGTTAAATAATTGTCATAGATCCAAGCTTTTTTAACATTACTTATTGGTTGTTGGTCTACCTTTTTTAAATCGATAATCAAACTATCAATTAATTCGTCCAAAGCTGGAGTGCAACCTCTGTTGTCAATCTTTCTTCCGAGGAATTTAAAAGGCACGGTTTCAGATATAGTTGAAACGTTTTCCCCGCCTATACTATACGCCTATAGCCCTGGGTCATATGAAGTATACCTGGTACCCCGCCTACCCAGACATAGACAGTAGCATTTGCTAGGTTTTGCTCTCATTCCATCTGTCCATGTACAGAAATCGTCTACTCTACGCAGTAGGTCCTGGCACTGCTTTGGGTTACGAGTCAGTATTGCCAAATCGTCCGCGAATGCGAGGATAGACTCCGTATATTTACCGTTTAGCTTAAACCGATAGCCCCACTTCTTGTCGTGTGTGGAAATGTTGTCTATTAAAATATTTATTACTATATTGAAAACTATAGGTGATAAACAGCAACCTTGGAACAAACCCACATTATAATTTAAAGGTTGCGTGTATCCATCTTTGGTATTAATCACAAACTTTAATTTACCATAATAAGAGGATATTATTTCCCAAATGATGGACGGAAAGTGATACTGTACGGTTCACCGTACGCATGCAAAATATATTAAAATGATGACATGAACTATGTATGTTCGATTTACATAAATTAGTGCAATAAACGCATTCATACCGCGCGGTCGCTGTATATTATTTACACCGTCCCCGTACTAATTATCATCCTTATATCATCTTATCACAAAAAAGTGTAGCCACAACCGTCGTTACATTTATTGGTCCTTCGAGCTATTATTGAACCGTCTCTTAGCCCAGGACCTCGGTTTCGCGTTCTCTACGAGCCGCGGTTTCGGGAGTTAGTGGTTACAAATTGTACCCACTGAAGATATCATCGCTAAAGCTATTCTACTTTGTGATTTGTATACCGTTGTGGTAGCGCATCGGTTCCATCGGCCTCCCACCAGCGGGTCTCACCGATTGAATTGAGACAAGCGTAATACCATAGGGGTTGCAAATTCATTGAAGTAGAAGTGACATCCCAGCGTGCCATCAATTATCATCAACATTCCAAGGCCATTACATCATCGTGTTTGAACTTTACTCCTGTCATCAGTACGTGAATCTTACAATCATCATGGAAGAAATCTTCAAACGCCAAAGCCAAATTATCAAGATCATCGAACGAATCTGCATAAACTTTTCTAAAGACGGGCCTAGCCGCAAGACTAAGGATTATATTGAGAAAAGATTATCAGCGCTAGACTCTCTTTGGGGTGAGTTCGACTCTAATAACGAATTATTGAACGCAGATGAGGAACAGAAGCATGACTACTTTACGAACAACATTTACACAAGGATGAAAGAGTATTATGAAGCTGAGAGGAAGACAATCGCATCTTATCCTGTTGCATCGTCATCATCGGCTGTTGAGGTGTCTGACAACGACGACGACACGTTTGACGTCCCTGTCAGCAACAACATGGACATCCACCTCGACGACCGAAGGACCGCGGATGAGTTGCTCGCCCAACAAAAGACGAATTTCAGAGCCTTTTCACGTATCATGGATCGAATCAAAATCGACGAAATGGAAGAAAAGTGGGAGTTTGAAGACCAGCTAAAGGAGTTGCAACGACGCTGGCGTATCATCGACGAACAGCATCTTCGTATCGATAACGTTTTACAAGGCCAAGACAGAAAGTACGAATCTGAGTTTTTACGTTTCGAGGATAAGTACAATGACATTAAAAAGCAACTCAACCGCAAATTAAACTCAACATCCCACCTACAGCAATCAACGCCTAAGGTAGAGATTCCCGTGTTCGCCGGACGATATTCCCAATGGCCCACGTTTTTCGATCTGTTTAAGGAGACAATACATAATAACACCGGACTGAGTAAGGCTAAAAAAATGCAGCACTTGAAGGGAAAACTAAAGGGCGAGGCAGAGCGCCTTATACAGCATCTTAACATCGCATCTGAAAATTACGATACAGCATGGGACATCCTCACCCATCGTTATAACAATACGAATGCTCTATTTACCCATCAAATTGAAATATTTTTAAGTCAGCCTAATATCAATAAGCAGACATCATTTGAGCTCAAGCGCCTACACGACACGACAATGGAGACTATACACGCGATCCACAACCTAGGCGTAGACACGTCCACGTGGGATCCTCTATTAGTACATCTCATTGCCAAAAAATTAGACCCCGACACTTACACGCACTACAAGGAAGCCCGCCAGTCTCCACGAGACCTGCCGAGCTTCGAAGAGCTCATGAACTTTATTGAGAGCAAGTTCGTTGCACTCGAACCTATCAACAAAAGGGAGAAAGTCGCACCCGACAGTAAGCCGGCTCCATCTCCTCAAACATCAAAGGGTTCATCTTACAAGCCCAGTTATCAACAATATAGAAATCGCAACAGTTATCAAGCCGCCCCTACATTTACACCTAAGTGCCCTTTATGCCACGCAGAACATGATGCGTACAAGTGTAAACGGTTCCATAATCTATCACCAGAAGCAAAAATGAAGACACTTACGAAACAACAAATATGTCATAATTGCCTATACAAGCACTTCGACAAGCCTTGTATTTCGACACGTCGTTGCAAATATTGTAACAATGAACACAATTCTATAATTCACCACGATATTATAAAATTGCAGTCGTCAGCTCAAAATAATTCTACACCTTCGACAAGTTCGTTGCCCTTTACGTCGGAAAACGTCACCTACGTGCCTCCGCCGTCCAACAAACAACTCAACGTGAATCATGTGGCCACCGAGGACGAAGAAATATTACTTACAACTATATCAATTAAAATCAAGTCGAGCAACAACACTTATATCGTACTAAGAGCCCTACTCGACCAAGGCTCGCAAATATCACTTATATCGGAAAGCGCCGCTCAGATGTTAGGGCTACAAAGACAGCGATTTAACGCTTGTGTGTCAGGCATAGGCGTTACATCAAAACAGAGCAAGGGCATGGTCAATTTAGAATGTGAATCTATTTATGGCGACTACACGTTCAATACACATGCGTTAGTCATATCACGTGTAATTGGAAATTTACCTAACTCTACGTTTAGCAAGAAGTCGTGGCCACACTTACAAAATATCAACCTCGCAGATCCTGAGTATAACATATCGAAGCCTGTTGACTTATTATTGGATGCGAGCGTTTACTCAGATATAATACTGAGTGGACTAATCAAGGGCTCGCCTCAGGCGCCCATAGCCCAGCAAACTAAGCTCGGCTGGATATTGTCTGGTAGCGTTAAAACATTTAGCTGCAATGTTATTATAAATCAAGTTGGCGATATATCAAAATTTTGGGAGGTCGAAGACATCCATCAGCCCTCCCCGACTATGACAGAGCAGGAGCAGTACTGCGAAGACTTTTATTCAGCAACTACGCGTCGTCTGGATAGCGGCCGATACGAGGTCGCTCTCCCCATGAAACAAGGCTTCGAACACAATCTCGGCGCATCTAAATCAAAGGCTGTCATGCAATTCAAACAAATAGAGAAAAGGATGACTAATAATCACTCACTATACGAAGCCTACACAAAGTTTATGTATGAATACGAGACATTACGTCACATGCGCCCGGCTGACACTACCGCGACCCGGCCCACGTGTTACCTACCGCACCATGGCGTATTGAAAATGGACTCTACGACTACTAAGTTACGAGTTGTTTTTAATGCGTCTGCGAAAACAAGTAGCGGCTACAGTCTTAATGACTTAATGGAGTGTGGTCCCAACTTACAGCAGGACCTCCAAACCCTCATACTAAAATGGAGAACACATAAATACGTCGTGACTGCAGACATAGAGAAGATGTTTCGCCAGTTTCTTGTACGGGAATGTGATCAACCCCTACAATCGATCATCTGGAGAGAGTCGCCTCAGGATCATCTACGTGAATATCACTTGACGACCGTAACATACGGCACCAAAGCAGCGCCTTTTTTAGCAATGCGGACACTAAGGCAGATAGCTAGAGATAACCTCGCCCGCTACCCGCTAGCGGCCGACGCGATCGAAAACTGCTTCTACACCGATGACCTTATGACTGGACACGATTCCATAGCGCAAGTCAAGCTTTTACAAGGTCAATTGATTGATGCTCTAAAATCAGCTGGTTTGAACCTCCGCAAGTGGTCTAGCAATGACCTTGAACTCGTGAAAAACTTACCGTCAGACAACGCTAACTTACCTTTCGAGTTCAAGGACTCCGAGACTAGGAAAACTTTGGGCCTCCGATGGAACTCATCATCCGACGCCTTTACTTTTCAAAATAAAATCACATATCAAGAAGGCCAAGGCACCAAGTCATACAAAGAGACAATTTTTATCGGACATTTCAAAGATTTATGACCCCTTAGGCTGGCTCTCACCTATCACCATTAAGGCCAAAATATTATTCCAAAAAACGTGGCTTTTGGACTTACAATGGGACGACGACTTGCCCACTGAAATACTTACTGAATGGCAGCACCTCCGCGATGACCTGAAAAACATAGAAAAAATTAGTATATCACGATATATGGGAAATAAAAATGCATATCAACTTCATGGCTTTTGCGACGCCTCAGAGAAGGCCTACGCGTGCGCTATCTACGTCGTAACAAACAACGATATAGGCGAGTACACAGCGCGACTCATAGCTGCGAAAACTAAAGTGGCCCCCCACAGCAAACCCTTATCACTACCGAGGCTGAAATTACTAGGTACCTTACTTTTATCTCAGCTCATGAAGAAGGTTGTCGACTCCATTACTGCTGACAAAATTGCAATCAATGCATGGTCGGACTCCATGGTCGTGCTCGGCTGGCTTCAGGGTGACGTATCCCGGTGGAAGCAATTTATCGCCAATCGAGTACGACAAATCACAGATATTATCCCAGCATCCCACTGGCGCCATGTTAAATCTGAGGACAATGCCGCAGACTGCGCCACCCGAGGACTGACATCAATCAATCTGCAACAAAAACTGTGGTGGGAAGGACCGCACTGGCTAACATCATTCGATCTTCGTGGCATGACCCCAGTCAAAATCGAAGCTCCAACGGTTGAAATAAAAAAGACATATGTAAACACGGCCTTACAACAAGAAAGTTTCATCATTCAATTATTGAATAAATGCAGTTCATTTACCCAAGCAGTGCGCATCGTCGGATGGGTGTCACGTTTCATGACCCAGTTGCGCAAACGACACAACACTTCGAACAAAATTAATCACGCTGCAAATAAAAACATACTATCGACAATCGAAATACAGGATGCACAAAACATTATTATCAAATCGGTTCAAGCAACTGAGTTTCAAGATGAAATATATCAACTAATGAGAAAAGGTCACGTGCGAAATAACAGCAAGTTATCAAGTCTCAACCCATTCCTCGATGAGCATGGCATATTGCGAGTCGGCGGACGGTTGCATAATGCAAAAATAAGTTATGCTGCGAAACACCCTGTAGTATTACCGACGACATATCATCGGTTGACCGAGCTAATTATTTTACAATCGCACATTTCCACGCTACATGGTGGACCTAAGCTCACTTTATCACATATCAGAGAAAAAATTTGGATTCTCAGCGGTATACGCACTGTGAAAAAACAAATTAGACTGTGTATCAAGTGCAGGCGACATAGTCAAGAGACAAATCAACAGATCATGGCCGACCTACCGACGGCGAGAGTAACCCCTACGCGCCCCTTTACCAACACGGGTGTCGACTTCACGGGCCATGTGGACATCAAGGCCAATAAGGGGAGAGGCATTAAGACCGTCAAGGGCTACGTCGCCGTCTTCGTGTGTTTGGTGACTAAGGCGGTGCACTTGGAGTTGGTATCGGACCTCAGCACAGCAGCGTTCCTCGCCGCCTTTCGACGTATGTGCGCGCGACGGGGTACACCAAGACACGTGTACTCCGACAATGGCACTAACTTCGTGGGCGCCGACCGAGTGCTAAAGAAGGAATACAAGGCAATTTTAGAGACCTTGGACTCAAATTTTATCAAGGACATCAATGGCATGGACATCACGTGGCATTTCAACGCCCCGGCGTGGCCTAGCGCGGGAGGATTGTGGGAAGCCGCAGTGAAAAGTATGAAGTTCCACCTCAAGCGTGTGCTGGGCGAACAGAAGCTCACCTACGAGGAATTCATTACTTTACTACAGCAAATCGAAGCGTGTATGAACTCCCGCCCTCTGTGCCCGCTAAGCCAAAACTTGGAAGACGCTTCTCTCACACCGGGTCATTTTTTGATTGGTGACTCGCTGTTATCAAGGCCACAGACCGACCCAGAAAATATCAACTTACCTGCGAGATGGCAGTTAGTACAGAGCATGAACAAGGCCCTTTGGAAGAAGTGGTCCAGTGAATATCTGCAGCAGCTTCAATCGAGGTCGAAATGGAGAACCCCCAGAAAAAATTTAGAGGTCGATGATATTGTGATTATTAAAGAAGAGAACATGCCGCCCGGCAAGTGGGCGATGGGACGTGTACAAGAGCTGCACCCCGGAAAGGATGGCTACGTCAGAGTCGTCTCCTTAAAAACTCAAAACCACATCATCAAGCGGCCAATAAATAAGCTCGTATTGTTGCCAGTACACGAGACGGCCGAAACAAGCATATCACGCCCGGACGAGCCACATAGTTCGCCAACAAGCCAAGACGGCATGGCACGTGAACGTCGCCGTTCACCTAATAAACAATCATCATACGCTCATTTTATGTCCATGGCGTTACTGTTTTTCATGGCTCTCATATCACCAAGCATTCAACAAAACACTTTACTATACAACACGACCGCTCTGAATAGTCAACAAAGTTTATACTTTGATAGAATTTCTGATCTGCAACATATACGAGATGAATGGAAATTAATTATTTATTATAATATGTCATCATACTGGAATGGATTAGCGAACATACATAAATACTTATATCACCTAAAGGAACTGTGTCACAATCAAAACGCTCAGTATGAGAGTATCATATTGCAACTGGAGCACGAAACATATGAAATTGAACATTATAACAGCCTGCTTATGTATCACCACAATAACAACAAAAGACTAAAGAGAGGCTTGGTCAACGGTATAGGCTACATAGCGAACTCGCTTTTTGGCGTGCTGGACGAGCGGTTCGCCGAGCAATATAGAAATGATATTGAGAAGATCACCCACAATGAAGGCCATCTACAAAATCTCATAAAAAATCAGACACTTATCATTGAATCAGAATATAACATCCTTCGTCGAACTGAGAAAGTTATGAACACACAGATGTCCATAATCAATCAACATCTACGAGATATGACTGTGAAAATTAACAAAGTGCGCTTGGATAGTGAGAACAGCGCCTATATCACTTCATCGGCGTTAGCCCTGAATATTATCATTTCCAACTTGCGACGCATACAACAAACACTGATTAACACGATAACAGACATAAGTCATGGCCGCATCGACGCCCATCTCTTGCCGCCGGAGCAACTAGAAGAACAAATCAGTATCATACAGGGACAATTGCCCGGCGAGCTAACACTGCCTACAGATAAATATAATGCACAGCAGTTATATAAATTATTAAAGGTGTTTGCGAGAGTCGTTAAAGATTACCTTATAATAGAGGTTAGAATACCGCTCACAAGTAACGAGATATATGAGTTGGATCAAATTATTACCGTGCCCCTACCCCGCGGCGAAGATTTTCAGTATACTGTACCGACTTTTCCATACATTGCCTTCAATATGAAGAGAGATTCAGCATTTTTACTGTCTAATAGCGACGTGGAATCTTGCATACATGCATTAACGGATAAACTTATATGTTCCCTGAATAAACCGATATACGACTTAAAGCAGTCTATATGCGACATCAAGTTACTACATACAGATAGTATAACATCCTCGCCGTGCGCGGTGCAGCTCGCCGCGCGCCGCCGGCAAGTGGATCAGGTGACTCCGACGGAACAGCTGGCTCTACTCGTGTTGTAAACAATGCAATATACGTATTCGTTGTATAGCTGGGATGGACATACTGACACTATCAGGAAATGGAATACTTAGCCTAGGTCAGGGCTGTTCCGTAAAAGGAGATATGTTTACAATTTTCTCCCATCAAAACTATTTCAATAGTATCCAAAGGCATCCAGAAGAGATCACAGTTCCTGAAATATCAATGTTGAATACTATCATTAACACCAGCTTACCATACGACGATCTGCCGCTTCAGGAGACTCACCCAAAGACCTGGAACGAGCTGAAGGCGCAGATAGAGCAAATGAAGGCAGATTCATCACAACAATTGAATAATCACGACGTGCATCATTACACCCTTCAATATATGTTGGCCGGAGGCTTGATCGCTGTAGTAGCCGTGGTCACCCTGCTGTGGCGAAGAAGCCGCGCGCCCCCCGCGCCCGCCCCCTCGCGCCCCACACCGCGCGCTGCCGCCCGCCGCGCCAGCCTTCACGCCTCCACCTCTGCGCCCAAATTTGAAATTCCTACTCCTAATGTGACCGAATGACTTTAATGATATTTTTAAATGTTATTTATCTCATACTTTGTTAATTCATTAATTTGTTAATTAAGTTGTTACTTTGACTTGTCATAACTATACTTTTGATTGTTTTAATTTTATCATTTTTACATCTTTGTTCTTGTGTCCTTTAAGTGGGCAAGATGTACGGTTCACCGTACGCATGCAAAATATATTAAAATGATGACATGAACTATGTATGTTCGATTTACATAAATTAGTGCAATAAACGCATTCATACCGCGCGGTCGCTGTATATTATTTACACCGTCCCCGTACTAATTATCATCCTTATATCATCTTATCACAAAAAAGTGTAGCCACAACCGTCGTTACAGATACCATTTTAATGCAAACAAAATAAGCTCGTGTTGTACTAAGCCAAAAGCGTTTTCTAGGTCTATCCAACAAACTGTTATTTGCTTTTCATTTGATCTGGCATCTTTTAAACTTTCCGCCAGTAAAGAATTGTGTTCCAGACATCCTGAAATTCCGGGTAGGAACCCTTTTTGGTG
The DNA here is from genome assembly GCA_946251805.1 of Cybosia mesomella. Taxonomy (NCBI): domain Eukaryota; kingdom Metazoa; phylum Arthropoda; class Insecta; order Lepidoptera; family Erebidae; genus Cybosia; species Cybosia mesomella. The sequence continues at coordinate 337,739 of OX276400.1, forward strand.
GTTTGGTCTGAAATAGTTATTATTGATCATGAAATTTGTCATTTTAAATTGAAGCCATGAGAAGAAAATTTTAGAAATTGTATTGGTTAATGCTATTGGTCTAGCGTCTTTTGGACTAGTTACTATTTCTTTCTTTGGAATGAGCACAAAATTAGCCTTGCCGAAGGCCGCTGGGACTTCTTTACTCGACCAGATCCTATTGAATATGCTTAGAAGATGTTTACGTACCGATGGGCATTTTTTATAGATAATGTAAGGTATGCCATCAGGCCCTGGGGCGGTTTTTGTTGGTTTCTTTTTGATTTGGTGTTCTATTTCGTCTAAGCTAGGTGGATTACAGTCAAATGTGAAATGAAGGCTCACCTTGGGATATATGAGGGTCAACTCTATCCGTCATATATCCCAAGGTTATATTAAATTAACAATTCTGAAACCAATAATATTGTTTTGGAATTCTTGTATCTTTGTTCGCGATGGACGGAAAGGCTACTGAATGTATTTTGATGCGTTTTTTCATTACAAAGGTGTTGGACGACTTAAAATCTAACGGTTTTTTTATTGCAATTAGTTGAAGAGCACCGGAGATATGACCAAAAGTCGCAGTAACCGACCTCTCCGTGGGCAGAGCCGCGGGCATCAGCTAGTGTACAGAAATAAGTACGTTTTTATGGCCTTGACTCTTCAATATTATCTTCTGATTAATGAACAGTGTCTTTTGGCAACATATTAAATTGATTTTCCTGAAATTATCTTATTCAAAGTAGGAGTTTCAAAAGTCTTATTAAATAGCAATATTATCACCATGTTCAGGTTTTCATGAACTTGTCCCGACTCAGAGATCATTACCGCGGCTACTGCGCACTGACTGACCACTCGTGAAGGACTGCGAGTCACCGTTCACGCGATTACCCGCAGTTACTCTGCTTTCAATATCTCCGTCGTATCCTCCATCCAACATAGCTAGACAAATACAATGTTGTTGCAAAAGACTCACGTTCGGGAGTCCGGGAAGATGAATTTATATTCGCAACGTACAACTTCAATATATTAATGGAGTCTTCACATTAACACATGCACTAGATAAACTTAGATAGATACCTATAGAAAATTCCGCCGTTTTTAATTGCGCCCTACCCAGTCGTCTGACCAGAGACGCCTCTTAGTTTTCTTTAAAAAAAATATTATTAACATAATGTATTATGTATGGATAATGAATGACTCTAACGATACTTACGTTGAAAAACAATATTTATATTTTTTTTATATAACAATATATTTATTTATTTATTTTTTTATTTACATAAGAACCTCCTTTCAACGTAAGTGGCCAATGCATCATGTAGCTAGCAGCACGTAATTAGATTATGCTCTATTTTTAGAACAGTGGCACAAACCGGAAGATTTTTTCCTTTTTATGACCCCAGTGGCAAATTCAGTGGCGGAATAAAGGTGTATTAAGTATAATATACCATATTTAATGCTAACTATAACGTTTAATCTTTGAACCGCTATTGTAATTTGTTGTATCTAGGAAAGGTTCACGAAGAAAACGCGAAAATATTCCCCCGTTTGTCGGTTATAGCTTGAAATTTGCTTCACTTACTTAGCCGCTGCTTAGCTTGAGGAGGGCAGTACGGCACGACATCCGCGCGCTGGTATGGCTGCACTGAAGGCTTACATATTGGAATAAAACGTATGATTTTATAAAAAATTATTTTATTCTACAGTTCTTCATGAAAAATAACAATTATTTCTTTAAATAGCCTATATAATATATAGGGTTAGTGAGACATTTATATAAGAGCACCTGCTCGTGTGCGCGCGAGCTCGACACGCGTGCGTGTGCGTGTGTATGTAGCGAGTGTACACAACATTCGCACAAACACACACACACACACACGCATAGACATATGTCGAACAGTCACCATTCGAACGGAGATTGTGATTTTTAATTTCGTGCTTAATTGATACTACATATATATTATGTGGCGCCCAGAAGGCCGCTCGAAGTTGTTGATCCATTCGCCTGCGAACCGACCGCCGGCCGCGAGCCGATAGGGTTCCTATAGCATGATCCTCCACACCCTCTCGTCGCTTATTATTTTCGTCTTAAGGATCGAAAGAGATTACAAACATTACTAATATCTGAAAGACGGTAAATGTAATATATATTTTATTGAAACGTCGCGGCGTCGCCGGTGCCGAGTCGCTGCGACCGAATCCGTTCTCGTCTAGAAGCACATTTAAATATATCATTAAAATAACAATACAATAAAAGTATCCTTCCGTCGCGCGTCGGAACCGATACCTAGGATAGATGCGGGGCCCGCGGCCTACTGCGGGTAGGGGTTGTAGCCGGCGGGCGGCGGCTGCTGGTAGGGCTGGCCGGGCTGCGGCGCGGGGTACTGGTAGGGCTGGTAGGGCTGCGGCGGCGGCATGCGCTGGTGGTGCGGGTAGGGCAGCGTGGCGTACGGGTTGTACAGCGCCGGCACGGGCGCCGCGTAGTACGGGTACGGCGCCGCCGGCGCGCCGTACGGCAGCGGCATGCCTGCGGGGTTGGCACTCAGCGGTCTGTGGCTGTCTCAGTACATGGTGTCTTTATGTCGCGATTTATTTGTGGTTCTTTTATTATTTACACTGAACCCGACGTTTCGTTTGCTCTTCCGCAGCCACGGTCACGGGGAGACTGAAGATGGTGGTTGTAGAAGGTAGAAGTGTAAGAGTCCTAATACAGTTTTTGTGGATCTAACTAAGACCTTCGATTAGGTGGATAACAAAACTTTATTTGATAAGTTATACCCTTATAGCATTGAATAGGGGTGTAGCGGCAAATGCAACAAGGACCTCTACATGGCGCGATGTTGGAATGATTAAATCTTAGCCATGTGACCAAACCTAATGCAAACAACTCAGATCTCTAGAACATGCAGTTCTACCAGAAAACTGATCAACTGCTCATCAGGACAGTGAAAAGTTCTTTTACAGTGCCTTAAATTGTTCTAATTTTACTTTAAATTTCATCTGATAATCAATATACCTGTTTCATTAAATGTATGTGTAGTATTTTAATATCCTCACATAGTCGAAATAAAAGGTAGAGTGTTTACCTCGGGTGAAAGTGACCATTTCACCCTCGAACTATAACTATAACTAACACTTCGTTCGAGCGCCAGAAATATCTCGGGTGAAATGGCTGACTTTCAACCCTTGTGTAACAATCTACTATTTCATGTCAGCTGAACCTTGGTGTGTTAGATCGTGTACCACGTGCGGCCTGGCCCATTTGTATTTGTGGAGCGAGGCACGCAGAGAAATTGTATGAAGCGTGTAAGCTTGCACACGCAGTAACGCCAATTCGTGGCCAGCAACGGTTTCAGCTAAATGGGTGGCCGTGTGTTTCGTTCATTTGCTGTTTACTCAAACCTTATTCAATTGATATACCTAACGTCAATCGTATAACGTCGACGATAACTCAAGTTTCTAGTATTTCGGCAAACCAATTTCTTCATGAAAGAGCAGCTACGGACGGAATATATGATTAGAACTCTTTTACACGCCGTGTAACCCACTGGAGCTGCTCTTTTATGATAAACGTAGCAACAAGTGCGCGATTGCTACTCACCCTGCGGCTGCGCCGGGTAGGGCAGCGCGGCGGGGGCGGCGGGGGCGGCGGGCGGCGGGGGACGCGGCGGCGGCTCGCGGCGGGGCGCGCCCGGCTGCGGACAGAGGAGCGTCAGTGCGCGGCGGGGCGGGGCCGGGGGCGGGGGGCGGGGGGCGAGGGGCGCTTGCAACACCGACTTTCGCATTCTTTGCGGTAAGTGCGTTCTCTGAGCGCCCTTAGTTCATGGTCGCCGAAGCGGAGCGGTCGGCGGTGCAAGCGCGGGGGGGGGGGAGCGCGGGCTGCGCGTGCGCACCTCGCTGGCGGCGTGGTGCTGCGGCGGCGCGGGCGCGGGCCGCACGGAGCCGCGCGCCGCCTCCTGCGTCAGGTCCTTGAGCAGCTCGTCCTTCTCCGTCTTGCGCGCGAAGCAGAAGTCCGACACCTTATTCTGGAACGCCACCAGCAGCTGCCGAACAACTAAATGCGTCACTCATCGATCAGCCGAGATCGCTAGTTCCCGTAGTTATCGTAGTTAAATTATTAAATAAAATTTATTAAAAAAAAATGGACGAGTGAAAGTAAATAAAAGCAGTGGCCCTCCGGGAGTGCCGATAGAAGTGAGAACAATCACGTGTGTATTTTTCGAATCGTCAGGAAATCTACTTACTCTATCAAGGAAATACAAGCATTAGTATATAGTATCCGGTAAGAAAATTCGTGATAGAAGATTATGGAAATCGCTTCTTTCAGCAATATTACTAAAGCTTCGATAAGTGCCATCTAGAGGATTTAGTTTCAAAACTCCAATGTTTATGCTGTTGCTACCGTTTCAGACGTCGCTCGGTACTACGCGATACACCGTGGACGGCGTAGACGACGTGATTGTTAAACATTTAAAGGTGCGGGTGTCGCAAATAGAACGGAGACGAGAGTCACCTGCGTGAGGTCGTTGTAGAACTTGATGCCCTCGTTGAGGTTGGCGGTGAGCTCCTGGAAGGCGTCGGCGGCGGCGCAGAGGCGGCCCAGCGCCGCGTCGCGGTGGCTGGCGCCGCCGCGCGCGCGCAGCAGCGCCGCGTGCTGCAGCTGCACGCGCTCCAGCAGCAGCTCCTGGCGCGCGCGCGTCTCGGCCGCCTGGCGCTGCAGCGGCGCCAGCGCCGCGCCCAGCGCCGCCGCCGACTGCGCCGGCTCGTCCAGCGCGCCGTCGGCCGCCAGCGCCGCCAGGAACCTGTCCTTGAGGTCCACGGTGGCGTCCTTCAACTCCGTCTCGATGACGTCGCGCTCGGCCTTCAGCGTCTCCACCTCCTCCATGAGCGTGCGCAGCTCGCGCACGGCGTCCGCGTCCGAGCCCGGCGCCGGCGCGTGCGGCGCGTCCGGCACGCCGGCCGAGATGTCGCCCTCCGCCCCCGACAGCACCGCCATGTTCTGCAACAACCGGCCGTGCTGTACTGCGCCCTGCGCTGCGCGAGCTCCCCCGCCGGCCCGCACGCACCTCCTTGTGCTGCTGGAACTTCTGCTGCACGATGTTGTCGGCGCGCACGGCGTTGTCGATGATCTGGCGGTACTTGTCGGCGTTGGCGCGGAAGGCCTCGGTGAGCTTGGCGGAGTCGGTGCGCGACCAGCGCGCGCCGAACTGCTGGCGCAGCGCCGCGTCCGCCTCCGCCTCCTCCCGCAGCATGCGCTCGGCCTGCGGGCGCGAGACGCTGTAGTGGCACGGAACCGCGGTGGGTCACCGACGGCGCTCGACGCTCACCTCGTCCAGGATGTCCTTGTTGCGCTGCAGCAGGTCGGGCAGCTCGGCCATGAGGCGCGTGAGCTCGGGCAGGCCGCCCGCGTCGCGCACGGCGGCGGCCTTGGCGCGGATGGAGTCGGGCAGCTCGGCGCCGCCCGCCTCGATGGCGGCGGGCAGGTTGAGCGAGGCCAGCACGCTGTTGAGCAGCTGCGTGGCGTCGCGCAGCTTGCTGATCTCCGCGCTCACCAGCTCCGCGCGCCGCGCCGCGCTGGTCTGCAGCGCCTGGTGCACCGCCACGGGCACCAGCCCCGCGAACAGGTCTGCGAACGGACGGGGGCTCGGATGGGGGAACGGGGCGGTCCCACGGTCCAAGGGGAGACTACAGGTGAAGGTTGCTAGGTAGGTTTTTCTAATCTACGGTATGCCGATGACACAGTGCTCCTAGCTACATCTATGATCGACATGAATGAACTTCTGAATAGACTAGAGGTAGAGAGTAACAAATTAGGATTGTCAATCAATAGGCAACAAACAAAGCTGATGGTGGTAGATCGGGCTGGCAAACTACAAGATGTTCATAATATCCAGAACGTCTCGAAGGTGGAAAGCTTTATCTATTTGGGATCCAACATTAATAGCGAAGGTAGCTGTGTCCCTGAAATTAAACGCAGGACAGCTATGGCCAAAGATGCAATGACACGTCTCCATAACATCTGGAAAAATAGAGGCATAAGCTATAAAACTAAAGCCCGATTAGTCAGAGCCTTGATATTTCCTATTTTTCTTTATGGAGTCGAGACATGGACAATCAAAGCAAGAGAGAGAGAGAGAATAGATGCATCCGAAATGTGGTGCTGGAGGCGAATGTTAAAAATTCCATGGACGGCCAAACGCACAAACGTGTCCATTCTCTCCCTACTCAATATAAAAACCCGACTGTCCACTATATGCCTACAACGCGTACTCACGTATTTCGGCCACATAATGCGCAGGGGGGATGACAATCTGGAAAAACTTGTCATTGTTGGAAATACTGACGGCAAAAGAGCACGGGGTCGATCGCCAACACGATGGTCAGACCAAGTGAAAGAAGCAATTCCCTCAAGCAAATTCTATCAAGCGGTGAGAACTACCATGGATAGGAACAAATGGAGACAAATTGTGCTATCGAAGAGCTCCAGTGACCACGATCCTCAGTAATGAGGGACCGATTGAAGAAGAAGAAGAACATAGGCGTTGTACAAGGTGGTAGACGCTATTTGCATTTTAATATTCACTAGAGTGTTATCATTGTTCAGTTGCTGATTTGTAATTGGTTAATTTTATATCTAAAATAAACATTCTTACAAGAGTAGTAATGGAAAATAAAGTGCACACATTTATTACTAATAAAGGAGGCATCAAATTAAATGTGAATGGTTTCATACATATTATTCATACATAATCGTCAAGTTAATAATAAGTTTTACTGGGATGCGAACTACGACCAACTGCCAATAAAAAATGTAATTCTCACCTTATTACCCAGCCAAGTGATGTTGGCAAGTCTCAGAAGAGACCGGCTCAGTCACGAGCCAAATGTACTTCGAGACGAGGTGACTTTTGTTCTGTTCTGTATATTATCAGCTAAACTGGTATTCATTAGCGACAAACAAACTAGTCACTATACCCGATCAAACCTTTTGATATTTACATGCTGCAAACTGTTATGCGAACAAATATATTATACTTTATAAGTGTATGCGCTTTAAAAAAAATATTAGTCTATATGATAGTTTATTGTATTTTTGTTTTTTATTTACGTATTTTGCGTATTCGGCTGTTTGGGTTGGCATATTGGCACTTTGGGTTCTACCGCTGCGCTAAACCGTAATTTTGCGAAGTAGGCCTTGACGCAATGAATTAACATTGGCATAACGTTTATGACAAGTTCGCGCGCTTACTAGAGGGCGCTAGCAATGATTGCACACGGGCGCTGCATGGGCTAGAGACGCCTCTGGTGCGCGTATATAGCTGCTGAGCGCGTCACCAAGAGCTGTTGCCAGGCGAGGCCACTTACAACCGCTCTATGATAAGCACCAGATATTTCCAAGTGTCGCCGTGTTAAAGGCCCTAGAGGCAGCCAGCTATGCGAGGTACCGCAGGAAAGTGGCAACTAGCCCGGTATGCCGTATGAAGGTTAAGTCCATCATGAAGTTTTTGGAGGAGCTAATTCCAGATTTGTCAGGTCTCTTGGAGTGTCACTGTGGGTTTCCCCGGTCACGGGACAATAGATACTGTTTTGGTCCCAAGGATTGTCGCGGAGAAATACACGACGAGGAATAGGCATTGCCTGTTTGTTTAGTTTTAATCGTTAAGTTCTTATATTTTGTTATTTCACTGCGGTACACGAGCCTAACGCCGTCTATACTGGACGAAGGGGTCGTGCCGCCAGTGCATCGCGCGGAGTGCGCCGCCAGTCGCTAAAAAGAGTTCTCGAGGTTGGCACTTGGCACGTTGATAGATCCGTGCCCGCGCAATTTGTTTGGCTTTCCCACGCGCTTTGAAAGAACATTGTTTGATTTTGTTTGTTGGTTGTTGATTAAAATCTCTTTGTAAAATAAAGTGAATACGCCCATCGCGTACTTTGAACCATTGCAGCGGTGGAACACCCATCTAAAGGGAAGTGAAACCTTTTATAATTCTTGTAATCAATTGTATAATTCATTCTTAACATACATTAGACTAGGATTAGATTAGGTACATTATCACTGGGGGTGCGACGGAAGCCCTCCTCGCGGTGCACCCTGGGCAACGTGGGCGATGACGCATCATTGATTGCTCCTCTGGAGTAGCTGGCGTCAACGTCGACGGCTAACGTTCCAGCCCTTTTCAGGGCTAGCTGACCCCATTGCACGAGGGGGTCGTGGTATGGCGGGCCTCCTAGGCCCGCGAAGGATCCGTGAGGATCCCAGATCCGAAAGGATCGAGGGACGGGCCACTGCTCGCGCAGGGGCCGACAGGCATTCGTGCCGCCGTCGGTGATGGGAGGGGTGGCTGCCCTCCCGCGTCGCGTAACCTCCGGGTGATCGTCAAGGACCTGCAAACTAGCCACATGCGGGAAGATGTGATCTCGGATGACGCGGGGCTTGCCTTCATTGGCCGGCCCGCGACAAGGAAAAGTCTGTAACACCCGACAGCGAAGTCGTAAAAACCTGTGGACACCTGGGGACCTCCACAGTATGTACCTACCTCGCTTCCCGGAATGAGCGTCACCCGGGAAGTGTATTCATTTCGTCTTATTCTCGTGGGTTCAGGGTACAGCGTCGTCGTCGGAGAGGGGTTCAACGAGTTCGTTGAACCTCTCGTCCAGATTCTTGAAGGAGCAGAAGCGCCCACTTGAGGGTTCAGTGGAGACACTGGATGGCACCGTCGAGTCCGGCGGGACTGCTCAGCACCCTGCTAAGCTCTCCAGTGCAGGAAGGGGCCGCTCGGGACCAGGTGGTCTCGGTTCCACCCGCAAGGCAGACCTCGCACGTCGCCATGCGGACGAGGAGCAGGCCGCGCTCGAGCGGGTGGAGCAGTTATCTGCTGAACTCGTCTCGAGTGCGGATGGAAACCCGCACTCGGCAGCGGAGCTGTTAGAAAGGTCTTTGAAGAGTGTGGCCACCAAATCAAAAAAACCTCAAAGGGACCTATCAGAAGGCCCTTAAGCTGGCAGCCTCGGGGCTGCAGGAGGCGGTGGAGGCCCTCTCAGGCCGCACCGTCTCTGACGAGACAAGGCGGCTCCAAATTGCCAACAAGCGGCAAGCCGCCGAGCTCCTGCATCTCCAGGAGGAGATGCGGCAAATACAGGCGGAGATGCGCCGCCTGACAAAGGCGTCGCTGGCGCCAGTTTTGGCCGATGCGGGTAGGCTCCTCGTGGGCTGGATCTCAGCCAGGGTCACAGTCCTGGGGAGCCGGCCCATGAGGTGCTTTAAGTGCATGGCGGCCGGGCACGCTCGCGCGAGGTGCACCAGCTGCTTTGACTGCAGCGGATTATGTTTCCGCTGTGGTCAACCCGGGCACAAGGCGGCGGAGTGCTCCGCCCCCCCTCACTGCCCGGCATGTGCCGCGGGCAAGCTGCCCGCTAACCACTTGCTGGGCCGTGAGGGTTGCAGACAACCCCAAATCTCGGCTTCTACGCCACGCCTGGGGGCTGGTCGATCGACCGAGCCCGCTCCCAGCGCCGTATCGCCGACGTCGCCGTCGCAAATGGAGGAGGATGTAGAAACCGCGCTCCATTAATGGATCGCGGGTGCAACATCCTCCAGGTGAACCTGAACCACTGCGCCGGGGCGCAGAACCTCCTCATGCAAAACATGGCGCAGTGGTCCATAGGCCTTGCCGTAGCCGCGGATCCGTATATCGTTCCGAACCGCCCGAATTGGGTCGGTTCGTATTCGATACATGGAAACGTGGCAATCGTCGCCTCCACGGCGCTTCATTTCCCCCCCTTGTCGCCAAGAGACAAGGGTCCGGGATATGTCGCTGCCGACTGGGGAGATATCACCGTTTACGGTGTATACTTTTCCCCGAACCGGAGGTTGAGCGATTTCGAGGACTTCATCTTTCGACTGGAGACCTCGATGCGGTAAATGACCTCAGGTCACGTGCTGGTCATGGGGGACTTCAACGCCTGGTCTGAGGCGTGGGGGTCCTCCAGTACCAGTGGCCGCGGCGACGTCGTGCTAGAGTGGGCAGATGCGGTGGGCGTCTGTCTCCTAAACAGAGGCACCACCGCAACGTGTATCAAGCCGTGGGGGCGGTCGATAGTGGACCTTTCGTTCGCTACCCCCGCGCTTGCTGCACGTGTGAGGAACTGGCGTGTCCTGAACGACGAGACGACCAATTCGGATCACCAATACATCCGATTTGAGTTGTCTCGATCGCGGGACGCCAGTAGGGGTCACAGGGTTGGCAGCATCTCACCTTTTAAGAGGTGGGCTTTGGGAAGTCTCGACAGGGACCAACTGGCGGAGGCAGCCATCGTGCAAGCGTGGCTGTCTCTGCCACCTCCGACTGAGGGGGTGGACGTCGGTGCAGGCCGCTTTCGCGACTCGCTAACTGCGGTTTGCGACGCGGCCATGCACCGGGTCGGACGTAGGCCTCCAAAGAAGGAGGTCTACTGGTGGTCCCAAGAGCTGGCGTCCCTCCGCGCGGCATTCAACCGTGCCAAGAGGGCCGTCACCCGAAGCCGTGGGCGTCACAGAGACGCCCAACACCCGGAGGTGGTCCGCTTGAGGGAGGTGGCCAGAGAGGCCGAAATCACCCTCAGGCGGGATATAGATGCTGCCAAGGAGCGCAGCAGAGCCGAAATGTTGGAGAGTCTGAACAGTGACCCCTGGGGTCGCCCTTACCGCGCGGCGCGTGACAAGCTCCGCGCGCAGGCCCCCCCCCCCCCTCACGGAGACTCCAGCCCAGCTTCCTGGCGGAAGTGGTCGAGGGCCTTTTCCCGGATCTAGCGGAGCATACACCCCCGTCCATGGCCTCTATGGCCGAGGACGAGGGGGTAGTAGGGGAGGATGTTCCGCCCGTCACGGAGACGGAGGTGGGGGTGGCTGTTCTGCGAATTCGTTCAAAGAACACCGCCCCCGGGCCTGACGGGGTTCCTGCCCGTGTGTTGGCCCTGGCCCTCGACCACATGGAGGACCGCCTCAGGGAACTGCTGGACGCCTGCCTAGCGTCCGGCCGGTTCCCTGATTGGTGGAAAAGCGGGAAGCTGGTACTCCTGCAGAAGCCTGGACGGCCCGCCAATTCGGCATCAGCCTTTAGGCCCATAGTGCTGCTCGACGAGGCGGGTAAGTTGTTCGAGAAAATTCTCGCTGCCCGCATCGTCGAGCATCTCACTACAGTGGGGCCCGACCTGTCGGACGCTCAATTCGGTTTCCGGGTGGGGCGTTCGACGGTCGATGCGATACTGCATCTGAGGGCTGCTGCCGAGGAGGTTGTGAGCCGCGGCGGAGTGATGTTGGCGGTGTCTTTGGACATCGCCAACGCATTCAATAGTCTGCCGTTCAGCTGCATCAGGGAGGCGCTGCGCTATCACGGTGTGCCCGTCTACCTGAGGCGGCTAGTGGCGGACTATCTGCAGGAGAGGCGTGTATTGTACGAGGACTGCGACGGACGTGTGCTGCAGCGACCCGTGTCGTGCGGTGTTCCTCAGGGGTCGGTCTTAGGGCCGCTCCTGTGGAACATCGGCTATGATTGGGTCCTCCGCGGAGTCTTTCCTCCCGGGCTGGGTGTTATCTGCTACGCGGATGACACTCTCGTCACGGCCCCGGGGGAAAGCTTCGAGGAGGCGGCGCACCTGGCCACCGTGGGAGTCTCCCAGGTGGTCGGACGTATTGAGGCGTTGGGCCTGCGGGTGGCGGTTGAGAAGACGGAGGCCGTGTTCTTTCACGGGCCTTATCGCCGCCCGCCGCCCCGCGCCTCGATCGAGATCCGTTCGGTCCTCGTACCGGTGGGGGCCCAGATTAAGTATCTGGGCCTATATATCGACTCCAGGTGGCACTTCGACGAGCACTTCCGTAGGCTCGCCCCGAAACTCTTCGGCGCCGCATCCGCCCTGGGGAGACTTTTGCCAAACCTGGGCGGAGCCAGTATCGGCTGCCGACGGTTGTATACCGGGGTGATCCGGTCAATGGCGCTGTACGGCGCACCGGTGTGGGCGGACGCCCTGACTGCCCGCAATAGGCCCTCGCTTTTGAGGGCCCAACGTATCGTGGCGGTCAGGGCCATACGCGGGTATCGCACCGTGTCAACGGAAGCGGCCTGCGCATTGGCCGGAACCCCTCCGTGGGATCTGGAGGCGGAAGTGCTCGCCGAAGTATATCGGCTGACGACGCAGCATCGGGCGGATACTGGCAGTCGGCCTCCGCCCGAAGAGGTTCGCGGGTGGCGAGATGCCGCCCGCCTAGCCATCATGGCTAAATGGTCGTCCCGGCTGGAGTCCCCGAGTGCAGGTCATCGCACCGTGGCGGCGCTCCAGCCGGTCATTGTCGAGTGGACGGAGAGACAGCACGGGACCCTTTCCTTCCGACTGACTCAGATGCTTTCCGAGCACGGCTGCTTCGGAAAGTATCTGTACTCGGTCGCCAGGAGGGAATCGAGTCCCGCCTGTCATCACTGTCCCTGCTGCGAGGACACGGCGCAGCACACGCTCGAGGCTTGTCCGGCCTGGGCGGTGCAGCGCCGTGATCTCGTGGCAATAGTGGGAGTCGACCTCTCGCTGCCGGCCATCCTGCGCTCCATGGCACGCAGCGAGAGGAGTTTTACCGCGGTCGCGTCCTTCTGCGAGGATGTCATCTCGCAGAAGGAGGCGGCGGAGAAGATCAGAGAGGCAGACGGCCTCGCGGATCCGATCCGCCGCCCGCGAGCTGGGCGGCGTGCGCGCAGATTCCTGCGCCTCATGCCGCCCTAGTGAGGCCGCGGGTGGATGGGCCGGGGTTTGCCCTCCACCCGCAGTAGAGCCCCCCGCGAAGGGGTGATGTCCCGGTGTGTCTGGACATCGCCTAGAGACGGGCCCGCACCGCACCTTGCGGGCCGGCGCATGAGTGTTCCTTCGATGAGTGCGTAGTATTTCCGACGGTTCACTCACTAAGTCGCGGTGTATGGCACACGGCAGGTTGTTTTAGTGTGGTGAGAGCCCCACATAACCGCGCGGCGTCCCCGCGCCGCGCGGTATGCGGATGAGGTACATTTTTTCCTGCCTGAACAAAAAAAAAAAAAGGTACATTATCACTGGGCCATTTGTTCCTAATACCAGGGGGCCGTCCTGAAAAAGGTTACCTACTTATATATATTTCCTTTTCTTGATATTTTATTTATTTGTTTGGTTGTGTAATCGTGCTATTTTGTTTGAAATCGATCGATCTTTTATCTCGATGGAAATACCACGCGGATTTCGGTTGTAATAATTGTACACGTTGGGACGTAGCGAGTCGTCTAATTCTGATTTACCCTCTTTGTAAAATAAATTAATATTTCATATTAAATACTTGATTAATCTTGCCTAAAAGTCAAATGCTGCCAATTGCTTGCGGTCGGAATTTATTCTTTGAATTTGCATTATTGTTTTGATTTGAGTGCCTATTTTAATTAATTGTTTTTGGGATCCTGTGGAATTTAATTACTATAATATTTCCGTCCAAATATTGTTGTTTGAGATCTATATAACTGACCTAACATTTCCCCATATTGTGAATATTTTTGGTCAAGAGCAAGTCACTTTGGGGAGCTCAAATTAATTAATAAAATAATACTTGTAAATTTATGTTAATACCTTGGGGAGCTCCAACTAACGTTTAGAAGCCTATCCTGAACATTTTTATTGATTTTTGCAAGTGGGGTCTGGTAGACCCCCAACCTAAAATTGGTCCACATTTTGCATTCGTGTTTCTGATTGGTGTCCGGTCGGCTCCCGGAACTTATTTGAACTGATATTTATATTTTTCCCTATTTATTCTTTAAGGGAAATTCGGATTTTCAATAAGTTGATATGTATGTATTTACAAAAAAAAAAGTATATAAGTATGTTTATCCGCATTCTGGAACCCATAACACCAGCTAGTTAAACTATGCTTACCTTGGGTCTTGAAAGCGCTGTGTAGAATGTCGTAGTATATTTATTTATTTACTTATTTATTTATCCCTTTAACTAACCTAGTAATAATTGTTTGTGCCGATTTTGCGGGCCTAGATGCCAACATCGGATTTTACTAGACACGATTGATGAATTAGTGATTAAGTTTTACGCACGTTTCCACTACGTAATTTTTAGACTTAATATCGTAGACTTACGACGATATCGGTGCCTCGTAACGCAGTTTCCGAGCGCGAAAGCGACTAGTGGGGCTACGGTTTGAAAACCACCTACTCGTAGTCGCATTTTTCGCATTTGCTTCCTCCTTAGTGAGGGGGCTGGTAGCAGAGCTGCTTCGGAATCATTGCTCCGGCTACGTTCGCGTACACTGTTTCTAGACATATTAAAGATTTCTGAAAGCATTGCTCGCGGGATGATCTGGCGGGTACTGAGATCCAAAGGAGTTCCAAAATCCTATGTAGATCCACCGATTCATTGCCATGATTCTACGGTGCGAGATTGCATCGATACACGCGGAAGGATCACGTGAGGAGCTCCAACGTCGGAGCGTCGCCTTCGCCGGTGAGGCCGCGCCCTACGGTCACCGCTCGGCTACGTATAACAAATGTCCAGCCGCGTCACTTCCTAAGGGAATTGCCATAAGAGTGCCAAGGGCCGTTCAAAGAGGAGGAGGAGCAAGAAAGTTGACCCAAAGCCGAAGCTTTGGAGGCAACCGGGAAAACACTACGATGATGATGATGACAATATGAGTCTTCCTCGTTTGGTGCAAGCTATACGCGACAACGAAGGCTACCATAACAGACACCAATAGCTCACCTCGCGCGCCGGCGGCCCAGCGCTCCTGCGGCGGCAGCGGCTTGGCGATGGGCGCGCGCGCCACAGGCTCCAGCTGGCTGACGTCGGGGATGCGCTCGTGGTAGATGAAGTCGTTGTCCTTGACGGCCGACGCCAGGTTGCGCGCCGCGCGCGTCACGTGCTCCTGCAGGTAGCCGGGCGCCGCCACCCGCGCCGCCGCGTGGCGCAGCTGCTCCTCGGCCAGCGTGAGGCGCGCGATCTCCTCGCCCACCGCCTTGTTGGCGCGGCACACCAGCGCCTGGTACAGCTGCGCCAGCCCGCGGAAGGCGCTCTGCTTGGCGCTCACCTGCACACACCACACGTCACTCGCACTGCGCGCCCGCGCCCCCGCGCCCCCGCCGCCGCCCCCGCACTCACGATGGAGATCCAGTCGCGGTCCCACAGCGGCTTGAGCTGCTCCTTGTTGAGCGCGCGCCACGCGTCCGTGTACAGCTCCTCGCACTGCGCGCACACCTTGGCCACCATGCTCTCCTTCATCTCGTCTGTGAACAAACACGTCTATTAGTAACTTCGCCCTCTTGAAAACCCAGACGTGGACTTTTCTCTACGACGGCCCCTTTTAGTTAGTATCAGAACGAAGTTCACTGGTTCTGGAGCGCACATTGAATGTGAAGACGGGACAGAGATAAACAGAGCTATAGGTCTAGGAGAATTTCTGTTCACTGTCGACTGGCCAGGCATCTGTCACTGATAGGAGTGAAAACCGCTTCCAGGAGCCCAGACTACAGGGCCGGCGAAGAAACCAGTAGCCTACCTAATCGTCGAGTGCCCATGTACACACGAGCAAGAAAATAAGTATACATCTTTACATGTGGAGGTAAACTGTGTATACTTATTTTGTTGGTCGTGTGTACTCCACTTATCATATGGGAGCTAAGTCGGTCGCTCCAATAGACTTAGAAGCCCTTAAGGATCGAAAGGGAAAACAGTTGCATTTAATAATCTGTGAGGCCGTCGGTGTCGGAGAAAATCCCAAATCGGAAACTAGAATAATGAATATGCTAAAGTGTTTCCACTTGTGGCCGTTCTGATGATGGTCACTTCATTTACTGAGCATTTGTAGCATCAGGAGAGCTGTGCTTGATGACTACCTTAGTAGTATAGAAATAACGTTTATTACAGACGATAGAGATTGCCTAAAGACATGAAGATAGAACATTAACACTCTCCACTGCTAGGTTAGGATGCTGACGATTGTTGGAATGGCATTGTATACAGTGGGCACGTGGCACATACCTCGGATGCACTTGTAGGCGATGACCTCCTGCGCCTGCGCCAGCATGAGCTTGGCGAGCGCGTCCAGCGTGTCGGGGCTGAGGTCGGGCGTGGTCTCCTGGTGCACCGCCATCATGATGTTCGCCTTCAGGTACGAGAAGATGCCGGCGGCTTGCTGCGGACAGGACACAGCCGGCTACTCCACAATGTAAAGGACACGACACTCACACTCTGTGTGACAGCAACTGTGTAACCAGCAAACGCGGGCTCACACACACTTACGGGCTGCACAACACTGTAGCTCTAGCGGCTGGTGGTTAGCTTCCTCCATTAGACTTCCAATGGATAGCATATTTATGTTGTCAGTACGTATACCATTTAGTATACAATCCACTGGTTTGCATCAATGGCCATTTTGATATCCTGTAATTTTCAGAATCCTATTAATGTATTTGGCATAGAGAAGTATGTACAGATACCTGGAAGAGCTTGGCCGACAGTTTGAGCGTTTCCTCTGTGTCAAGCTGCTGCTGAGATGCCACAGTGCTCTGCATGGCAGCCATGTTGAACAGTATGCACATGCGCTCGTATGCCAGGGAGCTTATTGCTGTAAAGTCCAATTTGTCCAGTATGTTAATCTAAAGTTAATTTACACTTTTGCACTTGAACATGAGCATTCAATCTCATCTAATACTCATAAGCAGGTTAAATACAACTGCCCACTTATTTATGAACCTTGGTAACTATGATCAAACTATGTAAACTGAGGCCAATGAAACGAGACAAAGAATGTAAACAATGTGACCTTTACTGAGTTACATTCTGGCAGCGAGCAACTATTACCTCTGTCCAAGAAAATAGTCAACATTTACCAATCTGGCTTTTCTCAAAGCTTTTGTAAGTGATAGATTTTTCCAATACACATTTGAACAAAAAACAACTATTTTTTATTTCAGCAGACATATTTTAATATATGATGATATATATGATATGAATATGTGATGATTTATAAATGAAATACAAATGTTTGTTAATGTGCACAGATATGTGTACAAATAAGTATTAAGAAATCTACATTTCAGAAAATACTTAAATATTTGAAATTTAAGTATACATATAAAGCAACAAAGAAACAAATAATTCAAAACTAATAGACAGTGATGACATTATCGCAGCATAATGTCATCTGTCTGTCGAATTAATTATTTAACACAGATTAAAAAATACAGAACAGAGAAGCACACTATATGCTATATGAAGGAAACATGGGTGAATGCAGGCTTGTCATCTAATTCTTGTGTATTTATTCTGTATATGAATATTAGCTTCTGCTCTTACATAATCACTAAGTTAAATAAATTTGACAGTGTATACCACTGTTAATGTGAACTGATTTTCTGTTTTCTTTTTAGGGCATACTGGTGGTGCATTTTGAGTGGTGGTTCAAGAAAGTGGTATTGGACAATACTCTTTACCATTCTAGACGCCTGGAAAATACTACCATGGTTATGATGAAAAAAAATGTAAAGACACAACTTTGGCAAAAGTGAACAAAGGGCAATATGAAATAAAGGCAAACTATCAAAGTTACACAGTGGATGACTTAGATGAAATATAATTGCATATTAAAAATGATTTATTTGTATTTAAAAATTTAATAAAGAAATCATAATAATAATTGTACTTGCAAGATCAATCCCATTAAAATTGTTTGGGCTGATGTGAAGGGACACATAGCCCGCAATAATACCTCATTTAAGTTTGGAGATATGAAAAAATTGCTACAAGAAGGAATCCAAAATGTATCTGCCAAACAATGGTCAGTTTTGGTTCATATCATAAAAGTAGAGAATAATTTGTTTAGCACGATAACCAACATGACTGATGCTACAGTAGATAGTTTTGTCATAAATATGAATCATCATAGTCTAATACAGATTATGATTAGGATGTAGGTACCTATAATTTCTTGAATTATACAATGTTTTGAACCCCTGATACTTTGTTTACATTCTTTATCTTGTTTTGTTAGCTTATGTCATTTTTGAGATATCTTTTCAACTCACCAACCCTGTTAAAAAAGTAGGTAGGTACTTTGAAAAGTAATAAGTTAATATTAATAAAGTCGGGACGGCGGGGCGACAAGCGCCCCTCCCCCAAACTGGGACAAGACGGGGACGCCGTGGTTACCAAACCCGAGGGGGCCATCTCCGGAGATGGCCCAGCGTCAGTCAGGGTGTGAGGGATATGCTTTATAGGCAACCTTACACCCTGGCGTCTGAAGAACCGAGCCGGCGTGCGGTTTTAGTCGGTTCAAGCTCGGCCCCGCTGGCCGGCAGGGGGGGGGTATCCGAGGGGATTTCCGCAGGAAAAAAAAAGGTACTTTTAAAGTAAAATATCTTTTTTCAATTATAAAAAGTAACATATGATAGAGTAGCTGACTCATATTTTGAGCGGCCTGTATAGGTCAACTGTTCAGAAATTAAATAGTCTAAATCACATCAAATTTAGGAGTGTGAGTCAAATCAACAATCTGCTCTCCACATGTTACAATTTTACTTTGGTAAAGATCAATTATCATCCAGTACAAAGAAATATACCTATTTTCAAAAGTTTTAGACAACAGTCTCATCAAAGTTAATTTTGGATTAAAATGTTGCTATTATAAATATTTAACTCACTAAGGCTCATCCGTCCGCCGAAGATCGAGCCTTTGTCGAAGGCATCCTTCCACTTGAAAGGGATCTGCACCTCCTGCGGCGGAATCTTGGTCTCCAGCGACACCAGCTGGTCATAGTAGCTGCACACAATACAAGCACGCTTAGCGACTGTCCCACCCTACGCACAATGTACCACAAGCACGCGACAACAATCTAAATTAACTTAAGATCCTTTGTTTGTGTGAGTGATAAGGTGACATCATTGTTTATTTCACTTGTAAATTACCTCCAAAAGCCAGTCACATTATTTGATTTTAGATTTCTTTCTTATGACTACGATTCAAATTGGTGACTCATACCGCATTAATCGCCTATTTACCTGTAGATAACCTCCAGCGAAGACTTCTCGAACACTTTCCAAACGGCGCTAGCTCTCAGGCGGCTGAGCTCGTTGAGGGCATCGGTGTAATCTTCATGATTTTCTCCAGTATTGTATGTAGAGTGAATAAGATTTTTCAATGGTTTTACTATATCTACATCCGAAGATTTTTTTAAAGGTACAAATATCAACTCAGCCATTTCTGCGACTGATTGTAGTTTGTGAAGTACAACATTTACATAAAATTATAATTATGACAATTGGTGTCAATAAAGTTGAGTGTCAACGTCAACTGACGTCTTCTTCTTCTTCTTTTTTTCTTGGATGGCAATATAGTCAACCCAATTTAGGGGACATTCTTGCCAGTGTCGAGTTGGAAATTTCCCAATTATAAAGTATTTCTTCGGCGTTTGAGTTGAGAATAAAGACAAAAGTTGACTTAGGTGGGCAATATATACACAGATATAATGATAGTTACAAAGATATATTATGAAGACGTAAGAATTTAATAAGCGATTTTATATATACTTTGTTAGATAACGATAATATAGATGATAGATCGTAGGGTAGAGGAGCTTGATAATGAATCATAATATCAAGTAAAGATGGAGAATAATTAGGACACATAAATAGGATATGCATGATGTTACCTTCATCCAAACCACACTCACATAGAGATGAATCGCGCACCCTTAGCTTTGCAAGGTGTGCTGGTGTAGTACAATGGCCAAATCTCAGCCGAGAAATAGTGGAAGAAAATTTCTTTTCGATGTATAATTTAGAGAACCATGGGTGCATGGTTATACATGGTTGAAGGCATCGATAAAAGTTTCCCTTATTGGAAGTCGACCAAATGTTATTCCAACTCTCCTCAAGATAAATACGAGGAAGTATAGACAAATCATTACTATTGACTAGTTGGTTATTCGTACTGCCCTGTAGAGCAGCCAATTTCGCCAATTCATCTACCATCTCATTTCCTTTGATACTCGAGTGACCAGGAATCCATGCAAGGGTGACTTGTAAATCACGGTCATTACATTCCAACAGTTTAGCTTTAATTTCTAAAGATAACGGAGAAAATCGATTTTTATTGAATGGGTTTGAAAGCAGCGATTGTAAGCAACTAAGAGAATCCGAAAAAATAATTGATTCAGGTATATTTTTAATAAGAATGTGTCGTACGCACTCAAGAATAGCCATACCTTCTCCAGAATAAATAGAAAGAATGCCAGGGTATTTAAATAGTTTAAAGTGACCCGAATGGAAATCTAAAAAGGCTGAACCTACCACATTATTGTTGTCATTAAGACCCGGAACTAAAGGAACAGAAGGAAATGTTTTCGATGCATCCGTAAAAAATACGACAGCGTTTTGACAATGCTGATGCACGAACGCATCTAACACACGATTAGGGTTTAGGATGACTGAATGTTTTTTGATACCTATTGTCAGAAGGACATTTGGCAAAAAAGTTAAAACTTTGTAGTCATAAAAGAATAGAGGATGACACGGAAAATCTACTATATGCACCTTAAGATCAATGAATTTTCTAAGACTAGCTAATAGATTAGGTACAGTTTTATTATTCCAAAATCGATTGTCACTTACAATCAAAGAGTTTAATTGTTGAAGTTTTGATATTAACGGATGTGATTTATACTGAGTTAACTTAAACAAATACCTATCAGACAAAAATTGCCTCCTAAGATCTAGAGGAGGATCAGCACATTCAATTTGGAGGGCATTTATTGGGGTGCTTTTCATCGCTCCAATCACAAGGCGTAAGCTTTGAGATTGAATTAAATCTAATTTATGAAGTGCATTCTTATTTGCAGGTTCCAATGTGAAGGACCCAAAATCCAACAAACTTCTTATTAAAGCATTATAAATCAATTTAAGACAAGACGGGTGAGCGCCCCACCAGACACCAGCTAAAGCTCTCAACACATTAATGTTTTTCTCACATTTTTTACTTATATAATTGATATGTGCGACCCCATTTATTTTACTATCGAAAATTTTCCCCAAGAAACGTGCCTCTTTAGCAGTTGGGATTACCGACTGCCCAAGAGAAACACTTACCAGTGGGATAGATCTTTTACGAGAAAATACAACAGCAATACTTTTAGAAGCTGAGAGAGATAAGTCGTGATTTAATAGCCAAGTTACGAGATTATCTAACGAATTTTGCAAATTTAGTGTAGCTTGTTCTATAGAGGAATGAGAGGAATAAATGAGCAAATCATCAGCGTACTGCAAAACAGAACAAGAAGGATGAAAGTTTAAATCAATATCCCTTGTATATACATCATACAATAAAGGGCTTAATACTGAGCCCTGAGGAATCCCTTTCCAAAGTGTTCTATTTGGAAGGTTTTGACCGGAAACACGTAAACTAATAGTTCTCCCTGTAAATAAGTTAAACACGAAGTTGATCAATTTTGGAGGTATTTTTAAGTTAAACAAGTTTTGTTTTAGCATTGCTAGGTTAACATTATCATAAGCGGCACTAACGTCCAGAAAAGCACAAACAGTAGATTCCTTACCAGAGAATGACAGGAGTATATCAGTAAACAAAATACTATGATTATCTGCTACACTTTTACCTTTCCTAAAACCATATTGAGAGCTAGATAACGAATTGTTATGTTCCAAAAACCATTCCATTCTATTTTTAATTAAATGCTCTGTTATTTTACAAAGCACAGAAGATAACGCTACTGGTCTGTACGAAGAAAACATGAGAGGGTCTTTGTGCGGTTTCAAGATTGGAATAATGATTTGATTCTTCCAGGATACTGGAATAGAGCCCGTTTCAATAACTAAATTTATTATCTCCAAAAAGTAAGAGAGGGTCGATGGTAAGCAGTTAATAAGAAAAGAGTAAGGGATACCGTCTTTCCCTGGCGTGGAATCCGATACACGATTCAGAACAAAATTCAGTTCGGGGAGCGTAAATGGAGAATTCATAGTGTCGCTTCCAGATGGATACAAATATAGATATGGCATTTGATTTATATTGGGCACCATATCTGGGGCAAGGTTATAAAAGAATGGTTCAACCCATTCATGAGAAAAAGAAGAACATGAAGTGTCAGTAAAAGAGGATCTATAGCGACGAACATTTTTCCATACTAGTGACAAAGGGGTATCAGGTGAGAGCGAGGCACAAAAGCGATGCCAGCCATCGCGCTTCTTTTTACGAAGCAGACGCTTAGTAGCAGCCTCTGTGTTTCGGAATTGTAAGAAAATATTTAAATCCACATAATTACGGCATAACAGTTGACTCACATTTCTTTTCTTGACTGCTTCCGTACATTCACTATCCCACCAAGGTGGTGAAGGTATTTTTCCCCTGGTGACTTTTTTACATGGAAATAGCTCATCAGCTGTTGACAACATTATAGCAATAAACGTCTCATACGAATCCAGTACGTTATTTGAGGTTATTTTTGGAAGCATTGAAACCTTTTGGTCCAAAAGGGAACTATATGCCTTCCAGTCAACATTTGAAATATTATATTTGAGAAGAGGAGGAAGATGTTCAACAAAAGCATCCCTGGAAGAGGGTTTAGATAAAACAATAGGAAAATGATCGCTACCATGTGATAATGGTAAACATATCCATGAAAACAGACCCACGAGGGAAGGAGAACACAGAGAAAGATCTACATAACTACGATTTTGATCTGGAACGGGGCAGCGAGTAGGTAGACCTGTATTTAATACACAAAGATTCAAATCGTCAATAAGCTTAGCAATTCCAATGCCAAAATGATCATCCTTAGGAGCTCCCCATAATGAATGGTGTGCATTAAAGTCACCTAAAATAAGTACAGGCGAAGGCAATGATTCAATGATATCTTTTAATAATGGTAACAAAGACCCATCCTTTCTAGAAATATAAATGGAAAGAAAAGTAATGTTACCTACCCTTGCTGCCACAGCATCTAAATGATTGCTGTTAAAATGAGGTAACTGTAACTGATTGAAATAACAATTATTCTTTATGAGGAGGGCTGCCCCTCCCCAACCATCTGTTCTATCACATCTGAGAACAGTAAAACCAGGCATACGATAATTAATACCAGGCTTCAGCCAAGTCTCAGAGATGGCAAGCACAAATGGTTTATATTTATTAATCAGGTAAATAATTTCAGATTGTTTGGATCTAACACTCTTTGTATTCCACTGGACTATCTGGTCCATAACGAAGGTTAATAATAGATATGGAAATTGTTTGTATTAGTTTCAGAGCAACGTTGTACGGTATTGTTGAATTTAAAATTATACTGACTAAATTAGATAGCAGAAGATTCAGATCTTCTGAAGATGCAATGGGATTTACATCACCCTTCTCTTTAAATTGTAAAGCACAACCATTTTCAGCTTGGGGGGCAGTGAAAGAGTTGATTATGTTGCTGTGGGCAACTTTATCATACCCTTGTGTTTGTGCCAGTGGTTTCTGATTTTTGGATTTATTGATGACAGTTTTCTTTTCCCAAATTTTTTTATTAACATTTTCAGGAACCTGTTTTGGTGGAGCCTTGGGCAGAGAAGTAGCAACCTCTGAAAATGACAACTTAGCAACTGGGAATAATTCTGATGCTTCCTGGTACGAGATGGAGTTTTTGGACATATGTGCTTTTATATTAGATTGTCTAACATATTCCGGACAACAATTGTCTGTAGCTTTATGAGCACCAGAGCAATTTAAACAAATGAAGCCCTCACCTAGATCACACTTACTGCCATCATGGTCCAAGCCACATTTAAAGCATCTTGGATTACTTCTACACGAAGTTCTGGTGTGGCCAAAACGACAGCACTGATAGCACTGAATAGTTGGATATATATATTGTGACACAGGCAATGAAGAATAAAATGCATAAACCCTTGAAGGGAGGTTCTGACCATCAAATGTCAAAACAACAGATTGAGTGGGTATCCACTCAACACCATTAGATGTGACCGATTTTCTTGAAATTCTACGTGACCGCAGAATCGCGCCACAGCCATCAGGAACCTGAACATTGTCCAAAATGTCCTGGTGTGACCAATCTATGGGAACACCTTTTACAATACCCATTTTAGAAATGTTAAACACCGGAATACTAACTTTATATTTTTTACTACTTGCCAATAAATCATTTTTCAGGAAATTATTTGCTTCCTTGGCTGTCTTAAAAGTTATTGAGAGACGATTACGCCCTATTCTTCTTATGCCATTCTGTACAATCGCGCGTAGCCCATTCTTATGTAAAAACGCAGAAAAAGTGAGTGGGTGTAAACTAGATCCTTGTTTTGGATCCAATTCAATAAATTGAGCATACACAATATATGGGCCTGGATCCCTGTCATTGTATAGAGTCCGAAAAACAGTAGTGGTAGTGGCAGATTCATCAGCGGAACTGGACTGAACCACAGGGAGAGACGTGTCCATTTTTGGGTCTTTGGTAAAATTTACTTTATTTGCCATTTTAGATTCACCTGCAAATTTGGTAATTTTACCAGTTTTTACAGCTTTAGGCTTATTAATTTTTTTAAATTTTACGTAGCTTTCTAAAGCAACATCATTAATTTGATTGGCAGCCGCTACGAGTGTGTCTATACCTCTTGACGACGACGGTGGCGTCGTGAAAATGTTATTTGGATCAAGGTCCCCCTCAATGGACGAATCCATTGGGGGGACAAAATAATGTACAAAAACTTACCAACTAATAAATATTGACGTATTTACACTAAAAATATACAATTTAACTACAAATAAATACAAATATTGTACAAGAAATAAATTAATAAATTTTAACACAAAATATAGCGCCTTTTCAGTTTCCCGCCCTTTTTTTTTTTCGTCAACTGACGTCAACAGTCAATAGAAGCGTCAACTTTTTTATTATTATTTATTTAATGGCCATGGATACACGTCCTTAAAGCTATAGCGTCGACATGACTCCACCCCAGCGTGACCAACTTCAAATTAGAGATCATGCCTCTGTTAAGCGCGAAAATGAAGAAAACTGACACATCCTGCCAAACTGTTAGGCAGAAACTTGCCGAAATAATGCCAAAATATTTAAATACAGTAATATACCTTTCCTCTCATGATCTGCTGAGTCCATACCAATCTGGTTTTCGTTCAGGCCATAGCACAGTCACGGCATTAGTCAAAATATCAGACGATATAAGACTGGCCATGGAGAAAAAACACCTGACAGTATTGGTTTTACTGGATTTCAGTAGTGCCTTTAATTCTGTTGATTTCGACATCCTCCTGAGCATCCTATCATCACTAAATATATCGTCATCTGCAATCGCTTGGTTTAACTCCTATCTTCGGGGTCGCTCGCAGCGGGTTCGCTCTGATGAGGCATCCTCTGAATGGTGTGACCTTGCTGCGGGTGTACCTCAGGGTGGCGTCCTCTCTCCTCTTCTTTTCTGAATTTTTATTAATGCAATCAACAAAGTTATATCTTCCAATTATCATCTCTACGCAGACGATTTGCAGCTGTATCGTCATTCTAGGGCTGATGAGGTAAGGGAGGCCATTGCTGCCATCAATAATGACCTTACAAGCATTAGTGCTTAGCCAAAATCTTTCGGATTGCTTGTCAATCCCGCAAAATCTCAGGCAATCATTATTGGTGGCAGATACTTATATAATAATCTTGACCATGCCGCTCTGCCCCCTGTTTTGTATAATAACAATTTGATACCATTTACCACGGTTGCCAAAAATTTGGGGGAATTTGATTGCAGTTTGTCATGGTCAAGTCACATCAACGAGGTAAGCAGGAAAGTGTTTGGTACGTTCCACTCTCTCAAGCGTCTTCAAAATTTCCTTCCATTAAAGACCAGAATCTGTCTCGCTCAATCTCTTCACCTTTCTCGATGCAACTGAGGAGCTCTGGAACAAGATGGAGCGGCTGCAAAATGTATGCATTCGTTTCATTTTCGGTCTTCGAAACTACGACCATGTTTCGGAGTTCCGCAAGCGACTGAAGTGGTTGCCAGTTCGGGGGCGTCGGGATGTTCACATTCTTTCCCTACTCTTCTCTATTCTTCATAATCCCCATTCTCCTCTATATCTTCGTGAGCGTTTTGACTTTCTCATCCCAAGGGGTAAACCCTGTCGTACTTCAACGTCTCTTTTACTTCGAACTCCTTCTCATTGCTCTACTTGCTACGACAATTCGTTTACAGTTTCCGCAGTACGGCTGTGGAATTCTCTGCCTCATTCCATACGCGCTAGCCCTTCCTTAAAATATTTAAAAAACGAATAAGAGACTACTTTTCCTTTCAACAATAGCAGCCATAACATTTATTTATATGTATGTATATCTATGTACTAGTGTTTATTTAGTAGGTATTAAAGTATGTATGTATGTATGTGTGTATGTATCTCTATGTATGTTTAGTGCCTGGGGTATACCTTCTGTATACCTAAATTCATTAAAATTTATTAGTTCCATGTACACAAGACTTTGCCTCTCTTAGCATTGAATTTCCTCTGTGCACTCCCGGGTTTGCTGGAAGAAAACTCAAATTTGAGTTAAGCTCGCCATTTGTACATAACATCTCATAAGTATTATATGAATGTAATTTATGTGTGCAATAAAGAATTAAATAAATAAATAAGTATTTGTGATAAGTTTTTTAGACTACAAATAAGTAAAAAATTTAAGATATTTAAACTATAGATTTTGAATGTGAATAACCCTTGTTATCATCATTATCATCTTAGCGGTATTCCTGGTTGCGTTCGAGGCCTTATCCTCGGAGTCCGGGGTCCACTTTCCTTCTCTATCCATTTTTCACAATCATCCTAGCGGCTATCCCGATTGCATACCCAAAGTTTGCACCCTTGTCCGCTCTCCTAACCTTTCTCCTCCTGCTTTAGCTAATTTTGTCTTTTCGAAGTGACTAACGTCAGAAACAGACTTCCTAATCCCGAAAGGAAAACCTGCACCAGAGCTTCGTTTATCCAATTGTGTTTGGCTTATTATGGTTATTACAGAAGTGATTTGACCTTTTGACTTATGACAATACTGAGATTAGCCTACGACAGAGCCTCGTCCGTTGATTGGCAGGTGTACCAGCTGACAGGTGGGGTTGACTCGGGTCACGAAGCTCTTAATAGACCCCACTCAAAATCATCAACGAAAATAATATTTTAATTGAAAGTTTTGTATAAATTTAGACTAATAGAATATGCAGACGTTTGTGTGTCATGAAAACGGTATGAATCACTAGTTTATGATATAATCTACTAGAGATTGCCTGTGTCTCCAAACGCGTAAAAATCTGTTCCCATTCCGGCTTCCCATGGGAACCTATTCCACGAATAAAAACAGAACTATGTGTTATTGCAGACTACAATCTATCCTTGTACCAAATTTCAGCCAGATTCGTTGAGCCATTAGAGCGTAATTGAGTAACAAGTATCCACAAACTTTCACATTTATAATATTAGTAGGAAGTAGGATGGTTAGCGAAGATAAGTAGAGTAAATACGCGCGCTAAAAAAACGCGTAATTTAATTTCATACCTCTTCTGCCTCTTTAGGCAAACTCCAGCAGTTTAATTTGATAAACCGCCAAATGCTACCGACGTCTAAAAGCGTCAACACATCCTGCCAGTGATTAAAATTGAAGGATAAAACTGTCAAAAAGGCAAGATCATACCTATCAAAGGTGTATCCAAACGTTTAATTCGTCTTATTTTAAAGATATTGTACCTAAATCTTTTAACTGATTTGAAATCTGCATGACTCACTGGTGACTTCACCGCAGCACCGAAGCAACGCACTCAATCCCAGATGTTCGCGACCAGTGGCAATATAAAAAATAGCATACAATATATAAGGAATACAACACCCCAACGTCAGCCGTTGGCCGTTGGCGTATGCCAGGCTTGATTACCTTGCCTGTTCAGAGAAACATTACACCCCGTTCCTCCACACATGTTCTCATGACTCACCCTCCGCGTTGCGACCATCGAGCTCAAAAGACCGTGAACACACTCAAACTCTTTACACCCATCACCCACATAACCGTGCAGGTCACAACCCAGAACAATCCCTGTGACCACGAAATATCTCGAAACATTTCCCAAAATTGGTTCCAGAATAAAAATAAATAGACTTCGCTATTACCGGTCAGTTGCAGCGAAGTTGAAAAGGTCAGTTGCCTGTAGACACTCCTCAGACAACAATTCCATCGATAAACACCCTCGCAACCATAATGATGATAGCAATAAGGAAAGGGAGCTTCGTTCCCGACA
Organism: Cybosia mesomella; assembly: GCA_946251805.1. Classification (NCBI taxonomy): domain Eukaryota; kingdom Metazoa; phylum Arthropoda; class Insecta; order Lepidoptera; family Erebidae; genus Cybosia; species Cybosia mesomella. Next base: position 366,083 of record OX276400.1, read on the forward strand.
CGGGGGCCTTGATGTCTCCACGCACTCATGAGAAAAAGGTCTTAACAGCCAGACAGACAGACAGACGGGAAACGACGTAATCCTATAAGGGTTTTTTCCTTTTAAGGAACAGAACCCTAAGGGTGAGCCTGTAAGGTGACAAACAAGCACCGGTCGAACCGATGGTAAGCGTTACCCTGGCTTATGAACACCTGAACAGAAATAGGAGAATAGAAAAAGGAAAGGACCTCGGTGTGGTCTCGAGCTCTCACGATCCGGACGAAATAGTTAAATATCTCCTCATTATACTTAGATATGTAGATACCTAGTGTCAAGGGCCAAGTTCGAGGTTTTCATGCTCGACTGGGGTGCGAAGTCCACCGGTCAGTCTGCGTAGCGACTAGTCCCCGCGTTTGCGCTGGGGCAAAAATCAAAATATCTGTCTGTAGCGGGTGAATTGGAGTGAAAGTTGATCGCAATGTTTTACCATTAGAATCCGCTCAAAAAGGTAAACACGGTATTAGTTAGGTAGGTACCATAAATAATCTTTAAATGCTTTCAATTGTTTATTTTCTAAATGTTTGTCAATTTATTTTAATGTCTGACTAGCCTTATTTCGTTTAGAAAATTAACAAAAATATGCTAAATTGTTTGTAACTTTGTGTTTTTAGAAAACAAAATGGTAATTAAAAACAAGCCCGTACCAATCGCGTAAGTATTTTCTTCAAGATCTTCAATAAGATTCCAAAATATTTGCCATTTGCATAAAAATCCCGTGGCCATGAGATGTGTCTACCTGCACCATAATTTCTTGTAAGAACGTTATCTCCCAAGTTATCAAAACTCGGTACCCATAGTAATTAGGTAGTGACCACAACGATTGCACCGAATCACCGGAGCGATTCCTAAAATTGCTGGGTTAGTACCACGAGTCATTTTCAAAATAGCTAAGAATCATGACCGTAAAATGGAGTATGTAGGTAGGTGCTAACTTACTTTCCAAACATTTTGTGATAAATGACATTAAATAAAAATCGGCGTGTAGTGAGAGTCCAATCGGCATTAAGAAGGTTGGTCATGCGCGGTGCACGTTCGCAGTCGACGGCTTGTCGCACGGGAGCGAGCGAGTCAGCCCGCAGAGGCCGCGCCGCCAGCTCGTGGCGCCGCCCGCCCCCAGCCGCCGCGCGCCCCCCGCGCCGTCGCCCCTCAGGTGAGCCCTCGCCCCCACTCGCCCTCGGCCGCCGCGCGCCGGCTCCGTCGACGTTATCTGTTGCTCTCGCAATCAATACAAATGTAGTGTGCTTTTGTTTTGATGAGCACGGGCTAACGTGGCTCAGTGGCGTGCATCGCGCTACAACGAACAATGCATTGTGTTGAGACAGTCGCTTTTCATCGAGTGTTAAAATTTTGATCTATTCGTGCCCGTGACAAATGTTCGTATATAGTCGTGGTAGGTGATTACAAATATTAACTTTAAGTATAGCTACCTATGGTCGTTAGTTAGGCGAGACAGGCCTCTGAAGTGATACAAACACACGCAACTTGTGTCCAGCCCAGCATTAATAACTGAATACGAGTATCGCCCACTGCCTACAACAGGCGTACAATATGCGTGATGCATAAGTGATGAAGATGTGTGTGTTGGTTACCCAGTTGCCAGGGCCACAGCCGTGCGAACGGTTGCAGCAGGCGCGAGGCGGGGGCTCGGTGCACCCCGATTTTGCTGGTCGATAACACCCGGCACCCACTCGTTACTTCCTAGTAGTGGGCTTTGTTTTAACGAATGATTGAATTAGGGAATTATAATTATATACTTATGTATCGACGATGAAGTGATCTTGAAATTCGCCGTGCGGTGCGCGACGTCTGTTTCGTTTTGAGCATGGAACAATTTATATTCCGTGGTTTTAAGGAAAAAGCGGAAAACTATTCAATTTCGTGAAGAATTAAAAGGACATTTCTAGTAAATTTAAATAGGAATAGAGTCTACGCGGAAAACTATTTAATTTCGTGAAGAATTAAAAGGACATTTCTAGTAAATTTAAATAGGAATAGAGTCTACACTTCGGTTGACGTTCTGGCACAGTCACAAACATTGCGCGAATACTCTGTGTGTATCTGAATTGATTAATATGTACGTACACTTTGGCCAGTCGTCCTATATTTTGTGCAGAACCTAACGACATGAGATGGGTGTCTAATGTACCTAGTTAGTTTGGTTCTGCCTTGTTTTAGCTACAACATATTTACTCGTAGGTAACTCATCTTGACCGAGCAACGAGATGTCAAGACTTCTAGGAACAGCTAACATCAGACTCCGCCATGCAAATCCAGTCAGGAAACCAAATCGAACTTAGTCAGCGTGTTATAATAATACATTGCTGATTATGTTCGATTACTTTAAAAAGTAGAACTTTGAGGTTGAGCGGTTGTTTGAGTATTTGTGTTTCGTCCGGCTAAGTAGGTGCCCGACAGCGTGGGGACTATTCAATAGCCTGTTGCACAATTTAATCACTTTACATAAATACATATAGTCACGCCTCTTCCTCATTGAGGTAGGCACAGACATAGTTCCACTTGCTACGATCCTGGCGCACGCCTTACGTGCTTCTACTTTCATACATACTCGGCGGCAGCGGATGCTGTTGACCTTGCCAGTGGCCTTTCCTTGCAACGTCCTCGACCAAATCAACATGCGCAATTTTAGCTTTGAAGCCTCGCAGCCTAGTCGCTCGTTGATGTCTCTCGTTTGAGGTCCCTGCAATTCAACCTCGTAGCTTCCCGTAGCCGCTCGTAGCGATACCGTATCCGGATACAAAGCAGATGTTTCGGCTAACGTAACTTCACATAGATTTTAGCACACCGCACTTGAACTTTGATTCAGTTCGCATAGTTTATAAGTCGGATTCGTGTGATTAATAATTATTGTAGAGACTGGTATAGAAAAGAAACGTCCAAGCAAATGAATCAATCTATTCAGAAGTCCATATATTATTGACGGCCTCTGTGGCGTAGCGGTAGTGCATTCGACTGCTACGACAGGGGGCGCGGCTGCGATGCCAGCTCAGTGTAACTATTTGTATGCCTGAATATGTCTATTTGCATTGGTTTGGGTGTTTCCATGTAAACTATGTATGTATTTACAAAAAAAAAGTATATGAGTATGTTTATCCGCATTCTGGAAGCCATAACACAAGCTACTTAAACTATGCTTACTTTGTGTCTAGACAGCGCTATGTGGAATGTCGTAGACTATTTATTTCTACGTGCTTGTGGCGGTCCTTTTGTGTATTTGGGAAAATAGAAATTAAAGATGTTATGTCGCACGGAAAGCATTGAGCGTGCAAACTGCTGCAGGCGGCCGTGTGCCAGACTGCGCCAGATTTTAGTGAACTCTGTGCTACCTCGATATAGCAGTCGAACCCGCAGCTGGCGAGCGCGCGGCGCCATCTAGCCGAACGATACCTGGACACTAGCGGACTTCCTATGTATCGGGCCCCCTCGGCGGAGCCCTACCGCGCGCGGAGCTGAGCCCGCCCCGCGCTGCCGGGGCCTCCCGGCGCGGCTGTGAGCCGGCCGCCCCGGGGCCTCGGCGCGCCATCCGCGGATGGCTCCGGCTGCCGATACCCGCTGGGCCTGCACCACATTTGTTTGTTTCCACCTGGCACATGCTGAACTGGAGACCCATTTGGTGCATTTGAGGAACACATTTATTATCGCGCTTCTTTGTGTGTGGATTGGAAGTTGTTTATTCTTTATGAAAAAATATGCTTCTAATCTCCAATGTATAATGTTATCTTATTTGCGTCTCCTTGCACCAATAAATGTTTCTTTCTTTCTTTCTAAATGAGGCCTGTGGTTCAGTCGCGGCGGTGGGCGTCCGACCTCACCGGTGCATCGTACTGCGCCATATTACGAACTGCTCGCGGTTTAGTCGGATAAGACAGGACGGCCGGAAGTCGTCGGATACGGTGGCCAGCAAATTGCTGCCGATCAGAATTAATAATAATGATATAAATGGTCCTACATACGGGTACATACGCGCCACTGGTCGTGTTTGGCTTTCCGACTAGTTGTTACTAGTACATATAAGGAGATCGAATCGGCGCGGTGTGAATTACGTAGGCACAAGTACAATTACCTATTTATTTTGTAAGTAAACTATAAACATATTCGTATACTATCGTATACTGATAAATATGTAGATAAGAAGTATAAGTATAAGAAGTAATAACGTAAAGACTATAGTATATGAACAAGCAGAGGCGGCGCGGCGGTGGGACTGTGGGAGAGAGTGCTGAAGTCGCTGTGTTGTTGCAGAAGCCGCGGCCGCGCGCCGCCGGGCCCGCCGGAGCGGTTCGCCGAAGTGATAGTGGTGCGGCCCACCACCGCCCCCGCCTCCTCGTCCAAGCCCAGTCGGTATGCTTCATCCTTCCATTTCGTACGCAGAGAAAGAAGGACATCGTTTGGAGAAGAATTGAGTTTGATTTTTTCATAGCTGCAAAAGGATGTAAACCTGAATACCTTGAAATAGGCTGAAATTTATTCATTGAAATAAGTTCTTAATCATATTTGTTTTTGTGAAGTAAGGAGGTAGTTCCGTATTTACGGGATCCGCAGGTTTTCCTATTTGCTTCTCGCTTAATTTCATGAATTAATCCCGGTAGGTGGTACTGCAATCCGAATCTAATAGTTTCTATTCTTGAACCAATTGTTTTAAGTTTTTGAATGGGTTCCTTTATGGTTCACATTCTCTATCGGACGCGGCAGGTGGCGCTGCAATCGGGTTCTAGGAGATAGCCGCTCAAGCGCTTCGACTCGTGTTCTGCGAAGGGTTTACGTGTTTTGATTGACCAACGGTAAATACGCTCTATATAATACCGTTTCGCAATTTTGCACTGATTAACCCACTTTTTATAGATTTATTTTTCAATTAATGCTTGTTACTTCTTGAGATGCTCGACGACTCTGCAATAATCCGCTCAAAGAGCTTGTACACCTCGTCGAGCAAAACGATCGGCCGGTAACCGGATGGCTGATCCGCCGGCCGCCCCGCCTTTCGGTACAGGACTAGTTTCCCCATCTTACACGCCTTTGGAAACTGGCCCTTTCGAGGCATGCGCTCAAGAGCGCCAACAGTCGAGGCCCTAATTTCTCAAGGGCCAGGACCAATGCTCGGCCTGGAATACCGTCGGGTCCGGGGGCAGTGCTTTTCCGAGCTTTAAGCCGGAGCACTGCTGCCCCTAGCGCACCCCCCCTGACTTCGGGCACTTCGTGCTCGCTATTATCAGCGTCAGGCGCCTGAGGTGGAGCCATACGCGGAGGAATACGATCCTCCGCTCTCGCTGGGAGGCTCTGACTGGAGGCGCGATTATATCGTATCTTATATAATTATACACGTATAAATATGGTATGTTTTATGAGTTATAATGAAGTAAAAAAATGTTACTTAAAATTTGATGTATATATGTAGGTAATCTCAAACCTAGATGTATACTAGCTGTACCCGCGACTCCGTCCGCGTGGACTTCCAAATTGTGAATCTAAACCATCCTCGAATCCCCTTGAACTCACACAAAAAATTTCATCAAAATCGGTCCAGCCGTCTAGGAGGAGTTCAGTGACATACACACGCACACAAGAAATATATATATAAAGATTTTTTTATTATCAAACTCTCTATTTGCATGCTAATAATTTTTTTGAGTTACAGCCAAAAAAATATTTACAGACCTTTTTTCACATAGGAATACATGAACCAATAGTGCATGTTTAAGTTTAAGTAGTTAAATAGTTATAATTTGCAGAGGACAAACTTAATGTTCTGTAGGTATGTTTTGTTTATAATTTTATGAAAGGGTTAAGAGCTAAGGTGGGTAAAGTAGACTAGAATTTGTTAAGCGACTTCTTTAGTTGCCTGTACTAAGTTAAACTTATCTAAAAAACAGAATTTGTATATATTCACTAGCTGATGCCCGCGATTCCGCCCGCACGGAGGTTGGTTATCGTTTTTGGTCACATGGCCCATTCTACTTAATCAATTGCAATCAAACAAACGGCAGATTTTAAGTCTGACCAAAACCACATCCAAATCCATTCAGTAGTTTTTGCTACCATCGTGAATTTTTGCTTCCATCGTCAACAAACAGACAAACATGCAAGAATTCCGAAAAATAATATTTTTGTTTCTAGAATCGTTCATTTACTTAACATAACCCAAGTTATTTTGAAATTTCTCCAATACATAACTAATTTACAATTTAAGAATAGTAAGATGTGAAATCTTCATTATTTGCCAACAAAATTCCAGATTCCAGATAAACTGCAGCGTCTCTTGCATACTTACTTTGTTTTACCAACTTTTTATAATTTATAGTCATTATACATAGTTGTTGTAGTTATATATTATTGTTGGTGGCTGCGCTCCTCCGCAACCAGTCGCGCGATCTTGGCCTAATGTACCACGGTGATAGTGTGGACACTGAGCAGTGTTTTGAAGCGAGGTGGTTCATGTCCGATGTACCATTGAGGAATAATCACCGAAAAACACTTTCACGAGCGCGCGGCCTTAGCTAAGCGCGCGACCGTAGTGAGACGTCTTATTATCAAGTAAGAGTCCTGCTAGCTCAACTCTATTTATTTCAGTCGCACTCTGCACTGAATTCCTATATAAAAATATAATTGAGGAGCGTGGGAACAAAAGCCTTACATCACATTTGTTTTTTGTGGTTGTGGTTGGTTTTGTTGAGTTTTTAGTACGATTATGTATTTATCGGTTCACATTCAGATCGGGTATTTCGCGGACGGATTAGAGCGGATTTATCAGTTTTCGATCAGGGTTACATTAACCATTGTTTACGCCGCAACGCACCGTTTGCACTAGCGGCGATGATGTGGTCTGCCCGGTATCTTCTTCGATAGCCCCGATTTGTGCCGACTATTAGACGACTAGATATTCATACCTAAATAAAAAAATGACTGGCCCCTGATTCATTTGGACTGTAACATAGCATAAAGACAGTGTTTAGTTCCCGACACCGACACAGTGCTTCGATTCACTATAAAACCGCACCGCGCATGGGTTTTCATAAACAAAACACAATCGATGCAATTCTAATTTCTTTGTGTTTTGCTTGTCATCATCATCATCATCATCAACCTATGCTAGTCCACTGCTTGACATAGGTCTCCCCTAATGATCACCACAGCGCCCTGTCTTCAGCTTGTGGTGCAAAATAATTATCAATCTGAAATCATTGTTTATAGAATCATTTATAAGCTATAAGTATATATTTATTGCATCTGCAAAAAAAGAAAGCTATTCTAAGTCGTTACTAATCTGCAAAAATGTACAAAAGCCAGCCGGTGGAGCAAGCGCGATTTCGTAGACGATATTCAACTGTCGACCATATTCAGGGCGAGCGTAATAGAGGAATATAAGCAATTTCAAAGGCCTCTTCACTCAGCCTTTATAGACTACCAACAATCTATTGACTCCTTTTCACACATCCCAATATGGGAGACATTGCAGACAAACGAAATCGATTAAACGTTTTGTAACGTTTTAAAAACACATTTATGAGAGGAGTACAAGTAGAGACAGCCTTGACAAAAGTGGGCCGGAAATTAAAATTAAGAGGTGGACTACAAGGCGAACCATGATCCCTAAGCTCTGTAGGCCGTGCTAGAGACCATATTTAAAAGACTTTGCTGGATTGATCTTGGTATTAAAATAAATAGCAAATTTCGCAGCCATTATATTATTCTCAGAATCAAGTGTACAACTAGAACAAATGAGATGAAACGCACGCGACGGACTAGAGATGAACCTGCAGAAAACTAAATTGATGACCAATTCTTTAAAACCCCTAATAAAGGTAGGAAACAAAAATCTTGAATATGTAGACACCTATATGGAAAACACGTATCATTTCACCGAAACAACAACTTTGAAAAATAAATATAACACGGCAAATCCTGGGGTCATAGAGAAATAGTGAAAGAATTGATTTTGATTTTAATTTCGATTTTAATTTTAATTGTAATTTTGATTTTAACTTGGTTTGATTCGTTTGACATTGATTTGTTTGAATTCGATATGTATTCGTTTAATTTTTTTTTTATCTTTAGCTGTTCTATATAATTATTGAATTTGCTCACAATGTGTACATTGTGAGCAAATTCAATAATTAATTGAAATAAAACTATTTTTAACGGATTCTATCGCGGTTTATTTGATGTTATTTTATATTTTACATTGAACCCCTAATAATACTTTGAGCCATACTGTGTATAGGAAAAAGACCCATACTGATAGGTACTTAAACGGTGAATCTCACCACCACCCTAAACAGTTAGCTTCCGTGGGAATGTCTTTGTTTCAGAGAGCCCGTGGGATCTGTGACAAGAAACACCTGGACGCTGAGCTACAACATGTCAAACAAGTTCTGTATGACAACAAGCTCAAACAACCGCGCATCAGTCACAGATCCCGAGAAAAGCCAGCCACTGTCGAGCGCCAGCCTGCAGTCCTACCATACATACGAGGGGTCACTGACAAGATTGGCTACATCTTGAAGCGAGCTTCAATTAACACATACTACAAGCCGCCAACGAAGATATGTCAATTTTTACCATCTGTCAAGTGCCAATTGCCTCTACAAGATGCAGGGGTCTATAAAATAGATTGTGACTGTGGGCTCTCTTATATTGGTCAAACCAAACGAAGCATTGGCACTCGCGTCAAAGAACACATAGCTGACATAAAACACCAACGCTCAAAAAAGTCTGCTGTATGTGAACACGTGCAACAGGGGACCAAACATTACTTAAGGTTTGATAAACCACAGATACTCGCCAAAGAAAGTCGATTCCTACCTAGGATGCTCCGCGAAGCTATTGAAATTAATAAACATCCTAATTTTAATAGAGAAGATGGTTGGAATGTACCACCAGCTTGGGACCCAGTCATTCACTTAATTAATTCCAAGAAAAAACAAAATACAACAAGACTTCATGACACTGTGAGCTCATTCTGCGTAAATAGTAACACCAACAATTCAACATAGTTCGGGTACTTTGAGATAACTTTCACTTCAAACTTTAAGACAACAACCATCTTTAGTCTCCCCGTGACCATGGCTGCTGAAAAGCAACCGAAACGTCGGGTTCAATGTAAAATATAAAATAACATCAAATAAACCGCGATAGAATCCGTTAAAAATAGTTTTATTTCAATGTGTAACATTCGCGTAAACTTCCGTTCAATAATTAAACCATCAATTTTAGATATAACTCATAATATTCGTATTTATTACTATTTCATCGACATGATTGCATTATAATTAATTACTTGACATTAATTTACATTTAAATTTGACATTATGCACCATTGTGACAAATTAATTGATTACTATTTTAAAATCTTTTCTTGTGACGTTTGTGTATTTTATGAGGTTTTTTTTTTGTGTTTATGTGGAGTGATCGAGATCGAGGTTTAATACCTAATAAAACGGGCCGATTTGAGCCTTGAACTCGATCAAAATTGGCTGCCTTAATAAAAGGTTAAACAACCAAATAGATGGATCGTTTATGTAATTATAGCATAGTATTGTTGTATTAACCAATGGCTGTCCTAATAAATAAATAAATAAATAAAATAAATAAATAAAAGAAGACATGCCAGTTTCTTTGAAAAAGAAAGATTGGATAGTGGTCTCCTTTCCTGTTCAACATATGGCTCACAAACCTGGACATAAACAAAGAGGCGAAAGAAAAAAAAACAGACTATGTCAAGCAGCCACGGAAAGATCCACCCTAGGAATTCGCAAAATACAGAAAATACGCCACACCACCGCACGAGAGAAAACTGAACAAATATATTTCCTCTGAGATTCTGACTCTGAGATTTAGGTGGAAGTGGGCAGCACATCTCGTTAGGGCTATTGGAGCTCGGTGCACGAGTCGTGCCGTTGTATGGAGTGGACCCGAGGGACAGAGAAAACGGGGAAGACCATCAAGAAGATCGGTCGACGACATAAAGACGTAGCAGGAGTAGACTAGCAAACAAGAGCGAGAGACCCAAAGCAATGGATAGAAATGGAGGAGGCCTTTACCCTACAGAGGGGTCTCATTCCTGAAACATTAATCAAATTTAAATAATTTCAATTAACATGATGAACTTAAATATAGGTACATTAATTCGGTTACTAATATTCTCAAAAAAAAAAAATTATCACTGTTTATCGTAAAAAGTTTTATATTGTTTAATGAAGTATTTGTTTCTTCGATTGCTTGTAAAGAATTCAATACAACATTATACTTACTACGACATTTAATTCGCTGTTCTTTGATATAAAACGTAACCACAGTACAACACCACTTAAGTAGGTACGTCATTCAAGTGTGGTTCATAATTTATTTTTCTACGATCCCGATCGTACGTTGGTTGACACTTGAACTCCCTAGTGTCGTTACTCTACAATGGACTAAATCCCACTTCATAATGTTTTCAGCATGATATAATAGTCATATTTGCTCTTTACTACACAGTCTGTCCGAGGCCACAAGCGTTACCCGAATCGTTAGGCTGACCGTTGTTGAATGTTGACTGGAGTAACGGGTGTTGCCCAAAACGCTTGAGCGGTTATTTATTATTATTTACTGAGCAATTTCGTTCAATGGGTTCTTGTATGAGACCCGGTAGCTGGCGCTGGATTGGATTCTAGAAGGACTAGCAGCGCCCGGGAATTCCCGTTCCTTTGAGTTTCTCGTTTGTATTCCGATTTTGCGGAATGACATCAGCCTGAACTGTAGCTTCTCGCTGTAGGACCATGTAGTTGCTTCCTCATTTTATTCACTGACGGTAAATGATCTCACTTGAAGACTTAACTCCTATTGGTAGTATAGGTACATACCTACGTACTGTTTATAAATCGATGACCATAGGAGTATCCTGCTATTAGGGGTAGTTCTTATGTAATTGATTCGTTCTCATGTACTTGTTTGTACCCAGACTGGTACGGGAACGAGTTCTAGCACCGGACGACGTAATCGACCTCGGCGCGCCGCGACTGCGAGCAGCCCTGGCCGCGGGGCCTCGCTCGGCGCGACCGCCGCCCCAGCGCCCGTCCTACGTCCCCAACCCACGCCTGTGAGTCACAGTTGGACGTCCGAGGGTCGGCTTGTGCAGCGAAATCGAGCCTCAATACCTCATCGCCCGGCAGGTACCCCGGGCCCGAGCGCGCCAAGCCGAAAGCTCCGCTGAAGCGAGTGGACAGCCGCGGCGGCGGAGAGGGGCGCGGGCGGCGGCGCAAGCGCGCGTTCCGGCGCGTGGTGCCCAACCCGCGCCTGTACCAGCCGGCGCCGCCCGCCGCCCGGCGCGCGCCGCCGCCGGCGCAGCCGCGCGCCGCGTGGGCCCCGCCCGTGCCGGCGGCGCGCCTCGATACTGCGTCGCACGTCGCGCTGCACTTCAGCGAGCAGCGCCGCGGGCCGCGCCCCGGGCCGCCGGCGCCCCACGCGTCCGCGGCGCCGCCGCTCGTGGTGACCCTGCCGCCGGTGTCCGCCGCCGCGCAGCGCTACCGACCGGCCAGCGCGCACTTCCAACTGCGCTCACTGGACACGGAGTCCGGAGAGTCAACGCCGGTGGTCGCGCGGCTGGGCCTGCCCGCCGCCGTACCGAAAATGGACGCAGGAAACAGGAAATCGACCAGTCCGGAGGACTGCTCCGACGGAAACGAGACCTTATCAGCGCCGAGCGAGTTCTTGGCAGAGGTAAACCTGCACGAATACCAAACAAACTGAAACCATGCCAGGACTCTTAGTCGGATGCTTCATTAGACAGTGTCCACATAAGGAACTGTTAAGACTTTTTATGATTACGCCTTGTTTCAGTTCCTGTCCGCTATAATGCGCCGCCAGTACGCGGAGGCGCTCAAGTACTGCCGTCTCATCCTGCAGTACGAGCCCCACAACACCACCGCGCGTGGCTTCTACCCGCTGTTGCAGCAAAAAGTACTGGCCCAAAAACGATCAGGTACCAGGACCATATTTTGTTGTCTACCACTTATTCGTTTTATTTGTCTACTGTCCCAAAATTTATAAGGCAGTGTTTGCTGGCTGTGTTTCAAATGTCAAATGTGGTGATGGACAGTATGTTTGACATACTAACATCTGTGATGGGGGCTAACCATGACCGCTTAATAGCAATTTAATTGCAGATCTAAACTGAATAGTTTCGAACTCATTCCATGACTTCGTATTATGTCGTTCAGTTTCGTGTTCCAAATGTTCCAAATGTCAACAAACGAACCAAACACGAACGCGTTTCAGTTTACAAACTTGTATAGAATTGCTCCGAGACTGAACTGTTTATAAGTCATCATGGTAAGGTCCCAGAAAGAAGTACACGTCTATATTCATAGGTATAACTTGTGACTTAAAATGATGATGAACACTTACAAGTACTTTTGTCTATGATCCAATCAAATAGCAATAGTAGATTGTGAGTGTGGAAAGAACTTTCCAGACGGTAGTGTAACGCGATACCTTACTGTCGTTGCAGACGTGGAGTGTCCATGCGGTAGCTCCAGCGAGGAGGCCAGCGCTCCTGCTGCAGACCCACCTGGTCTCACGTCACAAGGCAACAACCATGTACGTATCAGACTCTGTGCATCCATTAACTATAGTCTTAACCGACGCTCAATATTTACGGGAAACGAGTAGAGACTATATTGGGTATACTATATTGTGGAACCAAATTTTAGCGGACTAACATACAGCAAGCTTTTTTCTGATTATCCTGGCAAAAATGGATACGCAGCTTTTTACGTATATCCATCTCAATTCAGTCTGTCCCGTTGTCACATTCGCGTGTCGGCAGGAGAAGATGGAGCAGGGCGGGGACTCCTCGGAGGAGTCCGAGGGGGAGGAGGGCGGCGCGACGCACTCGTACTCGCACTCGGGCGACTCGTGTCGCTCGCAGTCGTCGCTGGAGCTGGACTCGTCCGAGGCGCCGGGGCACTCGTCGCCGTCGCTGTCGCTGTCGCGCCGCACGGGCCGCTCGGGCCGCTCGGGCCGCTCGGGCCGCTCGGCGCGCTCGCAGCACACCGAGCGCTCCGACAGCGCGTCGGCCGGCGCCTGGGAGAGCACGGCCAGCGCCTCGCGCTCCGACACCGACGACAACGGCAACGCGCCGGCCGCGCCGCCCGCGCCGGCCGCGCCGCCCTGCGCCGGCGACCTGGCCAACGACAACGCGCCCGCCGCCGAGCCCGCCAGCCAGCCGCGCCGCCAGGTACGTGGCGCCCCCGGGCGGGGCGGCGGGGCGGCGGGGCAGGGCGCCGCGCCGGCCGCGAGCGCCCAGTGAGCACCCCTCTTGTTGCAGGCCGAGGCGACGGCGCTGCAGCGCCTGCGCGCGCAGTTCACCTGCTCCATTAAGTGAGCCGCCGCGCCGCCGGCGCCGCAAGCATATCCGTAGCAGCTAGTAGGTGTCGTGTACCCCCTGTCACCTGTGTCGTGTGGAGCCGCCGTCCTTGTGTCGATGCTCCGTCTACTGTATCTTGTTATTAATAATTTATTCTTAATCGTCCCTTTTTATGAAGCCCCGGGCCCCATCGCGGCCTCCGGTAATGAGTGTGAAAGTGCTCAATCGATCGACTGATCGCCGTCCCCACATATCTATTAAACTAGGACGGCTTTGAAGCACATAACATGAGTAAATGACTCAAAATGCCCGCAACAAAAATTGTACTCCCCAGTGAACGAATCTAATTAAAATAACAATAGATGTGAACCTCTGGCCTAGCGCTCGCCGGCCGCCGCCGCCGCCGCGCCTGCGCAGCAGCTGCCGCGGGCTGGGGGGCTGGAGGGGGGTGGGGACACGGTCGCGACGTGTCGTTCCGTATGAGCTGAGTGTAACGAGAAGACTGAATGAAGTGTCGACTACTGAGTAGTAGAGTTTATCACTATAGCGACTATCCCTTAGGCCTCTGAAGAACCGCCGCACACGCACGTGTGGAGTGCGCGGCGATAGAAAATTATTATACTGTATCTACTTGGATTATATTATATATTCTCTGTTTGTATGGAAATATAAAATTGTTAAAAATGAGTACGCACTTCTTTTATTTCATCAATACCTGTTTGTTTAGTAGGACTTTATTGTGTACTGATAGAGGAGAGTGTCTTCCAAGCAGCCAGTACATTTTCTGGTAGCTAGCGTATTTTCAATTCCGATCTCTTTTTCTTGACGTGTGCTTTCCAGCGCAGCTTAGCGTCAAGTGTCATACCCTAGGTATTTAGCTGTATTAGCGTATGGAACTTGTTGGCCATTAATAAATACAGGAAAATGTTGTGCTCTTTTATTTGTGAAGTCAACGTGAATTGACTTGCTTTCATTTAGCTTAATTCTCCATTTTTTAGTCCAGGTAAGAACTTGGTTAACTGCTATTTGGACTTTTTCAACAGCCTCTTCGTGATTATTACGTATAATAGCCGTGTCATCGGCAAAAGTGGCAATATGATTATTTTCCGTAACTGGGATATCACTGGTGTACAGTAGGTATAGGATTGGACCTAATACATCCCTGTGGTACCCCAGCTTTGATGGGCCTTATTTCTGAGAATGCGTCTTCGTGTCGAATGCGAAATACTCTGTTTAGTATGTATGATTCGAGAATGTCCGCAAACTGTCGGTAACCTAAGCTTTAGTTTGTGTATGAGGCTGTCGTGCCAGACTTTATCGAAAGCTTGTGCTACATCAAGGAATATGGTAGAGCACACTTTCTTTTCTTCTATAGCTGTTTCGATTATATATTGGATATCCTGTGGACCTGATCAATAGTTGAATGTTTTTCTCTGAAGCCAAACTGGTGATCAGGTATAAGATTATTATTTTCTATGACAGGTTTAAGTCTTTTTAATAATAGTTTCTCAAATAGTTTTGCTATTATTGGCAGTAAAGAGATTGGTCTATATGAAGTTGGTTCTTGTGGTGGCTTGCCAGGTTTTGCTTTCATGATTATTTCAGCTACTTTCCACAGATCAGGTACATACTTTAATCTAAATGCAGCATTTATAAGAGTTGTCAGTTTTACAATCGCTTTGCGATTTAAATTCTGTAGGATTTCACCTGTTATAAGATCGTAACCAGTCGATTTTTGGTGTTCATATGGGATCTAATCGTATTTAACACTTCCTTTGGTGTGACGGGCTTTATTCCTGAACTTTCGTTCTGTAATTTTGGTGGGAAATTAATATTTTCAGCGGAGTTCGATGATTCAATGTTAGGTTGAAATATCAACTCTAAATACTGAGCGAACCTGTCAGCTTTTTGTTGGTTACTAATAGCAATAGCCCATTTCCCATTTTCTTCTCTTATAGGAGGAATTTGTGAAATGGGTCTTTTAATATTTTTGGTCACTTTACATAATGAGTTATCTGACTTACAGTCAGTAGTTAATTGACGTAAATAGTTATTTGTTAATGAGTTGTTATAGTTTATTATTTCTCTTTTGAGACGTTTAGTCATGTTGTTAAGCTCAGTTTTGTCTTGAGGGCTTCTGTTTAGGTGCCATCTTCTCCGCTGCCTTCGTTTTAACATAATAAGATTGTACGATGTAACCGTACACTGTCTGTCGACTAAGCATTTTTACCTTAGTTGGCAGTAATTTCTTAACAATGAATTTAGTACTCGATTAACGGCCATCGCGTGTGCTCCCTCGCTCCTTTGTAATCATTATTTGGTCCGAGGAATAAATAGATAATTTTAATTCTATAATCTGCCGTATTCTTTACTACCGACTAGCAAACCCTTTACATGGTCCTTCGAAGCCATCGGCCGAGATCTCGCGAGTTCTAGTTTCGTTGTTTTTTCGGGAGTGACGTAGGAATTAGGTACTTGTGAGTGAATCGGTTAAGTGAACTAGCATTGAACTACAGTGTCACATGGAAAGTTAAAAAGTGGTTTCGTAGTTGACTAAGCGTACAGAAACGAAATCCTAGCAGCGAATACTTTCACCGTCATCTGTGATTCTTCAGCGTCTCAGGCACGAGACAATCAGCAGCTTTAGCAACAGCAAGTCGGTACATAGCGAGAGCTCCGTTACCCAGCAGCAGCTTCGCTATTCAGCAGCGTTACCGCTATCCAGCAGCAGCATCGCTATCAAGCAGTAGCACTAGCATCTAGCGGTAGGGCGGGAGCTCCAGCACACAGCAGCAAGGACTTTAGTGTCCAGTTTCAGCTTCAAAGCGGCTATAGCAGCCACCTACAAGTAAGGTCTTTCCTTTTTACCTAAGTAGCTATTCATCAGCAAAATGGAGGAACTTTACAGCCAGCAATGTGAACTCAGCGAGTTGATAAAGAAAATCCCTATCAACATCAAAAATGACAGCGCCGAAAGAAAAACAGATGATTACTTTAATAGGCGATTAGAGTTGTTAGAAAGGTATTGGTCGGATTTTCAAAATAACCACTTAAGTATTTGTGAATATAAGGTCAAAGATCACCCCTATTTTTCAAATAATATGCATGAAGAGGTAAGTAAGGTATATACAGCAGCAAAAGGATTCATCAAGGAACAGCAGCAGCAGCGACTGCGGTTCGTGAGTGATCCAACTCCGTCAAGACCCACTAGGAGTCCTCAACCACCACTTAAGCAACCTGAGGTGGCGAATGAAGACGAATCATCTGGTTATGAGCGGAAATCAAGACCTAGCATACTTCGTGCAATGGAATCACGGGGCTGTAGAAGCCAATGGGACGATATGATTCGCAAGCAAGCGGTGAATTTTAAGGCCTTCAAGAGAACTATCGCACTTATCGATGTAGACTCCATGTCCGAAAAATGGGAAATGGTTGACGCTTTAAAAACGCTCGAAGCACGCTGGTCAAAGATCGACTCTCTTCACTGGGAGTTAGACGGCGAATTGAGTGGAGAGGACGATGAGTATGAAGCAGTGTATACTCAGCACGAGCGATCATATACCAGGTTGAAGTTAACTATCAACAAAAAGCTCTCAAGCATATCCCACAGAGAACACTCTGCTCCTAAAATGGAAATACCTGAGTTTTCAGGACGATTTCAGAATTGGTCATCGTTTAAGGACCTATTCACTGAAGTTATCCACAATAACCCTCACTTTTCTAAAGCTCAAAAGATGCAATTTTTGAAGGGAAAAGTGGTAGGAGAAGCCGGAAAACTTGTACATCATCTCGCCATCAGTAGCGAAAACTACGATGCCTGTTGGGAAATTCTCAACTATCGATACAATAACGAAAGGCTTATATTTATATCTTTAATGAATAACCTATTAGGCCTACCCAATACTCAGCAGCGATCGTTTAGCCATATCAAAAAATTGCACGACGTAACCTTAGAAAGCATATATGCTATACGGAATTTGGGGATAGACATCAGCACCTGGGATCCGATTCTCATATATTTACTGTCTCAGAAGCTAGACAGCGAAACTTACGACGATTACAACGATTCCCTGAAAAATAAGAAGCAACAACCTGTATTGCAAGATTTTTTGCGATATCTAGAGAGCAAATTCACTGGTTGGGAAACATCTCGTCGCAAGCTAGACCAAGTGACAGCCAAATCTAACAATCAGCAATCATCGAGTCGTTCCCTTCAAAATGCAAACCCAAACCGTTCTAATAATAATTTCGACCGCAGGTTTAACAAACAAGAATCTTATTCCAAAGCCTTATACGTGTCGACGATCAAATGTCAATTTTGCGGTAAACAAC
Organism: Cybosia mesomella; assembly: GCA_946251805.1. Classification (NCBI taxonomy): domain Eukaryota; kingdom Metazoa; phylum Arthropoda; class Insecta; order Lepidoptera; family Erebidae; genus Cybosia; species Cybosia mesomella. The sequence goes on from OX276400.1 coordinate 383,814, forward strand.
ATGCCCTGTATAATTGCGAAAGTTTTCTACAATTGCAAAACGAAGCTAAATTAAATACTATAGCAAAAATGAAATTATGCAAAAATTGTTTATTCGATCACAATGGCCAGCAGTGCATTTCCACAAGGCGATGTCGCAAATGCGCAGGAAATCACCACTCGGTTTTACATGACGCATGCTTGAAAAATAAGTCACAATCGAATACTGCAGCAACGACATTAAGCGAGTCAAATTTAACTGAGGAAAATGTACCGATAACAGCGCATGTCTCACAAGACGGTCCTGCTACTAACGAGGTCTTGTTAGCCACAGCCTTAGTTAAAGTAGCAGCAATAGATGGATCCTATCACATATTAAGAGCCCTAGTAGATCCAGGATCGCAAGTCTCCGTGATAAAGGAGAGTGCAGCAAAAAAATTAGGCCTACAACGAACAAAATTCAACGGGTTAATCGTTGGTATAGGAGAGAATGAAAACAACTGTAATGGTGTGGGCACACTGAACTGCTTTTCCACATGCAAAGATTTTTCGTTCGTTACGGATGTACTCGTTATGAATAACGTGCTTAGAAATATCCCACTTAAATCCTTGGACGCATCGAAGTGGTCGTATTTGAGCAATCTGATTTTAGCTGATCCTTACTTTGACCGTAGCCGTCCAGTGGACTTACTATTAAGCGCTCAAGTTTACAGTATGATATTATTGGGAGGACTGATAAAAGGAGAAAGCTTGCAACCAGTATTACAAGAAACACAGCTTGGTTGGATTATATTCGGCGGCGGTGAAGTGCCGTCTTATCAATGTAACGTAGTCGTCAACGATACCCAGAACATACAGCGATTCTGGGAGATTGAGGATATTAGCGAAAAATCTAGCTTATCAGCTGAAGATCAGCAATGTGTTGACTTCTATTCAGCAACCACAAAACGTCAAGAGGACGGGCGATACAAAGTAAGATTGCCATTGAAACCGGATATAAATGAAAATTTAGGTTCGTCTAAGGAAATGGCAATAGCACAGTTCCAAACTTTGGAACTAAAATTTAATAAACAGCCAATTTTAGCGGAAAAATATAAAGCGTTCATATATGAATACATAGCCTTAGGACACATGGTGCCGAGTTACAGCAACAATAACAATCGGTTATCATGTTACCTACCGCATCACGCCGTGCAGCGAGCGGAATCCACTACGACAAAGTTACGCGTGGTATTTAACGCGTCAGCAAGGACGTCTAGTGGATATAGCTTGAATGATCTTATGTTTAAAGGTCCTAATTTACAGCAGGATCTTCAGGAATTAGTACTGAAATGGCGTCAGTATCGGTATGCCTTTACATCTGATATTGAAAAAATGTATAGGCAAATCATGGTGTGCGAAGACCAGCAACAATATCAGCAAATTATATGGAGAGATAACCAGGATGAGCAGCTGCAAACATATAAACTCACTACCGTAACGTACGGTACTAAGCCAGGATCTTTCCTAGCTATGATGACTCTTAAGCAGTTGGCTTCAGATGAGCGATCGAACTTCCCGGTGGCTGCTAAGGTCTTAGAAAGCTCATGTTACATGGATGACATACTGCACGGATCTAACACTATTGTAGAAGGACAGCAGGTCATCGAAGATTTGAACAAACTATTAAGAACAGGAGGTTTTACTTTGCAGAAGTGGTGTTCAAACCACCCGGATCTTCTTAAGAATATAGAAAACAACAACAGCCCGGCCGGAGTCACTTTTAACTTCAAATCCGAAAGTACGTCTAAAACATTAGGCCTACATTGGAATTCTAACACCGATAAATTTACTTTTAAATACAACACAGCTAATCTAAACGTCAAAATTACCAAGCGACTACGTTTATCTGAGATAGCTAAAGTATTCGACCCGTTAGGATGGTTGTCACCCGTAACTACGAAATTAAAGCTAATATTTCAGAATCTATGGTTGAACCAAATGACTTGGGATGAAGAAGTTCCGGAAAGCATAAAAAAGGAATGGGGGGCAATAAGTGAAGACATGGCGTATATTAATCAATGTGAAATACCGCGCTGGATAGGATGTCAGCCCAACGAGGTCATTGAACTCCACGGATATTGTGATGCATCCGTCAAAGCTTACGCAGCGGTTATTTATGCATGTCAGCGGAAGAAAAGTGAGCAATCTATAAACCTAGTTGTTGCCAAGGCGCGACTAGCACCTGTATCCAAAAGCATCTCCTTGCCAAGATTAGAGTTGAGTGGAGCTTTATTGTTAGCGAAGTTAATGACTAAGGTCATAAATAGTTTAAGCGGTCAAATTATACGCATTTACGGATGGACGGATTCGATGGTGGTTTTAGGATGGCTACAGGGCGACCCAGGTCGCTGCAAACCGTTCGTTGCAAACAGAACGAAAATTATAACAGAGATAATGAAACCCGGCTGCTGGCGATATGTTACATCTAAGGACAACGCAGCGGACCCAGCTAGCAGGGGAATCTCAGCTTCTCAACTGATAAATCAAACTCTATGGTGGCACGGGCCACTGTCATTAAAATCTTTTCGTGAAACGGATTCCGAGATCACTATTTATACTACTGATCAAGAGACAAAAACAAAGTTTTCTGCAAGCACAGCGAATTCCGTTCAACAAACTGGCGCGGATAGCATTATCGAAAAGCTGTTATTGAAACACAGCACGTTCCGCAAGGTAACTAACATTTTAGCTTGGTTATTGCGAGCGATTAAAACGATAATATTTACTAAAAACAAAAACAAGTGTCGTCGTCTGCCCGAATTTCTAACCTTATGCGAATTGAAAAGGGCAAATTTACTTATAATAAAGTATGTACAGAGAGCTGAGTTTTCTGAAGAAATCAATGTATTAAGGAATCATAATACACTACGTAGCAAAAGCAATTTATTAAAATTGAACCCGTTCCTTGATCAGGACGGCATTTTACGAGTTGGCGGCCGTTTAAGTAAATCACATATGAGTATGGAAATGAAACATCCTGCGATATTACCTTATCAATCTAGATTAACCACTTTATTAATACAGCAAGCTCATCAATTAACATTTCATGGTGGACCTAGGTTAACTTTATTTTATCTCAGACAGAAATACTGGATAATCGGTGGCGGCAAGGCTGTTAGGAAAGAAGTGAGAAACTGTGTTACTTGTAGAAAACATGATCCAAAATTACATACTCAATTAATGGGAGACTTACCTGAAGCTAGAAGCAACCCTGCCCCCCCCTTCTATCACACCGGGGTGGATTACACCGGTTACGTCGAGGTAAAATGCAACAAGGGACGAGGTATTAAGACAACAAAGGGGTACATTGCATTGTTCATTTGTATGGCAACCAAAGCTATACATTTAGAGCTTGTATCCGACCTAAGCAGTTCTGGATTTTTAGCAGCGCTACGTCGAATGGCAGCTAGAAGAGGAGCGCCTCGGCATATTTATAGTGATAATGGGACGAATTTCGTCGGAGCGAATAGAATGTTAGAAGAGAGTTATCACGATTTCAAGAGCTCATACGACTCAAAATTTTTTACTGAGTTGGCGGAGTTAAACATCGAATGGCATTTTAATGCCCCATCCTGGCCCAGCGGTGGGGGTTACTGGGAAAGAGCCGTAAGGAGCTTAAAACATCATCTTAAGCGAATTCTTGGAGTCCAGAAGCTAACTTACGAAGAATTCACCACTATTTTAGCACAAGTGGAGGCCTGTCTGAACAGTAGGCCACTATGTGCACTATCCGAAAATATAGAGGACTTGAACGTGCTCACTCCGGCTCATTTTCTGATAGGCAGAAGTGGGACGGATATAATAAACTTGAGAAAAGACGCTTTCTTTACAATGTCCTTTCTTGAGCTCCAATTGTGTTTGCATAACGAAAATTCATATCTTTGCCAAATCAATAAACCTATAAATCGTTTAAACATTGAAGAAAAATTCTGCAAAGTGGACAGTAAACTGAAACAATGCATTGTTATTAAATCTACATGTCAAGACACCTGGCAACAATTAAACGTACAATCTAGGTACCTTTATTTTTGTTGTAAGAGTTGCGCCGTGAGAATCATATGTCAAGATCAAGTTTCTTTTAAACATATGACTGGAGCCGGTATCATTGACCTGGACTTTAAATGTGTAATAAAAGGGAAGGATTTCACCTTGTACTCCCATGCTAATTTAGCCAATAGCATTCGAATAAAATCTGACCTTCCAGTCCCACAGATAGATGAACTAAACCACATAGTTAACATCTCAGTAAGCCACTACCCGGACTACACAGACGCATTGAATACCTCATTAGCTGATTTAGAAGAACGAATAACGCAATTGAAATCCGCCAATACTAACACGGATGACACTCTATCTTCCCATGACGTTCATCAATACGTTGTCTGCTACGGATTACTAGCGGTAGCGGCTATTTTAGCAGCATGGTTCCTGTGGAGAAGGAGGCGAGCAGTTTCTTCATTGCATATATCTACAGATGTGCCTAGTGTAGTGTTTTCGCGAAAGCAGAGCACGGCTGATCGTCAGCCTGAAGTGAATATAAGTGAAAATACCCAGCGCAAACGGGATAAAGCCACATCACCCACTATAATTAAAAAATGTCGCTTTATCCCAGAAGAAGTGTAATCTTTTGTATCTCTCGGCCCGGGAGCATGTACGATGTAACCGTACACTGTCTGTCGACTAAGCATTTTTACCTTAGTTGGCAGTAATTTCTTAACAATGAATTTAGTACTCGATTAACGGCCATCGCGTGTGCTCCCTCGCTCCTTTGTAATCATTATTTGGTCCGAGGAATAAATAGATAATTTTAATTCTATAATCTGCCGTATTCTTTACTATCGACTAGCAAACCCTTTACAAAGATTTATGATATATTCAGGGTACACAGTTCTTTTTATCAATTTTGGTTTCTCAGGAGTGTTTTTCCAAGCTGCCTGTTGTATACTTACGATAAATCTCTCTTAAGGTTAAGCGGTTCCACACTGTCTGTAAGTATGGGATCGTCGACGATCCTCAGCGCCCGTCTTTGAACCGAGTCGAACGGGTCAAGTTGGTATCTAGGTGCTCCGGCAAAAAGGTGACAGCAGTACTCCATTTGGGGCCGGACTTGCGACTTATAAAGAAGAAGTCTTTGCTCCGCAGTGAAGTACTGCTTCGCCCTGTTGAGCACTCCAAGTTACTTAGATGCCAACTTGACCTTGTCTTCCAGGTGACTACGGTATTGGACCTCGCTGGAGATGTCGACACCGAGGATCCCAATACTTTTAGAGATATTAAGTGGTGTGTCCAGGAATTGTGGCGCTACAATAAATGGGGTCTTCTTAGCGGTGAATGCACATACTTGTGTCTTAGTAGGGTTGAATTGGACCAGGTTTAGTCCACCCCAATCGGACACTCTTGTGAGAGTAGTCTCGATTTCAGACACAAGTTGTTCACGACTTTCTTCCACTGCGGACCGAGGGATGTTAGCTCGGCCCGTGTAAAATGCGTCCCCGGTACTGTCGTCCGCATAGCAATGAATGGAGTCATCAGACAGCATGTCATTGATATGCAGGAGGAACAGGGTCGGAGACAGTACGGAGCCTTGTGGAACACTAGCGTTTATGTCCATGTGGTCCGAGCAGCTGCCGTCAACGACGGCTTGGATGCTTCTATTGGACAAAAAGCTGGCGATCCATTCGCAAAGTCCCTCGGGCAGTCCATAAAACGGCAACTTCGAAAGAAGACCTCTGTGCCAGACCCGATCGAAGGCCTTCGCTATATCGAGGCTGACCGCTAGTGCCTCACCTTGACTCTCGATGGCTTGCGCCCAGCGGTGTGTGTGAGATACACAAGAAGGTCACCGGTAGAGCGACTTTGGCGGAAGCCGTACTGTCGGTCGCTCAATAGATCGTTTCCTTCAAGGTATCTCAGGAGCTGTATGTTAATGACACACTCCATTACCTTCGAGAGAAGGGAGGTGATAGCGATAGACCTGTAATTGGACAGGTCTGTCCTATCGCCTTTCTTAGGCACAGGGTGCACGAATGCAGTCTTCCACGAAGCTGGGACTTGTCTCGTGGAGTAAGAGAGCGCAAAAAGCTGTGTAAGAACAGGGCACAACTCTGGAGCACACTGCTTAAGCACCATCGCCGATATGCCGTCAGGCCCACTCGACATGCTAACATCTAGGGACTTCAATTCCCGCCGGACCACCCGTTGTGTGATTTTGATTTCTGGCATAGAAACACCACACCAGGGGATAGTGGGTGGCTCGGCATTCCCATCATTCATGGTCGAGTTTGACGCAAAGAGGTCACCTAAAAGACAGGCTTTCTCCCTTGCGCCATGGGCCAGATTGCCGTCGGGTTTTTGCAGCGGCGGCAGACAAGACCGACAAAAATTTCCCTCGGCAGCTCGGGCCAAGCGACCAGAATGCACGACTACCAGATGGGTACCGCGCCAGCCGTTCACCAATTCTGCCGATGAATTCAAATTTAGCCCTGGCCGTTGCTCTTTTACTGGATCTCGAGGCGGCATTTAATTTCCGCTTCACCTCAGTGATATTAGGATCCTTGTTAGCAAGTGCCGTGGTCCAAGCCTTATAAGCAGATTGCTTGTGAAGTCTTGCTTCTCTGCAAGGCCGATTAAACCACGGGCGCTTACTTGCTCCTGTTGCGATCCAGCGGTTGGGAATTTAGCATTCCATGGCCGCTAGAATCGCCTCAGTAACTGCTGTTGCACACGAACTTGGATCTTCAGAAGTGAAGCAGAGCCGCCTCCACGGGTACGAAGCGAAGAATTCTCGCAATCCATCCCAGTCTGCCGACTTATAGTGCCAAACATGCCGCCAGTCGTATGGCCGAGGTGGTTGTGGCCGTGCGAGAGGCACTTGCGCCCGGACGAGGCAATGGTCTGACTTGCCAAGTGGTGCTTCCACAGTTATGGAGTATTCATCCGGGCGCGTAGTCAGCAGAAGGTCCAGTAGAGAGCTTCTATGGGTCTCGATATCTGGTATTCTAGTGATAGAATGAACCACTTGCGAGAACCCATAGGTCAGGGCAAATTTGTGAGCAGCCCTTCCCGCAAAATCAGTTCTCGAGGACCCCAGCCACTCAATGTGATGAGCGTTGAAGTCCCCCAAGAACACTAAGTCCGCGGTGGGGTACTGCTCAATAGCCTTGTCTGCCGACCGCTGCAGGTACTCAAACAGTTGAGTCGTTCCCAAGTCACCGCTATGAGACCTGTAAAGGCACGCATAGATACGGGTGTGACCCCCGTGATCTATACGTACCCACAAAATAGACAGGTCCCTGTCTTCAAGGCCATTAAGACGGCGGCAACAAATATCATCCCGGACGTACAAGCATACCCCGGCACGCCACAAAAAATCTTCTGTAGGGTGGAGGTACTACCCCAGTCGGACTGCTCAATTAGGACGGGAGATACCGTCGTGTCCTACCTCCTATCAAGACTTATTACTTATTGACTAATATCGGATGTTTCTCATTATATAGTATACGTCTACTTAATGTTAGTAATATAGTGGAATGGTCAGAGTTCATGTCATGACCCTCTTCAATAGTAAAATCACCCCTAGATATATTTTTACAGATGAAGAAATCGATCAGGTCTGGAATCCTATCAGGATCTGTGGGCCAGTAGGTTGGTTTCCCTGTAGATAAAGCTTCACAATTTAACTCCTGAATGGCTTTGTATAGTTCCCGGCCTCTGGTATTAATAAGTCTAGATCCCCAGTTCTTGTGCTTAGCGTTGAAATCACCGCCCACAATAAATCTTTGCCCGTGTTGGCTTAGAAAGCTTAAATATTCTTCTTTTTTAATGGAGTGTTTTGGAGGAGAATACAATGCAGCTATCTTAAGAGGGTAAAGGTTACACCTGACTCGTACTGATACTGCTTGTGTGCACGACACAAATAGACTATATACACATGTGCCAGTGACATGTAGATTAGTAAGCGTGAATATAATAAATGAATTGTGAAATGTTAGGTTTACATAAATTAAAAACGTAATTATGTAATTACTTTGATATTAAGCTAAGATAAATAGCTTACTACTGTTAGGAGTTAGTTTTCTGAGTAATTAAGTATGTTAGAGCCAAAATTAATAAAGAAAGTACACTCCCTGAAAAGCATAATTACAAATATAATTACGAAAATGCATTACTCAGAATCTAACATAACTTCGTATAAATAGGAAATACGACTTTGTATACTAGTATGTAAGTTTAATTACACCCCGCGACTGCCTCCCACGCCGTAAGAAGCGAATATGCGCTCCCCCGGCTGGTGCCATTTTATTATATAGTAGCTCGCGGGAGGCAGGGCCCATATATAAGTCTGAGGGGTCAATCCGCCCGTCATTCAGTAGCCCGACGTCGCACGGTACAGGTGTAAGTACCTTTCGTCGTGCAACTCTTATTGCTACCAATATACATATATGCTATGTGATTGATATGTAAATGTTATAGATATAGATTTACAAATAAATGGAAATGCGGAGGTGAGGTAATTTGGATCGCGGGCCAGCACTACAAAAGACTATAAAAGCAGGGACCATTTGGTAGGAAATATGGAGCAACAAGTAGACAACAAGAGTCTCTCAAGGAACAAGGAAGCTCAACAGGAAGTAGTACATCAAGGGTAGTGCTGGGCCAAGTACATCCAATGCCTCACTGACGTCAATCAAGTCCACCCATCCAAGTGTTTCATTCTTCGACTCAACATCCTCAACATACAGTCCACTGAAGGCGACCGCGAAGTGGCAGTCTATTCGGAACCGTATTAGGTCATAGTCTGTCATGAACAACGGTCCTTAACAGCTTGTATTTCTGGATGTTCGTGCTTCATTTCTTTGTAGTGGTGAAGATTTTCTTTTATTATTACTGCACTGCCGCCATGAGCACCATTGCTAGCATGATATACTTTATATCCTTTAAAGCTAATGTGATATTGTCTGGTAAAATGAGTTTCTGATATCAGACATATGTCAATATTTTCTATGTTGAGGACTACTTGAAGTTCTTGTCTGGTGCTTGAGTAGCCCATTAGCATTCCATGCCATGATTTTAAGTACGTTATTCGCTTTAAACAGTAAGTGTTCATTCTCCGTTTTGAGCTTGATTGGACTTGATGTCATTTTTAATGCTAACGAGACCTTCGCCTTACTAATAATTTACCTTGCACTGCGACGGTTGCGTCATCGCGGCGAGCGTTCGGCCGAAGCACGATGTTTTGCGACGTGTACACTTTACACTAATCGTATTAATTAGAACACGCGCAACGCGACTATTCTGAACGGTAGACCAAACGGAGTGAGAGTGCTCCTTAGTAGGTAATATTCTTTTTTGCATAATTTGTTCGTATTTTTGGCAAAACAAGCAAGCTAGGCCGAAGAAGACTGCGTTTACTTATCAGCGACTTCTTATTAAATGTTATGTTAGTGTGGATAGTTTTGTCTATTATTTTTCTAATTAGTATACAAGTGTTGTATAAATACAGTTGTTTGATATTCATAAGTTTTGTTTCCTCATATACTTTGTGGGTTGGTGTCATATACGGATATTGGAACAGTGTCTTTATGGTTCTGTTTTGCTTTCTTTGCAGTTCTTGCAGCTATGTTTTGCTAGCATTGCCCCAGACTTCTATGAGATATAGTAATTGTGACTTGACAAGAGAATTGTATATGGTATAGCTGTTTTTTAGGTGTACACAGACTTACATTGTAAAGTGATGCAGTAAGAGCTGAAATTTTGTTTTTAATGTAATATCGATTTGATTATTCCAAGTTAGATAATTGTCCATTCTCAGACCGAGGTATTTCTCACAACTTTTTTGTTCAAATGCTATATTATCAATACCTACGTATACTAATTGCTTAAAAAAAATCAGTGATTAAAAAAGCTTACTTTTATTAAAAGAATCAGTTAGGTATACTAAAACGAAAATAAACTGTTTTTTTAATAAAAGCTTGTTTTAAAATAAGTTCTTTTACCAATTTATTTTATTTTCTGGTAATGTCATGTAATACCAAAGTGCTAGCCAAGACCAGCCGAAAGGAGCTCAACACGATGAGCCTATCTTGTTTAGTTCCTGATCACCTACCATCTCCATCTTCAGGCCTTGGGCATCATGTAGCACAAGAGTGTTCACCAAGACAAATGACAGACATGTGCCACTCGATAGTTTTATCTTGTTTAGCTTAAGAGTTCTAATGGCCACCTTCCTACTCCATCATCAGACCCTGAATACCATGTAACACCAGAGAGTTTGTCGAGGCAAAACAAATGAGGCCAAACTCGAATAGGTTTTCTTAATCTTTAGTTTTCTTGTATTTATTTCACAGAGGAATGCCATAGCCTTTCCCTCACCTATGGAGATAGCTCCAAAGTTTGAAAAGAATGAGGACGAAGATGAGAAAGAGAGTTACCCGTATCAAGCTCTAATAGGTTCTTTAATGTATTTAGCCGTAGCGACTAGACCTGATGTAATGTTTACGGTCAGTTACTTAAGTCAATATAACAATTGTTATGGAAAAAGTCACTGGCAAACTGCAAAATGAATAACCTTTTTTTTTCCGTGCGGAAATCCCTTCGGATACCCCCCCACCGGCCAGCGGGGGCGGTTATGTCGGGCTTGAACCGACTAAAACCGCACGCCGTCTCGGGTCTTAATACGCCGGGGTGTAAGGTTGCCGATAGTGCATATCCCTCGCACCCCGACTGACCCTGGGCCATCTCCGGTTTCGAGATGGCCCCCTCGCCTACAGGAAAACAGGAAAGTCACTCGTAGGCATTATAGGCATGGCGGACGCAGACTGGATCATCATGTACAGTTGATCGTCGTTCGAGCACTGGTTACAAATTCAAGTATGGTGGCGGTGTAATCAGTTACGAAACCAAATAACAAAGTGGGGGCTCTATCAACCGCAGAAGCCGAGTGTATGGCACTAACTAAAGAAGCACTGTACTTAAAAAATCTTTGGGAAGATATTGGTAGGTATGGCCGGTATACAGATGGTTCTGATATATAATAATATTATGGCTGCACAAAAATTGGCGAATAATCTGATACTTAACTGAAAACATGACTGATCGAAACACATCAGCATTAAGGGAATGCTCACAAGTGACTGTGTTCAAGAAAAACTCGTGACAACTCTCTACAGGGACACCGATAATATGGAAGCAGACCTTTTGACGACGGCTGTACCACATCCTAAATTGGTTAAGCTTTTGAGGATGATACGAGTCACTCAGACTTGTGTTACGTGTATAATATTCAATTTATGATTCAATTCAATTCAATTCAAGTTAATGGCTTCTGCAGTAGAATCACCGCAATTTCGCCAATGTCAAGTAAAATATAATAAATATTTATAAAATTATTAATGGCGAAGACGCCAATGTCAAGTTTCACATCTCTTCAAATCAGACGAATGTCTCAATTTATGAAACATGATTCATTCTTGGTTCCTATAGTTACTGGTTGTTGATTTAGGGATGTCAAATAAAACTCAATTTATATTGCAAGAAAATATTATTTCATTTAATAGAAATAGAATGGTAAATTAGTTCCCAACTAGCACACAAGCAGCTTTCACCGCCTTTATAGAGCTTCTTAGCGATACAATAGCCGTTGAAAAGCTAAAACCAACTCCTCAGCCTGTATAGCAACGTATTCTAACGTCATTATACAGGTATGCGATACAGTGGCCATACAATCGTAATCATTTACACTAACGCAGTTACAATGGTATCTTATTCCGCTATTCTACAGGTAATGGAGGTATAGTAGAGTTGTTAACACTCCTTTATCACTAGTAGAGGTATAAATGATGTTTTGGAAGGTATGAGTGTTTGGAAGGCGCTATAGGATGCTACTGAATCACTTTGAGTGGAAAAGAGCGTCTCTATAGATTCTTAAGTTCTATAATAGAGTTTATCACCACTCTTGTAGCGTCATTACCTACAGTAGAGTAAAAGTCACTCTGTAGTAGCGGTAAAGGCGCTATATTTGAGGAAATGAACTCTTTCGTAGCGCTAAAGGCGTTATAGTAGTGGTTTTAATTACTTAAGACCGTGAGTAATACGTTTATAGCACTACTATAACGCTTTAAGTGGGACAGGAGCGGTTTCAAATGCTTTGATTAGTATACTTTGTTGTCCATTTTGAGTTAAAATCTTCGATCATAATTATGAATAGAACAAAAAGTTGGAAATTAATAAAGAAGCAGGGAAACATACGACAAAAAATGTTTCGATATTATATATTCATAAATGACTTAAACATCTATTGGGAAGTCTTAATAAGTGGTTTTAATAAAATAAAAAACTATGTCACCAATATTATAAAAGTATTATGACACTAAAAACGTATTATCTTGTGGGCGCATCAAAATCTAAGCGAAAATACATGTATATATTCACAGTAAACTGATACTCGCAATAAATATGGCACAGTAATATGTTCTGATGATGTATGTCATGAGTTTATGTATTTGGTTTATGTATGTAAACCTTCTGACACTTTCATTTGCACAATCACAATTATTTATTTTTAAGTATTTAGTTTTAGTCACACAATCGCGATCAAATACGACAAGAGCTGCAGAATAGCGCTACAAAACATAATTTTACTCTTCCAGCGTACGCTACATCTTTTCAAGCGTCATTGTATATCCGTTAGCGCACACAACCACTCTTTTAGCGCCATTGTACAAACATTAACGTACATTACCACTCTTGTAGCGTCATTATATGGCGGTTCTAACTCTTATTTCGCTACTATAGCGCAATTGTAGAGCTGATACCGTTATAAAATGGGCCTATTTTGGGGTTAGAGTAGCGCTATAGCAGTTTATACGACTGCTGTACGGCCTATCTATAAAGCTAACGCCGTAATCAACAACCTCTTAACGGCCACTGTAGAGCTTCTTAAAGCGCTTGTGTGCTAGTTGGGTTGTATGGGTGTGCTCATAAGCTCCACTGCACCTCATACAACAGTTTATATACTATACCAAATATATAATTATAATGTATGGTATGTTGCTTAATTTTAATACTACTGAGCTCAGGGGCACCATGATGACTTATAAACAGTTCCGCTTCGGAGCAATTCAATACAAGTTTGTAAACTAAATTGCTATCTATAAATCTTTAGGCTTTCACGGCCGGCGTTGCATGTAGAATATACTGCTTCTGGGCTGTTTGGCAGTGGTTCATAGGAAACTTGTGTTCCAAACGTGTCGTCGATCACTCCTCGCGACATCTTCAGTGGTCTTCCGGGCGCCGACGAGTGCGGAGAACTCTCCTCGGCGCCACTACTCAAAGAAGCATCAAGACCCGCCTTTCGGAACATGAACGAAATTGCCGCCTCAGCCACTTTGACAAGTCAGAACACATCCAGGAGGATGGTAATCATACCATCTAATTTCAGAACACGAAGGTTCTAGCCATCCACTTCACGTTTCTTCTAATACATTCTACACAGCGCTTTCTTGACCCTAAGTAAGCATATTATAGTTTGACTAGCTTGTGTTTAGGTATAATAATATGTTCCTAGTTTTTACGTGACTCCTCAACAAACTTGTAGATTGAGGTTTTTGATCAGATTGTTTGCACAAATGACATAAGTCATACGTACCTGATTCCCAACTCATGATACCCAAGTTGGCCGCCTCAAGGAAAATATGGTAAAAAGGGGCTATACTGACCGATCGCAAGTGGACTGCGATTGCGGGGCCCAATCCCAGTCCATGTCACATTTGCTCTCTTGCCCACTGTGCCCCTCCATCTGTACTACGGAGGAGCTGTGTGGGGCAACGGAAAACGCTGTGACTGTGGCCAAGTTTTGGGCCAACGAAATTTAAAAGCTAAAATCTAGCCATTAAATACCTATTAAATATCTAGCCATTGACTCGAAGAAGACTGAGTTTGTCATAAAATTTATAATTTCCCAAGTCACCACCAAGTCAGTCTTTATCCTGAACTATTTTTGATATCGAATCGACGCCACGACGCAACGGCCACGGCAAAGTGTTACTAACGTATGTTCTTTTTTTTCTCTTTTATATCTTCAATACAAATAAATACAATGGATAAGTGTCTATTTCTAACATTAAAATAACATTTTCAATGATTGCATATAGTATACATAATACTTACAGCAAAAATCTAACTTTTTAAATGTTTGTCTGTCTGTTTGCCTTCGGTAATCTTTGGAACGACTTTCACTGGTAGATAGGTATCATTACAAGGTGTAACATACGACTTTTTTTTAATATACATAGATATACCCTCTCACTCCCCACCGACCAATTAGCTGGCACACTAGTCTAACTAGTTGTGCAGTCGTGAATGCCGATCGAACTCCTTCCCCACAGATTACGAGAAACAAGTGCAAGCCACAAAACGAATGAGCATCGCTAAAAACATATGAAGTACCTACATATTATGTTTAATGGTGACCATCACACAGAAACTACGAAAAACTAGTGCAATTTTCGACCTTAATGATATTTCTTGAAAAACATGTTTTTTTGGCATCTATAACTGACACTGATGACGAATATGCGAAGAAAATTAGGTACTTTTGGCAAATATCTGGTGCGTCGGGCCCTACGCTAATATGTCGCGATGAGCTCTCCATTGGTGATACTGCTCCGTGGTTTGGAGTCATTTACCCATATAATAGGACAGCGAGGGAGCCAAACTAATCCAACTGAAAGTGTCGACTAATACGAACGCGCTAGCTCAAGTTATGGGTGGTCAATGCGACTAAGGGAGCTGCTGGTTTTATACGAACGTATATGTTTCGACCGGCTGCCCGTAAGAGTGTGAATTGAGAAGAAAAACCAAGATATGTTTTCAATGTTTTATTATAAACAATAAAACTTTCGCATAATCAGTTTCTTTGAAAAACGTAACATTACATTTATTGAACAGAAGTCGATAGTTCGTGACGCAACACCGACGCGCGGTGTATCTTCGGCGCGGCCTGGACAGCTGCGGGCTCTAGCATTCGCAGCTACTAGCGCCGGCAGCGCCGCGGGCGACGCCGGCAACTTACAACTAGCTACCTAACGTTACTTACACTACGGCTCTACTCGTATCGATACAATTTTCTCAAACATAACCAACGTACAGCACTATTTAGTTAAACAGGACAATCTTTTAGTGCATATACTTCAACTGCAATTAAGTCAAACGCACATCTCTTCACTCGCCCTCAAGGCAAGATATCGTCAACATTGTGCCCTAAGTCGGCTACCAGCATTCACGTGTCAGCAACGGAATACTCAATCGAAACAAATCAATACGATAGTCTGTGCTACTTACATAATTATGTTTATAAATATCTAACTTATCGCACATAATAACAATTTACAAACTACGGGTGTGACGTCACTCGTGGTCGCTGCGAGAGTACAACAGTACAGAGGGCTTACCGTGACGTGTTAGTGTCCTTGTTACGGGCGGAGAAGAGGGATAGAGCTATACACTATTATAGGAACGCGTTAACACATCACGGCGAGCTCTCAGTGGGTGAGTGCTGGCGCGGAGGGAGGGCGGCGGGAGGGCGGAGGGCGCAGGGCGGACGCCGTGGGCCAGGGGAACAGCAGCTACACTACGAGCACTTGGACACCTCGCTATCACACCACTTTTGAATATCACACGCCGACTCGTCGTGCTCTCCCGCCTTGACGCCAGCGCTAATATCCTTTAATGATTTTTGTCCATAAATTAGTTATTAAAGTTTAAAAACACACAACGCGCTTTTAACAGGGATATTATTGTTTGGAAACATGTCTACCCACAGTACGTGACGTGAGTGGTTTGGTTTCAAGCATACTGAACAATACACATAAGCACAGTCACGCTTCTTCCCCATTGGGGTAGGCAGAGACCTTACCACATTTCCTATAGATTTAACTCGGAAAAAGTGAACATCCAGGACGGGACTTGAACCCGCGACCAGTCCCTTATAGAGGGAATATTTTGATCACCAGAGCTACCTGGTCACGTCCTAGATATTCATAATTTTCCGATATATTACGGCTTGGGGCACCTCTGGAGCCATCTACCGTAATTCTTGCGAACTACGGAAACAATGAATGATGTTACAATCATTTTTAAACATTGTTTTTAGAGGTTTTCGCTCCCTCTACTTTCGTAGTTGTTTCCATACAACCTCGCCGGCGGCGGGTGCTCTAGACCTGCCCTTGAAATGGTCTCGATCCTGTGGATCGCACGCCGAGGCCGGCCTCTATATACCGAGTTACACATTCACCCTCGACTCATAAATGCGTTTCGTTCCTCTCTACGTGTCCGAACCATGAAAGCGTCCCTTCCTCTATCTTGCTCACTACATCTTCAACCATACCACAAAGTTCCCTTATCACGCTGTTCCTCACTCGGTCTGTGGACGTCTCTCCAGCTATACTTCTCATTTCTAAAGCGTTCAGTTTACTTTCATGCTCCATAACGCAGGCTGAATAACGCGTGGTGGAATTGGCCTTGTCGTCGTGCCAGCACAGCGCTTCAGCACTGCCGCAGAGAAACACTTGGAGCGAACAGTACCTACGTAGGAGTTGTACGGTGTGGCGGTACATCGCGCGGAGGGGGCGCCCGCCGCCCGCCGCCGGGGGGAGGGGGCGCGCACTTCGTGGGCTCGAGGCGCCATCAACTCGACTAAGGCACTAGATAAATGTGTGTGTATCCGTCATTACATAATATGTACGCCGCGGGCCGCTCCCTCCCTCCGCCCCTCCGCCCCCCCGCCCGCGCCTCGTGGTACCACCCACAGCACACAGCACAGAAGTGATGTGTGTACTTGTTATGGTAGAAGTTAACTAGTTCTGGGGTTTATCTTGACATTAGCCGATGAATATTGGAACTACCTACTGGGACCAGCTAATGTTCGATACAATGTTTGTTTGTAATAAATCTTTACAACTTTACCCGGTTAAACTGCACATTACCCAAAGCGCGGTGGCAAAAAAAATATTTTATTGACGAGGGAGCGCGGGAAGCGGGAGAGGGCGCTCGGCGTACTAGCCTAGCACGTGCTAATGTTTTTGTTCAGAATATTGTTGTCACAAGTAACCGAACGAGCCGTGCGCGGCGAAATATTCTTTTCTTATGTATTTCCTGTTGCATTTTTCTAATACATTTTTTACCAGTAGGCTTTGGCTAAACTTATCATTAACCGGGTGAAACTGACATTGGCCGTTTCTCTTAGATAAACTTGAGATTGACCGGTTAATATCAAGCTTCCCTACGCTCCTAACGTTACTAAACATATACATCAATTCAAACGGCAGGAGTGGCAGGAGTGGCAGGAGTGGCAGGAGTGGCAGGAGTGGCAGGAGTGGCAGGAGTGGCAGGAGTGGCAGGAGTGGCAGGAGTGGCAGGAGTGGCAGGAGTGGCAGGAGTGGCAGGAGTGGCAGGAGTGGCAGGAGTGCGATGTTGCTCATAGAACACACTAGCGCGGGCGCGGCTGGCGCTCGCCGTGATCGGTGCTGGAAGATACAAACGTGTCAATCTGTTCGGATTTTACATATTTATGATATTTTTCTCCGGATATGTCTGATAACAAAATTACTCCATTGGCAGGACCACAGGAAGTGAGTTAGTTACTAAATTTGTAATCAAACTTGTAGAAGCGTCGTAGAATAATAATTCTGATGTAAGAAGCCGTCTAGAATAAAAAGAAACGCCGATAATCGGTGTATATTTATTTCTAGCCAGAAGCAGCTATTGAAATTTTGTGTTTCTTACTTCAAAAACGACGGACTTTCTTTTTACTTTATATAACTGCTCATCACCTATTTATTTTACCCGGTTAGTAGGGATTTTTTTTTAAACGTGTTCCCCACTTATTCTTTATTCCTAAAAAGACGCAAGTGTATGAAATTTCGTGCTTCTAGCTTTGAAGACGACGGACTTCCATACAAACGTTCATCTCTTATTCTACCCTCTTAGTAGTGAAATTTCCTTTCTTGGTGGACGCTTGCAACATAAGAAATATCTACTACCAACATTTCAAGTTGAAGGTTTAGCGATTTAGGCTCTGCGTTGATGAATCAGTGAGTGGACAAGTCATTACATATGTATAGTAAGATAAAGCGAATACTTTTAAAATAATCAGTACCAGTTGTCCCATGGAACTAGTGGGACATTATTTTAATAATATAGCTTGGGACTAGTGGGGCATAATCATGCCACCCGTCCCGTTATGGGACTAGTGGGACAGACCCATTACGCGGTTTTTATTTTAATTTCATTTCAGATAGACACATTTTTATAAGTAATTTAGTGTTTTATGGTGAGATTAGAACGAATAAGCGCCGCCAGCCGTGCGCGAGGGCCACCGCGACCCCCCCCGCCCCCCCCTCACCTCCCCCCCCCCCGCGCCCGCCGCGCGTCCGTTAGAGGAGGGGAGCAGCGGCGCCGGGGGAGGGCTGCGCGAGGGCTACCACAAATATTATTTATCTACACCCATGCTTTAAATCCTCTATAAAAGATTCTGAAACAGTTAGCTTATTTTTTTTATTTTTTTTTTTTTAAAAGAATATTAGTAACCGTAATTACTAATATTCCCCCTAACCCCTCCAGCTAAGCTAAATTGCTTGTGTTAGGAGTGGGTTCACGTCGGTAGTGTAATGGCCAGGATTGGAACCCGGGACCTCTCGATCGTAAGGTCGACTCCTTAACCACTAAGCTACCGACGCTTATTGCCAACATTAATACATCCAATGTCCTAATAACCATAATATCATCCGAACGGGTGTTATAATGTTGTATGAAATTACATAATAACACTCCTTTCGCTTTTTCAATCTCTTCCGCGCAAAGGGTTACTCATCAGATAGCCAAATTCTTACCGCGCGATGCGTGGAATCTGTATGAGTTTCAAAAAAAGAACTGTCATTCACGCGCGTTGCATTGCACTAGCACAGCGGCGGCGCGCCGTAAAAAATAATTAAAGATCATTCGTTCGAATTCGAATTCCCGCTATTTTTCTTCGCTATTATTTTTGCAAATTGTTTTGTTTACTTACGAAAATACACATCATGGGTGTAGATAAAGTCTTGTATGCAACTGTATAATTAGGTATTAAAACACTCATGTGATACTATTATCACACTCAGCTTCGCTTCGTGTGATAAACCCACATTCATGTTTTAATACCCCTCATTATACCACAGTTGCATAAATAACTATTAACTAACAGTTGCGCCTCGTGCTTTCAGCCGGCTATTGTTCTTTCGAGATAAATGTGTAGTAATCCAGGATATAGGCTATATCCATTTAATATTTCACTCAAATCCCAGGAACTTATAGGAAGGAAGATGATGAAGAGACAGTGTGATCAAATACATGCAACCACTGACTGCGGTATTTATAACTTGCATAGGAGTGAGCGCGGTGCCTGTCTCACTCGTCAGTACCGTGCAGCTGATTTAATAATCATGTAATAACAACCTTGGCTCGTGAAACTGTGACCAGAGCAGAGAAGCTCTGCCCGGGCTCGCTGGGCACTTAAAGGAGTGCGCATGCCAACGGAAGGGACACAAGTTCCGTCACACTCGAGAGTCTTGAGCTATCTTGCAGTTTATTGCACATGTTCACGAGTCCCATTCGCGTGGGCGTTTTTGTACAGTGTATATTAGTTAATATACTTATCCTGTGCAAAGGAAACGTCGTGATGGTCGATCATCAGTTCCACGCACATCCTTGGTAATAGGTGCCGGGTCCCAGTGCCCTTGCGTCGAATAAACACTAAATATTGTCAAGTGAGGAGGGCCAGAGCCCGCCTCCGGCGAGCCTGCGGCAACTGGCGCAGCGCTAACGGCGGACGAGGCCCTACTGAGACCTGCCCTAAGCTCGTAGCGAGGGGCTACGCTAGTACAGTTAAGCCCACCTCGGGGCGGGGCGCCGCCCACTTACTCAACGTTGCTCAACAGTATGCTACATCTGTTAACATTTTATGACAATAGTAAGAATAATCTCGACAGAATAGTCGCGTTTCATAATATTTGTTTTGTACTAAATAGTGACTTATTTCAGGGTACTTATAATAAACAGTAATATGGTGTCACTCATTGCGTAAGGCCAGTAGTGCACTGCGAGGCAAGCGCGCGCGGACCCAAGGGGAGGAGTGAACTTTTTATTCGATATCTTTATGTTTACCTACTACATTATTAACTTTCAGAGTCTTCTGTTAAAATACTTTTCAAATAATTTATAACGACGACCTCTCCGGGACTGTTAAAGTAGTAGTAGGAAACTATACACAACATTTACATCACGTTGAGTAAAGTTGCGTGCCGAAGAGCCGCCGCCTGCGCAGCCACGCTTCGCCCACACAGCGGCCGACGCGTGACGCAGCGGTGCGTCACACACGCGGTTCTTAGGATTCCGCGCCAGCCCAGTAAAGCGCAGCCCTAACGAGATTTGTAACGCGCCTCAACAAACGGGATTTCTTTCAATTTCAACTTTCGTTCGAGCATCCTTTTTAATAATTGTTTGCGCCATTTTTATACCTTAATTAAACGTAAGATTAATTTTTAAAAATACTTAATAAGTTTCTTGGCCCATCGTTTGTGATTGGCCAAAATTGGCAACTGTAACGTTAGACAGCGCCTCGTCGCGGCTCGTGGCGCGTCGCCGGGCGGCCGCTCCGCGGGTAAGCGCACACCAACCCCTCCTCCTCGCATCCAAACTCACGAGGAGCTCCCAGAAGAAGAAGAGAAGGAACTTCGGTCGACGGCAGCGTTGCGGATCGTTGTGAAGCGGAGAGCCGCGACGCGCAGGCGCCTCACACGAGCACGTCCATGCGGCTGCCGCGCCGCAGCAGGCGCGTGCCGCCGCCCTCGGCGCCGCCCACGGCGTGGAACGACAGCGTCACCAGCTGCTGCCCGAAGTTGGCCTCGAACCTGCGACACACGGCCCGTCAGCACGCCGCGCCCCCCAGTAGGCGGGGGCGGCGCGCGCACTCACTCGGTGGCGACGTTGACGTGCGGCGGCGCGCCCACGGCGTTCTGCACCACGAGGAACAGCTTGGTGGCGAGCTCCAGCACGTGGCACGTGCGCACCACCACGTCGCCGCGCCGCCGCCACGCGCCCTCGCCCTGCGACAGCGCCAGCGCGTTAGTGCCCGGAAGCGTTCCTAGTCGTTCTCTTACAATCGGGCAATCGTTTTAATGGCAGTACCATGGGTACCCGGGTACCTGGGCTACGTACCTGGAACGTTCAGCAAGCGTGATAATAATAAAAACAGTTTTACAAATGGTGCTAAAGCTTTGTGCGAATCTAAAGTTGTCAATTATTGTAGTGGTGTCCAAGAGAAGCAAGTCGGGCGGCAGGGACGAGATGCGCAGAGGGTACGTTTGACTCCTTAGTCAAATTTGGCACATTTATCAAGAACCGTCGTCGCTACCTACCTACCTACATACGAAGCTTATAGAAGCGTGTTATGAATAAATTTGTGACCCAACTATTTTAAGGCTTTATTAGAAAAAGGTGTCAGAACCAAATTCGCCACACAGGTGACTTTGACCTGTATGCGGCTGACTCACTACTTGGGTTCCCATCTACTTGCAGCCGCCAGCGGTGCACCGTGCTTCGGATTCCGTTACCCCCCCGTTCATACCAAAGAATGCCAGGTTGATTGGTCTGCGGCGGACAGCTATTTCGACACGTTTTTCTCAAGTGGCCCCCTAAAGTAGGCACCGTTTTAAAGACATTTACCTGACGACCCTTGCCAGTTGCGGGACACCACATCACCAAGTTCAGCCAAGTTTTAGGTTTAGCTTCAGAGTAGTTTCGACTCACCCCAAACAGACAGCCAGGCGTGTCGGCGGCGTCGCGCGACGAGCACTGCGACAGCTCCTCCGTGGAGCTCTCCAGCCCGCCGCACTGCGGGCAAGCGCGCCGGTCATTGGTACTGTCAGTACATGGGTGACGTGGGGGCGCGGGGGAGAGGGAGGGGGGGGGAGTACGTACCGCGCGCACGTGCACCACCAGCAGGTCGTCAGCGAAGGGCGACAGCGACAGGCGCCACACGGCGTGCGCCGGCACGCGGCGCTTCAGGCGCAGCGAGCGCGCCTCCAGCAGCAGCAGCGCGCCCGTCGACACCACGCACAGGCAGCGCGCCACGCGGCCCGTCGACCGCGCCACCTGCGCACGCACACACGTAACACACACACACATACACGAGCGCGCCCGTCGACACCACGCACAGGCAGCGCGCCACGCGGCCCGTCGACCGCGCCACCTGCGCACGCACACACGTAACACACACACACATACACGAGCGCGCCCGTCGACACCACGCACAGGCAGCGCGCCACGCGGCCCGTCGACCGCGCCACCTGCGCACGCACACACGTAACACACACACACATACACGAGCGCGCCCGTCGACACCACGCACAGGCAGCGCGCCACGCGGCCCGTCGACCGCGCCACCTGCGCACGCACACACGTAACACACACACACATACACGAGCGCGCCCGTCGACACCACGCACAGGCAGCGCGCCACGCGGCCCGTCGACCGCGCCACCTGCGCACGCACACACGTAACACACACACACATACACGAGCGCGCCCGTCGACACCACGCACAGGCAGCGCGCCACGCGGCCCGTCGACCGCGCCACCTGCGCACGCACACACGTAACACACACACACATACACGAGCGCGCCCGTCGACACCACGCACAGGCAGCGCGCCACGCGGCCCGTCGACCGCGCCACCTGCGCACGCACACACGTAACACACACACACATACACGAGCGCGCCCGTCGACACCACGCACAGGCAGCGCGCCACGCGGCCCGTCGACCGCGCCACCTGCGCACGCACACACGTAACACACACACACATACACGAGCGCGCCCGTCGACACCACGCACAGGCAGCGCGCCACGCGCCACGCGGCCCGTCGACCGCGCCACCTGCGCACGCACACACGTAACACACACACACATACACGAGCGCGCCCATCGACACCACGCACAGGCAGCGCGCCACGCGCCACGCGGCCCGTCGACCGCGCCACCCTCATATACACGCGCTCGACCTCACCTTGCCCACGACGTCGGCGAACACGACGTACCGGTCGCCGGCGGCGCCAAGCCCGCGGCGCCACGCAGCCGAGGCGCGCAGGCGCACATAGTCGCCCACGAACGGGTGTGCCACGCTCCGCCCGTAGTTCAGCTTGCGCTCCTTGAACAGTACGCTGGCCGTCACCTGTAGCAGTATTTTTGAAGTGAGGGGGAGGCTAAGTGTAGCGATATGTTGTGTACGGTTATGGTACTCGTAAGAAAATATTAGAAAACAAAGATAAGGCCGCCGTAGTTTTAGGTTAATGCATGAACTTCCGCGTGATATTGACCTGCATCCTGCACCTGCTCCGTACGGAGCAGGCGATGCTTACTACGTCTCAAAAGTCAGTCCAATGCCATACATATAGGTTTCGTAACGTATACGATACCTTTTCGGTATATTCCCAGTTTTATTCCTGTCATAGATTTTTGTTACCACTATTCTTTAGTTTACTTCAGTTCAGAGAGAATAAACAGTAATGTGTATAATAGGCCACACACAAAAGCGTTCTCATAAGGGTCGGGAATAACCGATACGACTCGTCCGGTGGACGAAGGCGGGGGTACCTTCTCCCGCATGCGGTTGCGCGCCGTCTGGTCGAAGGCGGCGCGGTACAGGCGACAGCGCCACGCGTGGTGCAGCCGCCGCAGCAGAGCGTCCGCGCGGCCGAGGAGGCGCGGGGCCCCGCACGGCGGCCACGCGCCGCACGCCGGCGACATGTGGCGCGCCGGCAGCCGCCGCCACAGCCGCGCCACGTAGCGCCGCCGCGCCGACGCGCACCACGCGCGCCACACCACGCCCGCGGCCCGCGCGCGCCCCGCGGCCCCCTCGCAGCCCACCGCCGCGTCGCCCCGCGGCCGAGTGCGGCGGCGGTGCTCGCGCCACGCGCGCGCGATGGTGGCCTGCGCGCGCGCCCGCCTGCGCGCGCGGTGCTTGCGCCAGGCGCGCTGCGCGACCACGACGAGCGCCTCCACGCGCGCGGCGCGCAGCGCCTCCAGCTCCCACACGGTGCGGGGGCTTCGGATGAACACTCTGGTACGTCCGTACGCGAACTCCGCGCTCGGAATGGGCAGCGAGCGCAGCAGGGCGCGCGCCGCCCGCACGGGGTCCTCGCGCGACGGCGCGGGGGAGGGCGCGGGCGCGGGCGCGGGCGCGGGGGCGGGGGCGGCGCGCGGCGCGGCGCCCAGCAGGCCGTAGCGCGCCAGCGCCGCGCGCGCGCACATGGACTCGCACCAGCCGCTGCGCCTGAGCAGCGCCATGTCCATGATCCTGTGTCGAGACGCGAGAGATTCACCGCCAACTTACTTGACCATGAACAGTCGTTAAAATGGACAAACCCACAAACGTTGTATTCCTGATGTAGCGCTAGACGCGACGGCAACACATTCCATAACATGCGGCGGACAGGCGCCGCGCCCCCGGTGAGCCTGTTCATACGTGAGGCTTGACCAGATCGGCCACGTGCGACCTCGCTCACGTTCTTAGTACCAAGTAGTGTTCTATTTAGTCAGTTATGTTATACCGTGTAATATTGTGATCAGTAATAAATATTCAAGGTGCAAAGAATCTTTCATTGAATACTCCCACGCAAGTACGTAGACTCGACCTTCTAAAGTGGTGACCTCGAAAATGCGCGTGGCATGGTTTTATATCCTCGCGAGTAAACTTTGGTCAATTATTTTGAAATCTGGTGAACATTTAAAATAAAGAAATGGCGACCGACGGAAGTAGTGCAGTTGTGGTGAAAACAGAAGAGCAAATGATCACAAGCATCGCGGTGACGACGCGTATTTCAGCATTCTGGTGCGACGAACCCGAGCTATGGTTCATTCAGGCCGAATCAGTGCTAAACCCACAAAAGTCGTCGGATGAATCAAGGTACCAAATAATTGTGTCGAAACTAGGGATAGAAGTCCTGACACAGGTAACAGATATTTTGAGAGAACCCCCGCCCGTACTTGTCTGTCAAGTACTCTACGCTAAAAAAGCGATTGTGCGAAATCTATACGAGGTCCAGTGAGCAAAAGGTACAGAAACTAATTAATGAAATGGAATTAGGAGACCAAAGGCCGTCGCAACTACTAAGAAAATTCAAGACCTTGCACGTGGCAGGGTAGAGGACGAAAGCCTATGCATACTGTGACTGAGCCATCTGCCGACCACACTCAGAGGGATTTTGAAAGCTACGGAAACAAAAGACCTCAATACCTTAGGTAACATAGCGGGCAAGGTCATAGAGTCCGTACCAAACAGATAAACAATCAGCAAAAAAGACGCAGCTTCAGGAAGCAAATCGGCAAAGTTAGTAGAGAAAATCAGGACCCTAACTGAGAGAATAAGAGGACTAGAATATAGACAGCCTAGATCCAGGTTCTCAGGCAGAGGAAGAGGCAGGTTCGAAAGATATGGATCCAGATCGCAAGGGCGCAGTCCATCTCGCAGGCGAACTCCAGCAGACCCGGACTGGCTATGCGACTATCACTTCCGATTTCGTCATCGTGCGAACAAATGTGCAGAATCATGCAACTGGAACAAGAAGAAGCCGGAAAACTAGCAGCGGTGCATGAAATGGGCGAGTCATGCAGGCCGCAGGTAAATCATCGTCTAAGCATCGTGGACCGGAATACAGGTACTCTTTATTTAATAGACAGTGGCGCAAACATATTGGTCTATCCGCGTAACCTCGTGAGTGATAAACACATATCAAAACATAGTGAGGCATGTGAATATAATCTGTTCGCGGCAAACGGAACTAGAATTAAGACCTAACGACAGTTAACAAAAGAATTAGATTTAAACTTAAGATGAAATTACAAATGGATATTTGTCATAGCCGACGCGCGACGTAAAGCAACCAATACCAATAATAGGCGCAGATTTTCTAGTTAAACACAAATTGTTAATAGACCTAAGTGGCCGAAAGTTAATAGATACCGAAACTAATATAATGGCGACTGGTTCACTTTCCGATTCCGAGCAACCCACAATTAAAACGATCACTAATGATCATCCCTTCTTCGAAATTCTGTCAAAATATCCAAACATAACAAAGCCGTTCTCCTTCAAAGGTGTGCCCAAACAATGTGTGCCATCACGTTAAGACCATACATGCTCGTGCACGCCCATTGCCGCCAGATAGGTATAAGAAAGTTGGAAGTGAGTTTCAACTTATGTTGGACCTGGGAATATGCAGACCCAGCAAAAGCACGTCGGCTAGCCCATTGCATGTGGTACCCAAAAAAAGATGGTAATATTAGGCCGTGCGCGGATTATAGGAAATTGAATGCAATAACCAAACCAGATAGATACCCGGTAGATCCTGCAGTCGCGCAGGATTTCACATACCTGTTAGCTGGTGAGAAATTTTTTTTCGAGTCTGGACATAAACAGAGCTTACAATTGCATACCGGTGCAAGAGGACGACATCGAGAAGACAGCAGTGATCACTCCAATGGGTTTTTATGAATTTACAGCCATGCCCTATGGGCTCAAAGGATCCGCTCAAACGTTCCAGAGGTTCATGGACCACAGCGTACTGCAAGGTCTGGAATTCTTATTTTGTTTCGCGGATGATATAATTGTAGCCAGCGCCGACGCAGAGTCGCACAAACACCACCTAGCGAAGTGTTCAAGCGCTTTGACAGATTCGGCATCACCATCAACATATCCAACTGGGGCGGCCTCTGTGGCGTAGCGGTAGTGTATTCGACTGCTACGACAGAGGGCGCGGGTTCGATTCCCGCTCAGTGTAAATATTTGTATGCATGAATATGTCTATTTGCATTGGTCTGGGTGTTTCAATGTATAATATGTATGTATTTACAAAAAAAAAGTATATAAGTATCTTTATCCGCATTCTGGAACCCATAACACAAGTTAAACTATGCTTACTTTGGGTCTAGAGAGCGCTGTGTAGAATGTCATAGAATATTTATTTATTTATTATTTAAATCCAAGTGTTGTTTCGGTCAAGAAAGACTAAAACTCCTAGGCTACGAAGTATCAGCAGAGGGCATCAAACCTCTGCAAGATAAAGTAGAGGCCATAAAAAATTACACAAGGCCTAAAACGGTGGAAGACCTGCGTAGGTACCTGGGCATGCTAAACTTTTACAGAGCACGCATTCCAAAGGCAGCACAAGGGCAAGCGGAAATGAACAAATACCTACACAACTCAAAGCGCAAGGACAAAACAATCATAGAATGGACAGAGGCGGCAAACCAAGAGTTTGAAAATAGCAAGGTAAGTCTCCAGAACGCGACATTACTAGCGCACTCTCTACCGGACTCTCCGTTAGCATTGATGACTGACGCATCAGACAGCGTGGGAGCCGTACTACAGCAACGGGTAAGTAACACATGGCAACCCTTAGGTATTTTCTTGACGCTTGACCAAAGGAAATAAACGACATGGAGCTATTAGGCATATATCTTGCAATAATACATTTTAGGAAACTCGTCGAGGGCCGGGAATTTGTAGTCTACACAGACCACAAACCATTGGGGTACTTATTTAGCAAAGTAGGGAGTGAAAAGGAAACCCCTAGGAGAACCAGGCAAATCACGTTCATTAGTGAATTCACGAACGAAATAGTACATGTCCAAAAGTCAAAAGTCAAAAGTCAAAAACCATTTATTCTGCATAGACCATTAATACGGCACTTACAAAACGTCATAAAAAAATAAATAATCTAATGTTTGGCAAATGGACCACCGGTTCGAAACGCGGCCCTGTCCTGAGAAGACTCCGGCAAGAAACTCAGCGGGCTGTTTTTTTTGGTCTATTTACAAACATATTTACTTAACCTAAGTCCAATATTCCATTTGAGTAGCATAGAGAGAGAGCAAACAGTTCATATCCAAGTTTGTTTGTCGTCTAAATAGTCTTGAATTTTATAGTAGCCTTTTTGGCAGAGTTTACTTTTAATTTGGCTTTTAAATTTATGAAGAGGTAGATTCTTCATTTCACTAGGAAGCTTGTTGTAGAAGCGTATACAGTTACCCTGAAAGGAATTACTAATCTTGTGGAGTCGACTATTACAAACCACAAGATTGTTTTTATGTCTAGTATTTACGTTATGTATATCACAAAGCCTTAAAAAATTGGAAATGTTTCTTCTAACATACAAAAGATTTTCAAAAATATATTGGGAAACTACAGTTAGAATGTTTATTTCTTTGAACTTTTCTCGGAGGGAGACTCTTGGGCCCAACTTATAAATTGCCCGCACCGCCCGCTTTTGCAGTACAAAGATTGTATTTAAATCTGCGGCATTACCCCAAAGGAGAATGCCATAGCTCATAATACTATGGAAATAACTGAAATAAACTATTCTAGCGGTATCTATGTCTGTTAAAGTCCTAATCTTTTTCACAGCGTAGGTAGCAGAACTTAACCTACTAGCTATTTTTTCGATATGTGATCCCCACTGTAATTTAGCATCGACACTTAAACCTAAGAACACGGTTGATTCCACAAGGCTCAACAACTGTCCATTAAGTTGTACATTGGTTTCCACCTGTGTAACATTAGGTAAGGTGAATTTAATACATTTGGTTTTTTTTTCATTAAGGCAAAGATTATTTATATTAAACCAATGAACCACTCGTGAGATTGCGTTGTTCACTTCGTCATAATTATCTAATTGTCTTTTAATTTTAAATATCAAGGAAGTATCATCAGCAAACAAAACAATACTATTTTTATCCCTTACGTAGTAAGGGAGGTCATTTATATAAATTAAAAATAAAAATGGTCCAAGTATCGAACCCTGTGGAACGCCCATCGAAACCAAAGATCCTACCGAACGTGTACCTTCTGAATTCTATTGTTTAAATAAGAAGTCAAAAGGTCGAGAGCCTTGTTCCTTCCAAGGTAGGGGCAATGTTGTAGCGGATACATTATCACGAGTCGAAACAATAGCATGCCCAGTTGACATCAAATTACCAGAACTCGCCCAAACGCAGGAAGTAGATAAGTAACTCTTAGAACTCCTACAGAACCATAACAATAGCAACTTGTGGTTCAATAAGGTAAACCTAGACGGTACCGTGCCGGGGAACAATATCCTCTGTGAGACTTCAACTGATAAAGCACGCCCGGACCTACCATTAAAATTCCGCAAGGCAGCATTTGATTTAATACACAATCGCAGCTTCCCGGGCATTAGAACAACTAGGCGCATGGTAACGGAGAGATTTTTCTGGGCAGGCATGAACAAAGACGTCAGTAGGTGGGCACGAGCATGTGTCAGGTGCCAAAAGGCCAAGGTTCACCGTCACACACTGTCGACACTTGGGGAGTCCCCTGAGTACGATCGTTTTGAGCACATCCACATCGATAAATTACTCATATACATTAGGTGGTACTTCGACCGGAGTACTCCACACGCTAGTGAACAGCAACACTAGTATGTGTAGCGTAATGTTCTCGCGACAACCCCCACAGCCATCGCACGCAAATACTGTAAGTTGGCACCTGGTGAGTGCCACGACTGTTCCTCCTGAAACAGTCTAACCTTCTTATGATAAGTCTCGTGCGCCATATTATAAACTATCAGAGTCTTCGTGAAAATTGGGACTATATTGGAGGGACAAATCGCGCTAATGGATCCGATCCAATGGTGCCAATCCGAACTAAACTCAAGCTTAAGATCCTTCTAGCAAACGAAAGCGTATTCACCGGTTAGCCCTCCCATAATCTCGGGGTTCGTCTTCGATAACCATAACCCTCGCTTCCGAACTCTACTTTTCCACAAGATCAAAATATGTGGACGCGGGGTATACACAGGGGTCGAAGTTTAACTAAAACTAGCAAAAGCAGTTTCTCATTCTGCAAAATAAGAGCGAGCAAGCGGAAGGCGGCTCGCACTCACCCCTGCGAGCGGATCTGGTGGCGCAGCAGCGCGGCGTCGAAGCGCAGCGGGCGGAGCGCCGCGTCGGCGCGCAGGCAGCGCACCAGGCGCGGCGCCGGCGGCAGGCGCCGCACCAGCGCGCCCACCAGCGCGCGCTGCCGGCACGCCAGCGCCGCCGGCCGCCGCGGCGAGCCCGCGCCCGCGCCCGCGCCCGCGCCCGCGCCCGCGCCCGCGCCCGCGCCCGCGCCGCCCGCCGCCGCCGCCGCCGCCTCGCCCGCGAACAGCGCCGCCAGCAGCGGCTCGCGCGCCGCGCCCAGCGCGCCGGCGCAGCGGCGGCACACGGCGTCGCGGTTCTTGGCCACCATGCCGCGCGCGCTGTACACCACGGCGCCGCCGAAGTGCACCACCCTGCACACGCGCGCTCACATGTCACGCGTCGAGCGACACGCGTCACGCCACACGCGACTTGGCGCACTCTCGCCCACATGACACAAGTAGGCCGACGGCTAGACGTTTTATTACAATTTTCTAAAAGTTTGTTTTCGTTTTCTTTCGTTTTTAGCGTTCCGTACCCAAAGGGTAAAACGAGACCCTATTAATAAGGCTCCGTTGTTCGTCGTACAACACATGCCTG
This sequence comes from Cybosia mesomella, assembly GCA_946251805.1. NCBI lineage: Eukaryota > Metazoa > Arthropoda > Insecta > Lepidoptera > Erebidae > Cybosia > Cybosia mesomella. The sequence goes on from OX276400.1 coordinate 414,440, forward strand.
CGAATGTTGTGATGAAGTTTTACATCTACTCATATAACCCTACGTTGTCTTCCTAATCTAATCCATCAACATTTATTGTATTATATTAGGTCGTTACATATGAAATTGCCGTTTTTCTTGAAGAAATTGGAGGAAACGCAACTTTGCATTTTTTTAGGAATGACAAATCCAAATTTAATGTTTTTTGTTTGTGTATGAATGAGACAACATTAAGCTAACAAACAGCAACTTTTATTACATTTTTGAAAAGTGACAGCTGTTAAGTAATACGAAATTTATCATCAAAATGGATATCATTTAGGAAGTACTGTTTTTGAAGATCGAATTAATTTATCAAGCGGCCAATAAAAACAAAATTTAATACAGAGTTGTAAAATCTTGAAATCAACTTTGAAACAAAATATAAATAATGGAAATAGCTATTAAATTACAGGTATAACGAACTCATGAATTTGTAAGAGAATTTCGGCAATTTCATCGCTTCTAATACGCGGGATAGCCACTTCTTTGTCGTTGTACTTCTTTTCTCCTGCTTGACTGATCTTGACCAAATTTACCACGGTGATAGTGTGGACACTGAGGAGTGTTTTGAAGCGAGATGGTTCGTGTCTGATGTACTATTGAGGAATAATCACCGAAAAACAGTTTTACGAGCGCGCGGCCTTAGCTAAGCGCGCGACCGTAGTAAGATGTCATATTTACAAGTAAGAGTTGCTCGCTCAGCTCAATTTATTTCAGTGGCACCCTGCACTGAATTCCTAGTAGGCAAAGACCTATTATATAATTTCTTAGCAACAAACATACCTTTCTTTGTAATATTGTATTGGCGCCCAACGCGGGACGGCGTTCCATGAAGATATCATTAATGAAACGTGAAAGATTTAGCTAGCTAGATATTAGAATTGTAAGACATAGCTCTGAGCGAGTGGAAGTGCAGACACTGACTGGAAGTGGTCGGGCGGCAGCACCAGCAGGCGCGGGTGGCGGCGCCGCTGCAGGCGCTGCAGGAAGGCGGCGTCCCCCAGCGCGCGCGCCGAGCAGTCGCGCAGCACGCCCAGCACGCTGTCCGGGCCCTGCGGGCAGGCCGGGCGGTCAGGGTGGGCCGGGCGGGCGGCGGGCCGGGCGGGCGGGCCCGGCGCCACTCACCGCGTCCAGCAGGTCGGCGTGCAGCTCGTGCTCGGCGTAGGGCAGCGGGCGCCACGCCAGGCCCTCGCGCGCGTACTCGTCCTGCTCGCGCCGCAGCGTGGCGGCCGTGACGGCGGCCTGCACGCGCTCGGCCGCGTAGTTGATGAGCAGGCGCTCCAGGCCGTTGCGCGCCAGCGCCTCGAAGCCGTACACGTCGAGGATGGCGAGCGCGCAGCGCCGGCCGGGCGTGCGCGGGCGCAGCGCCGCGTTCACGTGGCTGATGAGCCACGAGAACAGGCGCGAGTACAGCACGCTCAGCAGCTGGTCGCGCCGCGCGCCCGCCCACGCCTCCGCCGCGCCCTCCGCCGAGCCGCACGCGCCCGCCTCCTCCGAGCCCTCCGAGCCCTCTGCAAGCAGTCGTGTCGCTCAGCTGATGTAGTGGAGCGGAAGCTGACTTGATTCGAAAGAGGACGTTACCCACTTTCGGAATGTAAATAGAATGGGTTGCAACATAACTGTTATCATGGTAACTCATTTGAAAGAACTTGCAGGGTATTCCCTGTTGAATACAGGAGATATGCCTCATTTTGTTGTTTGTGCAGTGGTGGTCACGCTTAACGGATGATATGCAAATACTGCAAACATAGACGAACACTTCATTTACTCTGTTCGTCAAAAGTGAATCTGATTCTTAAACCTAAACTACATTATGTTATGTGCTGCAGTATATATAATTTAGTCGACAAGTTGAAAATGGTCTAAAATAGAGATACTGCTATTAAAATTATGTGTGAAAGAATCCGCGACGAATCGACGCCTGAAAAAATGTACCAGAAACTTGTATTAGCACATAAACAATAGCTAAAGTCATATACAATTAAAGATGATAAAAAATCGTTTTTCGCCAATATTTCATAGACTATTAATATTTAAAACATTTTAATAAAGATTCTTAAAGAAGAGAAACATTTTTACGACAATTAGAGAGAAAGAAAAATAAAAAAATAAAAATGTAAGAATATTTTATTAACATTTATGTCGTGAGTTGCATGTTGCATGTAGCATGTTGAGTATGTATATAAAAAGAGGCTCCAAGAAGTGAACTTTTTTACGACAATTATTTAAACATTTTTTTTTCATTTACAGTGACAGTGACAGACGGAAGTTTGAGAAAATGTAAGTTAACAATCGTTTACCTTGTTGAAAATTAACTTTAAATAGGTACCTAAAATTTCCAATGGGAATCAATTTTTAAAGTGTTTAGACTACACCATATATTTTTCATCTCTCCTGTTCGGAAAGTTTAATTTTCATGGGTAAGATAGCCGGGCGGAAAGTAGCTTATTTCATCCCTAGGGCGGAAAGTATTTTTTTTTCATTTTAGGTTTTGCCATGGAGTTCATGATAATTAAGTTACGTCATAATGCCTTGATATCATGACGTTTTTTTTTTACATGGCCGCTTAGATGCACATCTCGTGACCAACTCGATTACAATGTAACCAATAGATTCGATTTTCAAAACTCTTCTAATTTTGGCAGTATGTAGGTACGTGAAGTATAACTTTTTTTTCAGAATTTAAAAAAAAACATTTAAGTTTGCTAAATAATTAGCGGGAAAACGAGATTCAATATAAATAAATACCTACCTTGTGTTAATTGTGGTCAAAAATGGTTTCGGAAAGTGATTCCGGTGACATGGATATTAATTTAACTCCCGATAAAGAACAGGCAAAAGCTATTGTTAATAAACTATTTCCAATTTTTTCAATTTAACTGTAAATTTTAACAGATTATCAATATACCTGTTTCATTAAATGTGTGTATAGTTTCCACACATAGTCGAAATGAAAAATAGAGTGTTAACCTCGGGTGAATGTCACCATTTCACCCTCAAACTATTGGCGCTCACACTTCGTTCGAGCGCCAGAAATACCTCGGCTGAAATGGCTGACTTTCAACCCTTGTGTAACAATCTACTATTTCAAATTTTTAAAATGATATTCCATACCTTAAAAAGTTCATCAATGTGTTGTACCAGCTTTTAACCCCGCGCGCGCAACCTAAAAAAGTCGCGCGGATACCATTTTTCAGCATTAAATTAAAATTATAAATAATCGAGATAGAGTTCCAGGAGCTGGGAGTTTATTATTGAAAATTTTCCCATGTTTAAGAATATTTTATTTTTATTTCTTAAATAATAATAGTCTATGAAATATTAGGTGAAAAACGAAATCCCTTTCTTTTTATCTTCAATTGTTTATAGTTTAGCAATTGTTTATGTTCTAATGAAGTGTTTGGCACATTTTTCTATGCGTCATTCCGAATTCAATGAGGTATGGTACACTAAATTGTAAGAGGATTTTCGACTTGTCGACTAGACTATACAAAAACCTTGATTTAGTGAATTTAAAGTGAAACTCATACTTTTGTACAAAAACAATTTCGTTTTTTATTTGAGCTTGGTGTTTCTACAGCAACACCACCTAACGTTAAATAAGTACAACAACCTATCGATCTTAATAATAACACGCAGTCGACCAGCTATATAACAGTAGGGGAGCCCAAGATGCTAAATGTGTATTACCTCGAGCTTCGTGAGGATCTATTGGATTGTAAAGATTAAGTCTTCGTTAGGGTAAAAATGTTGATGATGTACCTATATCCTTTCATTGGTAGTCCACCAATGAAAGGATATAGGTACATCATCAACAAGAGCGTGTACAAGATTGTAAACCTAAAAAAAATGCAGACACTGGGACATTTTCGCGCGTCAGAGAATAATTGTGTATCTACATGTTTCTAACAAAAGAGGATTATTTTAATATAAGGGGTTGTAATGCGGGTTAGATGGCGGGGGTACCTTATGAAAGGATAGAAAATGGTGAAAAAAAATTCTCGAGGTCGTCAGATATTCAGATAAAACGATCGAGGTTTGGGTTTATTTGTTTTGTCTTGACAAACTCTTTGATGTGATATGATTTTCAGGGTCTGGCGATCCTGTAGGAAGGTGGCCATAGGAACTCTAGGAAACTAAACAAGATTAATCTATCAAGTTTGGCTTCATTTGTTTTATATTCATTCATTTGTGATAAAGTTTCTGGTATTACATGGTATTTAGGGTCTAATGTTGGAGTAGAAAGGTGGCCATAGGAACTCCTAAGGTAAACAAGTTAAACCCCTCGAGTTTGGGCTCATTCGTTTTGTCTCATTCGTTTTGTCTTAACAGACTCTTTTTTTTTAGTGGTAGAGTCAAGCAACAGTCATTTTGGCCATTGCATGAATGGGCCGACTCGACCGGGGAAGCACCACCCTTTCACAGAATATCGACGCCAAGTAACAGTATTTGAACTGTTGCGTTCCGGTTGGTGAGTGAGAGTGCCGGAGCCCAAACTCCTTTCCCATCCCCTCCCAAACCCCTTTCCCATCCCATTTCCTTTACTGGGTCGGCAGTGCGAGTGTGACGCCACTGGTGTTGCACACTTCCATAGGCCACGGTAACCGCTTCCCATCAGGTGGGCCGTGTGCTTGTCTGCCACTTTAGTGGTATAAAAAAAACTGTGTGACATGGTATTCAGGGTTTATATAGGGCTACCCTACTATAATGACATCTGACACCCGAGAAGGTATCCGGAGGTGCAAAAAATAGAAAAAAATAGGGCCCCAGTTCCCTTTGGGCGCCGGGGCGGTCACCAGCCGCTGCGCGACGCGGCGGGGCCTACCGGCGTCGGGCGGCGCGTCGTCGTCGGGCGCGCTCGCGCCCAGCGCGGCCGCCAGCTCCTCCGCGTCCGCGCCCACCAGCGCGCACGCCTCCAGCAGCTCTGCGGGCACAGCACGCGTCACGCGTCACGCGCCGCGCGTCACGCGCCGCGCGTCACGCGCCACGCGCCACGCGACACGCGCCGAGCCAGCCCGGGAGGTGCGGTGCCCACCGCCCCTCCACGGAACTGAACTCACTATCAATAGCACCTACTTAACAGTAAATGGAAGATTTAGACTCATTTGGAATCTCGCTTCACGCGAAGCGATGGCATTGTACTCGTGTTCCCTCTGTGCGAGTCTTCAAAGCAAATCGCTACAGACTTCATTTTCTATCGTTATTTTCTAAATTGATTCTTTGTTAGTAGGTATATCTATATTTTTGTACTTAATTGAAGTTGTGAGCTTGGATTTGGGTGCCTATACGCATTATGACTAAGTATCTTTTAATATATTCCACTGCTGGGCGGTAGGCCACGTGTATCTGTATCGAACGTTATGAATGATTAATAGAACACTGTAGGTATCCTATATTACATGTGTTTCATATGGTGTATAGAGCAATACTAAAAATGTGACCTAGGTACATGTTTTAGGCACAATAGAAGCATAGATCTGGTTTTAATCGGTGCGTACCTAGACAGTGGTTTGCTGGTCTTCCCATGTGCAAAGTGACGGCACAGAGCTTCCTCCCTCCCTGCATTTATCATCTTTAAAAATTGGCAGAAAATATTATAATGATCGCGTCGGTCGCTCAGTGATTAAGTAGGCCAAATCTTGGCCATTATACTGACGGGAACCCACTTCTAAAGCCTACCGTTGACTGGAAGGGTTAACGACCCGGAACTGATATTTGATTTCCGATTATTATACCGCGTGAAGTAAATCGATAATGCACAGTAGGTACACCGGGGCCCGGAATTTTCCGGTTCTGAACGTTAACGTAACCTAACCCACGCGACGTAGCGAGGCGGGGGCGGGCGACTGACCGTACTGGTGGTGCAGGCGCGTGCCGATGGAGCCGTCGATGTTGTGCTGCGGCTCGAACTCCACGTTGCCCAGCTTCAGCATGAAGGCCAGCAGGCGCAGCACCGCGTCGCACTCGCCGCCCGTGAAGCCCAGCGCGCGCATCGCCGCCTGCGCACACACACACACACACATACACTCGCGCGGAGCCCCGGCGCGCCGCAGCCCCGCGCCCCGGCCCGGCCCCGGCCCGGCCCGGCCCGGCCCGGCCCCGGCCCCGCCCGTACCGTGGTGAAGGCGAAGTGGTCGCGGTCCTGCGCGGCGGCGGCGCGGGGCGGCGGCGCGCGGCGCGGCGACGCCGGCCCGCCGCGCTCGGCCGCCGCGCCGCGCAGCACGCGGTAGTGCTCCCAGCAGCGCTGCAGCCGCAGGCGCTCTGGGTATACACAAATAAAACACTAAGTATATAGGAAGGAATTGATAGATTTAAAACTCCTAGCTCCTACCTAATTCATACTTGTAAATGAGCAAAAACCACCAGTACGGTACTAGTCCCGTGCCCAATTCTGTAGCCCCTACCTAAATGTTTAGCACAGTTAAGCAATAAGTAAGCAGGTATGTAAAGTATGCGCCCACTCACTGAGCAGGTGCACGTCGGCGCCCGCCAGCAGCTGGTACAGCACGTGGAAGCTGCGCTCGCCCTCCAGCACGCCGCCGCAGGCGCGCTCCTGCAACACGCCCCGTCCGCAGCTAAGCTCCTGCTCGTACTTAGAATGGTAGCACTGAACCTCCAGACCATAACATTCAGAATAAGCTTTCATTCCCTTTAGGCCGCATTTGCATGAGACGTTTGCTTCTCGATCTGGTTTCATGATGTACCTATGTACCCTATCGCAGTGAACCGGTGCTAGCACAGCCGGTATCGTAGAAATTACTCCATAGTGTGCCATGCAAGACTGACGTCCTGACGCAGGTTGTCGGGCCTAGCCCTAGCGAGGAACTGCCTTGGGGAAATTTCAGAAAAGTGGTCTTAGACTTCAAAACATATGATGCATGTTTTAGTGTTGTGACTCGACGGGATACTAGCTGCGAAGACGCGCTCTAAACGCAGCGTAGCGTCAGCATCAGCGGCATAATGCCGCGTCCTGAACGACTAAGCACCTACGCTCAATTAATACCATACTACTTAGCTGAAGTACCTACCACCTGCCACATTCAAAATAGTACCTAATATAGTGATTAGCGCAGTGTCACTTCATGCATCCGTGCGGCACATGCATGTGAATACTTTCTTATATTTGCTTTCGATTGTGAAATCGTATCATACGTTAGTACTTATATAGTAGGTATATCTACCTTTAGTAGTCCATTTATTTATAGCTATTTTTATCTGATATAGGTATTGCATTGCAATTATATGCATGCCAGTCAAGCAGAAAATCGCTCAGACTTGTTCTAGTAGAACTATCCAGTCGGTACGGCTCCTATTAGTCCGGGAAGTAGGAAGTCCTAGCGTTCGATTCCCTTTCTAGATGTCAACTTTTTCCAGTTTAACAGAATGACAAATTTCAAGAGTTATTCTGCAATTGTTTCAAATCTTTAGATTGTATTGAATGTAAACGTACGATACAATGCTCTTGAAAAAATTAAACCGTCGTTGGTACATTTAGGTACCTACAGTATCGAAGACAGCGCTGGATCTCGTTGGATTCCTTGCCGTATTGATGAAATACATGTTGATCTGTTCGATCACCTATCTGCGTCCCATATAAAAGACACCGCCGCTGCTCCGGCGTGAAAAACTATCTCATGTTCAAAACTTCGAGTTTAGATACATACGTGATGCCATAGTGTTGGCGCTTTCGATGTGGCTTTCGTTGTTCAGTTTAGTGCAAGGAACAAATCAAGGGTGGTGGTAATGTAGTACGAAGTTTAATTAAAACTTCACTGCATAAAATAAAAATGAAAAGAAAAAGCAAGTTCAATATAAGTCGCAGCCATTTTTACAAGCTGTTTGTACGTTAGTGCGGGTCAAATTTTACAACAAAATTTTGAGGCAGTTATCCTCAACTGATGTAGATGAAATTTTGCATGCACGTTAAGTTTGGATGACCATGCATTATTAATGCATGGTCATATCACGGAGCTGGTTTGGTGATGGAGTAGGTAGGTGGCTTTAGCAACTCCTAAACAAGATAAGCCTATTAGAGTTTACGTTAATTTGTTTTGTCTTGATAAACTCTCTGATGTGATATGTAATCAGGGTCTGATGATGGAGTAGAAAGGAGGCCATAGCAACTCCTAAACTAAACAAGATAAGCCTATCGAGTTTGGGCTCATTTGTTTTGTCTTGACAAACTCTCTGCTCTTGCATGGTATTCAAGGTCTGATGATGGAGTAGGAAGGTGGCCATAGGAAGTACTAAGCAAGCGAGCAACTGTTATAGGCTGATATTTCTTCATCGATTTATTAATTTGTGCATTCCAGCTTTCCACGGTATTATTAGTGCGATGTAAGGCGATGTCTTTGTCCGTATACAGAACATTGCTTCCTAAACGATTTATTCTTTAGCCATGTAGTCTTGAAATAACAAAGATATTTTTGAATTTTTTGGTTGTTAGGACTATCAGATGTTATATAATCCCAACCTTCCTCAATTCTGTTTTCGGGAAGCAAAGCGAGTGCTGAACATAGTCCGACAACTCTATTTGCAAGCCCAAAAAACGTTCCCATTCATAAAGGTGCGCCATCTATAATATTGCTGGCCTTCAAGTTTTACGTATTTTAATTCCATTTTATAATTTAAATTATTATTGTATATATAGGAAAGAAATCGCCGCACTTGAAGTTTGACATTATCTTAGGTATCTATGACTGTACATACATAAACTGCATGCATACAGGGAGATAAAAAGGTGCAATGTCAAGGAAGTTTGACCACTAGGAAACGTAATTCCTCATAGTCAAACCAGTTTGACCAAAAAGTTTGACTACGAGGAAGAAGGGAACTAAACAACTTAATCCTATTATTGGACTCATTTGTTTTGACTTGGTAAACACTGGTGTTACATGATGTTCAAGGTCTGAAGATGGAGACGGAAGATGGTCTCGAACTAAACAAGATAGACCCGTGTTGAGCTGCATTGGTTGGTCTTGGCAAGCACTCTGGTAATACATGATATTACTAAAACTAAAAAGTTGAAATAATAATTAATAATAAAAAACGTTCTTAAAAAACAAGCCTTTATAAAAAAAAAGCTCAAATCGCAATTAGAACATAGAGAAAAGCGATACGAGCTCTTGAAATCAGCACAACTCTTGCATAAAATTATTTTCCTTTTTTATACAACAGATTTTTTTAAATAAAACGCTTTATTTTAAAAACGTTTTTTTTTATTATTATTGGTTAGAAATCCCGGTGGCCGGTCCCGACCCACTGTTACGGTCTGCTATGGACTTTCTTTCTTATCCGTTTTATTTTATGCAGCAATATAAGACAAATCGATTGACGTTTCTTATGTTTTCACACATAACACACGTGGGCCGCGTTTGGTCTCTCGAACGGCACATAGGCTGATAAACACATTACACAAGTCAGTACTGAACAAGTACGATAGCCTCACGTGTGAGCACGCACGTTCCTCGTACCGCGGTCAAAGCACAGGCATCACACAGTGCTTACGGACTTTACCTTTTCCAGAAGATCTGCTCGCAGCATGAAATAAAGAAAACGCATTATATTGTTGTTATAAGTTTAATATATTTATACCCACGTCCACTTGAACATAAGAGCTACAGGCAAGCTTTTTATATGTAGAAGCCACGATGTAGATTCAGACGGCAAGTCTATACCCTATTCAGCTAGGCTTGGCACAAAATGGATTCTTTAAGTGTCGCTTCTATTAAACATGTTACTACCTAATTGAGAAATAATATATAAGGTGTCACAAAATTAGCTTTACGTCTGAATTTGGTGAGATGACTTGGTATCGACAAAATATGTATGTGAAAAAAAAAAATAGGGTAAAACATAAAAATGAAAAAAAAATACCACCATAATTTAGTCACACCTTACATAACAAAAAATGCAATAACACAACCATAATTTGGGATGCTTTACCATACACAGCAACAATATTCCTCCTACCATATTCACATTGTTTAGGTAATACTTTATATTCTAACGTATGCAAACATTCTCTGACGTAAGATGATACCAAGCAAGACTGTATTTCCTGCGGCAGCTTCACGCTCCCACTTGCTGGCTGAATGCCCCGTGTACTTATGATCAGATGGGAACTCCTGGGATCAGACAGAGTAAACGATGAAGACATTTATCAAGGACTAGCTGTTGCCCGCGACTTCGTCCGCGTTAAATTCGAAATAGATCAAAGTATGTTTACTTTTGCAGTTTCGAACCCAACAGGCATTAGGTTACCTATTTCATCGTTATATTTTCAACGAAAGGCAAAATTTCAGCGGAATCTGTGCAGTGGCTGTCAAATGACGCCTCGTTACGATTTTATTATACTGTATGTATGTATGATAGGTTTGACGGGGTCCCGGGAGAGTTGGATCTACCACACCCTCCCCAAGGGGAGAACTGGGGAGTGGTTCGCAGGCGTCGTGGGTGGCTCGTGCTAGGCACGATACTAGGTACTAGTACCGGCTAGGGCACGCCGCAATAGCGGCGGTAAGGCCCATCATGGAGGATTGGCTAGAGAGGCGACACGGAAGCCTCTCGTACCGACTGACGCAGGTGGTCTCCGGAAAGGGGTGCTTCGGGGACCACCTGCATCGGATCAGGAAGGAGCCAACGCCTGAGTGTCATCACTGCGACGCGAGCGAGGACTCAGGGCTGCACACGCTGGCGGACTGCCCGGCGTGGGAGGTGCCGAGGCGTGACCTCGTGGCAGCCATCGGGGTGGGAGTCCTCTCGCTCGGCAGCATGATTGCAGCAATGGTGCGAAGCGCGAGCGCGTGGGCCGCCGCCACCTCCTTCTGCGAGCATGTAATGCTCGCGAAGGAGGTGGCGGAGCGCGCCCGGGAGAGATTTAGAACTCTCCCGGCCCGCCGAGTCCGCAACTTGCTCGCCGCGCGTCGCAGGCGACTCAGGCGCCGGAGGTCGCTTAACGACCTCCGTCCTCCATGAGCGCAGGCCTGGGGGTGACAGGTGAGGCCGCCTGTCATCCCAGCAGAAGCAGGCCGGGACGGTGGGGCGACTAGCGCTCCTCCCCCAAACCGGGGCAAGACGGGGACACCGTGGTTCCCAAACCCGAGGGGGCCTTCTCGAAACCGGAGATGGCCCAGGGTCAGTCGGGGTGCGAGGGATATGCTCTATGGGCAACCTTACACCCCGGCGTCTGTAGACCCGAGACGGCGTGCGGTTTTAGTCGGTTCAAGCCCGACATAACCGCCCCCGCTGGCACGCGGGGGGGTATCGGAAGGGATTTCCGCACGATAAAAAAAAAAGGTACTAGTACCGGCTGCCCTCGTCTGTGCCGTGACTGCTCTTGATAGGACAAATTATGTTCGTCATTGCAGTCTAACAATAAAATTTTGACATGATATACCTTTTTTTTTCGTGCAGGATATCCCTTCGGGTACCCCCCCCCCCCCCCCGTCGGCCAACGGGGGCGGTTATGTCGAGCTTGGACCGACTAAAACTGTACGCCGTCTCGGGTCTACAGACGCCGGGGTGTAAGGTTGCCCATAGAGCATATCCCTCGTACCCCGACTGACATAATATACCTACAGATTGTTTTTCTCTGAATAGGGCATAGACTTGCTCATAATGTGATCGCGGCTGTGGGCACAGCCCCTCGGCGCGTACTCACAGTGCGTGACGTGCCCTCCCGCCAGCTCGCCCTTGAAGTCGAACTCGATCTCCAGCAGCTTGCCCTGCACACGGACGCAACCAAGTGAGCCACGGAGAAGCGTGCACAAGTGTGTGTTGTATAATGTCACTTTTATTCGTGATGTATGTTGTATAATGAGATAAAAAACACTGCTCAAAATTAACTGGGATTATGAAGAGCTCTCAAGGAAAATATATTTCTTGTAACAATGCACATTGTACTATTAAGTGATATTGGTGGAATATGTAGTCGATCTGACTAATATTATCTGTATTCTTTCATCGACTTAGTCTATGGTTAGCTGTGGTCAAGTCTATCGGCAGTGGCGAATAATTAACAAAACAAACATTAATCAAACGGGTGATGTGTTGACCCTCTTGTACCGATGAGTGGGCATGAAAGGTTCACTGAAGACGATGGAAAGGAACGAAGGGTCACCGGCGGCCGGCGCACTCGCATAGCGCAGCGCAGAGCTCATTTCCGTGTCCAAACATAGCTATACACGTAGCAATTAGACGGAAAATTAACGCATGCACCGAAGATCATTCTAGATCGGTGAAGCGATTAATTTTCGATCTAACTCGCTTCTAATGGCGCTGCTTGGCGCTGCTTGGCGCTGCTTGGCGCTGCTTGGCGCTGCTTGGCGCGCGGGCGGTGCGGGCGGTGCGCCGGCCGGGGGCGGGCGCTCACGAAGCGGCTGGCGTTGTGGTTCCTCTGCGTGGCGGCGTTGCCGAAGGCCTCCAGCAGCGTGCCGGCCGCCGTCAGCGCGGCGCCGCCGCCCGCGTCGCCCCCCGCGCCCCCCGCGCCGCCCGCCACCACGGCGCACTGCAGGCACACGCGCGCCGCCTCCGTCTTGCCCGCGCCGCTCTCGCCTGCGCGCGCCCCGCCGCGCCGACACCGCCACGCCGCCACGCCGCCACGCCGCCACGCCGCCACGCCGCCACGCCGCCACGCCGCCACGCCGCCACATTGAAATTAGAAGGCAATCATTAAGGTCCCCCTTTTACGTGGAGGTGTATGGGGAGAGACCTACCTCAGCTGCAAACCGGTACACCTGCCGATTGACCGACGAAGCTATGGCGAAGGCTTTCCTCTCGAGGTTGGGAGTCGCTAGAGGCCGTGCAAACCGAGCCAAGAGGAGTAAGCGGGGAGCGGGTTCCAAAGTGTAAATGTCGAATGCGATTGGAAACAATGCTGAGATGGTCGGCGGGTGAGGTGCGCGTTGAGACACCTCCGCTTACATCTTATAGAATAATTGTAAGACTATACAGAGATGGGCTGACTTGGATAGGATGGCTCTAAGGAAACAACTTTTTTATAAAACATTAGTACCAAAATAAGAAACGCCTTACGAAATTAATGCCACTCGTTTAAATTTAGTGCTGGATAAACTTAAAAAAAACAAGTCACTAAACAATTTCTAGATACTCTTTAAAAAAAGATCTACACTACGGAATAGCGTAGATCTTTGTGAAACAATAACGAGGATTTAATATTGTTTTGGTGGACCGTGGCTGTGAACTTAGAAAAAATATATTTTGTACAATATTCAATCAAAAACTGCAAACCGATGGACTGCACAATATTCTGGATATGAACAAACTTGCAGTTGACTAAACATTAAATCGTGTGAATACTTTTGAGATTAGCTATACGTACGGGACGTTATCCTGTGCATCGACTCCTGTAGCGGAGTACTGTAGTGGTTGTTTGGAGACAAAGGAAAGATAGCCGGAAGGCAACGTAAATACGTATATTGTAGGTAACAGTAATAAAGTAAAGGTGGCTAATCTTTCCTTGATGGTATGTACTAGGTAAAGGTTGTACTAATAGTCTCCAAGTTTCATTACTTGTATTGCATATAAATAGCAATGTTACGTAATAAAGTCTGACGCGCGTTGCCGGTTCGGCCTGGGCCGCAGCGTCAGCAATGCATGTACAGTCACGGCACTATACATGCGATGTACAGTCGTGAGGCTGTACACTACATATAACAAAAATTCAAATATAAAGAAAGAAAACTTTAATGATTATTTAAATGATGCGAAAGCTTAAATGTTTTCGTGAAATATGCAGGCTGGGGTGGAGCAGGCGTGCGGCCCGCCGCGCGCGAGGCGCACAGGCGCACAGGCGCACAGGCGCACAGGCGCACAGGCGCACAGGCGCACAGGCGCACAGGCGCACAGGCGCACAGCAGCGCGACTCACCGGTGATGACGATGCACTGGCTCTCGTGGCGGTCGCGCGCCCAGCGGTGCGCCGCGGCCGCCACCGCGTAGCTGCAACACGCAACACAACACGCGCGTCAGCCGCACCGGCCGCACCGCCGCAAGGCTCGGACGCGGCGTGCCTTTAAGGATCTTCCTTGCTTTCTTAGAACGTGTGTACTAATGCCACGACGCAACGCGCGTGCAGAAGGGCTGGCGTCCGAGTCTTACGTCGTTGCGTCCGGCTTGCGCTGGCGCAACGCTACGCTACAGTCTACTGCGATAAAACATATTACCGAATCACCTGGTTTATACAGCGAACTATTTCAAGGCTCGGAATTAATAATAGTGTAAATAGGTAAAAAAAATGTATTTCATTAAAAAAAAACTCGGGGCGCATGGGTCAATAGATATAAATATTTTATTGACAGACATGAGTAGAGTGACTATGATTATATCATTTTGATAATATCTTAAACAGCACCCCACGCTTTTTTAATATAAAATACATTTTATTATTTACACTATTATTAATTTATATTTATTGAAATTTTTAACACTTCTTAATTTAAATTTATTGAAACTAATTTTCTATTTTTTTAGTTCGGTTTTCTATATAAATGTGTTTTTTTCGTTTTTTAAACTATTATTTATTTCCTACTTTTTAGTTTTGTTTATTTATAAAAAATTTTTTTTTTTTGTTTTTTTTAAACTATTATATGCTTTGTTGAATAAAAAATTCTCTTCATCATCATCAACCTATGCCAGTCAGTGGACTAGCATAGGTTGACCTATGTCCAGCAGTGGCTGGACATAGGTCTCCCCTAATGAGCACCATAGCGCCCTGTCTAAAAAATTCTCTTTGGTGTTCGAAAATTTGTCAATATTAGATAAATCGGCTAAAGATAATGGTTGGAAATTAAAATTTCTACCTTATCGACTTTATATAAATTAACAAAAATCTTATTTTGCAAATTTAAAATTGGAATAATTTTATCAAATTATTGTAATGTTATCGGTCCTCGATAAATCGTGAAATCGTTTCATCGAAATCTGGCCGTTTAAAGTGGGTCAAAATCACGCCCAAAGGAGTCGGTTAAAAAAAACATACTGGTGAAGCTAATAAATAAAAAAACAAAGATCACGAAATTCGGTACGCCCGTTCTCGAGCTATAAACCGTATCACTAACCCGACTTTGTTTTATATATCTACTAGCAGACTTGCTCACATCTACTAGACGTGCTAGAGAGACTAGCACCGAAAGGTCTCAGCGACTGGCTAACCACAGACAAAATATGTCGGATATTTTGTCTGTGGTTAGCCAGTCGCTGAGATCTTTCGGTGCTAGTCTCTCTAGCACGTCTAGTAGATGTGAGCAAGTCTTTTTGGCTGGCAAGCCGCTGCGAGCGTTCGGTGCTAGACTCCCTATCACGTATGTCCGACATATTGTCTGTGGCTAGCTAGTCGCGGAGACCTTTCGGTGCTAGACTCTAGCAGACGCTTGCAATCTATATTCTCTTTCATTCGCAAGACGCTGTGCATGCTCAAAAGAAGTCTCTCCTATTCGGCGTACAGTGGCCGCTCTTGTCTGAGATGTATGTCTAGATAGTTAAGATTTTCTTTTAGGCATTCTGACATTATTTCATCAGAACAATGCGTTTACTTCAAACAATCAAACGGTGGTCCTTATTAGAAATTTTTATAAAAAAGTTGTGTAGGAAATACCTTGATTGAAGAAATTAGTAAATTTAGTAGAACAAAAAAATGATGTTGTTGAAAAAACAAAGAATTAAATGTAAGAAATGAGTGCTGAAAAAAATAACCCAGTCGAAAGTGAAATTTCGTACGTCAACGTCCGTTGCGTAGGGAGCGCACCGCGAGTGGGCCGCGCGGCTGCCTGCCTCGTAGACGTAACAGACCCGCTCCTTCCCCCACAGCGCTGGCCGCGGCGCAATCGGTATCGGATAGCACTAGGCACGGGTGCCGTCTATTTGGTAGAAACTTAATACTCCGAAACCTATTTGGGATAACTCACTTCGCAGAAACTTCTTTAATCGATCATTTATTAGGCATTAAAAATATTTGACATAAATATTTTTAGGCATAATGTGCTTATGACCGAATTTAGAATGGCATACATTTAAGATAGTAGAATTTTATTTGGCATAATTACCTTTGGCATAGTTAAAATTTTGTATAACTTCATTTAGCATAACGTTCATTTAGAGTACAGATTATTTGGCATAATTTGACTAGGCATACTATAAAGAGCATAGAATTTCAATTAGAATAATATAAATTGGGTTACTTTCTTCTTTAAAAATGGGTAGGTTAGGTTAGGTTAGAACTGTGACCTCGGGCCAGAAACGAGCATGCTCTCATAGGCAAGGATATAAAAACCAAATAATTATCATTAAATCAACTTTTATTTATTACATATTACTAAAAAAAA
The DNA here is from genome assembly GCA_946251805.1 of Cybosia mesomella. Classification (NCBI taxonomy): domain Eukaryota; kingdom Metazoa; phylum Arthropoda; class Insecta; order Lepidoptera; family Erebidae; genus Cybosia; species Cybosia mesomella. The sequence continues at coordinate 430,803 of OX276400.1, forward strand.
CAATTAAATTAATCAGAAAACAAAATTAAACTAATCTTATATTAGCTCCTATTGCTTTCATATACCCAACTTCTGTGTAATCAGATTGATTATCTTCTTCTTCTTCTCTTATATATAAACATGAATTGCTGTTCGTTAGTCTCGCTAAAACTCGAGAACGGCTGGACCGATTTGGCTAATTTTGGTCTTGAATTATTTGTGGAGGTCCAGAGAAGGTTTAAAAGGTTTGTCATCGATTGAGGCAGTACGAAGTCTGCCGGGTCAGCTAGTTTATAATATTTTGAATACGATTTGTTTTATTCAATGTTTTCTTTTTTTTGGCTGGTGGTGGCGCGCCAAAACTTAATTTATCTATTTCTATAATTGAATATTTTATTTCTTTGATCAGTTGATTTGATATATTATAAAATCCCACACGATTCGCGCTTACAATTTTATTTATTCTGTGATGCCACGATTCAGCAGAATTGTGTGTTCTAGAGATATTCTGATCAAATAAATCTTTTGTACTCCAGTGGCTAGGCTGATATTTTGGAGGCGAAGACATTGTTCCCCAGATGTAATTATCGCTAAACCAATGTGCAATAGTTTCCGCCTCTGGGGATATCGTTTTGAGCCATTCATCGTAATACTTTGGTATATCATTAGGCGTTAAGTAAGAAAGAGCAAATAAACATTTCATCTCCATAGCAAAATTAGCATCGTTACCGTATAGTTTTTGAAAGCCACTTTTCTGTATCTTTCGGTATATGATTTGCCCTAAATGGAAATTGCATCCTTTGATTATTACATTATCGAAATAAGTTTTAAAACTGATTTGGGGCGCTTGTTCGAAGTCCATTATTATATATCGCGGTGATAAATCTATATTAGCGGATGCACAACATTCTAATAACATTTCAATCAACTTATCATAGCTAGCTTTATCCTTATTAGTCATGAGTGCATGTACCATCGGAAATGTTGTGTTATGTACAGATCCATGTATTACATACAGTTGTTGGAATATTTTCGGAACGATTTTGAATGTACCATCTGCAAGCCAATATTTGGATCTGCTTAAATGTTGTAACATTTTTTTTGTAGTAAACATAACTATCCGACGTCCGTTGTTTAATTGATCTTGTATAATGATTTCATTCTCCAAATAATCACATCGTAAATAGTTCATATCAAGTTGTAATTCTACTGTTTCTGGTTCAATAATAGGATGTTTCCCTTTTTTCTTATTTCTGTAAATAACTTGCCTTACATTTTTTATTGTTGGTAAATGTGCTGAAATCACTTCTGAAGTTGTAAGTAGATATGCAATCGTTTATTATTTGACATGTTTTTTTCTCAATGTTATTAATGGATTCTTCTTTAATCGAATTCATAATGTCAGCGACTTTGGACCTTATCACATCAGGGTCATGATTATGGTTAACCATTTTTTTACTTATTAATGTATGTATATTAGTTTCATTGTTGCATATGGTGATTATTCGTTGATTGCAATTATATGTTTTGTTCCGGCTCATTTCACATAACCAATAGTATTTATTATTTTGCACTTTGTTTCTTTCGTAAATAAATCCATTCATATCTAATTTAATTCCACCTTTGCTTGATTTAAACACTTTTAAAATACTTTCTACTGAATTTTCCATATTTAATATACTTTAACTTGTTTTGATCAACACAATAACACAATATCGATATGACAACTAAGGGTACCCGACAACTAATAATGATTCATGTGATTACTACCTCCAACTAATAGCAATAGTAAAAATGATACTTTTAAATAGTTATGGATAAGAAATATATACCGAAAGATGAATCTGGTTGAACTTTCTGCGACGTGATGGTTATACATTATGATTATGATGGATACAAAAGTTATGCGTACAGATGATTCTGACTTACAAAATTATGGGTTTCAATGTATGCAAAATGAGTTTATGCCAAACGATATTCTGCGAAAAGAGGTTTATGCTATTAGTTGTTATGCAATATAAAATTATTACTTAAAAAGTTCTACTATATGAGGTGTACCCACTAGGCACTGCTTATATCGCCACGCAACGGCCGGGGCCGCGCGCAATGCACGTTTTTATTTTGCTAATATCTTTGAAGATATTTGTTTAAACTGTATAGAGTAAAGGGCACAAATATTCTACATTAAATTTCCGTTCTAACAAACATATTTGTAAATATACAGATGGGCTAAATAAGCTTCGAAAAATTAATTATTTTTAATCCACAATTGTAACAGTAAAAGCAGTTATTGTGAGTTACCCGTAGGAGATAGGCATTTGCTATCGCGGACTTCCTTACAGATGTTGATACGTTCTTTAATATTGTAGTACATTGTTTTGTTCTATCCTCAATAGTTTTCGCAGCGCACGCGATGAAAGCTATTTTTTTTACAACCCGGATTACATTATGAAGTTTAAGTAAAGATACGTAATTAATTTTGGAAATTAATTACGTAAGGTTCCGTGCGAAAAATGAAAATCCATAACATTGTGAATAGAATCTGATTTCCTCTCGAACAGCTGGGCCGATTTTGATGAGACCTTCACTGGCAGATAGGTTTTTACACCTTGTAACATTACCTATCTACCAATCAAAGTCAAGTGAAGATCGGCCCAGCCGTTCCAGAGATTACTTAATTTAAACAAAAAAACAGAGAAACAAAAGTTTTGAAAATTGGTTTTTTGTTGGCAATTTCTTCATTTGTATGCAAACTGTAATTTTAACGTTACTAACAATATTCTTCAATATTCTACACAGCGCTTTCTAGATCCAAAGTAAGCATAGTTTAACTAGCTTGTGTTATGGGTCCCAGAATGAGGATAAACATACTTATATACTTTTTTTTGTAAATACATACATATTATACATAGAAACATCCAGACCAATGCAAATAGTCATATTCGTTTATACAAATATTTGCCCTGAGCGGGAATCGAACCCGCAGCCCCTGTCGTAGCAGTCGAATGCACTACCGCTACGCCACAGAGGCCGTCAAACAGACGCTTCAATTTTATTTACTTGTATAGATTTAACATCACGCGGCAGGCGGACTTACAGGTGCGGCGGCAGCTGGTAGGGCGGGCGCGCCAGGTAGGCGCGCACTAGCTCGGCCGAATACAGCGGCAGCGTGCGGCACGGGTTCACCGACACCAGCGCGTTGCCCACGTACGTCTGCAAATCAACAAACACCGCTCACTGTTAACATTCCTTCTGGAACATTGCTTCTGCTCAAATATGATTGGTCAGCTATTAACCAAGTTTCACATATTGGTTTATTTTACACACAGTTAGTGGCATGTTCATTGTAAATCTTCTTCAATCCATAACCATACAATATATTTAGATCTCACCATTGACAGGAACCTGTCACATTTTACTCAATGAGATGCTTTAAGTGAAACGTAATAACCCACTTGATTTAAACTTGATCACATAGCAATCAACAAAGCATAATGGGCATGTCTGTCAAAAAATCTCTACAAACATTTTCAAATAACCAATTCATTTGGCAGCTCTGCCAGTGTTCTGAAATATTACCAGGTTATGATGATGCAGAGGAATTCAAAACTTTGGCCTACATGTAAATATTAGGCTGTTACATATGTCTGTTTACTTCAGTTTGCGTACATGCCAGCATCCTGTTGATAAATATAAAATAGACAATAGTAACAACCAAATTAACCTAGAAGCTCTTAGGCTCTTCAAAATGTTATGTGAATATATATACACTACACAATTTAAAAGATTTACACTTGTCATTCTTACATTAACCCTTAAACATTATTGGTTCAATTATTAAAGTGGTATCTGAAGACTGTACACTTTAAATATTCCACGCAAATAAGCAGTCTTACAAAAGCATTTAGTACAAATGGAAACTTTGGCACTATACACACCAACCGCTCTGATACTTACATATATTATGTCATGTTTGTAGCGCACATGCAAATTGTGAAGGAAAGTGTCCTCTGTAAGCGGCGCCAGCAGCACCGCATCGGGCTGGCCGACACCTTCGGGCTCAGCCATGCCACCAAAGCACCCGTCACCGAGCCCCACTGTACTTTGTGATAAGCTCCATAGTAGTGCCTCTGTTTGCTGATCATTATGACATAATATTACTTTTATTTAAACAGCACCTTTCTGACAGTTTCCCTACACTAAACGTTTTAGAAAGAGAACCAACTGTACTGCTACTAGTAATAACAAGAGAATAACGTAGCTTTTATTCAAAACTAAAATATTGTAGTAGAAAAGATATATATTTGAGTACAAATGGGAAAAAAATATAATCGTATTTAATACTAACACCTTGAAGTAGGTAATTACTTGTTTACGAAATTTATTTGCAACATTTATGTAAAACTCGATAGCAGAAATTGTTAGCCGTAAAAAACATGTTGTCAATGTGAAATGGACAAACACTTTTATAGAATTTTTATGCGAAATTGACTGCTTCACTGCAATACACAATTAAGTTTACAGAATTAGATTTATAGGTTCAATACGTACCTAAGCATAAATATTTCAGCTACATATTTAACTATTAACAATGTAATATATAGTAAACATTTTCATTTAAAAAATATAGGAGATTCGTTTTTCAGTCGCCTCTTTCTGCCATTTACAACACTTTCAGTTTTCACACACCTACATCCGACAACATGAACCATTTCAATAGGTATTTCATTTCATTTCAAAATGTTCAGTCAACTCACTGATTTTTTTTTTTTTTTTTTTTTTGAAGATTTTCAACTCACTGACAATTTGATACTATGTTGCCATCTAAATAAATTATTAATGCAGTGCACACACGTATACTACACGATTTACACTTACACATTTTCTTTAAATTGTATTAATATACATAATAGATGTTAACCTCGGTATTTACATGCACTGCATTCTGTAATGCCTCTCTATATTCAGCTATTTTTTTTTAATGATGGGACCTTCACAGGCATCTGATGTGCACGAATTCTAATTAGTAGATATCTACGTCTTGTTCATTGATTTATTATATATATACTAGAAAGTCTTGTTTTTGTGGCTGTGGCCGTGGCGAGAGAGTCCGAAAGCGAATCGTGCTCCTCTTATAACTGCCCGCTCCAGTACATGAAATTGTCTATATGTATTAGTCTGGATCTGGATGTTTATTGTTTTTTATGCGATGTTTCAACCCAAATAAACAACATTACTTACCTTGGGCAACGATTAGGTCATCTGTGGTTTGGGTCTAGTTGTAGCTGTAATAATACTAATTGTTGATGCTCAGGGGTCATCAATGAAACTTCCAGAACTGATTTTACACTTGTATTACTGGTTTTACATGAATTTTAGGAAATTTGGTTGAGGAACAATGTTATCCGTAGTGCGTAAAAAATTGAAGTGAAAAAAGGTATGAAGGTGTGCAGAAATAATAGCCCCTATCCATCCGGATCGAGCACAGAAACGAGACGTTGCTCCCAAGTAAAGCGTAGGCGTTAACATCCTGGCCCCGTTGAAAAGCTTTGGTTTTCAACCCTCTAATTCTTCTGGAGTAGGCAGGGCTACCAGGCGTACCAATGGACGGCGCACACATCCTCTAGTTGTTTTAACATCAGCAACTCTGGGTATCTTGTCATCAGGACCGTAGAATAATCTGGTGATTCGGCCAAGTCTCCAGCAGAGTGGCGGAGTGTCGTCTTCTTGCAATAGGACCAAGTCTCCTACGTTGGGATTTGAGGAGTTGGTCTTCCACTTGCGGCGTTGCTGTAGCTCAGCAATATATTCTCGCTGCCAGCGTCTCCAAAAATGTTGATGCATTTGCTGCAGCCGAGCGTAGCGTTGTAGGTTGGTTGCGTTGCAGTCTTCCAGCGCAGGTGAAGGCAAAGCCGTGAGAGCACGACCAATGAGAAAGTTCCCGGGAGTTAGGCAAAGGAAATCGTCGGGAGATGTGGATAGGGGACATAACGGACGGCTGTTTAAAATCGCTTCTACCTGTGCGAAAAGAGTGGATAGCTCTTCGAACGTTAGGTGAGAATTACCCATAACGCGTTTAATATGAAATTTAGCAGATTTCACACCAGCCTCGAAGATTCCGCCAAAGTGAGGAGCGTAAGTAGGAGAAAATACAAATTTAATTCCGTCTTCACTTGCAAAATCAGACAAAGAATTAGCGTTAGTTTTGAGAAAACAATTAATTTCTTTCGCACTAGCTACAAAATTGCGTCCGTTGTCACAGAATACTTCCGTTGGCTTGCCACGTCGTGATACGAAACGACGGAACGTCATGATAAAAGCGTCCTTAGAAAGATCGCTAACGGCTTCGAGGTGTATGCATTTGTACCGTAAGCAAACGAAAAGGCATAGATAGCATTTAATTACATGAGCACCCCGTCCCTTTCTGTTCAAAATAAAAAATGGTCCGGCAAAGTCTAATCCAACGGTTTGAAATGGGAAGCTTGGCGTAACGCGTTGTGATGGCAAGTTGCCCATCATAGGCTTCATAGTTTTTCCTTGTAATCGTCTACATTTAAAACAATTATGAAACGTACGTCTTGCAAGATGTCTACCATTAATGGGCCACACAAATTCACGAATAGTAGCTAAAAGAAGTTGTGGCCCTGCATGAAGATTGCGTTTGTGTTCATCTTCAAACAACATTTTGGTTAAATGATGATTGGCATGCAAAAGCACGGGATGTTTCTTGTCAAAGCTGAAATCGGAGGCATCCAATCGACCACCAACTCGAATGATGTGGTCATCGCTATAAAATGGAGTCAATGATAAAATAGGAGATTTTAAACTTAAAGATTTTTTGTCAGCAAGTAAGTCATATTCAATTAAAAATGATTCTTGTTGCGATAGGCGACACAAATGAATGAATGCCTTATTCATTTCTTCGACCGACAAAGGACCAGTGAGTCGAGCCTTTGGATTTTTCAAGTTGTAAGTAAATCGCAACAGGTAAGCAACTATTCGTTTTAATTTGGACAAACTAGAGTATTTCTTAAAATCAATAATGGGTTCCTTTTGGGTTGACACATTAACTATAGTCGAGTTAATTTTAGTTTCTGGTAAATTTTTTAAATCAACATTTTTATTAAGAATAGGCCAAGTATTCTATCGGGTTGAGATAAGAAATGGGGTCCTGACCACCACATCGATGTGGCACCTACTTGATCTGGACTTACTCCTCTAGATATAAGATCAGCAGGATTGGAGGCTGTTGGCACGTAGCGCCATGAAGCAGAATTTGTGAGCTCAGATATTTCAGATATCCTGTTTGAAACAAATGTCTTCAAATTCTGAAAGCTGCTGCGAAGCCAAGCTAAAACGATTGTGGAGTCACACCAATGAATTTCTGCTTGTAAATTGTATCTCAATGATTCCCTAGTAGCCTTGCATAGCTTGGCTGCCAATAGAGCTGCGCATAGCTCGAGGCGGGGTATCGTGGTTGTTTTGATAGGAGCTACCTTAGATTTAGAACAAAGTAGCCTTACAGATACATTACCGTAGGAATTTACAGAGCGCAAATAAATGCAGGCTCCATATGCATTTTGAGAGGCATCACTGAAAGAGTGAAGTTCTATGGATACAGGTGAATCGCATAGTACCCATCTGGGTATTTCAAGACTAAGAAGAGCCGGTATAGCTTTAGAGAAATGGTTCCATTCACGTTGAATATCACTGGGGATAGGATCGTCCCATGCTAGCTTGTGTAACCACAGCTGCTGCAACAGAATTTTGGCTTTGATTACACAGGGACTTAGTAATCCCAACGGGTCAAAAATTTTAAACAATGATGAGAGAATAAAGCGTTTTATTAGGACATTGTTAGCAGATGGAGGCGGAATCTTAAATGGAAAATTCAATTGATCTGAAGCTGGATTCCAACCTATGCCTAACGTAGAAGCAGATTCACTGACTACCAGGGTATTGTCTGAGTTAGAAGAGGTCATGTCTAATATAGAAGGCAAATTAGTTTTAAATTTTCTAAGATTAAAACAGCCCTTTTGTAAAGCTTCAGATACAGCCTCACGAATGTGACGTAAAGCGTTTTCATCATTAGCACCTGAACTGAGATCGTCTACATAAAAATCGTGTTGTATTATTTCTTTGATAGTTGGGTCTGAGCATTCTTCGCCTAATTGCCAAAGGCATCGCGTACTTAAATAGCTAGAACTTGCCATTCCGTAAGTTATAGTATTTAACTGCAAGGTCTTGATAGGCATGGACTCGTCTTCTCTCCAAAGTATGAGTTGAAGGTTTCTGTCATTTTCATTTACGAGACATTGCCGGTACATCTTCTCAACGTCGCCGGTGAGAAGGTACTTGTGTTGCCGAGCTCTGATAAGGATAGAGAAAAGAGAGTCTTGTATATTTGGCCCTACCAAGAGGATATCGTTAATGGAATGCCCAGACGACGTTGGAGCTGATCCATCGAATACAACTCTAATTTTTGTGGATTCGCTGCTGTCTTTGAAGACTGCATGATGACATAGAAAATACGAATTATTCGGTTTAGCTATAGGAGACTCAGAGAGATGACCAAGGTCGGAGTACTCGCGCAAAAATTCTACGTATTGCGATTTGACCTCGGGTTGGCGTTTGAAACGTCTTTCTAGATTAAGTAATCGCTTCTTGGCTAAATTGTACGATTCTCCTAGGCAGTCGGGTGAATCTTTGAGGGGTAGACCTACTGAGAATCTACCTGAATCTAGGCGGAAGGTGCTGGATAAAAAATGAGACTCGCATGCCTTCTCGCTTTCACTAAGTTGAGATCTTAGGGGAACTTCTTCCAGCTCCCAGAACTTAGTAAGTTCTTGGTGAATCTGAATATCGTCATCACTCAATTTGTTTGAGATTATGGAATGATTGCATTGGATAGTATTGTTGTATGTAGTACCTGTAGTCATAGGACCTGAAATAATCCAACCAAACTGGGAGCTTCTTAATTTTGGTTTATTGGGACCGAGAGAGGATTGATCACGGCCAAGAATGTCCCAGAAAAGATCGGCGCCGATGAGGACATCAATCGGCGCTGGTTGGTGAAACATTGGGTCTGCTAGCTGAACGTTTGTCAATTGTAATTGGTTTGGATCTATCGGATATCTTGGAATATGACCTGTTAATTTAGGTAGCACTAGGAAACCTGATGTGACCTGAAACTTGGTAACCAGGGACCTCAATTGTGCTACGCATGTTTCTGTGACTGTGCCAGTTTGCTTATAGCCTATGCCAATGACATTGACATTGCCGATAGAATTGGATGGTAACGACATTCTCTCCTTGAGAGACTGAGTTATAAATGACGACTGGCTACCGCAATCTAATAGGGCACGAACCTTCTCAGTCTGGTTCGTCCGAGGATTAGCCACCTCAATAAAGGCGGTAGACAGCAAGACTTGGTTTGAAGTTTGCTTTGAGAAGTTGACAATAGTATCTTTAGCGTTGTCCGAAGCTGCGGTGCCAACACTGGAATCAGAGTTATCAATTTTACTGGATGTATGGGCTTGGGTTGAGCTGGAAGGCTTATGTATAAGAGTGTTGTGTCTCCCTTTACATTTAAGGCATGGACCCAGACGGCAAGTTTGTACTCTATGTCCGAGCCTTAAACAATTGGTACACAGCTTTAATCGATGCACTTCAGCCATGCGCTCGTCTACGCTTTTCGCCATGAAGGTGGGACAATCGTAGATACGGTGACCTTCACCGCAGATGACGCAAGATATGCTAGATGGCGTAGAAGTAGCTTCATCACTGGCGCAAGCAAAAGATTTAATATTAGATCGGTTTGTATTGGTATTACTCGTAGAATTTCTTTGTATCGCTTGAGTTGATTTATTAGAGTTCTTATGTATAGATTCGAGAACGTCAGCGCGATTAGTTAAAAACTTATAAAATTGATCAAGTTTGGGAACATCATCCAACGCGCCACGACACTCTTCCCACTTCAAAAGAGTATGACTATCCAGCTTGGCACTCATAATGTGGATTATTAGAACATCCCAATGACTAGTCGGTTGTCCGAGGCTGGACAGTGCGCGCAGGTTTTTAGTTACATGATCCACCATGAACCTCAAAGATCTGTCGGATTCGCGAGAAGCTTGTTGAATACCCATTAAAGAATTCAAATGATGATTTATCAATTGGCGTTTATTATCATAGCGATCGCATACCAACTTCCAAGCCGTTTTATAGTTCGCGCTGGAAACCTCTAAATTAGAAATAATGCGGGCCGCATCACCCGTTAGATAAGAGATTAAATAATGATATTTATGTATAGGAGTAATTCGTTCATTATTGTGTATAAGCGATAAGAATGTGTCACGGAACTCAAGCCAACGGAAGTACGATCCGTCAAACTTTGCAATTTGTATTTGTGGCAGTCTAAAACCAAATTGTTCGCGGTGATCAACATTGCAATGAATAGAAGATGAATGACTCGAATTTAGATCCTTGTAATTGTTCTCATCATGTTTGCTTGAGTTATATTTTTGAATAATGTTTTGAGCGGAAGCAATGTGTGAAATAAATAACTGCTCAATGTCGTCTCGCTCATCAATTTCGTTTGATAAATTTGTAGCATTTAAAACTTCTATCTCACTCTGCAAGCTATCAAAACGGCTGGATAATGCCTTAAATTTTGCTAGTTTGAGTGTCAATTCAGCTAGTTCAACTGAACTTAGAGTTTCCTTTGAAGTGGCGGAACCAAGATAATTTTTAAACTTTGTAATTTGACCCTTGATAGAACTGCGTTTGACAAAAGATCAAGTAATTCTTGCGATTCCTTACCACTGGTTTCACCCCCCATCGTAAACAAAAATAGAACTTGAGTAGATTAGATTTGAGTTAATAAAATTAGTCTTTACCTATATGCAAAGTGAAACCGAATTAACACTCATAAAAAATAAATTAAGTTTTGCAAAAATGTGATATAAAATAATAAAGTTAGCTCACGCTCCTTGACTAGGCGACACCTTACGAGAATCCGGCTGACGCTGCACTCCGACACAGCTGTTTTGACCTTTGTTCGAATAAAAATATGTGGGTGGAAAAATATTACAAGAATGTTTAACTTTTATTACGTATTTTACGTTAATTTAATGGAATTGGATGTTTGAATTGTATGTAATAGCACTGTATTGTATAATTGGAATTAACACTGGTAGTAGATAAACGAATAAACACAGGGAAATTGGTAAAAACTGTTCGGGAAGTCTAGGTAGGATTGGGTATGACTGGATTGTTTGACGAATGTAGGAATGAAACTTATCTGCATTGGCCTGTGCTGCGGCTCGACGCTGATTGCTGATCGATAACCTGCTGTGGCTGCAATGGATTGACTTCCAGGTTTTATCCAGTTGTTCTATCGTCTTTTAGTTGGGATGGCAGCTGGCTTCTCGGTAAAATTTGTAGCGGACCGAAATGGAGTCGTGGCGTGACCATCTAATTTTGCTATTTTCTTCGAAGATTTTGCAGTTCTTGATACGGTCGCCAGATGTTGATGCTCAGGGGTCATCAATGAAACTTCCAGAACGTTTGATTTTACACTTGTATTACTGGTTTTACATGAATTTTAGGAAATTTGGTTGAGGAACAATGTTATCCGTAGTGCGTAAAAAATTGAAGTGAAAAAAGGTATGAAGGTGTGCAGAAATAATAGCGCCTATCCATCCGGATCGAGCACAGAAACGAGACGTTGCTCCCAAGTACAGCGTAGGCGTTAACACTAATACATACACATACTCACACCTTTTCTCTCTGGGGTGCCTACCCCAGAGAGAAAAGCCCTGCCTTGCCTACAGACAACATCCTTACACACTTCACGAGCTTCCTCTACTGGCATTATACCTTACATGTAATCGGTATAATATCCTAAAATTTTTATTTTGAATTTTCAGGATAGAATGCATCCTGCCTGATACTACCACTTCAACAGGTATTCTTCATTTCGGATCACTTTATGAACATTTGAGACTAGGAACAACGGTATTGGTTAGAAATAAACCAAAATAACTCCTCTTTCATTAAGTGGCGACCTGCATGGCGCAGCAGTAGAGCGTTCGATTGCTACGTCGGAGATCATAGGTTCGATTTCCGCCCAGTGCAAATATTAAATTTATATGCATGAATTTGTCTCATTTATAATGGTGTTATTATATGTATCATGTGTTCAATGAAATTTTTAAGCAATTTGTATGCTTAATTTTCCTATAGATTTAGATCGGAAAAAGAGAACATCTAGGACGGGAATTGAACCCGCGACCACTCCCTTACAGGGGGACGCTCTGACCAGCTGAGCCACCTAGACAGACCTTCTGTCTAGGTGGCTCAGCTGGACCCAAACTCGGTGCAGAGCTTGACATTGGGTTCTAAAAAAAATATGATACATATCCTATAGATTTAGATCGGAAAAGAGAACATCTAGGACGGGACTTGAACCCGCGACCACTCCCTTACAGGGGGACGCTCTGACCAGCTGAGCCACCTAGACAGACCTTCTGTCTAGGTGGCTCAGCTGGACCCAAACTCGGTGCAGAGCTTGACATTGGGTTCTACAAAAAATATGATACATATCCTATAGATTTAGATCGGAAAAGAGAACATCTAGGACGGAACTTGAACCCGCGACCACTCCCTTACAGGGGGAACGCTCTGACCACCTGAGCCACCTATACAGGTCTGTCTAGGTGGCTCAGCTGGTCCCGTCCCGTGTAAGTAAATCTATAAGATATGTATCATATGTATTTTTTTGTAGAATCCAAGATTCTAGAACCCAATATCAAGCTCTGCCGAGTTTGGGTCTAGATGGCTGGGTCTATGTATTAGTCCTACAATATTTATTTTATTCTATTAATATCGGTTGGTTGGTTAATGGTACTGCGGCAATTTTTATTTACCGTCGAAGATGTATATTAAGATAATATAATAAAATATTTTAGTATGTCCGCATTGTATCTGCATTCTAGAACCCATAACAAAAGCTAGTATCGTTTTACTTTGGGTCTAGATAGAGCTGTATATACTCTTACAATATTATTATTATTCTAACACACAGCTGCATCACACCTTCCCCCAGAATAAGAGAGAACCGTCAAGGATTATTATTATTGAGGTAGTCGTAGTCAGGGGTGTGTGTTGGGTAACCTCCTCGAGTGTCGTTCTGATTCCGATCCCGCTGCAGTCCGGGGGGAACGGAATCGGAGCGGCCGGTACACCCTGGGCGGCGGTCAATGGCTTCCCCTTCATGGGGTTGGCATTGATCGTCGCCTAATACCCAACGTGGCGGGAACACATCGCTCTCCGTACTCCTCTGCTTTCAGAGGAGACAGGATGAGCGATGGTGTTAGTGGCTGAGGCCACCATAGGGTCCTGGGGGATCCAGGGGCGGGTTGGCCCACTGATAACGCAGAGGCCGACGGGCACTTGTGCCGCCGCTGGTGAGAGAGGACTAGCCATCCTCTCGCGTTCCGTAATCGGCAGGTGATCAGCAACGACCTGACTGGTGGCTCCAGAAGGGTACGCTGTGAACTTTGTGACCGGAGGGCTTGCCTTTATTGGCCGGCACGACACGACAAGGAAAAGTCTATAACACCCGACAGCAAAGTCGTAAAAACCTATGGATACCAGCCGACCTCCATAGTATATAGGCTTATCCAGGTGCAGGGGGCTCCGCCTGGATGGACCACCTTTCCCATACTCGTGGGATAAGTTATGGATTCAAATCTCTCTAACAAAGATAAACCGGACCGGAAAATAAAACAAAGACAAAGGCAAGAACATGGACACAGAAAAGAACGGAGTCTGCGCGGAGGTCGCGCAGCAGGCGGGCGTAGAGGTGACGCCAAACATCTCGGCGGTGTCGGAGAGATTCGACACCGCGAGCGAAAGGAGTAGGGCGAGCAGCCCGTTAGGATTGGGCGTCAACGCGCAGAAGCGCAAACGGCACCCAAGGGAGCAGCGACCAGGGGAGGGCGTGTCGGATGAGGATTACACCCTCACCGGGACGGCCTCTTCCAGCGACGAGGCGACAATGTGGGCGCCTAAGGTGGCTGCAGTCAGAGCGACCGGTGCAGCAGCCGGCACAGTCGGTGCGGCCGGCGCAGCCGAGAGTCTCGCCGGCGGAGTCTTGGCTTACCTATATGCAGGCGCTGGAAGAGCGGATGATGTGCGGATGGAGTCCATTAGGGCCTCCATCCGCCGTCCGCCTCTGGCGCCACCGGCGGCCGGCTACGCGGCTGTAGCCCAGAGGGGCCCCACCCCCCCGGCTGAGGGTGCGAGTGCGACCCTGCCGGGGCCGGCTCCTCAGCCCCCTCCCGCTCAGGGTAAGGGGAAGGGCAAAGGCAAGGGGAAGACGTCCCCAGCCCCAGCCGTGGTTCCGGCTACCTCCACCCCATTGGAAGGGGGCTGGGAGGTGGCTGGAGCCAATAAAAGCAGGCCGGAAGGCCGCCAAGAAGGCCAGGAGGGCCGCGGCCGCCGCGAAAGCAGCGCCGGGGAAGCTCCGTGCCCCCCGCACTACGGCCGTCGTTGTCACCCTGACGGCGGAGGCAGCGGGGAGAGGCATGGGGTATGCCGAGGTGTTGGCCAAGGTTAAGGCCAACGTAGACCTCAAGGCCCTCGAGATCCCGGGCGTCCGGTGCAAGAGCCGGGCTCCCGTCCGCGTGGGACGTTAGCCCGGCTTCTCGAGGTCCCCGGTGCCGCCAGTGGCCCCAAGGCTGACGCCCTAGCGGCTAGGCTGAGAGAGTCGCTGGATGCAGCCGACGTCCGGGTGTCCAGGCCCATTAAATGTGCAGTAGTGCGCATCACGGGTCTGGACGACTCTGTCACGGCTGAGGAGCTTAGGCTCGCCGTGGCGCAGGCCGGGGACTGCTCCCCGGACACAGTAAAGGCCGGAGCTATACGCTTCGGCCGCGGTGGACAGGGGGCAGCAGTTGTCGGCTGAACTATCGCGGCGGCCCAAAAGGTCGCTGACGGGCGGAGCCTCCTGGTAGGAGGCTTCCTGAAGGCGCAGGCACGGCTCCTGCAGGCCCGACCGGCTAGGTGCTTTAAGTGCCTGTCGGTGGGCCATGTGGGGCTGCACTGCACGGCGGAAGTGACGGCGGGTGACCGTTGCTTCCGCTGTGGCCAGCCCGGTCACAAAGCCGGCATGTGTGGCGCCCCGCTGCACTGTTTTAGGTGTGTAGCGGGAGGCAAGCCGGCTGACCACAGGGTTGGCAGCAAGGCCTGCGCCGGAGGGGAGCCGAAGCCGGGAGGCCGGCTTTCCGCCTCCAGTTCACAGCGGGATGCGGAGATGGGGGTTCCATAATGGATCCTCAGCTCCGCATCCTGCAGGTGAACGTTGGCCACGGTGCCCATGCTCAGGACCTTCTGCTCCAGAGCATGGCACAGTGGGCCATAAATGTCGCCGCTGTTGCCGACCCATACACCTACCGGTTCCTCGGGCCTACCTGGGAAACCGCGCTGGATGGGACGGCGGCACTGGTGCACAATCCCGCCGCCGGCAGCCCCCCCCTTGCCGTCGTTGCAAGGGGACCTGGCTGCGTGGCGGCGGTGGTTGGGGAAATAGCGGTCGTGGCTGCTTCACGCCGAGCCGAGACATAGCTGCTGACTCGTATGAGCAATGGCTCCGTCAGCTGGCAGTCGTCGTCAATGCCTGCCACCCCCGCCCGGTCCTTGTGCTCGGGGACTTCAACGCCTGGTCGTTGGCGTGGGGTTCCCGTCACGATAGGGTCCCGGCGGGGGATAGAGGCAGGGCACTGGAGGACTGGGCCGAAGGACTCGGCCTAGACCTAAATCGGGGAGCCGTGGAAACGTTCGTGACCTCGAGGGCCAGATCAATCGTGGACATCTCGTTCGCGAGCCCCTCGTTGACGCGACGTGTTCAGGGCTGGCGTGTCGTTTTGGGGGAGGAGACGAGTTCGGATCACCGATATATTCGGTTTGACATCTCCGCGCGAGCGATGCGCCGCCGGCCACACCGGCTCCACCCGAGCCACGTTGGGCACTTAAGCGACTAGATCGAGAGCTCCACCTGGAAGCTGCCATCGTACAGGCCTGGGCCTCTGCGCCGGACAGGCCTGTCAACGTAGACGATGAGGTGGAATGGTTCCGGGAGGCCATGACCCAAGCAACATGCTCACGTGATAAATGACGATAAACTGACGTCATCTTTGAAACAATGACGTCCTTCGCCATATATGACGTATTAAAATGACGTGATTCGGAGCTATATGTCGTCGTTTGCTTTTTAAGACGTCATCAAGTAACGTGATTCGGAGCTATATGTCGTCGTTTGCTTTTTAAGACGTCATCAAGTAACGTGATTCGGAGCTATATGTCGTCGTTTGCTTTTTAAGACGTCATCAAGTAACGTGATTCGGAGCTATATGTCGTCGTTTGCTTTTTAAGACGTCATCAAGTAACGTGATTCGGAGCTATGTGTCGTCGTTTGCTTTTTAAGACGTCATCAAGTAACGTGATTCGGAGCTATACATCGTCTTTCGCCTTATAAAACGTCATCACATGACGTTAACCTGCGCTGTGTATCGTCATTTAGTCCATTGAAATGTTAAATGAGCTTTGCATTTGTTGTTGTGAAAAAAGAATTTTTTTATAGAAATTTTCTCACTTTTTTGCTTATAACTTCTTTAATTTTAAATTTAGGGCAAAAGTTGTATGAACATATTTGTAGGCAAAGCGATTTGCTACAAATTATGTCTTTACGAATTTTTTGTAGAACGCATAGTTTCCGAGATATTGCGATAAAGGTGTTTGCACCCCTTTGTCCAAGATGGCGGCCGGGGGACAAGGGCGGCAACCCCACAAACTTGGGGTTAAGCTTCTATTGACCCCCCCACATGTCTCAAAAATAAAATTGCGTCCTCTAACAAATGCAATAAGGTCCTTAAATTGTAACATTTCAATGGACTAATTCGCCGTAAATAACTTCAACAAAAGACGTTTTTGGCTTTATCGCAATGGGGATGGTGACTGTCAAGTCCTCTTATATGTCTGTGGTCAAGTCAAATAACAAATCAGTGCCTTTGTTTTAAACGTCAAAACGGCATGTTCGGTACATTTTAGTATGAAATACTAAAGTATGACGTCACGTCTAGCCGTTGTCAAATCATTCACTTTTAATGTTGATTTCAGGTTTTTAATAAGTTAGAACATAAAAATAAAAATCGAGGTAAGTAATTTTTCGCAATAATTTAATAAGTTGCATTGCATGGCTCAAACGAAATAATTTATTTTAATCATAGCCTCTACCCAATCCGTCGAATGAAAATTAAAAAAAAAAAGTATTTGACATTTTTTAAGGCGGGCATTGGCGGGCATTTTTATGAAACGACCGGCACTCGGCTCACAGATTAGAGAGTATATTACTAAATTACAAGACAAGTAGACTCGGCTTTCGTTCGTAGTATTACACATACATTTTCTTTGCACTCGGCGGCTGAGGCCACAGAAATTCTGTGACAGAATACTACCTATTACTCCTACGGAGGCTGAGGCGGATAAGCGGATTACAATTTCACAAATCAATTAATTATATTAGGTAAGGTACCTACGCTAATAAATAATCACAGTGGCCTAGTTTTTGAGTTTTGGGCCAACTGTGTCCTGTTTTGTTTGTTCTGTGTGTGTGTTAAAGAGTAGGTTAGGTACGACGCCGACGAGAGCAGCAAATTTCGTGGTGGACATTTTCTTACATTGGTCAGTAAAGTGAAATGTTTTTCTTAATCCTAGGGGTTAAGATGTACGTGGTTGCTGAAGAAGAATCGAAGGATGAGGGGACTGCTGGTAACGTGGTCATAGTCTCATCAGTATGGCTTACGCCAAGAAAGTTAGAAAGTTTCTGGCCCAATTCGAAGTTTTCTGCTCAATATAACAAACTTCTTGTTAAACATGAACATCCAGCCGAAGATTGGCCTATAATACAATTGAGGCGGAAATTTTTCGAGACTGGTAAGTATGATCGAGTTATCGACGTTGGTAGGATACATATTTATTGTTCACCAGTTTCTGGCACCTGAAATATTTTAGGTTAGAGTCAGTAAATATTTGTTGGGTTATGTTTATCTTTGTAAAATGGTATATCTTCACAATAATGTTTCTAGTGTTTTCGTAGACTTTGTTATGTGTACAAACTGCAGGTTGTACACAGTAACAGATTTTACTGCTGCAAGCCTGCATGTCAACTGTCAGCAGACAGCAAGGTATAATATTATATTATGGATGGCAGGCCGTCCAACTACATGAAAGGTCAGTGGGGCTCTTACGGAAAGGTGATTTACTAGTTATAAGATACTAGCCTTGCAAGGCGCTAGTAGTGTGAGCATGGCCATTGGTTCCCATATGATTGCACCTATCTTCTCACTTTCCTCACTTATCCTGCTACCTGCTGTGTACACATACACATAATACTGCATGGCAAGCAAGCAAGTTCGCATGTACTGGTGAACTCGTGACTCTGGTGTTGGAGTTTTCAGGCTGCTATAAGGCATCTACCATGGCTTAAAACTGCAAGTTTGTATGTGCTGGTGGACTCGTGATCAACTCTGGTGTTGGGGTTTTTAGGCTGCTCTAATCTAACATGGATTGAAAATAGCTATAAGTATATAGCAAGGATTTTCACAGTTCTTAAGGCGACTAATGGGCATCCCTAAGTAACTTTTCTACAATACTTACCTTATTTAATTAAATTTTAGATGATATTCTACTAGCACGAAAAAAAGCAAAGGAAGCAGAGATAAACAGCGATGTGACTGATGGAGAGGAAAGAATTGAAAAACGTAAAACAAGGCCATCAAAGCGGATATTATCTAGCGATGAAGAGGATGATGATATATTTAATGTTCATAAATCACTAAGTCATACTCGCAAATTGGTCAAAATATTTGAAAATCCAGGTAAAACTTTAAATAACTTTCAGAAACTTAGCCTGCCTATTTTTTATTTTTAATGGTACAGTTTTACCACTAGGTGTAGTCTGGTTGTCAAAGATGAAGTTTGAAAGGTAAAATAAATATGTATTCATAGTAAGTTCAGTTGTCTGCAATAATATATATGTAAATTTTCAAAATTAAACCATTACTTTTGATTTCACGTCTGGTAAATTATCTCATTACTTTTGCATCTACCAGACATGATACTAAGTAAGGACAGATTACCAGATGTGACAAAACCATTTTCTATTCACAAACAATTGTCATTGAATTGTATTTGAAATTACATTATAAGACATCTCAACACATACAATACACTTTAAAGTGTAAGTACATAGTAAAGTGTAATATTAATGTGGGCGACTGTACATTGTTTTATGTTATGTAGGTATGCATAATATACATGCAATATAACTTGCATGTTCCATTAATATTTGCAATAAATTAAATAGCTAAATTGAGTATAGGTACTTAGGTAGGTTAGGTATCTAATGAAAACTTACAAACGCCTGTCATTGTCATTACTATAGCAAATTGATTATTTCCTATAATTAGAAATCTTTTGAAAAATTTACATTATTATTTTACTTTGTTTTTTTAAGGTTCAGTCCAACCATCTCTGTCTACTGATGGTGATACAACAAGCATCACACCTACACATAGAGGTAAAGTAATATTTACCTGTCATTATTTTGTTTTAGTACATAAGTTGATATTGGCTTAGTTTCAATCTCATATAGGTGTTTACTAATAACATTATATTTGTTTTTAGTGTCATTACAACCGTTCATGCCTACTGAAGAACTAGTAAGTGTTCCTACTACACCTCCTACACAATTGAGAGGTAAGTCTTTGTTTGCATATGACTTCTACCACAATGCCTGCCCAAAACATAGGAGATCTGAGAGAATAGATGAGTTAAAATATACACAATCTTCTTAAACAATAAACAAATGAAATAAAACTGATTTAATGTGATTTTGGGGTTCCTTGAATTTTGTATGACACTCTTTAGGTGACTGGTGGTGGTTGCTAGTTCAGCCACCCGTTTGCCTGATCTCAAAACAAATATTATCGTTATTACATTGCATTACATTATGCCTTATTTTTCACTGAATTGTTTTTGTCTTGCTATGATTGAGTAACAAATAAATACTCAAAATTTGTAGTGTGTGGGTTGGGGACAATGTATGTGACTGTTGGGTGTTATTTAGTTAAAAAGAAAATTATATCTTTGTACTATTTTTATGTGTTTTAGGGTCATCACAACCTTTGTATACTGAAGAATTAAGTGTTCCCACGACGCCTCATACTGAATTAAGAGGTGCTAAGCCTGCAGATGGCTTTTCTGCAACTACGCCCGTGTTGAGTGGTAGAATATACTGACTTATTTATTTACTCAATTTATTGTAGTTAAAAATCAGCTATCATTTTACTACTACTACATTGTACCATAGAAAACTCATTGATTAATGATTTATCTTAATTGTATCTAAATCTCGACTTATTTAATTACAGCTTTTGAACATAAATCGCTTCGAATGCTAGCAACTATTGTGGAGCAAAATAACCAAATATTAAGTTGGATGAGACAGCAAAATGAACTTAATACAAATAATTTAAAAAATACTGACTTGGAGTTACCTGTACAGTTTCCACTTCATCAAGAAGATGAATTAAAATCATTGGAAACTCACCTTGAAAATGACAACAATTTGACTGAACTGGTTTGTTATCAATTTAAATAAAATTATTGCATGACTTTTAAAATCAATTCTTAATAACTTGAAACACAGCTCAAAACTGAATGACTATGCATTATTAACTCACTTTCTTTTCTGTCTGTTTGGTACCCAATTTTTGCAATCAATTCCAAACTAGCTTCCCGTTGAAGGCGAATACAGGAGCTAATGTACCTCTCGCTACTCAAAAGTTTGCTTTACTAGTTTTAGTACTTAAGCAAACTTTTGAGTAGGTAAACTTGTATCGATTAAAATTATTTTTTTACTAAACTGTGTGCAATGTGATTGCACATAAAATGTTGGATTGCGATTTTAAAAAAATGGGATCAGTGATTTTATGGCCGTTCGTACATTACGATACCTAAATCTCCGATACCAGGCGACTTTAGTCTCCATTGCGCGCTCTTGTGTACGAATGCATAGAGGTTCATACACAGGAGCGCGCGATGGAGATTAAAGTCGCCTGGTATCGGAGATTTAGGTATCGTAATGTACGAACGGCCTATATCTTTCAAAATGTCGAAACGTGCGAGCGAGAGGTACATTATATGTAGTAGCGGCACGCAGTTATACTGCACACCACTATTGACAATAAAGAACAGCAATATGCTCCTTTCATGGAACTAATAAGAAGTACTTATTAGTTCCATGGCTCCTTTAAACGTAGTTATTTAATATAAAGACAAACGTCAAAACGGCCATCGTAGCGTGCCGCTAGTATAGCTCTTGTATTCACAGACTAAACATTTAAACATAGCTACACGCACTATACGATAAAGTATCTACTTAAGTATATATTTTTTTATTTAAATAGTTTTATTCATAAATTACGAGTAAATTGATAGGTATGTGCTTTATATGTAAAATTATTATGATTGATTGATTTTATTTTTATTTACAGTGTAACTATTTCACATCATTTGCATCCGTTTCCCGAATTGGGACTGTTAATACCATTTTGAAGCATTGTCTTACAAATAAATTAGCTGCTAAATATAGCTACAGAGGAAAAAAAGGAAAATTTGCCTTTGAAGGGTTGTCTTTAAGGACTGCAATCATTCGTAAGTTTAAAATATTCTCAATTATACTTTTTGTAATTATAAACTATTTGTTATACCACTTTAATTACTTACCTATGTTTTATTGTCACAAACAAATACCGTGTATTTTTTTTCTAGGCACTGTTAAGCGGATGTTCAAACTGCCGACAGAAAAAGATATTGAAAACGATATCAAGATATGGTTGAAACATGCACCTCAAAGATTAGCTATTCAAGAAAAGAAATCTAACGTTCGTTATGTAAGCCGGGTATAAGAAGAATAGGTACTCATAGATAGTATCGGTTTAATAAGTATGATTCTACAGCCACAAAAATTAAACTAAAACTACCTTTACTAGAAAGAGACCAATTAATACATACTTAGTCCTAAATTAAAATTTAGCTATACGCAACCTACCTATGGTACCACGGTTCACTTTAATGTAAAAAAAACATGTCTTTTTTAAGTAAGCGTCAATTATATCGAAAGGTAGCTCAGAATTTAAAAACTATCTTAACTGAAAATATAAATAATGCTGAATCGGTTACTATTGAAGAATCTGACTATTCATATTGTGATACTACAATTTTAGACACTGGGATTGAAACAGATACCATTAATAATGTTACAGATTTGTTGAATGCACCAACTAATAGTAATGTTTCAGATTTGTTTAATGGACCACTACTAGGTACTACAGACGATTTAATTGTGTCCCAAAGTAATTATCAAAGTGGTACAGTAGAGGCACAGAATATTCATAACTATAGACCTACTAGCAGTCTTGAACCAGAAACGAAAGCTTTTGACAACGATTTGTCATTGTTTTTACGGGAATGGGCTCATAAATTTAATATATCACATGTAGCACTATCCTCTTTGTTAAAATTCCTACAATCACGGCATAGTAATCTTGTTTCGGATGCCAGAAGCTTAATGAAAACTGGAGATAACAAGTACAGTTTAAAAATTTTAAATAGCGGTGAATATATTCATTTTGGTATTGAACCTTCTATACGTAGATTTTTGTCTGTTTTATCTTGCAGCAATATAAGCAACATTAAGTTATCCATAAATATTGACGGACTGCCACTCTTTCACAGCTCCAGTGTCCAATTCTGGCCAATTTTGGCAGATATTGTAGGATTCACAAATAGTATCATTGTTATTGGTATTTTTTGCGGTTCGACAAAACCCGATCCACTAGAATCTTATCTAGAATTATTTATCGGTGAAGTTAAAACACTTTTACAAGACGGTATACTATTTGATGGTCGATTAATATCAGTATCTTTGCACAACTTTGTTTGTGATATGCCTGCTCGTGCATTTTTAAAATGCGTTAAGTCACACAATGGCTACTCAAGTTGTGACAAATGTACTTGTTCTGGAAGTTACGTTGAGCATCGTATAATTTTGGATGAATTACATTCTCCATTAAGAACAGATCAAAGTTTTCGTTTGCAAATTGATGAAGATCACCATATTAAAAATTCCCCTTTACTGGATTTACCGATTGATTTGGTTTCTGCTTTTCCAATAGACTACATGCACAGCGTTTGCTTAGGAGTCATGAAAAAACTACTTCACACATGGGTCAAGCCTACTAAAGGTGATGTAAAACATGTAAAACTAGATGCGAAAACAATTAATTTACTTACCGAAAGACTAAGCTATGTGCATAAATTTGTACCAATAGAATTTAATCGTAAACCTAGAGGAGTAAATGAAATTGATCGCTGGAAGGCTACCGAATTCCGCACCTTTTTATTGTATCTGGGACCAGTCGTTCTGTTCAAAATATTAAAGAAAGAAACATATGAGCATTTTTTAGTTTTACACTGTGCAATTTCATTTTTGATTTCTTCTAAATGCGCTACATATTCCAGATATGCAAAGCAATTGCTTAAATTGTTTGTAAGTGATTGTAGTAGAATATATGGAAAACAATATCTTATATATAATGTCCACTCTCTTATACATATTGCAGACGACGTAGAAAAATATGGAGCTTTAGACAATTTTTCTGCATTTAAATTTGAAAATTATTTGGGTTACTTAAAAAAAAAAGTTAGATCACCATACAAACCGTTGCAACAAGTTGGTAACAGGATAAGCGAAACAGATTTTAAACCAAGTAAAATGTGTAATGGTATAAACTATTCACATGAACATTTTCAAGGACCAATACCACCTTGTTATAGAGGAAAACAATATAGCAAATTAGACTTTGGAAACTATCTTCTTCAGATAAAATCTAGTGCTGATTGTTATTGCATGTTAAGAAATAAAACTGTAATGCAAATATCAAATATCATTGTGTTACATGGTAATACTCCCGCATTATTTGGGAGCATGTTTAGCCACCATGAAAAGTTTTATGATTATCCTTGTGACTCAACTAATTTAGACATACTTTTGGCTTCTGAAATGTCTAGTCAATTAACCATAATTGACTTACAAGATGTATTATGTAAGTGTTTTGTTATACCAATTTTTGATAAATTTGTGTTTTTTCCTTTGTTACATTGTGTATGATTTTATAATAGAGATTTTATTGTTAGATTATAAGTAAAGCTCGGTATACCAGTAAGAACTGTTTTTCTTCATATTTTCTACTGAAATTTCATTGCCATACGAATAACTTCATTAAACACCACCGGCTCAAAACCCAAACTTGCGTCGAGTAGACAAGAAAAACAGTTCTTCGTAGGTTAAACCGGGCTTGGCACCATAGTAATTAAGATTTGTTAATTCCACAATTAATAAAAACTTATTCTTACTAATCTATTGTTTGTTTTTTAATAGGTAGGTAAGTCCAAACTCTAAAGGTACCATTCGGATCTCGGCAGCTGCGGCCGACTGCTGCGCCCGTAGCCGCATCGTACCGCTCTATATGGATTTGTATGGAGAACCGTCCGATGCTTGCCGCAGTGCCACGCGGCCTGGCGGCGCAATCCCTATAGAGCGGTACGATGCGCCACGACGGGCGCAGCAGTCGGCCGCAGCGGCCGGGCCGCAGCTGCCGAGATCCGAATGGTACCTTAATTTAGCCATTTATGACGTGATTATCACGACGAATGCGACGACATAGTAGACGTTATAATTGACGTCGAAATTACGTAAGCTGATCACGACATTTAGACGTCATTTAGGACGTGATTGCCACGACAAATATGACGACATTTAGACGTTGTTAAACACGTCATTAATGACGCACTAATTTGTGACATCCTCACGTCAAAATTGACGTCTCTAATGACGTGATGCGACGTCTTTCGATGCCTTAAAATTGACGTCATTATTCACGTGAGCATGTTGCTTGGGGACCCGTGTCTGCGACGCGACGATGCCTAGGGCTCCGCCCTATAATCCGAGGGGTCGGGTCTACTGGTGGTCGTCGGAGATCGCGAGGCTCAGACGGGCCTGCGTGATCACGCACCGCCGGTGGGCCCGATTCCGTAGGAGGCGTCGCCGCCCCGCAGATGCGGAGGCCCGAGAGGCGGAGTTGTACGAGGGATACAGGGAGGCCAGAGGTGCCCTCCGAGCAGAGATAAGGCGGGCCAAAAGGCGGCCCGCTGCGAACTGCTGGAGCGGGACCCTTGGGGGCGGCCCTACCTAATGGTAAGGGGAAAACTGCGCCCCAAGGCCCCGCCGTTGACCCAGTGTCTCCAGCCGGAGCTGCTCGGAGGAGTTGTTAGCTCCCTGTTCCCAGCGCGGGCGGTGGAACATGTTCCACCGCAGATGACTCCACCTCGGTTGCCAATGGTGCCCGGCGTGGATGACGACGACGTGCCCGAGGTCACTTGGGTAGAACTAGAGCTGGCGGTGAAAAGGCTGAGAGCCAAACGCACCGCCCCGGGACCCGACGGCATTCCAAGCCGAGCGTGGCTTTTAGCTCTAGTCGACGACACTCTCGAGCCCCGACTGAGAGGGCTTCTCAGCGCATGTTTGGAGCGGGGCCAGTTTCCGAAATTGTGGAAGACGGGGAAACTGGTCCTCATCCGAAAGGAGGGGCGCCCGGCGGACTCACCGTCCGCCTACCGGCCCATAGTGTTGCTCGACGAGGTGTGCAAGCTCTTTGAACGAGTAATTGCGAAGCGCCTCGTCGAGCACCTCTCAAGAGTGGGGCCGTAACTGGCGGATGGCCAATATGGCTTCCGCCAGAGGCGCTCCACCGTGGATGCCATCATGCGCGTGAGGGCTCTGGCGGAGGATGCAGTAGCTCGGGGTGAGGTGATGTTGGCGGTGTCCCTGGACATCCCCAACGCGTTCAACACCTTGCCCTGGAGTTGCATTAGGCAGGCGCTCGTGTATCACGAAGTACCTCTCTACCTCCGCCGCATAGACGGGGCGTATTTGACGGAGAGAGCCGTCTTCTACCCAACCGTGACCGGTCTCGGCCGGCGTGAGATGTCGTGCGGTGTTCCGCAGGGATCGGTCCTGGGGCCGCTCCTGTGGAACATCGGATACGACTTGGTGCTTCGCGGTGAGCTCGCCGACGGTGCCGCCGTCACGTGTGACGCGGACGACACGCTCGTGACGGCGTGCGGAGCGACGTACCGCGAAGCGACCCTGAAGGCCACGACCGCGGTTGCCCAAGTCGTGGAGCGGATCCGGCGGCTGGGTCTCGAGGTGGCTCTGCATAAAACCGAGGCCCTGTTCTTTCATGGGCCTAGGAGCAAGCCACCTGAGGGATCCAGTCTCATCGTGGGAGGTAATCGCATCGGCATCAAGCCCCAAATGAAATATTTGGGGCTCGTGCTTGACGGCCGATGGGACTTCGGAGAGCACATCCGAAGTCTGGCCCCCAAACTGAAGGGCACAGCTCTCGCTCTGGCGCGGCTGCTGCCCAACATGAAGGGGCCCGATGACTCCTGCAGGAGACTCTACGCGGGGATCGTGCGGTCCATGGCCCTGTATGGGTGCCCAATATGGGCGGAGGCCCTGAAGGCCGGAAGTGTGCGGATGCTGCGCGCTCCGCAGCGAGTGATGGCCATCAGGGTCATCCGCGGGTACCGCACGATCTCCTTCGAGGCGGCGAGTCTCCTTGCCGGAACTCCGCCATGGGACCTGGAGGCGAGAGCCCTTTCGCAACTGTACCAGTGGCGAAAGGAGGCGCGGGAGCAGGTACTGAATCCCAAGCATAGAGAAATCGAGGCCGTGCAGTCCCAGCTCCGCCAGGCCATCGTGGTGGAGTGGAAGGACCGACTTGGGCGACCAAGCGCAGGGCACGCCGCAATAGCGGCGGTAAGGCCCATCATGGAGGATTGGCTAGAGAGGCGACACGGAAGCCTCTCGTACCGACTGACGTAGGTGATCTCCGGGAAGGGGTGCTTCGGGGACCACCTGCATCGGATCAGGAAGAAGCCAACGTCTGAGTGTCATCACTGTGACGCGAGCGAGGACTCAGGGCTGCACACGCTGGCGGACTGCCCGGCGTGGAAGGTGCCGAGGCGTGACCTCGTGGCAGCCATCGGGGTGGGAGTCCTCTCGCTCGGCAGCATGATTGCGGCAATGGTGCGGAGCGCGAGCGCGTGGGCCACCGCCACCTCCTTCTGCGAGCATGTGATGCGGAGTGCGCCCGGGAGAGGTTCAGAACTCTCCCGGCCCGCCGAGCCCGCAACATGCCCGCCGCGCGTCGCAGGCGACTCAGGCGCCGGAGGTCGCTTAACGACCTCCGTCCTCCATGAGCGCAGGCCTGGGGGTGGCAGGTGAGGCCGCCTGTCACCCCAGCAGAAGCAGGCCGGGACGGTGGGGCGACTAGCGCCCCTCCCCCAAACCGGGGCAAGACGGGGACACCGTGTTTCCCAAACCCGAGGGGGGCATCTCGAAACCGGAGATGGCCCATGGTCAGTCGGGGTGCGAGGGATATGCTCTATGGGCAACCTTACACCCCGGCGTCTGCAGACCCGAGACGGCGTGCGGTTTTAGTCGGTTCAAGCCCGACATAACCGCCCCGCTGGCCGGCGGGGGGGGGGGGGGGTATCAGAGGGGATTTCCGCACGAAAAATAAAAGGTAGTCGTAGTCAACGAATAAAGTAGCATAACAACTTCTAATTTGTTGATCACATCATAACTTTCATAAAATTGAACATATAAATCATGAAAAATATTAACTTTGTCCTCTGGGATGAAGGTTTGGAAATATTTAAGTGTAAGCAATTTTTGTCGTTGGCTGTACTTCACATTTGCCGCTGGTTTATTTTAAAAGCTTGTTGGTGGTACTGCACGGGCGCTGCTGATCAGTGGTATTTCTGATTGATGTCGATGCGTGTTCCCATACAGTTTAACTTACCCTGGGATTGCCAGAGTGCCATGCTCGTGTCTAGGATTCATAGGACTCCAATAAAACACAAACAGTAGTCGTCAATTATATTTATTTATAATACATGTTAATTAAATTCTGCTTGTGTCGCACTAGACGACTGTATCGGAACGGACTGTGTGGACTGCACTTTAGTGAGCGGCAAACTTCGTGACAATGCACTCGGACTGCGCAGGACGCGTTTGTAGATCTCTTTGGTGGTAAGCTAATCATGGGCTCAAAGGGCTCGCGTCATTAGATGGTCAGTCCTTTTATTGGTTCTCCAGTGAGTGCACATGCGCGACCTTTTGTCGTTCGTTCACGAATGCGGTGCCTAAAAGCTACTCAATCATTACAACAGTGCTGTCATTCTGCAGTGCGTTCCACGTGCTAGTTGTGATCAATTCATTTCATTTGTCGAATAAAGTAACTTCACATTAATTTGTTTGAACTAGAAGTATAATTGAAGCTGAAATAGTTGTATTTCAATGTGTAACATTCGCGTAAATTTTCGGCAATATCATGAAAATTCTAGGTTTACATAACATAGAAGGCCTGGCTCTACGCAATCACACTTTGTATCAGTATTGGTTAACTCGTCAATGTTGCTCGTTGTAGTTGCGTCAATACTCGTGAACCTGACTATTGGCGGAACACGAGCCGACACGTGATTATCGCGCAACACGACCAACGGGTGGATCGGACGGTAAACATACAGCCATGAAATAGCACCCGGTTGATGGCGACAAGCTCGGCCCCTATTGGGTATGTGGAACTGAAAAACACTCTGCTTACAGTGTCGGAGAGATCCAGGCGTGAATGTATATGTATGTATGTACTACTATACACTGGCACGCCTCTATATTCTCAAAGGTGTAGGTTGAGGTGTATTTTCCCGTAAGTACTTTTCTTTGGATAAAAATTCTTGAATTCTCGTTAGTTAAAGAATGGTAAACATGATCTCTAAGTACGGAGGCTGGAGTTGCGAAAGAAATGTCATTTTGGAGTGATTTTTGATTACAGCATGGGCTTGTTCTGAAAGGACTTTACGGGTTTCGCGTAGCCCGTGGTCTTGACGTGGCAGTGTCTGGACTTTATCACGTAGGCGACATGGTTATCTTTTTAGGGATAAAAGCTACATAATAATTGATTTCTAAAACAATTTTGATACAAAGTACGTCTCTGATTAAAATATTATCTAATATATATATCAGTGACTGTACAGTATTGACGGTACATCTAACATGTGACACACAACCCGCACACGTAGAATGTGCGACGAAATAAAACAGTACATCCACATTTGATGACTTACTGCAACTTGTAATGTGTTATATTCATAAACTTAATATATATTTATGTATTATATAATTTAGACCTATCTATGGTTTGAATGTGAACTTTCTGCATCGTATATTCTTAACCCTCGTTTACACCAAACAGCGAGGTATAATACACTACTACTCCACACGTCGTATGCTACACGTTTTATCAATGTTTGTAGCTATCGTGCATAAATATCATACAAAAGTATATAACGCGGTTTAGACGACATTCGTGTCATGCAAAGTCCTTATTGTGCCAAATCACACCATAGAGCACAATTTTAATAAAGCTTAAGAGAAGTGTGTGTAGTGAGAAGTACTTTACAAGTGAAGGTACCTATATTTGATTCTGTTGTAGACGAGCGGTTAGGTGTAAGACTAAAGTTAGTAGAAGCGCGGGGCGCGGGGCGCGGGGCGCGGCGGAGTGGCGAGGAGCGGAGCCGGGGGGCGGCGCTAGTCCTGGCTGACGGGCGGCGGCGGCGGCGGCGGCGCCAGGAAGGCGGGCGGCGGCGGCGCGCCCCACGGCGGCGGGTTGAAGCCGCCGCGCCACGCCATGCCCAGCATGCCTGTCGCGTCGGAGGGACATTTATGAATTTAAAAACCAACATTGACTCGTTGATAATACAGTAGATCTTTCGAAGATATCAATGTGCACTGTTACGTAATAAAAACATAAATGACTTCACAAAATGAGCCAAGCAGCCTGTTGCAGCGAGCGCAAGGCGGCGGCACTCACCGGGCGGCGGCGGCGGCATGTGCGGGCCGGCGGGCGCGCCGGCGGGCGGGCCCAGCTTGCCGTCCTGCGGGGAGGGCGGTCGCATTACACTTCTACGTTTCATAAACACTAATTCACCACCACCCTGACAGTAAAACAAAATGGTTTCTGAGACCGTACTAGTTGTCGAGGCTCGCACAACTGTTTCTATAATTTGCATAACTGTGTATAATGAGTGCGTGTCCTTTATAAACGTGTTTTCTTTCTCTCTGCCGCGCACTATCTGTAGTGTGATCACAAATTCCTGGAACAAACTCATCTCCGAACTCATCTGTCTCGGATCAGCTTGACGCTCTACTTCATAAACTTGAACTCGAAGATTTGTATGTGCTCAATGTGCTCGGAATGGCTTATTACTATAGGATTCTTGGTTTGACTAGTCAAACCAAGAACCCTATAATAATAAGCGTAGCATGTTTTTGTCTTTGATTAACGAATTCATATCTCATCCTAGAAGAAACCAACTCGAACCGTCAAACACCAAAACTAAATATTCCTTTATTTATCTATCTATCTATCCATCTTACGACGTCTATTCCATAGCTATATAGAATTGATAGCACCGGGACTTCACCTAAACTCACCATCCCGCGGCATGTAGTCAAATTGACGGACTGAACATAAAAAAGAACTGTTGGTACTTAGGTTACGTTTATGTAGCATACGCTTACCTGGTGGTGCATGGGCGGCGCCGCGTGGTTGCCGTGCGGGTGCTGGGGGTGCTGGGGGTGCGGGGGGTGCGGCGGGTGCGGCGGGAGGAGCGGCCCGCCGCGGCCCCCGCCGCCGCCCCCTCCGCCGCCCGGCGGGTGCGGCGGCGGAGGGGGCGGGAAGGCCGAGCCCGGCGGCGGCGGCTGGCCCCCTGCGCCTCCTGCAATATATACTCTTCGTGTACCTACTCTCGTGTGGGGCTAGGGTGTCCTACACGAGTTTATTGCGACCGTAGGTCAAAGAAAACAAAACTAATCACGGAAGTTGCTCCAGAAGTTTCACTGTCAGCCACGTTTGTGAATCACCATAATATTCGGTATAAAATTTTATCGTTAAGAAATTCACAGTAATAGTATTTAATCATGAAAAACATGCCCGGTTGACACAAGCAAACTCACGTTTTAATTCTATGGAGTCAAAAATAGTAAGTGTATAAGTACAAAGATTCACAAATATATTGTAGCTTAGTTAGGTAAATCATGGTTTATAGTCCTATCAGTCTTTCTGCTTCATCAAAGAAACTGCTGTACATTAAATTATTATTGTTGTATTGTCATGAATGTATTTCCATCGATATATTGTTTTTAATTTTACGTAGCAGTTTTAAGTGCAGTGATCAGAAAAAAAGACAATTCATTTAAAAGCAGGTGACATATCGTAGTGATTAATTTACTGATAGGGAAACTGATAAGTGGCGGTATGTAGAATTCAAGTGGAGCCATAGACTGTAATCGAAGCTGTTTTTATACAAGGCGTCCCACAGCGATGCCACATGAAGAAATGAAAAAAGGAAAAGTATCTAAAATAATGTAAATAGACAATTTTACTACAAGAAAACTTCTTTCTAATTTTAAAAGCAATTTAAACTGCATTCAAAACTCGATTGCCACACTCAGTAATCGAACCGGCTAAACCCCGAAAAACTAACATTCTGTACTCTTATGGCATCAATCGATGGAGTCAATGATAAGAATCAAATCTCTCCACAAACATGGTTAATTAAATAAGAAATCTATGAAATGGAAAGTTAAATTTAACGGGACAAATACCTTACTAATACTAATACCATATTAACAATCTTTTACGTCATTTTAGTCCATTGAACTGTTAATTTTTTTTATGCTTAGCGTACAAGTCCGAATGGATTATATTTTTTGGATATTAAAAGAGGGTTAGTGTAAAGTTAAACCCATGTTTGTGGGGTAGCAACCCTTGTCCCGCGGCCGTCATCTTAAAAAATGGGTGCGAATGGTTTTTACGCTATATCGGGCAAACTATGCTCGCACAGAAAATTTGTAAAACAGTAATGTTGCAAATAAAATTTTCTACAACTTAGGTTCTGTACTTTCTCAGTCGTAGAACCAAAGATAAAAAGTTATTAACGAATTTAGAAACTTTTTTTAAAGTCTAGATTTCATGGATTTCCTTTTATTTAATTTACCATGTTTGTTACAGAGATTGCGATGTGTGTTAGAGAGATACCATGTTTGTTAGAGCGATTTATACATTCGAGGAAGTTTAAAAGTAGCGCCAATAACCGAAAAGTTGCGAGGAAATCGCTTGTCCTGGTTCGGACATGTAATGCGTAGGGATGAAAGTAATATCGTAAAGAAGGCATTAAGTATGGAAGTGGACGGTTGCAAGGGGAGTATATGGTTAGGAAGGGAGTGAGTGTTGACATGTCCGCAAGCAGAGATTAATGGAAAAAGCATACATGTTGCGCCGACCCCAAATAAATTTTGGAATGAGGGCAGGAGGATGCTGATGATGTTGGAGAAATTTGATCTTTATAATTGACCCTATCGATTGATGCCATAAAAGTTTCGATTACCGAGTGTGGCAATCGAGTTCTCGAAAACACTGAATACCGTTTACAATGTTTGTAAAGTGAAACTTTTTTTATCACATCTCAAACTTTTTCGTCTGTGTGTTGCATGTCGCGTCACGGTCGGCCGCGGAATAGTTAAATATAAAATGAAAGGCGCTCGTCATAGCAGCCGAGGCCAATATGGCGGCGCCTATAGTTCGCAGCAGCTGACCGTGTAGTGTATAGATTATTACTCATTTGTGCCAGTGCTCCACGCTATTTTGTTTGTTTTTGTCAGTGTTTAATGTAAATGTTGTTATTTTTTAGTTAAATGTCTTTAATGTGAAAAAAAGTTTCACTTTTACCGTGGTTTCATAAAGTCACACAATCCTTTTTTTTTTAATTAAAATAAAGTCTTCTTTCAGTAAAATTGTCTATCTATACTATACAAGATAGTTTCCCTCGATGTGGCATGGCAGTGGGACGCCCTGTATAAGGTAGGTCATCATTTTATACATTATAGTGATGCAATTTATATTTCTTAATTAGAGGGCTCTATTAAAGTATTTT
The DNA here is from genome assembly GCA_946251805.1 of Cybosia mesomella. Classification (NCBI taxonomy): domain Eukaryota; kingdom Metazoa; phylum Arthropoda; class Insecta; order Lepidoptera; family Erebidae; genus Cybosia; species Cybosia mesomella. The sequence continues at coordinate 464,031 of OX276400.1, forward strand.
GATTAAAAGATAATCATTTTCATTGCGATTCTAAGTTTGATACAAATCATCATCATCATCAACAACCTATTCCAGTCCACTGCTGGACACAGGTCTCCCCTAATGAGCGCCATACATATACCTATACGTAATTGACTCCACGATACGTATTTACATTAAGTTCAGTGCGTGGAACTCGCATTATAAGCCACGTCGAGTCAGTCGCAGAACGTAATGTTGTTACTGGATGGGGGGGTGGCGGGGGGTGTAGTTACCGAGCCAGGGCGCGTGCGGGTGCGGCGCGTGCGGCTGCGCGCTGGGCGGCGGCGGCGGCGGCGCGAACACGCCCCCCAGCGCGCCCAGCTCGCCTGCAACACGGGGCGCACGTCACCACACGCTCCAACACGACATGATCCCTGGAGCGGGACCTATAAGTGCACTCAAGGGCGGATCCAGGGAGCGGGCCTGACCTTCCCCTCGGCTAGTACATTAGATGCATTATTGAAGGTATTAAACGAATTGGAGTGCATTTTTGCTAGAGCTGGACTGTATGAAAGCCCCCTGCCCTCCTTAGCTTGAAAGCTGAATCCGCCCGCGAGTGCTCTAGACTCCACCACAACGTACGATAAATTCAGAAGGCGGCAAAAAATTGCTCAATCTGGTCTGCGTAATAATTCGAGTGGATGGAGATTAAGTGTGATACAATTGCACAGATTTTCAGATTTGAACAAAAAACATTATGTGCCAAGTCTTATTGTGGTGGAAAAAAAAATATTTCGCTGTACTGGCATCTTATACATGTAGTAAAATTTCCTCTTGAAAATCCATTCTTTACATATGGTTTTTTTTTTGCAATTCTTACAATATTCGAATACATCAACATAATATTTTTTTTTGAATAAATATTTTGAAGTTTGATACCAAAATCAACAATATATCTTAGCGTTGCTTGCGGTCGCTACCGAGAACTTCACCTCGGAGCCTGGGTCACTCGCCAGTTTTTGCTTTTCCGCTTCGCATATTCGTCGACATTAACAGATGGCATGCATGCAATTTCACACGCGGGTTCTAAAATAATTATGAATAATGTCGGAGATATCCGAAACACCGCGCGAAAGTTGTGCGACAGTGAATGCGAATGTTCTGCGCACGTACCGGGCGGCGCGCAGATGGCGCGCGAGGGCGCGTGCGGCCCGAACAGCGCGGGCCCGAAGCGCCGCGGGGCGCCGCCCCCGCCCCCGCCGCCGCCCCCGCCCGCGCCCGGCGGCGCCTCGCCCAGCTCCGCCATCAGCGACATGTACTCCTCGTCGATCTTGGCCTGCGGGCACAAGCGTTAGCTCCACATACCACTCGACACCGCGAGCGCGCATTTGCATACTAGTACTACTAGTAGTAGTATATACACATCTCAATGACGAACGTTTTACTCAATATTTACAATGAGATATGTGAAGTTTCAATCAGTATTTGTCAGGGTTGACAGGTTTAATATCACAATAGCACATAAAAGTTGAGAGTTGTGACGATTTTATGTAAGGGCAAATTTAAATTCCTGACTTTTAAAACCCACGCGCACGCGCACCTTGTTGAGCGAGTGGCCGAGCGCGGCCTGGCCGGGGCGCTTGGCGCGGCAGTCGCGCGCGATGTGGCCGGCGCCGCCGCACGACGAGCACACGATGCTGCTGGTCACGTTGGGCTTGTCCGGGCACTGCGCACAGCGGAAAGCGGCCGTTACGAACCAACACTGGTATGGACTGAGGCGTGCAGGCACCTGCAGCGCGCACGTACCAGCCAGGTCTTGTGGTCGGTGGCGGAGCAGTTGGCGCAGCGCACGGAGTCGTTCTCGCGCAGCGTGCCGTTGAGCTGCGCCAGCTCGCGCAGCTGCATGCGCCGCAGGTCGTTCTGCCCCTCCGGCACCTCCACGCCCTGCCGGATCACCTCCTTGATCTGCGCACCACACGTCCTTGAGTACCGCCATATTATTGTATTCTAGCACCGCACGGGATTTGTGCCAGGCACTGAATATGTGGAGATGTTTCTTTGACAAAGGGTGTGCTTTCTGTCTCGTGTAATTTAAAAAACACGATACGATGGCCACCGATTGTGATAAGAGACAAAATTGTTTATCGAGCGTTATGGGCACCTTCTCGACGGCCTTCTTGACGCAGTCGGCGTTGGTGGCGGTGATGTAGGCGTGCAGCGGCTCGTCTTCGCCCGGTAGCGGCTGGCCGTCCTTACGCCCCACCTTGCCTTCCTTCACGGAGCCTTTGCCGCGGATTATGATCTTCGCCCCCGTCTCTTTTTCCATCGCTGCAAACATTCACATCACCATATAGTTTAAACATTATACTCAGGACACACTGCCGCAGAAACCTCTATGAAAATCCTTGATACTCAACTATAATAGTTAATTGAGTAGAAAAAAGATGTAAGCGTCACAGGAATTCTTTATCTGCAGAAATCTGCCGACGCTGGTATAGAACTTAAGCAATTATGGAATCACCTTTGAGCGTGTTGCCACGCGGCCCGATGAGCAGCCCCACGAAGTTGATGTCGGGGTGCTCCTCCTGCGGGATCATCACCTTGTCGTGCACGCGGATGATGGGCGGCCTGCCACAGAGCGTTACACTTGACTACTGCGATCCATCTCAATTTGTTTTGTATATGTACACGCTTATAACCACTGCTACGATTTATTGAATGTTATGTGTTGTGTCGTATTTCACGGTAGTTAACTATTGCTGCTACTGCAGCCAACACGCTGCTGCCAGCCACAAGTTACGTGATTACTCTCCGCATTTCAATGTTCTACTATTTACTTTATACTATTAGTATTTCAATGTATCGTAACAGTGGAGCCCGCTGTGGGGGTGGGGGTGGGGGTGGGGTGCGGGGCGCGGGGCGTGAGGCACCCACTTGTAGTCGGGCGGCGGCTTGAACTCGGGGTTGATCTGCTGCATGCGCTGCACGAGGCGGTGGCGCTCCTCCTCCAGCTTGCGGCGCGTGCGGTACTCGCGCGTGTTCAGGCGCTTGCCGTCCGTCGAGTACACGGGCTCCGGCGACGGCGACCTGCGCAGGGGGGGGGGTCAGGCGGGCGGCGGGCGGCCCCGCCGGACCGCGCCGGCGGACATGCTACTGCGCCAGCCGCGGGCTAACTACGAGGCGCTAGCCAATGTTGAGTGCATGAAAAAAGGTTCAATATTTCGCTATTCATTCAACCCATTCTACACGGAGAAGGTAATATTCAGGACAGGACCTAAGCCGCGACGCTCTCGCGCCAACAAACTATCCCGGACCCTATATATCTTATAATAAATTTGATCTACACCCATGCTTTAAATTCTCTATAAAAGATTCTGAAACAGTTAGCTTATTGCCAACATTAATACATCCAATGTCCTAATAACCATAATATCATCCGAACGGGTGTTATAATGTTGTATGAAATTACATAATAACACTCCTTTCGCTTTTTCAATCTCTTCCGCGCAAAGGGTTACTCATCAGATAGCCAAATTCTTACCGCGCGATGCGTGGAATCTGTATGAGTTTCAAAAAAAGAACTGTCATTCACGCGCGTTGCATTGCACTAGCACAGCGGCGGCGCGCCGTAAAAAATAATTAAAGATCATTCGTTCGAATTCGAATTCCCGCTATTTTTCTTCGCTATTATTTTTGCAAATTGTTTTGTTTACTTACGAAAATGAGCGATTCAAGTTTTGATAACACACCTCCAGACATTTCGAATGCAGCGAAGGACATTTCTAACAAACATATATTCTGTAATTAAACTTTTCATGAATTTTAACTTCTTAGATCGCCTCATGGTTTCAGAATATTTTATAGAGGACACATCATGGTTGTAGATAAAGTCTTGTATGCAACTGTATAATTAGGTAATAAAACACTCATGTGATACTATTATCACACTCAGCTTCGCTTCGTGTGATAAACCCACATTCATGTTTTAATACCCCTCATTATACCACAGCTGCATAAATAAGTATAAACGTTGACCTTTCCATGTCAAGCGGTCTCGAAACTCTTTACCGAACTCTTTACCGAAACCGATTCGCCAAGAAAGTCGAGACGCTCTATTTAGGGCATGCTCTGCGTCGTGCGTGTCACGCATGCGGCCGCCCGCACGTCGTGCAAATCGTATAAATATTTTTGCATGATTTTGTGCAGATTATCTGCACGACATTAGCAAAATATTATTTGCACGAAACAGGCGCCTAAATACGTACACAAGTATGACGCAGCGCTAGCACTTAGGCTCTAGCTAGAGGATCTCAGCCGGCCGCTGAAAGCTAAACGGCACTGTTCATGTTATTCCCAGCAGAGTTCAGTCTAGTCTTTTAAAGACTCGAAAGGGGTGCGAGGGAAATGCCTTACGCATCTGAAGACCGCGACGACGTATGGTTTTAATCGGTTCCAGTCCGACATAACTCCGGCCAACAAGGGGGTATCGGAGAGGATTTCTGCACGAATTGAATTGTTTCTTAAAGATGAGTTAAGACATGGGGACATAAAGGGACCTTGTTGATGAACATGGAGCTCGTCTTTTGGAGCTGAAGGTCACAGCGTTGTCAGGCTAGCACCTCAGCAGTTCAATATATCGCCAGTAATGCGACATCGTTGCTAAGAGTCAAAGCCTATCTTGTCCTTACTCAATCATATGTACAATCTGGATTTTATCCACAGCGCTGTTACCATTTCTAAACCAGGCTCCACCATCGGTACCTACTTCGATGGTGAAGCTTTCTCGAGAGACGATTTCTGTTAAATCCCGTGAAAAGTAATAATTTTTGAGTGAGTAGGTACTACTCTTTTGAAAGTTATTTCTTGTTTAGTACTTATTTTTTCACTAACTCCTATTTATTTTGGGCGTTTTATTCATATTTCACTTCCCAAATGATATGGATCAGTAGCATGTCCGCACTAAACCCCGAAAAAACCTGAGATGTTTTTATGAATGTTATCTGTCATGGCGAATTGCCTTAGTTTCGTAGTATTAGTTAATTTAAAATTGACAAATGTTTGTCATACTCGTAATATTATTCAAAGTTTACATTCATTCGACATTCAAGTTGGACTATATGGTGCAGTCATTTAGCGGGGCGGGGCGGGGGCGCGGGCGGGGCGGCGCGGGGGCGGTACGTTGAGTGCTCTGACGTCCTAACCTAACACTAAGGCCTAGCGCTCTGAGAAAAATAATTCAATTAATTTTATCCTGAAATTTTAATAAGCTCATTAGCCCTGAAAATAATCCACTGATTAATATTGACCTGTAGCTGAAAAATTATTCATTAGAGGAATTAGTTAATTAATTGAATCATTAGTTATGTCTGTATAGTGCGACCTGCAAAATTAAAAAAATTGCGCATTAGTGGGGCGGGGCTCCGCGACTCGCTCCGAGGACAGCTCCGGGGGGAGCACACGCGCTCATAGCATACGTTACGTGTGTTCTTGCTCACTTGTATGTGTCTATTGCAAATGTAATTGAAAGTGTTGTTCGCGTTACGGCGAGCATTGAGCGCTTGCAGCAGCTCACTTTGCCCTGCGCACAGGACGAGCGGACTCGCCTACATTGGGGACGTCCGGCGAGGGGAGAGCGGTGGGTCGCGGGAGCGGGAGCGGTCGCTAACTAGAGCTAGTAATGAAAACATAGTGTTCGATACTCAGTGGTGTGGTGGAGCGGCGCGCGGCCGGCGGCACAAACCTCTCCTCGATGTTGGCGGGGATGCCCAGGTCGCCGGAGCGCAGCTTGCGGGACACCTCCTCGATCTGCAGCTGGACTGCAAGGGAAGGGGTTAGCCACGCGCGGCCAGACGCACACATTAGAATACTGACGCCACTCGCCACGTGTCGCCTACTCGCCTACTCGCCTACTCGCCTACTCGCCAGCGCTAGCGCACGGCGGCTGAGCTACGCCCACCCGCACCCGCGGGTCGGCGCTAACGCTGAAAGAGGCTCGTTAGCTCAGACGCTGAAATCGAGCAGTAGGCTCATGCGGTAAGCGCTAATCTAATCTGGTTGCGATGACATCTTATTTCACTTTTCGAAAGGTCTCTAGACCCCACCGCGGTGCTCGCTCTCACAGTATAAAGTACGTAAAGAGGTGGAGGCGTGGTTTCGGAAGCGAATGGAACAAGCGTGGAGAGGTGTAGCACCGCGATGGGGCGGAGTCTTCATATTTTAGGTAACTAGCTATACACTTCAACGCCCGTGTGCCGCCGCTAATGAAACGCAAGCTGTTCAAGTGCAGTCATAAATAACTAATACAACTAAGCGGGTAAAACATATTATTGCAGAAGTCGCTCGATGGGAGTGTTAATTAGGGCGCCTGACATCAGTTCTGGATATCGTGGATTTGAAAACACTAACCAGAGCAGAAGCCGCCTGAACCTTGAGACGAGACTGCCGAGTCGGAAGGAGCCGGAACTGCTCAAGCGGCAGGGCCCCATGGACGTCTTTACTCCCGCTCAGCGCACCATTAGATATTTCACGTCGATAACTTTTATTATTTAATGAAAGAAACACTTTCAAGGGACTGGACAAAAAATTGTAGTATGATTTTTATACATTTAAGCGACAAAAATATACAATTCGGATAAACATGAACTGCACGTTCATGTGCGGCGGACACTTGGACGACGGATGAGGGTGAGGGTGAGGGCAAGGGGCGAGGCGCGAGGGACAGGCGCGAGGGACAGGCGCGAGGGAGCGCGGAGGGCTACTCACGCAGGTACTGCTCCTCCTGCTCGCGCGTGAGCGTGGACGGCAGCACGGTGGGCAGGCCGGGGATGAAGGTCTTGTCGTGCTCGCCGCCCATCCAGCGCGAGCGCCGGCGCCGCGCGCGCCGCTCGGCCTCCGACTCGCCCTCGGGCCCTGCGCACGCGCACGCCTTAGCGCCGGCCCGCTGCCGGGGCTCCCGGGGCTCCCGGGGCTCCCGGGGCTCCCGGGACGCTACCCACATCATTTTTACGTTCATCTGTTGCTCCCCGCGGCTTTGCCCGTTAAATCCTTTGGCGCCAAAGCCACTCGGGCGTGCTGACTTACGAAGTGATTGGTTTCCAAACGACACAAAATTATATATTGATTTAGATTGATCGATACAAGAATACGTTTCTGCCGGGTGCCTATCGCAACACGGCCAAGAACAATTTATTATATTTCATTATGGTATATGGGAAACTTGGGTAAGAAATTAATTTTAATTTTAATATGTACTTGTTTATGCTTACAGCAGGAGAATAAACAGCAGATTATAGCCGTATATGTAAATATCATAAAAAAAAATCTCCGTGATTCAGTTAACAGATGAACGCAAAAATCGATCTCAGGTTATTAAATGTTTTTAAAATTAGTATAACATATTTTTATATTAAGCTTGGCAAAAATATGCAACTTGCAAATTAATATTATTTAAGTATAGATTTTAAAGTATAATAATACTTCTGCATGTTTTTCACCTTGGTTCGAGTGAAAAAATGCGTGCTCCACGCTTACACTTCTATAACCAGTCACACATACCCAAACTCGAAGGGTTTACTTTACAAGTGACCAATCAAGAAATTCACCAAGTGCCATTTTCTTAGCTCCTTCATCAGACCCTCGTTACCTAATTAAAAAATTAGAATTGCAATCCACAAAGTAGTAAATGTATAAAGTAATGAATGCATGCTACAGGACAACGATTTCAGTTCATTCTCAAGCATCATCGTCCTCATAGCCCTTTCCTAGTTGCGTCCAAGGTATGCAATTTGGAGCCTGAGGCCCGCTTATTGATTTTGATTATTTTGGCTGATTTTCTTTCTACGGCAGCAACTGCCGTCTGACTTCCCAGCCCTGCGTAAGTTTGTCCATTATATAGCAGGTGGACTTGCAGGTTAGTTTGGCTTGGCCCTCAAGGATGTTGTTAGAGCCATGTACACCCGTAGTTCACTCTCAATGTTGAAAAAGGGAGATTTGTGACATTATTAGTACCTAGTACAATTCTTTTGTTTAGCATTTGGTACCACATTAACTAGTCAAAATAATTTAAAAAGTGCCTTTTGACACATGGGTTTTACAGAAGATAGACACATTACGTAAACCTTGCACGATTCGAACGAAACTAAAACAATTGTAAAATTAGAACTTATTAGTTAAACAATCTTCAAACGAGTAATAATGTATAATCTTGAGTGGAAAGAATGTAATAAGACATATTTAAGTTGATTTTTTTTTTTATATAAAGGGATTCATTTTTTCAGCGAGACATCGTAAAAAGGTTTCATTCTACTATTTTCATTATGGAATTTTATTGTTGTTACATTTTAATTGTTACGGTGGTTGAGATTAATCAGTTCATATGACAGATGGTTAGCAAGGTAGTCCTTTCTTTCTTTCTTCTTTAAAATAAAATTTGAAGCGGGGTGAACCGCCTCCTTAAGGCACCGGCGGATTTGACGTTGCCTCTGTCAAATCCGATGTAATCGGTTACCCTCACAATCGATTTGTAGACACCCAACACTAAAGAATAGCTGTCGAAATACACTTTTTAGAATATTTCAGCTGTAAGAGCCAACCAAACTAGTAATGTGCTCAGACAAATGCCAGTAGCGGACGGAGGGGGAGGACTTACCCAAGCCGTCGTCCTGGTCGTCGTCAGGGTGGTAGTCGTGGTGCGGCGCCTTGTCGCGGTAGCGGCCCTCGGAGCGCGCCTGCATCAACTCCAGCTTCTGCTGCACCGACGTGGGCGTCGGGATGGCCGTGGCGGCCGACAGCGCGGCGGCCGCGGCCGCGGCGGGCTGCACGGGCGCCGCCATGCGCCGCTGCGCCACAAACGTCTGTTACCCGCCCAGCGGCCAGCACATCCACATCAACACAGAGCAACGCAACACAATATACTAACATAACACATGCCAACTAACATTCAAGGGGACTCCTCCACTGACTTACTGTGACATTTCAATACTTGAGTCTCTTACATACTCGAGTTTATATAAACACTCATTTTATTTGAAAATTGCCTACCAGAGCATATAATATAGATTTCCTTTCAGAAAACAAAATATTACAGAACTTATTCTTTTTTAGTTCTAGTCTAGCTCTATATATGAGCCGCATACTGTTTAATTACTGTTCAATATGGAAAAAGGTTAACATAGAAAAACTCAATACTCAAACAAAATGTCTCATTTTGAATGTCCTAACCTGTAATTATGATGAAATGCTGTTTTCAAATTGGTTCATGCAACTTCATGAATAATGCAGTCAATATGTGCAGTAATGTAATACACAGTATGCTTCTAACTGTAGTATGTGCTAAATCCAGTCTGGATGCACAATATAACAAATATTGAAATCACTACTGAGGTATTGCATGATGCAAACTAAACAAATATCTGTATTTACAACAACAGAATAACTAGTACTGGTGTGGAAGGGACACTACACTACAATTCATTAAACAGATATTATTTGTAAAATGCTGTTATGGTAGGGTCCTGTGGACCAGCAAGGAATTATTTAATGGAAAATGACACAAATGATAGAAGTTCCAACTTAAAATGAATGGCATTGATAAAATGAAGCAATAGATAAGTTTAAACAAAAATGCTGAAATGTATGCTTACCACATATTTGATATATTTCTACAACACCAAATGTGAGTTATTAGCCTAGCTACTTGCCGAGTTCCTTGCACTTAAAGATTATTAAATAATTAATGTTACCTCTCGCTCTCTAGCATTGTGCTGAAACATTACTAAAGCTCACTCTAAAAGCTTTTTCACATTATCATTATAGTTATTTTGTTTGGTGAAATTCTATTATTCTACTCCTTGGCTAATGGTCAGCAAAAGGAATTGTTCCAAACTCAAGCTGTTATGGAGAATTGCTGACAAAAAGTGTGGATTTACCCAATATTAAATGAACAAATATGAACTTCATATACAATGGACCAATATGATGGAAACAGAGATCGTAAATAAATTTCAATGAAATAAATTGTCAAAATGAGTACAAGTAGTGAAAACCAAATGAAAAGTGTCTAACAGTGTAAATTACAGTGTGATTCACCTGTGAAAGTGTTATCTCGCCAAAACAAAACCTAATAATTAGTGAAAAAGCAAATTAAAATCTCAGCAAGCAAAGTGACTTAAAACTACCCTCAAATAAAATAAAAAAAGTGAACTTTAACGAAAATTTGTAAAATCTCTGTGGATTTCTCGATAAAACTGTCACCTACAGAAATTCGTGTACTTGAACTAAAGACCGTTGCACGCGCCATGACCTTTCTCTGTGGCGATTGTAGGCGCATGATGACGCAGCTTCCTACTATCATGAAGAAGCTCGATGACTTGACTGAAGAAGTCAAACAATTACGTGTGCGTCAAAATATGCTTTCCACGGAGACAGCTATACAGGAAATGGTGGACCGAACTAACCGCAGCACCAACATCATTATATATGGTGTACCGGAGTCAACATCTGATGAACCAGTCCAGCGCAAGGAACATGATAAACAGGAAAGTACCAAGATTATAGGAAAGATAACCAACAATGTAGACTGCAGAAACATTAAGACCTTCCGTCTGGGCTTGGTCAAGGCTAAAAACACTGTGCCCCGCCCACTAAAAGTTATTCTCAAAAGCAAGGCTGATGCAATTGAAGTTCTTAAACACAAGATTGAGTTGTCCGATCCTAGGAAAATTAAGTCTGATCTGACCCCACTACAAAGAGAATATCTAAAGTACTTGCGTGAAGAACTTGATAATCGCACAAAAGCTGGTGAAAAAGGCCTTACCATTAAGTATGTGCAGGGTCAGCCGAAAATTGTATCGGCTTCCACACCTAAAAAAAACTAAGTTCCCAACTCGGTGGTCCACAAAATAGCCCAGCTGTGGACCGCTATGGGTCATCTCTTGGGATACACAAACTTTCACCCGTATTATATACACTTACTGTACTTTGCACAAACATCCAATCACTAACTCCAAAAATGGACTTATTTATAGCCAGAGTGAATAGTGTCAAGCCCACAGTAATAGTAGTGACAGAAACATGGCTAAAACCGGATATACCTGACAGCTTAATAACAATACCTGGATATGATATTTACAGAAACGATCGCTTCAGTAGACGTAGTGGAGGAGTAGCAATTTATGCAGCAAAAAATGCAGGTATGACAACAAAATTGAATACCAACTTAAATATGAAACATGATGCAACCGAATCGCTTTGGATAGACATACAGATTGCAGATACCAGGTTCTCGCTATGTGGTTTATACAGAGGGCAAGAATCTACCCAAGACCAAGATAACTCACTGCTACAACAAATTACAACTGCATCAGAGTCTACTAATACAATTATAATGGGAGATTTTAATTTTCGAGGTGTGAAATGGCCTTTAGAAAATTGTGGCTACCTTAACCCGAGAGAAACCAATTTTGTAGAATGGTATTCGGATAGCAACCTCCAGCAGCTAGTGACAAAGCATACTAGGTTTCGACAGGGAAATGAGCCCTCCTTTCTGGATCTTGTCCTAACAAATGATGAAACACTTGTAGCAAAAGTTGAATACCAAGCTGGAATAGGAAAAAGCGACCACACCTGTATAATCCTAACAATGCAGCTGGAGGTAAATAACCATACCCCAAAAAATACAAACCTAAAATGGAACTATAACAAAGCAGACTTTGAAAAAATCTTTGAAAAACTATCAACAACGACAGCCCAGAGTACTACAATTCAAAATGTAGAGAAGAAGTACGACATCTTAATAGACACATTTCAAGAAGCTAGAAAATTGTATGTTCCTCAAATAAAGCTAAGTCCTTTCACCTCAAAAAAGCCATGGGTAGAGAAAGAAATCAAGATAATGATCAGAGACAAACAAGCTTTATGGGACAGGTACATACTTACTGGACTGGACAGCATATATAAGGAGTATAGAAAGCTGAACAACAGATTGATAAACATCTGTCGAAACCGGCGAGTTAAATATGAAACAAACTTACTCGAATGTGGACCAAAAAAGTTTCACTCATATATCAGGAAACAGATAACATCGAAAGTGAGCATCCCAACTGTACTTCGCAACAAACTAGGACAAATTGTTGCAAGTAGCGAGAGTGTCGCAGAAACCTTTGCAGACCAGTTTGAAAGTGTTTTTCAAAAGGAACCCGACGGACCCCTGCCTTGCTTAGACCCCAACCTGCAGGTAAAGGATTCAATAACAGAGATCGAATTCACCAAACAGAAGGTACAAAAGGCAATTAAGGAAATAAAAACTGATTCCTCACCTGGCCCTGATGAAATCCCAGCTATACTGTTACAAAAATGTGATATTGCTGACACCATTGCAGAGTTGATGCAGGCTTCATATGACACAGGAATACTACCTGAACCATGGAAAACAGCGACTGTAACACCAATCTTTAAAAAAGGAGATAAGCTAGAACCTGCGAACTACAGACCTATTAGCCTGACGAGCGTAATATGTAAGGTGATGGAAAAAGTCATTGTTAAGCATATCCGGGATTTTCTATCTCAGAACAAGGTGATAAGCGACCATCAGCACGGTTTTTGCCCACGTCGCTCTACGGTATCCAACCTGTTATCTTGTCTGGACTCCTGGACAGAGAGCTATAATGACAGCAACCCCGTTGACGTTATTTATCTTGATTACGAGAAAGCATTCGACAAAGTTCCAACTACCCGTCTTTTGCAGAAGTTGGATTGTGTCGGAATTCGCGGCAAACTTCTAAAATGGATTGAAGCATTCCTGCGCCAAAGAAATTTTTGTGTTAGAGTTGGAGATACGTTATCCAAGCAAAGACTAATCAACAGCGGTGTCCCCCAGGGATCTGTGCTGGGTCCTGTGCTCTACATTATATTCTCTTTTGACTTACCACGCTGTCTCGAATCACACGTAAGCATATTTGCAGACGACACGAAGATCTTTGCAAACCCTCTAGTTGATTTTGATCGCCTGCAATCAGATCTAAATAAGGTAGCAAACTGGTCTAAGGAATGGCTTATAAATCTAAATGCTGAAAAGTGCACCGTCCTCCACATAGGCCAAAAAAACCCTAAGAAGCAATACTATCTACACAATGTTGAGCTAAAAGAGGTCAAAACACAAACAGACTTAGGAATCAAAATCACTGAGGATCTCAAATGGGCGGATCACATTGAGAACATTGTGAAGAGAGCCAACAGCTTTGTATACCTCATAAGGAAAGCGTTTGGTATGTTGACTCCACATATGGTTTTAAAAATCCATAAAACCTATGTCAGGCCCTTGTTGGAGTATGCGTTCCAGGTGTGGTGCCCGTATTTTGTGAAGGATATAGACCTACTGGAAAAAGTGCAACGCAAATTTACTAAGCTGCCCAGACAACTGAAAGGCTTGTCTTATGAGGAGAGATTAACTAAACTGAAACTTACTACCCTTAAAGAACGCAAAGAGCGTGGAGACTTAATAGAAACATTTAAAATCCTGAACGGCCACTATACAGACGTTTGACAAAATATTTCAACCCACACAAAACCCACGTTTAAGGGGCCACAATTTCAAACTTTCCAAGACGAGAGCGAATAACAATCCAAGAAAGCACTTTTTGAGCAACAGGGTGGTGGAGGCTTGGAACAAATTGCCAGAAGATGTTGTAAATGCTAAATCCACAAACCAATTTAAAAACAAACTTGATAAACTTATAACTGATAAAAAAACCAACAATGGATAACTGGATACAGGCAACTAACAGTTGTCTCAACTGCCTGCCTGCTAATAAATAATAATAATAATAATAATAATAATAATACTTTGTATGACATGATAAGTCACCTGAGCTACAGCCGCAGCTGCGAGGATGGCTGCCTGTGTAGCCGGGTTGAGGGCGCCGTTGGACGTCACCTGTCGCGCAGTCGCCTTCGTCGTTGTGCCTACCATCTGGTCCAGCAGAGCTATCGTGCCGTCTCTGTTCACACAACTAATAGTTAGCTTAATTTATTGTCCCCAAATTTGCTGCTCTGCATTTGCACATAGCCCTTAAAGTATTCTACGATGTGACCACTAGGTACTTGCCTATCTTTAGACTTCCGGCTCCGACTGCGACTTCTGCTGCGTGAGCGACTACGACTGCGGCGTTTCTCCTTATGACGGTCCCGACTACGGCTCCGCTCCCGTTCCTTATCCCTGTATTAACAGTAAATACATATGAACACAGGCATAATGGTGTCTTTCGAGTGACTTAAGAGTGAATATACCTCTTGGAGCGGTGTCGATCGCGGTCGCGGTCGCGGTCTCGGTCGCGATCGCGATCACGATCCCGATCCCTGTCGCGGTCGCGCTCCCTGTCGCGATCGCGGTCCCTGTCCTTGTCTCGGTCCCTATCTCTGGTCTTTTCGCGGTCTCTATCCTTATGCCTGTCTCGATCGCGAGATCTTGAACGACTGCGGTCTCGGTGCCTCGAACTCATAGTTTACTCTTAAAACTATAGGAAAATTAAACACTTGTAGTCTTTGCGAAAAAGGTTCAGTCTACTTGAAGTACGTGCAAACTATTGTAAGAGAAAGAAATGCTTTTCAATCATTTCAATGATAAAACAAATTCCATGGATCACCATCACATTCACATTTCACAACCCATCATCAAGTTGATGTGTCAGAAGAAATTGATACAATCAAAATGGCGCCGGCCACCAATGTTGCCAGGGTTATCTTTACTTAAGTTTAGAACGGAAAGGCAATGTTTAACGTTAAAAAAAAAAAAAAAAAAAAAGTACATACATACAGACGTAGACCGCCCCCGCTGGCCGGCGGGGGGTATCCGAAGGGATTTCCGCACGAAAAAAAAAACAACAAAAAAAAAATGGTACACACATCTATAGACGAGAATAAAAGCTGAAGCAATAGACTGGCTAAATATCAGCGTATACGATAGAGCATAGATTATTATATATAAGAGCTTATGAGGAATTGCGAGAACTTTTGACGGCCTCTGTGGCGTAGCGGTAGTGCATTCGACTGCTACGTCAGGGGGAGCGGGTTCGATTCCCGCTCAGTGCAAATATTTGTATGCATGAATATGTCTATTTGCATTGGTCTGGGTGTTTCTATGTATAATATGTATGTATTTACAAAAAAAAAGTATTTAAGTATGTTTATCCGCAGTCTGGAACCCATAACACAAGCTAGTTAAACTATGCTTACTTTGGGTCTAGAATGCGCTGTGTAAAATGTCGTAGAATATTTATTTATTTATTATTTATTTTTAATACCAAGCTATGAAATTTTTCTAAATTATAGGTAAAAAAACCTCATTTCATTTGAAATCCAAGTTCTATGTATAATATGTATGTATTTAAGAAGAAGAATGTATCATAAATAGAAAATATGTAGGGTCATTTTGCCAGTTCGCGTCCATTTAGCGGAGTTGGCAAGTTTGAAGGAGAAGATAAAAATGTTCCAGCACTAGTTTCAATGAATAAGTTATGTAATGTGTTCATTATATAGTCTACTATAGGGCTCGCTTTCAGTTTTGTTCGAAACTACTTGTGTTTTTTTAATAAATAGACAAACTTCAAAAATACGCGTTTTACCCACTTTGCGTCCAAAAAATCTAAATTGCGTCCACCCATAGACCATTTTGCGTCCATCAGCTAAGAAAAGGAATGTAGGGGTGATATTTTTAAGATAATTTAAAGAAAAAATGTTTTTTAACAGATTCTTTATTCAAGAATATAGTTATTTGAAAATCAACATTATTATCATTATAAAACCACTATGAAGAAAATAAGAAATTATTCTTCTCAACATTGATAGAAATTAAAAAAAAACTACTTAAAAAAAAGGAAACATTATTCTGAAACAGGTAATTAATAATTTTCAACCTTTTAAAGGTTGCAGGTCAACTACAATCAGTTCTGTTAATTTTACCCTAAAATCACGATATTACAATATCATTGAAGATCAGCCTTGATTGATAAGTTGTTGGGTATATTATAGCAACAAAACAACACAATAGTTTTGTCTAATCCTACTACTAAAAGAAATGTTGAATCATAATATTATGATTATGAGACAATGTATGATTACTATTGCCTTCGAATTTTAATTAATCACTTAAGTCACATTCAAAAGAATTATCTTTGGCTTCTGAATAACTTAATCCTAGAAATCGCGTGCATTTCAGATGATACCATCTAATACTCTTGTCACAGCCAATGTTTTTCTCATCGTCATGTTCTACATCAGAAATTAATACATCGTCACATTCAGCACATTTCATTAGCTCCACGGCTGGTACATTTTCTTTTTCAGATTCCACATCTATCGACTCTATCGTTTCCTGTGTGACTTTTATCTTCTTTTTTCGTTTCGGAGCAGTTTTTTGAACCTTTCGAGCTCTCTTCTGTCTCTATTCGTTCTAACTTTCTTTTTCGTATTGCTTCCTGTTTTTCGATCTTGATCTGCTCTTTTTCTTCGTAATACTTTCTTCATGCAGCAGAAGATTTGGCTGCTGGAACCTCTTGAAACCTCTTGGGCCTGAAACTTTTCCTGTCTTTGGCAAATCCACTTTCGTCTCCATTAAAAATTCTTTTCGGATCATACAAAATTATTTTTTTGGTGTATACTGTCCAAATATTCCTGAAGCTCTCTAAACCACAATCTGATCGACTCTTCTGTGACTTGGGCTCTAGCTTTATTAATATTTTCCGCATTTTCAAGTGAAACTTCATTATTTCTGGCCAAGAATTTTACAAACCACTTTTGACCGGGGCGATCATCTTTGAATTTATTTTTAAACCCCCCATCACGAATTGTTTTCTGAACAGTATCCAAAAATTCCTGTTTTTTCCCTGGAAATCCACATTTGGAAATATTAAGAAGCCATTTAACTACCTTTTTTTCACCATCCACTCCTAGCGCTGGTTCTGGTCCCGGTTTCTTAACTCCATCTGGTCTGCGTCCACTGATTTTGTCCAATAGGTCTTGGGAATAGCATATTCTTTGCATATTTGTCTTATCGATTTTTTCTTCTCACGAATGTCACTTAATGCTTTCTTTAAATCTTCTTCTGTGTATGTTTTCTTTTCTTTTTTCTTACTACCTTCCCAAGAACTCATCTTAAACAGGAAAAAATAAAAAATAAGCATTTCACTGCATTTAGTTTGTAAAAAATTGAATGTTAAACTCTTAGTTTTAATGAAAAAAAATAATAAAATATAATTATGCTATTATTTGTATTAAATTAAAACATGGATGCAATTTGGTACAATGCTATTTCCCTGTAGGTATAGTTTGCGTCCACATGTGATGAACGATATTTGTATCTTTTTCTACAATCATAATAATGTGGACGCAAATTGCTCATTACGATTGCATGATATTAGTACATAAATAAAAAATAAAAACAAATTCCCTTTCATAATTTAATCACATAAATATAAACACTAACTAAATCATAAATAGACGAGTTCGCGTCCACTGTGGTCGCAAATTGCAAGTTTTATAAATTCGGTGTAGTAATTCGCGTCCACCTTATTTTAACTGTTATCTTTAAAAAAACAAGCAAATACATAATTAATATTACTCCTATTTTCATGCTTTATGTCTAGAAACAGCTTTGTATTCTAAAATACGCATAAAACAATAAAATACTTACCGTCGAACGCGCCCCTGCACACTATTTTTTTGCCGACATTCCGCGCGTCCGCGAATCTTTGTTGAAGAACCTAGACTAACTATTTTTTCTACACATGATTGATTGGGAACACATAACTTTTGTCTATGTGTGTGTGCCTCTTATACGTAACGACTTTTCGGTGATTTAGTGTATTAATATACCTATTTTCGAGAATTTTTATAGGGAGGTCCGAAAAATGGACGCGAACTGGCGAAATGACCCTATATCCGCATTCTAGAACCCATAACACAAGCTAGTTAAGCTCTGCTTACTTTGGGTCAGGATAACGCTTATCGGTCGTAGAATATAACATATATCTAATAAATCATCCATTCCCCGACACTGTTTTGACACAATGTATACGCACTGCATTTACTGTCAATAATTTCATTGCTGTATATTTTAAAAGGATATATTTGAGAACTTTGCAATGGGATGTTTGGTTTTTAATTACCGAACACGGGTCTATAGTTGAAAAGAAAAACACCTACCCCACCCTGCAAAATAATATTTGTAATAAAAAAAATACCAATCGATAGATTTTCAATAGCTCAATTCAAATACGTTGCCCTTTAAAATTGCTCACCTTAAATTATTTAATTAAAAATCACCCACGACCACAACGTACGAGCCGAGCGAGCGTGCCGCGGCAGCGGCCGGCGAAGTGCCAGAACCGAATCGGTCTTTTAGTTATTGGTTTAGGTACGGTTAAAACTGCTGCGGTATAAACTCCCAGGCCATAAAAATAACCGCAAATTTAACGTATATAGATAATATCGTTATTATCTATATACGTTAAATTTGTTCAAACTATTTATATTTATTTAATAATTAAGGACAGTGGAGCTGTTACAAACTGTACCTGAGCAATTATAAATGCAACTTGAGCAGTTTTTTAACACTTTGAGCAATTTAAAATATTGTATACCTACATCAAAAGATATACATAGGAGTTTGAAAGTACAGATAAATGAATTTTTTTTCAACAACTTTATGTACATACCTATTGATTTTTAATTAAATAATTTAAGGTGAGAAATTTTAAAGGAAAACGTAGTAGCTATTGAAAATCTATAGTATTTTTTTTATTACACATTATTATTTTGCAGGCTGGGGTGGGGTAGCTCCGTTGTTTCACTAAAATTATCAGGGACCTTGATCTAAACCTATAGGTAATGAAATTTCGGGATTGTGAATGTTGATAACTTATATTTTATAAAATGTGTAACAGGGTTTATTATTGAAATGAATATATATTTTGAGAAAAAGAGACGTCAGTGCTTTCTCAATATATTTCAAAGATCAAAATACATTTCTTACAACTTGTAACAGTTCAATCATATGAAATTACAATTTAGAACAACATTATGTATTCCACTATTGCTAATACAAGTTTGCCACTTAAAAATAAATACAAAATGCTGCAAAAAATTACAACAGCTTATAGCTTCAACCAAATTATGAATCAATTAAAGTTGCAATCCTACACACTTATACAAAATATAAAACCACGTAGCTCCAGCCTCTGTGAGTCAGACACATGACTGAAGCAAACTGAAACTGGTAGCAATATCATTTTAATTGTCTATGTCCATTGTAATAATCAATGCTTTAGAAAAATATCATGTCCCATGAACAATCAAGAAAATTAAACTTAATTCTACAATCATATTAAATCTCCTTATTGCTAAAATATTTCTAGTACTTATCAACTACTAAACGATTTAGTCCGGACCCCAACAGTTCTCTGGAAACACTCCACAGTTCACATCACTAACTTTTTGAAAACCATGTCAATCAGTTGGAAGTTTTATAGAAAACATGCCCGGAGTCAAATGCAGCAAAGTTTGTCCTGAAGATAACCTGAAAACAAACAATAAATTACAGCATATGTTTATATTTTCTATTAACACAAACTGTTGAACAGAATTCTATGAAAAAGGTATTCTATGTGTAACAAGTTTCCTAATATCACAGTATTTTGAAATATACAAGAGAAACTTTCAATTTGTTTTAAATAATCCAAGATTAAGTAAACACTGTAATGTCATGTTGTAAATGTGCCATTACAATAGTAGATTATAATGACGCCAAGTACATTTGAAAAGGTGCAAATATTAGTAGATATAGGCAGTTACCTAATTCTAGACGGGTGCGCCAGGGCCTCCTTTTTTACCGATGAGAGACTTGTGTATGTGAGGGATGACACCGCCGCCCGCAATAGTGGCCTTGATCAAACTGTCCAGCTCTTCATCTCCTCTGATAGCCAGTTGCAAGTGGCGAGGTGTGATACGTTTTACTTTGAGATCCTTAGAAGCGTTACCCGCCAACTCCAGAACCTTAAATTGATAAATTTACGTGTTAGGTACCTAGGTACAGTGATATCAAATAATAAATAATTCGTTGCACTGAAAAAGTTCGTTATGCGAATGAACTTTTTAAATAATAATAACTACTGATGTTTATATCCACATAACCTATCGTTTTACATTTCCCGCCAAAACAAATTAGAATATATCCAACATTAGTATTTATTTCATGTTAAACAGCGAACTGTCTAATTAAAACGATAGACCTTCCTAAGCATAAAGAGCTTACTTCGGTTCTAGAATCACTAGTAATTTCAATTTATAATTGAGCTATATTCAGTGCCGCCATGTTGATAGGGCGTAGCGTAGCCTACCTCTGCTGTAAGATATTCCAGAATAGCTGCAGAATAAACTGCTGCTGTTGCACCAACGCGTCCATGACTAGTAGTCCTATTTTTGAGATGTCTGTGAATCCTGCCCACGGGAAACTGAAAAAGTAAATTGTCATTGTAGTCCTATCTATTGATTATTTTATACATGTCGGTCGCCGCCATACTGTAGGTCATACATATTATCCAATTATATGAAATGCTGATAGAATTCTAAAACGGACAAAATAACATTACGATAATTCCTAAAATAAATTAAGATTGAAGATAAACATACCTGCAATCCTGCCCTAGCTGATCTGGACACTGCTTTCGCCTTAGCTTTACCTGAATCTTTACCCGCTTTACCGCCAGCCTAAAATTAATGAAAAATCCCATTAATTTTTCTTGTACGAAGCTGAAACTTTGCCAGTAGGTAAAGCACACTATTGTTCAACGAATCACACGATTATATCACGGTAACAAGAACGTAATTTCACAAAATCTTACAACTCACCATTTTGAAACGTGTAACACACTTTAACCACTACAGACAGTGAACAACCAACACAGGAAAGGCGCCAAGCTAAAACGCAAAATACAAGATGGCAGCGCCTCCGCGATGTTCGATGCGATCAGGGCAGCCAATAGCACGCAAGCGGAAGTACCGTAAGAAACAAACAACAGTCGTCTCGCGGGAATTGTCCAATCCGCGTTGGTTGAAATGGCGGGCGAGATTTAAAGAACAGTGCTGCCAAGCCATGTTGTGGTAGGTTGAAGAACTACAACTTTTTTTTGTAAAACGTTTAATTTATGCTAAATTTTCTAGTAAATATGTATAGTAGATGGTGAATTAATTTAATGAGAATATAATATACTTCTTGCAATAATTGTTTTATTATATACTGTACTATGTAATGACTTGTAAGTTCTTTACTTCATAGAGTAAGTAAATCGGAGCATTTATTTGTATCTACTGCTGCCCGCAACCAGTGAGAAAAAAAGACGTACAAGTCAAATTTATACTATGTTACAGCGTTTTAAGTAAAATGCTAATTTTGTAGATTCCATTATCCATCACATGATTCACTACGCTAATTTGTATATGTAATTAGTAATTACACATACATACACAGTGGTAGTGGTGGACTAAGTACTTGGCGTTTGGCGTTGAACTCAACAGATCCCATAAGCGTCCGCATGAGTACTATATTGGCATAGGCGATGACTTAGTCGAGCGCACGGTACGAACCAAGTTAAGTAGGTAATTCATAATTGGGATCAGTACCTTTTTTTTTTCGAGCGGAAATCCCTTCGGATACCCCCCCCCCCGCCGGCCAGCGGGGGCGGTTATGTCGGGCTTGAAGCGTGGGATCTGTACCTACCCACTTCACGCGACTGGCGACATCGATTGCGATAGTAATAAGGCACGCATTGTAACCGTGTGGGTTAAGTAGCGTCAGATGATTGTTGCCATCTGTGACCTGTGACTCCTAAATGCCGGTTACGTTGAAGGGGCAACTCTGTAAAACCATCATTAGGGCCGTCCTTTTACACGGCTGTGAAGTTTGGCCGTTGCTATAGTGACATAAGTAGGAGCTGCGTGTCACGGAGATGATTATGCGGATGGTAGATGTGCGGAGTTAGGCGTAAAGATGGCGTTAGGAATCCGCTCATCTGGCAGATTTCATGAATATGACATCGCAGATAAAATGCACGAATATCACCTTCACTGTTGCGGTCACGTTATGCGGCAATCGCTTGACTACGTGGGTAACAACTACTTCCGCCGGGCCCCGGTAGGAGGGAGAGACCCAAGATGTGGTGCTGGATTGACGTCGCTACAGATGACATGCGTGCCAATGGTCTCACTACCATCGTTGCCGAAAAGGAAAAGTAAGAGAGCGGGCTCCGAGGTGTCGGCCTCGGATGCAATCGGGACACAACGCTCAGATGATGATGTCCTACACATGTATAGGGGTGAACAGGGCCCTACCGCGATATCTACGAACATCCTTGAGACCCAAATCCACCTCCCTGTAAGTTGGTGCACCTGCTAAATAGCGGACGAGGCTCTGGCGCATACATTCCTCTCAAGGTTGGAAGCTCCCGGAAAAGGCGACTTAATAATCAACACAATAAATAAACGGACCTCGGGCTCTAAAGTGCGAACTGTGGACGTAACTGAGAACTAGCTATGAGGATGATGATGACATACGTACCTTTTTTTTTCGTGCGGAAATTCCTTCGGATACCCCCAGCCGGCCAGCGGGGGCGGTTATGTTGGGCTTGAACCGACTAAAACCGCACGCCGTCTCGGGTCTACAAACGCAGGGGTGTAAAGTTGCCCATAGAGCATATCACGCCTCACGCCTATTTCCCCCCGGGGAAGGCAACGACAACAACCTGTCAGCTGCTTCCAGCCTTATGCCTTCTATGGTAATTATAACGGGATATCAACTTTGCATTAATGCGCTATTAGATCCAAATAAATTGTAGGTATAATAGTCGCCAAACCATTTGACAATTAGAACAGAGCTCATGTGATTGGTTGCGCGTCAAGATCAAATGGTCAAAATTTTTAGCGTTGACTATACATAAACCTAGTATTACATAACATAACATAACTTCACACCTGTATCCCCGAAGGGGTAGGCAAACCTAGTATTATTTAAATTAAATTATATGGACGTGTATAAATATAGTTTTGATTTCGTTTTTATCTCAGAATTGGATTTATACGTTCATGGATAATGATGTGAACATGGAATAGTATAGGCACTTTTGGTGTTTAATTATACCGAGTAAGTGTAGCGTACCTCCTGCATAATAGCATTGCCGAAAGTTTAGGCGAATATTACTCATTGAAATAAAATTAATTTAATTTTACCCCAGTAGAATTATGTTTTCAAGATTATTATTACACTTGCTGATGCTTGCAGAGGCTTTGCATGCGTGAAGTTCGGTTGTTGTGTTTTTGGTCATATCTCTAGTTCTACTAAGCTAATTGCAATATAACCTACGGCAGATTTTAGGTCTGACCAAGACCTTTCTAATAAAAAAAAACTATCAAAATCCGTTATGAAGTTTTTACGTCCATCGCGAAGAAACAGACAAGAATTCTATAAAAAAAATCTGTGATAATATTTCAGAATCATTCTATTATATAAATATAAAACATAAATAACCCAAGTTTTTTTATATCTTTAATGTACAGACACAACTAATTTACAATTTTATAATAATAGGTAGGTATAGATTATTATAATACCCTAGCAATTTAAAAAAGCGGCCAAGTGCGAGTCGGACTCGCCCATTAAGGCTTCCGCAGCAGCAAGTAACATAATAATGTGTTTTTTTTATATTCTTTATATTTGAGTTTATTGAATGAAAGGTAAATTACGGTTTACGATTTAAGACGTTTTAAAAAAAAACTACTTACTAGATCTCGTTCAAACCAATTTTCGTTGGAAGTTTACATCGTTATGTACATCATATATATATTTTTAGTTTTACCGTTCTCTTATTTTAGAAGTTACTGTTAAATGTGTGTCCCCCATTTTACCACTTTGGATGTGTCTCTCGCGCAAACTATTCAGTTTAGAAAAAAATTATATTAGAAACCTCAATATCATTTTTGAAGACCTATAGATACCACACACGTATCGGTTTGACAAAAAAAAATATTTTGAGTTTCAGTTCTATGTATGGGGACCCCCAAAATTTATTGTTTTTTTTTTATTTTTGTGTGAAAATCTTAATGCGGTTCACAGAATACATGTACTTACCAAGTTTCAACACCATAGTTCTTATAGTTTCGGAAAAAAGTGGCTGTGACATACGGACGGACACGACAGACAGACATGACGAATCTATAAGGGTTCCGTTTTTTGCCATTTGGTAACGGAACCCTAAAAAGGAATGGCACTCCAGGAATGCCGACAGAAGTGAAAATATGAAAAAAATATTTACAGAGCCATCTATGTTGTTCATTATGAATCACTTCAAAACTTCAACAAGGTCAGAACAAAATAGCTCATCAGCTACAACATAGATGGCGTTATTATAAAAATATATGGAAAGTGTCACAGTGACGATGACGCGAATTCCATGATTTTTGTTCGCCCAAAAATTGCTCAACGCCCCGCAAGGTTACACTTCAAAAAGTTTTCAAGATTATATAAAATCAGAGCATGGACTCTATCTTGTGCAATGAGTATGTGGGCGTCTAGGTGGCTACGAGTTATTCACAAAATTAGAGCATAGTCACTATTTTGTACAATGAGTACGTGTGCGTCTAGATGGCTACGAGTTAGTCACAAAATTAGTGCATGGACTCTATTTTGTGTAATGAGTACGTGTGCATTTAGGTGGCTACGAGTTATTCACAAAATTAGAGCATAGTAACTATCTTGTGCAATGAGGAGGTGTGCGTCTAGATAGCTACGAGTTAGTCAAAAAATTAGAGCATGACCTCTATTTTGTGCAACGAGTACGTGTGCGTCTAGATAGCTACGAGTTATTCACAAAATTAGAGCATCGTCACTATCCTGTGCAATGAGGATGTATGCGTCTAGATGGCTACGAGTTGGTCACAAAATTAGAGCATGGTCTCTATCTTGTGCAATGAGTACGCGTGGGTCTAGATAGCTACGAGTTAGTCACAAAATACAAATACTTCTATATCTACCGTCTCCAGGGTACTAGACTAGCAGTTTAGAACAAACGTCTTTAGTATTTAGATACTAAAAATGTTTGTTCTAAACTTAAATTACTTAAGTAGGCACTTATTATCTTTCTATGATTGCACTACAGTCACACAGTTCGCAACTATAAAGGTAAGAGCAGAGGGGTGCAGGGGCCCAGGAACTAATATGGTGTTTATGCAGACATGTGAATTCTCACGTCACCGAGCGGAATCGAATTAAATGGTATAATTATGCTTCCTATATACGGTGTATACACTAATACCTCGCACCAAACTCCTTGCTTATTATAAAGTAATATTCTAGAACATTCCAGGTAAATGGAGGTTCTTTCGTAACATATTCAATAGTTAAATGTTAAATTAATTTTTAATCATTTTGTTAAACCACGTATAAATCATTAATCATGCATACATATGCTAACACCTTTTTCCTTCCAAGTTAGGCAGAGACAACAGCCTCCGCAAATTATAAAAAAAAATAAGGGAAGGGGTAGTTTTTCTGTTAGTAAATAATTTACTTACCATTGTCCTTTTCGGATAACGATATTTCGCGGGTTGGTGCATGGTAAAATAGTTACCATTGTCCATTTCGATTTATTTTTTATATCTTGACTAGTGATTTCCTCCTGCTTTTCTTTTATATTTTGGAATTACAATTTATTTGCATTAATGACAATATGCAGATTTTTTTGCAGTGGATTTTTCGATAATATGGTAACTCGATATTTTTTATAAAACCAAAAAAAAAATTATATATATATATATATATATATAATTGTTTGTATGTAAAAGCCGATGCAGTTTTAAATGTTACTAACTCCCGGAACTTTATAAGGTTACTTGGCATCGGATTTTTTTTTTGGATTTTGGATTATATATATACATTGGATTTATGTTAAAGCGTGAATGGATAACGGTAAATTATTTAACTCTTATTTGCGATATCATAACCCATATAAATATTCCATTGTGGGTGCTGCTAACTAGTGAGCCGCGACAACCTAAACTATAATATTTATTATAGTTTAGGATAGATAGATAATATTTATTATAGTTTAGGAATTTGGATCGGAAAACCTCTTATCAGAATTTTTCTTGAACAAAATTACAAAAAATCTGCCAAGAACCATGAAAATCTTGATTTTTTTACAAAAAATAACGGCGCGCCAACTTTGGATTTTATCCAAAGTTTATTTTATTTTTGGAAAAGAGTTATTTATTAAAAACTAGGTGATGTCCGCGGCTTCGCTCGCATGGAGTTCAGATGCCAGTCTCGTTTCTATCCCTGTACCGAATTTCAGCAAGATCCGTAGCGACGTTTTTGCGTGAAAGCTCTTCCATACTTACAAACTTTCGTGTTTATAATATTAGTACGATTATATATAAATAGTCGTGCGTCCCGGGCTCCGAAGTGGAAGCCTCGGATGCATCGCGACACAACGCTCGATGATGAGTCCTTCTGAGTTTGAGCGCCAGGCGACTTCCTAATCTTGCTCCTTGGAGCCCGGCGTCCGCTGTCATACAACTCCAATGTTTGGTTCAATGCGACTTGTATAGGAGCGCCTGCCGTCTGGCCCCGCCCCACGAGGGAAGCCTCCTCCGTACTTCAGCAGGGCATCGACCGCGAGACATGGCAAAACAACTTACAAAATAACAATAACAAAATAATCAAAGAGAAAAGGATGATTATACTTATAATAGAATATTATAATTAAGATAAATTTGAAATATGAATTTAATAAACTATTTATTATTTTATTCAAAATTGCTATTCTTAAAAACGTTTCTTTTCTTGATTATTTTATTTTCCACTTTTTAGTATAGTAATGTCATGCATGTAGTATCCGAGTGCTTGCCAAGACCAGCCAAAGGAGCTCACCACTACAAGTCTATCTTGTTTAGTTCCAGACCACCTACCGTCTCCATCCATAGACCTTGGACATCATGTAGCACCAGAGTGTTTACATAGATGAAACAAATGAGCCCAAACTCGATAGGTTGATATTTGTTTACTTTAAGAGTCCCTATGGCCATCTTCCTATTTCATGATTAGACCCTGAATACCATGGAACATCAGTGAGTTTTCCAAGATAAAAAAAATGACCCCAAACTCGACAGGTTTATCTTGTTCAGCTTAGAAGTTCCTATGGCCAGCTTTCTACTCCATCATCAGAACCAGAATACCATGTAACATCAGAGACTTTTATATTATAGGAAGTTTACGCAAATGTCACACATTGAAATAAAACTATTTTCAACGGATTCTGTCGCGATTTATTTGATGTTATTTTATTGTTTACATTGAACGTTTTGGTTGCTTTTCAGCAGCCATGGTCACGGGCTCATGATCGTCCCCCTATCGGCATCCCCATCATGGGCACTCGTAGGTTTCATATACCCATGGACCCTATCTAGACTTGTAGAGTATCTTGGATCCAAGCAAGAGGCAAGACGGCAGTCGCTCCCGTAAAAGTTAAAATAACAATAACAAAATAATAATAAAAATAACAATAACAAAATAATCAAAGAGAAAAGGATGATTATACTTATAATAGAATATTATAATTAAGATAAATTTTAAATATGAATTTAATAAACTATTTATTATTTTATTCAAAATTGCTATTCTTAAAAACGTTTCTTTTCTTGATTATTTTATTTTCAACTTTTTAGTATAGTAATGTCATGCATGTAGTATCCGAGTGCTTGCCAAGACCAGCCAAAGGAGCTCACCACTACAAGTCTATCTTGTTTAGTTCCAGACCACCTACCGTCTCCATCCATAGACCTTGGACATCATGTAGCACCAGAGTGTTTACATAGATGAAACAAATGAGACCAAACTCGGTAGGTTGATATTTGTTTACTTTAAGAGTCGCTATGGCCATCTTTCCTATTTCATGAAGTCGTAACGAACGAACGTCTTGGTAAGTCTTAAAATCTGCCGTATGTTTGATTGCAATTGGCTGAGTAGAACCAGATATGTGACCAAGAAACGATGACCGACCTCCGCGCGGGCGTCAGCAAATTTATTATGAAATGTGTCTCAGTCAGCATCTCAATCGACGTATAGTGGGTATGCCTAGAAACGGTTGTAAGTGCTCCTGACACTTTTCGTATTGTATTTTGTAACTCCTAGCTGTAGCCTGTGGCATCGCATCGCGCGTGACCGTGGTCGTCCATACGAACTATCATAGGGGATGATTCATCACCACACAGGTCGAAATTTCAAAAACGCTCTGAGACATATTTGTTTATTATTAACTAACATATTAATTACAAATTTCATGGTGGTATCTTCGAAAATGACGAAAATTCTTACAAAATTTCTTTCTCTGTGAAATCCTACATCTTTTCTCGAGCTCTAGTCCATCTCTGTACCAAATTACATCAAAATCGGTTTAGTGGTTTACCTAGGTGTGAAAGTTTAACAGACAGACAGACGGAGTTACTTTCGCATTCATAATATTAAAAATTAAAATTTGTAAATATTTAAAAAAAGTGGCGATAGCCCAGTGGTGTATGTAACGGCCTGCCGAGACGAGGTCTCGATCCCCAGTCACCCCGGGCACACACCTCTGACTTTTCGTAGTTATGTGTGTATTAAAAATGTAGATTATCGCTCGCTTAATAATGTGTCCGGTAGATGGCAATGGGCTCGCCCCCTATTACATTGGGACCTAAACATAACTGGCGAATCGTGGGTGTGTAATACACCCCTGCCTACCCCTTCGGGGATACCGGCGTGAAGTTATGTGAAGAAGAAGTTATGTTCAGAATATTAGTATGGATTTATTTTTATTACATTACGTACAAAGATAAAAACTTAAGCGAATCTTCATCACCCTGCCGGCAATCCCAGCTGCGTCCGAAACCTTGCAACCTGGTATCCCTGGGGGTTATTATCCGTGTATTGTGGCAGGGCATTCGTATTCTTTCACAGCTCAAATTAGTTTCAGGTTGCAGCATTTTATTTGCTGATACAAATTGTACTAGATTGCGAGATTTTAGTTCCAGATTCATTCATTCATTCTCAGTGGCTTTACGAGTATATTCCCATATTTCACCTTATTTCACTGTCAAACTGGCAGGAAACGTTAAAATCTACAACAACCAGCACCGCGAAAGTTCACCGTGCGATTGTTCCTGCAGGATTCTGCGAAAAGTGGCAAATTGTAAGTAATCTATTTCCTAATCCTTCACCCCGCAGTGGGACTTAAAATCGTATATATGTACGATGTGATTTTTTTGTAACGTTCCTTCGAAATACCGAGTGGATTTCTCAACGTGGGATATTCGCTAGATGGCGTTGGGTACATTTCAGTAGCGTCGATAAAAACCAGGTGTGGATGTTCATTGACATCGCAATGTAAACAACGATACTACGTTTTAACTGTTTATTTTAAACATCAAACTTTTGGTAGCATCATCACAGTAATTGCTATTTACATGTTTTATTAGATTTATTGGTAAAATTATAAAACATTCATTATGAACGACAAAGTACATTCTATATTAAGTATTAAGGGTCAACTAAAGTAGGTACACAAATAATTTGAAGATGTGTAGCGGGGGCGACGCGTGCGACGCCGGGCGGCGGCGCTAGTGCGCTAGTGCGCGCGCGGGTCGTCCGTGAACTCGTCGCAGCGGTCCTCGAGCTCATACTGCAACAACCGCGCTCGTTACACTCACAGCTTATACTATTTCTTGTTATATTCAATTATTGAAGGCGGTTTCAGTGGCTATTGGTATTTTACTGCTGTGGCAAGCGTACTGCCCCCATGACAGCAACGGTGACCGCAACTTATAAACTGACTGACTGCTATAGTCTCGCACCCTTTAATGTGGGGGCCGGAAACAGCTGACGATGATGATGATGATGAGTAGAGCCGCCAATGGGTTGTGGAGGTCAGATGGCAGTCCGCTTCATGGAAAATATCGAAGTACTTATAGCCGTTTCGTAGTGAGTCTGAAAAGCTTACTGACTGGGAAAAGGAAAAAAATCTGAGTTGGGAAAAGGGTCGGAGGAAGACAGATGGATGTAAAAAAATCTGTTTAGTTAATTTAAGCTTCTCAACTAGAAGCTAAAATGACTTGTATGAGGAGTGGGTACGCTTCGTTGTTTGTCTGGATGTGGTTGGATTCCTGTAACGTCTTGAATGCAAGTTTGACGACTAGCCAGGTTACGCTACCAACTCTTTCGCCTATGATCAAAGAACTACTTTTCAAGCACTTCCCTGTCTCCTTTTATAGATTGCAAAGATATGGTAACCACCAACTACCAATGAGACTGCGTGCTCGTATGCTACCTCAGTGCCCATAAACCACACTTAAGTACCAAATGATAAATAAATAAATATTCTACGACATTCTACACAACGCACTATGTGCCTACGAGCTACGCTAGGAGCTACGCTAGGAGGTCAAAGTCGGATATTTTGTGCACTACCCATAAATGAACAGGCGTTAGTATTCTCAATGCAAGTGTAAGACAGCCACGTGTCAGTTACGTCTAGTTTAGGAGAAAATCGTTGCCAAAGTACAGGAACTTCAGTTTATTCTTTAACCTTTCTTTTCAATTCCTTGTGTAAATGCATACATATTATACATAGAAACATTCAGACCAATGCAAATAGACATATTCATGCGTACAAATATTTGCACTGAGCAGGCATCGAACCCGCGACCTCGGATTTAGCAGTCGAATGCACTACGGCTATATTTTAAGTAGGAATGGAACTATCAAAAGCTTTATGCTTCTGCTGTGCTCCTATCGGTTACGAGACAGCCGGAGCACAGAGCCTGGCGGCGGCGCGGTACCTCGTCCAGCTGCAGGCACTTGCCCCACTCGGCCAGCGTGATGCGGTGGTCGTCGTCCTCGTCGCAGCGCTCCAGGAAGGGCGCGATGCAGTGCTCCAGCGCCATTAGCGGCGCGCGGATCGGGAACAGCTCATGCAGCGACACGAACCTGCGCACCACACTCGGTCAGTCGCGGCACTGGCGCAGGGCCAGGGACCTTGGTACACTTTATAGATTCATATTATAAGATATATTAAGATTATTCTATACTAGCGAATGCCTGCGACGGCTGCGACTCTGCCCACGTGAAATACTGGCCCAGTTCCCGCGACTCACAGGACCCTATTTCCACTCCAGAAATAGGATTCTGAAAAGCCTATGTGCTACTCCAGACTCTAGTTTATCCCTGTGCCAAATTTCATCCATATCCGTTCATCCTAAGGTCACGATCTAGGTACAGTTTATGAGCCGTAGCCGTAACAGCCGGCTGTCACAAATTGTTTACGACGATCCTGCAGTGCTATTAACAAACATATTATTCCTGGCGAAACACAATGGCTATACCCTCCCTTCCCCATATACATCTACTGCCGGCGCGAGGTTGTTGGTCAACAGGTTGGTTGCAGGTCGCACCATTTCCAGATGGCGGCATTGGTTCAGCGACGAGTGAAGTTGGACGCGGCCTCCCGCTCCATGGCGAGGTAGTGCGGCGTGAGCTCGCGCCGCTCCGCCATGTCGTGTGTACGTACAGCCGGCGCGAGGTGGCGTAGGTTTTTTTTTTTTTATCGTGCGGAATTCCCTTCGGATACCCCCCCGCGTGCCAGCGGGGGCGGTTATGTCGGGCTTGAACCGACTAAAACCGCACGCCGTCTCGGGTCTACAGACGCCGGGGTGTAAGGTTGCCCATAGAGCATATCCCTCGCACCCCGACTGACCCTGGGCCATCTCCGGTTTCGAGATGGCCCCCTCGGGTTTGGGAACCACGGTGTCCCCGTCTTGCCCCGGTTTGGGGGAGGGGCGCTAGTCGCCCCACCGTCCCGGCCTGCTTCTGCTGGGGTGACAGGTGGCCTCACCCGCCACCCCCAGGCCTGCGCTCATGGAGGACGGAGGTCGTTAAGCGACCTCCGGCGCCTGAGTCGCCTGCGACGCGCGGCGAGCAAGTTGCGGGCTCGGCGGTCCGGGAGTGTTCTAAGTCTCTCCCGGGCGCGCTCCGCCACCTCCTTCGCGAGCATTACATGCTCGCAGAAGGAGGCGGCGGCGGCCCACGCGCTCGCGCTCCGCACCATTGCCGCAATCATGCTGCCGAGCGAGAGGACTCCCACCCCGATCGAGGTGGCGTACCTGTCGTTGTCGTGCGCGTCTAGGTCGCACCACTTCCAGATGGCAGCGTTGGTCCAGCGGCGCGTGAGGTTGGACTCGGCCTCGCGCTCCATGGCGAGGTAGTGCGGCGTGAGCTCGCGCCGCTCCGCCATGTCGCGCATTATGTTGAACAGCCACTCCCGCATGCGCCGCGGGAAGTCCGACATCTCGCTCTCAGAGCATTCCTGTAACAACCACAAAAGTTCTGAACGGCTTACATAATCTATCCTAAGAGAGTATATACAATAGACGTAACTCTGCATGATTCAAATGCTCCTTGGATTGGAATTTCATCGTTTCTATACCTACATGGAAGAAGAAGAAGAAGAGTGGGGAGTAGCGGGAGTACTGACCGGCATCACGCGGCAGCTGCCGTAGTACTCGATCTGCACGTGGTGGTACTGCGGGCCGCGGCACTGCTCGGAGCCGTCCAGGCACAGGCAGCGCTGCTGGTACACCTCGCAGTCGGACGTGAAGGTCTCGTTGTGGTTGGTGCACACCTTGCGGCGCGACTCCGTCTCGTAGGGGCACTCCTTGATGCAGTTGCACACGGCGTCGCCGTGCTCGTCGATCTCGCACACGCGGCCCGCGCTGCAGTGCACCTTCAGGCAGGGGTCTGGCGGTTGATGCATTCATGTTGTTCTGCTTTATTTGTCCAGTAAATGCGATTGTGAGGTACTGGGTCCCTAGGTCAGGCAGTGTTTTTTTATAAGAAAATTCTCAGTAGCAGCACAGAGCCTGTAAACTTAACTGATACGTGGAATTATAACACAGACAGCTGGCGAAATGTGGGTGTAATACCTTATCTTCGAACTCCTTCATTAAAATGATGTGAGTTGGCATATGGTAGCCTTTCTTTAGGGCTGTTGCACAAGACATTTTTTAACCGAATTCAAAAGGAGATTCACTGTTTGACCTGTATGTTTGTATGTATCTTTGTCCGCGATTTTCGCACGTTTAGTTGAACTAATTTTGATGCAGTTTTCAAAAAAGTATTTGTTATATTCCGGAGAAGGTTTTAGTACACTTAGCCGATTTAAAAAACAAGGTATGGTTGTCCGGGATTACTGACTTATTTTAAACACAAAAATCGCAAAAAGACTTGACGTTGTTTGTTAATGCAACAAAAAATTGAATATCCATCGAGACGTCTGATAACGACGTCAAACCGGATGTATCACCACGATTAGACATTTCATTAGATGGTGCGGTTAGTCTTCTGCTAGTGGACCTGCCCTACATTTCTACCTAATACCTTTTTGGTTTGGCATCGACTTCAACAGAAAAGTATTTTGCGCGTTTTTGTCTTTTGAACTGAATCAGTAATACAGGGATTTTTCATTGTTAGTCCCTCCTTGGCTTTTGAAACTTATATGTTTTTTTGTATGAGTGGACGGCGCGTCGTCGGTGACGTGGGTTGAATGCGATGAGAATATTCGGCAAACGCATGGCAGTTGTTGACGGTCACAACGCGTACAATCTGATGATGCCCAGAGAACGGGCTCATCTGAAACGTGCGTCGTCAGCTCGTTCAAAAAGTGTCGTGTGCGAGTGTTTCTAGTCTTTTTTTATTTGTTTTTGTATTTCGTAACTTTGTCTATATGACGCGAAGTAATGAGAGTAGTTGTGGCTACGAGTGCAACCCTCAATATTAGTCAATATGTAGGTAAGTGTAGGTACTCTTACCGTCCATCATAACATCGTTTTCCCCATCAAATCCGTTTTCATTCATGAGTTCATTGACGCGTCTCCTCTCCGCTTCCTGCAAAATTCAATTTTTATGAATTACTTGAGTAGTTGCATGAGTTACAACTAGGTAAGTACTTTAAACTTTAAATCTTTATTCGTGTAGGCAGTGTGAGCTCATTACGAGCATCCACGAGCATGTCCCCACGCCGTACCGTAAGTACGTATAAATATACCACATAGCGATGCTTAAAAACTTACTAACGGTTTCTCTTGGTTCCTAGATTTAAAGAAAAACGGTACCTGGAAGCGTTTCTCGTCGAGTCGCTCGGCCATCCCCAGCTCGAGGTGCTCGGCCTCCGAGTCCTCGCGCACGGGCGCCCCCGGCCCCGGCGCGGCGAAGGGCGGCGCGCGCTCTGTGCTCGTCGTGGTGCGCAGGCGCCGGTGCTTCCGCCGGTGGCGCTGTTATATTAAATACATTTTTTGTAGAGTAACACAGCTCCATATATTTGGCTAACAAATATAGGATATTCGGAGCCCCACCAAGATCTTCAGGACCCATTCTACCTCACACGCTGACTAATGATTGAGGCTCTGGTGAATGCTTTATTCTCTGGGTTAGGGGTCAGATAGCCGAAACCAGGATAAGCCAAATAACAAAAGAAAACCTAGTAGAGCGGTCCCCAGGCTCCAGGGTGCGAGCTGCAAGCGGGACCAACGCTGTGATGTTGGCGTGACTGATAAAGCACATCTGGATACTAAAACCTCAGAGCAAAGAGGCGATTAGACTTAGTAGAGAGTCACTCGGATCCTTTAACAATATTCAATTTATATTTATTCATCAATAAGCATTGTGAGTCTACCTCTGCGTCTACGGTGCACAAGATCACGACCGCGAGGGCCAGGAACAGTAGCCGCCTCATCTCGAAACCTTGTTAGGTACCTGCAACAACATACAACATACTAAGCTTTCCAACCAATTATTTGATCTAAATAGGTGACGCACGATCGCAGTTGTTACGGTCATCACTCATTTCAATAAATACTAATTTTAAGGGTAATTTGCTACAGAGTAAGTAATTGGGTTATGGTTAACAGTCCCTTAGGTGGGTTTATGATTTACGCGTGCGTATCGGCAGTCGCGAGCTATCTGCTGTGGAACCTACTGTAAGTAATGAACTTCCGCAACTGATAATAATGTATCACACTGGTTTATTTATGCCACTGTATTTATATAACGGGTTGCCACTGACAATCAATTGAAAACAAACACTTAAATGAAAGAAATTTGAACTTGCTTTGAACAGCATGAGTTACCAAAGTAGTTAAGGAGTCCGACGGACTGCAGCATACATTTCAGAAAGGAATTATTTATGCCACTGTATTTATATAACGGGTTGCCACTGACAATCAATTGAAAACAAACACTTAAATGAAAGAAATTTGAACTTGCTTTGAACAGCATGAGTTACCAAAGTAGTTAAGGAGTCCGACGGACTGCAGCATACATTTCAGAAAGGAATTTTAGTCCAGATATTAGATAAGTTCATTTCTAGCGCAGGAACTTTGTTAACTAAATCTATAAACTAAGGGTTTTTATACACCTACCTCGTGAAGAACGATTAATATGTACTAGAAAAGACAAAGGCTGCAAGCCTGCAAAAGATATCCAAACTTAGCTTGGTCACACAGAACCTATGAATGGAAGAAGACTAACAAAATAAAGTAAGATGGTGCAGTCTGAGCACCTGTAAAAAGGCGCTTGTATATCTCCTATCGGCCACGTTCTGAGCAAAGATAGGGTGCGTAGTGAAATAACAGTTAATGTGTGAGAAGGTCCATGGATGTAAGAGAGGCAGGCGAGGGAACTCGTTAAGTAAGGAATGTACAATGGCGCTCGTCTCTACCTGATGTGAACTTACATACAACTTGCTTCTTCTCTAACAGGGTTAGAAACAATTGAACAGTGGCGAAGGTTCATTTCACTCGATTCTCAGAGATTTATTTTTATTTACTTTTTGGGTACCTACCTATATGATCAGAATAATATCTGAAATTTGACTGCATGTTACAGCTGAATGAACTGCACCTCGGCCTTATCGACTTCCACTTCTTGAAAGTTCCGCCTTTGCCGCTGTGCTTACTTCAGCTTGTATCGAGGACGGTCTAGTTTCATCAAACTTTTTGACTATAATCAGCCAGTTGTCCTACTTTGGTTCATGGGTAGTAGAGATATAATTTTACAACATAAAATTACTAGAGGAATTCTATTACGAGTGATATCCTCAACAATATTGCAGTGTATTCCACGCTTAGGACGCACCATGTGATTGGTTAAACACCACTACAAACATCGGAACCGTGTCAAAAGCTCAGTTCCATCCGTTTCCAGGTTAACTGCGGTACATTCGGGAACGGAACGGCGTGTTTCATAGCTGAGCTATTTGCGTGCGTGCGCGCACCGTGACCACAGCCGTGGCTAACGAGGAAGACAAGTAATATATGTGCGACATGCGGTGTAGATGCCACTAAACTTACAGCGTCAGTTTAGTTGCATCTGCACCTATTTTAAAACAAGGATAAGTTTATCAAGGAATTAGATTTTAGCCTAGCCTAGTGGTATGGGTGAGGGACTGCTGAGACGAGGTCTCGGGTTCGATCCCAGGTATTACCATGGCACACACCAATGACTTCTCGATGCTTTTCGAAGTTATGTGTGTGTTTATCGCAGGTTTATAAGTGCCCGGTTGATGGCAATAGGCTCGCCACCTATTACATTGGGACCTAGACATAAACTGGCGAAATGTGGGTGCTAGCACCTCTGCCTACCCCTTCGGAGATATAGGCGTGAGTTTATGTTATGTCAGATTTTAAAGACAAAACAAAAGTTGAGCCCTGATTTGAGCTGATAGCTTGAATGAGCCGCCTCGACCGAGGTAGCCCGCCCAACACTCTTTTAGTAGGCAGTACCTTTTTTTTGTTTTCGTGCGGAAATCCCTTCGGATACCCCCTCCCCCCATCGGCCAGCGGGGGCGGTTATGTCGGGCTTGAACCGACTAAAACCGCACGCCGTCTCGGGTCAACAGACGGGTGTAAGGTTGCCGATAGAGCATATCCCTCGCACCCCGACTGACCCTGGGCCATCTCTAGTTTCGAGATGGCCCCCTCGGGTTTGGGAACCACGGTGTCCCCGTCTTGCCCCGCTTTGGGGGAGGGGCGCTAGTCGCCCCACCGTCCCGGCCCTTCTGCAGGACTAATATAATAAAATAGAACCAACCAGTACTGCTAATTTTGGAATATGAAATGAAAGCCTTCGAATAAATTTCTATAGATACCTAGGTACAGTAGTCATGTAAGTCGTAAATGTTGAGGTTACAGTAGCAGCCACAAGCTACTGCATGTCGGACTGTCGATACTGACGTTGCAGTTAAGTTGTCGCCGGAGGTCACGGTGTCAATGGCACGCTGGCGCGAGCTATCTGGGGGCGAGGGCAACGCACCCCGGAGCCGCGCGCTTGCGCGACTAGCTTCACACCAGGTACCTATGACCTCGTGTGTCGTAAGACCCTATACAACATCTTAACTTTCAACCAAATATTGATTTTCTTGAACCCAGGTTGGATCTCTAATCTGAGCAAATTTATTTAGAAATTATAGGTTTTCTCGCAGAAGGACTAAGTATGTACCAAAGTACAAGGTATAATATTTTAGGTAGATTTCGATGAAATCGATCTACCTATTGGTTTCTTGACTACTGTCGAATTTAAAAAAAAAATCTTCATAGGAGGTCTAGTTATGACCCCCTGAGTCCGAAATTACCACTGGTCAAAAAGTTTATATATATATATATATATATATATATATATGTATGTATGGTTCCACTTCCCAAAATTTGCGGCACTCTCACGGTCGCATTTTTGCCCCGATCGCTTTCAAACTGCGGTCAAAAATTGCTTGGGTGTAAACATAGTTTAAGTTCGTGAACGGGTGGAATCCGGCCTAAGGGGACGGTAGGGCCTCACTTTTTGTGAAATCAGTTTTTCCTCAAAATTTCACGTTCCATGAAAGATATTCGAACCGTTCTAATTTTATCCCATAGTATACATGAATACCAACAACTTTTAATTATAAACCTATAAGATTAAAACTTTAACTAAAAGTGGAGGGGGAAAAACCAAAATTTTTCGGTAAAAAAATCATAACTTCTAACCGGTGAACATTCTTGCCGTCGGAAACATTTTTAATCGATAGGCCATTTTTAAGTCTAAAATAAATGTCTGAAAAGTTTTTCGCTAAAAGTTACCGTTTTCGAGAAAAAAAAATAAACTGTTTAAAGTCCGTAGTTCTCTATATAAAATAATATTAATTGCTTCACGAAATCTACCTGTGCGTTCCCCCTGCGGGAACGGATTTTTTATAGATAAGCATTCTATTCTGAGGGCAGGGTTCGTAGAATGTTGAGAGTGGTGACCATTTACGGTACGGTTAGGGAAAGGGCGCGAGGAGACAGCCAATATTATATTTTGATACACTATCATGATCTGGGTGTAGGGACCAATCACGTTTGTTTATATATTGCACTAGCTGTTGCCCGCGGCTCCGCCCGCGTCGATGTCGCTTATCGCGACCAATGAATTATTTCGGATTATTAATTTCGTAATATCTTTTGCATAGAATGTCCAATTTCAATAATTCAAAAAGTAATCAGCAGGTATTGAAACAGTGTTGAGTACGAAATGATTTATTTGGATAATAATTCATACAAAGGTATGGATAACATGCTCTGATCTTGATCGGCATTTCTATCAACTTTAAAAATGTAAAAAAGTAGTCATAGTGACATAACTACAATAGTTGGAGGTATAGACTCGCGAAGTTTTGTGTAGATATCTATTGATATGTTCTATAATATTATGGAACATTTTATCGTTCTATCATTGATACTGTCCGCTGCGAATGCGGTGAAAGACATTAAGTATATGACTAATTATTTACACTTTAGGTTAGTTTTAGTAAGGATTTTTAAGAATCTCTATGTTTTTCTAGTAATAAATATTGCCAATGTTACTCAGTGATAATGAAGCTAAAGGTAAAATAATTTTTGAAATCGGTTCAGTAGTTTTTAAGTTTATTGGTTATATACGTTTATTCGTGACTTTGACTTGGATGGCCCAAAGCACGGTACAAAGCTAACGAGTAAGTAGGTATGTACCACGTCTACGTGACTCACGTATACAGTAAAAGTTTTAGGAATCTATCGCGACTAGGGTTGCAACGATATATCGCATAACCGACCAAATCGGTAACAGATATCGAAGCAAAATTATCGATATTCACATACCTATAGGTTCACATGTTATTATCGATGTGACCGAAAAGATTACCAACATCGAGCGTTCGTTTCTTGCTCGATGATTACCTAGCATGATAAGTATTAACGATTATCTACATCTGATCAAAGGTGTTATTATAAATTTTCTTATCGATATTTAAATAAGTTTGCATCTTCTATCGCGACGAATAAGATTTGCTTAGGTAGTTGACCATTATAATTATATAGGTATGTGCTTGTTGAATCACCGGAAGGTGACCGAGGAATAAGATACAAATACATAATCATGTGACATGATAATGTTTGGAGGAGCGTTCGCGGGTGAAGTCATCCCGCACATCTGGAATTATCGTTCTCAAACTTACGGCCATGGCTGTTCTGTAGGTACCTACCATACCGCAGCCGCACCGAAGTGTACGGCTGCCGAGGCTACTTCTAAATTCAAACGTTGCACAATTAGACTGATTGATGAGGCATCCCACCTATGTTATAAAAAATAATTGTAAGTAGCGATTTCTTCATTGTATTCTTTAGGTTTTGGCATAGCAAATAAGTGGTCAATTTTTAGGAAACCCCATGGTCAGCACGGCGGTGAAAAAAGTGGCAAAAACGGTTTTTTAACATATATTCCATATGAAAAAGGTGTGTTTTTGAAATCAGATGAGATCTAGTAGACGTCAGTGCGTAGTGCGTTCAGTGGTTCTCTTGTAAATTGCAAAAAACCACGCTTTTCGTGCAACATTTTGAAACTCTATAATTTAGTTCATGTGAAGAGTTGAAACTTGGACTTATTGTAGCTTTTGTGGTCCTTAATGTTTCCTAAAAGTTTCAAATAAATCGATTTATAACATTCCGAGTACCGTAGGCAAATGAAATAAATAGTACCTACCTTTGAAAAACGGGCAAATAAAAGTTTCTGCGTAACCCAGAATGAGTTTTCAAACGGTTTCATATATTTTGTGAAGAATTTATCTACAACTTGGTATATTTACGTTAGCGTAGCGTAGACCAATCGCAGGTATTAAAAAATGGAAATGGAAAGAAATTATGTGCTCCCGCCACTATTTAGTAATCTGTGCTCCCGCCATCAAGAAAAAAGAGCAAGTTGCATTGTTAACGCGCTTGCGGTATCCGGATCGGGCTGGAAATAGGTGCAATCTTAATATTTTTGACGGCAACCCTAATTTCGTCCACCCAATCCAAAGAGGACTTGGAAAAAAAAAACAAGCGATTGGGCTGCTTTATTAGACGTTAGCGTGGCGTATTCAGGCCGAAATGCAAAATGATAACCACCCCCGCCTGGGGATATATATATTCGGGGCATATCTACACGAAAATAAAATGGTTTCTGAGGGAGGGAGTGATCTATGATGACGCGCACTCCTGGAGTACCACTGTTTTCTTATCAGATGATATATACTGACGCTTGTATGTATATATACCGGATAAAGTAAGCAGAGGTGTATTTAAAAATACACACGTAATCAAGTTTTCACTTCTGTCAGCACTCCCGGAGTGATACCGTTTGTTTTTTTACAAAAAGCTTTGTTGATCCGAATGAATGGAGGTAGTCTCCAGGATCCGAACTCCGGGATACGAACTCCAGTGTCTAGATTTCGGAACACAGTTTCCAAGATCCGGACTCCGGGATCTGGATTCAGGGGTTCACTCCAGACTTCGGTTAAAAGGTTAAGGTTACTGATCTTGGATATGACGCGTGGTTTCCCCACTCTGGTATTCCCAAGTTCTAAGATTTTCAAATAGATCGTCATGCGACTGAACTGAGATTAATCGAAACTGGAGTGTATTGTTTTACGAGAACTGGCCCTGTGCTATTTTATAAAATATACCTGTGTAACGAAACCCCTGTCCGATCAGTAAGGGGCACATAGGTATCGTAAATATAACCATACTTATGTGAAATAAAAAATATATAAGTAATAATTAAACGATCGATAGGTACGTAGTACGTACTCGTTCTCGCTCGGCAGCATGATTGCGGCAACGGTGCGGAGCGCGAGCGCGTGGGCCGCTGCCACCTCCTTCTTCGAGCATGTAATGCTCGCGAAGGAGATGGCGGGTGGATGCTCTATGGGCAACCTTACACCCCGGCGTCTGTAGACCCGAGACGGTGTGCGGTTTTAGTCGGTTCAAACCCGACATAACCGGCCCCGCTGGCCGGCGGGCGGTATCCGAAGGGATTTCCGCAAGAAAAAAAAAGGTACGTACTCGTACATATGTATCCCTAGTTAGGCCCTCTGAACTTAGTTTAGCCTAAGCTATTGTCACGACATAATAAAAAATAAGCTTTTATTCAAAATATCCGTTGCAGTTAAACGAACATTACAATGTTATGCAAGGCTCGTGCTGACTCCTAACAAAAGCAATTTGGGGTTAGGAGGAATATTAGTAATTTCGGTTACCTACTAATATTCTTAAATAAAAACAGCTTGTATCGCGCAAGTTTTTTCTCGTGTTCTTATTGCGCTACAAGTTTTTGAAATCAGCACGACCCTTGCATAGAATTATTATTTTCGTTTTAGTATGAAGTT
Organism: Cybosia mesomella; assembly: GCA_946251805.1. Classification (NCBI taxonomy): domain Eukaryota; kingdom Metazoa; phylum Arthropoda; class Insecta; order Lepidoptera; family Erebidae; genus Cybosia; species Cybosia mesomella. The sequence continues at coordinate 505,808 of OX276400.1, forward strand.
ATTATTTTTGAAATAAAAAAAGTTTAAAGATTTTAGATCGGAAAAAGAGAACATCTAGGACGGGACTTGAACCCGCGACCAGTCCCTTACAGGGGGAATGCTCTGACCAACTGAGCCACCTAGACACGTCCCAGATATTCGAAATTCTCCGATACATTATTACGTCTTAAGGCGACGTTCCGAAATAAAATCTTTAGAAAAAAGTAAGCATACAAAATGCTTAAAAATTTAATTGAATTAAAAAAAGTTTCTTTAGAAATTGCCATGTAGCGCCAAAGTGCGTGCCATGATCAGCCAAAGGAGCTCAACACAACGAGTCGTCTCGTTTAGTTCCAGACCACCAGACCACCTACCGCCTCCATCTTCAGACCTTTGATATCACATAGCACTAGAGTGTTCACCAAGACAAAACAAATGAGCCCAAAATCGATAGGCTTATCTTGTTAAGCTTAGGAGTTCCTATGGCCACCTTCCTACTCCATCATCAGACCCTGAATACCATGTCCCATCAAAGAGTTTGTCGAGACAAAACGAATGAGCTCAAGCACGATTGGTTTATTTTGTTTAGCTTAGGAGCTTACTCCATCATCAGACCCTGAATACCATGTCACATCAGAAAGTGTATTAAGACAAAACGAATGAGCCCAAATTTGATTGTTTATTTTTATTACACTTAAGTGACAGACAAGCACACAGCCCACCTGATGGGAAGCGGTTACCGCGGCCTATGGACTTGTACAACACCAGGGGCGTTACACTCGCGCTGCCGACGCTGTAAAAACCTTCTTGAAGAACACCATATTGTAGTCGCTTGGGAAAACCACAGGTTTATCTTGTTTAGCTTAGAAGTTCCTATGGCCACCCTCCTACTCTATCACAAACTAAACGTGCGTGCTAAACTTCATCTCAATTGGTTGAGAATAACTGCCTCAAAATTCAGTTGCAAGATTTGACCGGCTGTTAGAGCAAGTTGAATAAAAGCTTGTAAAAAGATACTTGCCAGCCTAGCCTACAAGCAATGAATGTTATGTGCACTTGTGTGTGTATTATGAATATTATGATTCATAGTTGCCACGTTGCCAGTTTTAAAGAAAGCACGGTTATGCTTTAATTTGTGTCGGTGGGCACTTGCGTCCTGATTGAATTGGTGCAACGATCGTTGACGTCAGACGGTGGCGGGGTGGCGGTCCTGACCCTGCCTGCACTACAATTGGCCCAATTGAACCGCGGTCTATATTATGTTGCATGAGCATGACGCTTTATATCTACACTATTATTATAAAATTGTAAATTAGTTGCGTGTGTACATAGGAGATATTTAGAAAAAGTACTTGGGTTATGATGACTGAGCAATTCAGAACTCTTTGTTCTTATAATGGTCACGTCAATATGGCTTTCTCATCAGATGCTTCTTCAGGCCCCGCTTGAAGGACCCGGGACTGTAGGAAGAAGGAACCACGTGTGCTGGTGAAGAATTCCCATCTTAATGGTGCGGCAAAGAAAAGAAGTGCCGAACCGCTTGGTTCTTATTAGAATTGTTTGCACCGTGTGAGGGTGATACCTCAGCTTTGCACGTGTTGTGCTGAATAGGAAAGGAGAGGGTGGAACTAACTGGAAGAGCTCATGGGAACACTCGCCATGGTAAAGGCGGAAAAATACTACCAAAGAGGCAATATCTCTACGCATCTGCAAGGGCTCAAGGGCGTTGGTGACCTCAGACTCCCAATAATGGAGACCGCACACCGCTGCTCCATGGGCGAGAGCATCTATAAGTGCTGCGCATAGAAAACACCGCTGCTCCGGCGTGAAAAATCGTCTCACCTTGTTCAGGACTCCGAGTTTAAGCAAGAAGCAAGCAAGTAAGAAGCAATTTATTTTTTAAATGCTGTTCATTCTTTAAGGTTTTTAAGTCGATTAATTAACGGCTTATGTACAGTCAACGATGGAAGTGGCTTAGCAAATTCTAATCTATTGGTCACCTTAGTTTATATATGCTTAGTTTATGAAAGGGTGATCTTTCATAAACTAATAAATAAAACTTGCATAATATTATTGTGCTCTAGGGATTATAAAATCCACTATGAGTTCATTGTATTCCTATGTAAAAAGGTTTGTAAATATTTATGTGTTTTAACCATCTTTTGTCGTTAACTGCACCTGAATATGGCTAATAAAACATTCTCTATAACAATGACATGATGAAGACTGAAGAAGATTGTTTCTTTGTATTTGATATTTACAGTACAGTAATAATTGTTGCAATAAATGTCATTTATGCAATGTCTAGACTTCTAATGTAGGTAGGATATAATAGGCAGGTTCTATTTATTTCACTGACACTAGAAGTACTGAAAATTAGTAGAACATGGAGCCTGAGTGTAATAAACTTGCTTCCTTGACATCATTCAGTGCTCCACTTAGCACAGCACGCACACAGTTTCAAATTCTCAATACTTTAATTTCAATGAACAAGACTCATTCGTTTCGTCCCGTTCAACGGTAATATTGTATCTTAAGTGCCCATAAATTAGTGGGATCAAACACCTTCGGGGCAGAAATACAATGCGGAGTGCCCGTCTGAGAGAGTACGCAATTTTATCTAACTAGAGTTCAAGAATAAACGCCTTGTGTACCGACATGGTAATTTACATCATAAACAGTTAATAGCGCCTTTCAGCATTCACGTGAGCATGGAGCACAGGAAGGCACTGACTCACAGAACGGGTTGACGAGTTTTACAGATACGCACAACACATAATATAGCATAACTTCACGCCTATATCCCCGAAGGGGTAGGCAGAGGTGTAATTCACACCCACGATTCGCCAGTTATGTTGAGGTCCCAATGTTATAGGGGGCGAGCCTATTGCCATTTACCGGGCACATTATTAAGCGAGCGATAATTATCATTTATTAATGCACACATAACTACGAAAAGTCAGAGGTGTGTGCCCGGGCGACTGGGGATCGAACTTGAGACCTCGTCTCAGCAGTCCGTTACGTATGCCACTGGGCTATCGCCGCTACGCACAACACGCACATGTACAATCTACAGAGCCATGTCGGATGTGCCCCACGAACTCCCGTGCTATGCTATGCTCCCATAAACGTACTTCCATTTACATACTGAAGGTATTCATATAAATAAGCGTCCGTCAAGAGAAGACTTCTACCAGTGTGACTAATGATAGAGATATGTTTCATGAACTGAACGAGCAAGTTAAGTTTTACAACCAGTGCTTTGTTTAGTTCTTGATTAAATTAGATAAGGATAGGCTATGCGGATAGTCGGACAACGCAAAATATAATACCGATTACAGTGCTCAGACCTAATTTATGAAGTTTTAAAGTAATTAATAGATTACAATGAGATGTCATCATTATTTTTGAACCTCGTTATCTGAGCCTGATAGCCCGGCGCGGGCGGCGGCCCCTGTGCCGAACTGTGCCGCACCGCACGTCATGGAGCCGCCACGCCATTATGCCAGAGCCACTGTTTTACGAGTTACGACTACGTGGAACAAATAATAAAACGCACTGATTCTAAACATAACATATTTTGTTAAAAACTCATAACTACCAGATGGAAGTAGGGTAGAAGGATAGTTGAGCCAACATATCGTGCACCAACTCGTAGAAGCGTCGGCAGTTTAGTGATTAAAGAGTTGGCCTTACGATCGAGCCCCGGTATGAATCCTGGCCATAACACTACCGATGGGAACTCAATACAAACCATTTCTTACCGTTACAATTTACCATTTCTTTAAATGTTAATCTGAGGTTATTTAAACAAGTTTTTGCTTGAAAATATATATTTTAGTTTTCGTAGTGCGTTTGCAATATTGATAGTTAACAAAACTATGATGACAGGATCCTGCCATGAGACAGGTCCCGTTTAAGGTAACACAAAAAGTGCTACGATAACCAATCGTTGAGCAAAGAAATGATGAAGGATTACGAAACTTTGAGAACGGCTAAGTTCTCTTTAAAGGACTTGAAAAAAAATGAATGAGGCGCTTCGTATTACTGATATTTCTAACATTAATTATTAATATTATTATGCAAATGTTAAAACGAATTAGGTCAAGCGGTGGTTTCAGCACAGTCGGTGGCGACGCGCGACGACCGGTGTGTTCGCGAAACGCGGACGGAAGCCCAGTTATCGTGTCCGCCGATAGCGGCCTGACCCCCGAGCACAGATAAAAATATTATAAACATAGTTTTTGTGTCACAAAGCGTAATCGGTCCATCGTAATTCAATTCTGGTCTCATTAAGATGGGAAACTTGATTATTTTCAATAATCTACCTACATAGTGTTTGAAGCCCCTCGGATCTTCTGGGACAAATCCAACCGCATCTGTTGTCCCAGATTTTTTATTTAATTGTAAGGTCGTTCGTTTAACCCCCAGTTAAGTGGGGCCAAAAATATGAGAATAGCTTACGCCCACACTCCTTTTGGGGATGCAAGTCGTGAATGTGTGTGTCAACGTACGTGACAGCAACCGCTTACCGTGACATACACTCACTAGGGTAGCAAACAGGCTAACCTAAAAAAGTTATTTGTTCCTTATAAGTTAGTTTCTGTAGGTGGAGATACTTTGCCTAGTCGGGTAAACCTCGCTATGACCTAACTTTACCGACTTTTAACTCGGCTTAACGGCACGACTATCTCGCTCGTACATTCATATTTAGGAATGCCTATTAGAACCATCATTGTGCAAATATGTATTCTGATGGAAAAGTTGAATCACACAAAAGTAGTATAAGTCAGTAGTACGATATTTGTATCTGTTAGGTTATAAAATACTTTCGCAACACGGCAGGCGTGTTTGTCAATAACGCGCCGTGTCAAACAAACATTATTATATTACAGTTAGTTGTGTTATTGTCCGGTGAGTAACTAACTCGGGATGCGTTGTACATATACTTACTGCAAAATCATAAACTTATCGATGTAATATACCTAACCCACGTCTCGATCGCTGGCTATCTGTCTAATTTGGTCTGTGAGGTTGCCTGAGTTGATGTGATACGTAGGTATCTAGCATTCCTACCAAGTAAGCAGAAAATGTAAAACGAGTCGCTATGAAAACAAAATCCATATGTCCATATTGCAATATCCAAGTAGGTATGTAACGCTTAGTTTCATGGGGCATAATAATGTGTTGACTGAGGATTGTACCTAAATAATAATATTAACGATTTAAGAACTTAAGTAGGTACTTTACACTTAGACAGAAGGTGACCTTTATTTCAGAATTTCAATAAATTTATATGCCGCGCGGTTTCAGCTATGTTGAGTAGGTGTTCAAAAGTAACTCAACACATTCCAAGTTACCGATCCCCTAAGGTTTAAAATCTTTTATAAGACAATAGACGAAACATGAAATATATTAAATTTGTCCTCTGCAGATTACAAAAATACTTTAACATCAATTATTTATGTATTTGGAGATCGTTTGTAAATCTATGTAGTGTGCAGCTACTTAAGATGGGAACTGTACTGTAAGGGTCACCATTATCCTCCCGCCTCCCGAGACGTCAACTAAGGGACAGAGGTTCTCCATCTGAGTTTTGATAGTAAACATTAAACAAACAGCCTATGAAAAAGGTTGACGGCCACAAGCTCGCCCCCTTTTTACGTAGGATCGAGTTAAAGTAACATTCCCTTTCGCGGATATAGAGCAACAAATAAGTAAGTACCTATTTATATGTATTGTTTTTAGACCGTTAAATGATAAGAGGTGACATAAGGAATTGCCTATATTTTAACATTTATGAAGAGCACCATGGACACTTGGCCTAGGATAGTGACACCTTGGGAAAACCATGGCAGAGAGAGGTTAGTAATTAGAGGAAATTCCTATATATATCGTAGACCAATTTATTAAAAAATGTTTATTATTGGTTTATGCCATATATGACGTTTAGGCATAAATTGTCTAAAATTTTTGGGTAGGTATTTTCAAAAGTGTAGTGTTAGGCTCATATAAAAACCGGCATCAACTGTAGGTAGGTAGGTACCTAAGTAGTTTTGTTGCTACGCTAAAATTCTAATCGACCTAAATAACACAATGAGTGCTCCCGATCGTGCGGTTGGTCGTGGTTTCACTAAAATAAAACAATATCCGAGATCGGCTTCCTAAACCAGTTTAGGGGAATTTGAATTTTTAAGCTCCACACATAACTGCAGTCAGCTACTGAACCTATCACACAAAACTGTTTAACTAGGTATGTAGGTAAGTACAGTTAACGACAAAAGTTGATTAACACTTAAATATTTACAAACCTTTTTTTACATAGGAATACATGAACCAATAGTGGATGTTTAACTACTTTTATAATCCCCATAGGACAAAGTTATTATGATGCATGTTTTATTTATTATTTTATGAAAGAGTTAAGCGCTAAGATGATCAGTAGATTAGAATTTCTTAAGTGATTTCTGTCGTTGATTGTACCTAATAACCTACAATATATCTAAAATATAAACTTGTTAACGTATGTAAACAAACAAAATTAAAAGTACCGATATTATAATTTATATTTACTAATCATAAAATTCTCTAAAAGTATCTGTCACGCGACTCATGTGCTATATGAGCAAGGCAGCTAAATAATTCTAGGCACCTTATAGGACCTTGACAATATTTACTTAATTTATTTTTTTAAAGTAGGACCAGCTAAAGCACAAGTTTCTTTGCACGAACAATTCGGGTGTATTTCGATCCTTTTGCCGACAGTGGATAATTAAATTATACATTGGGGGTGGACAGTGGTGTTCAAATATTTCGTCTTTATTATTTTTGATGTCATAATCCGTTTCCACATGTAAACATAATCCACTGGTTGTCACTGACTAGGCAAATTTAATTATTATGATATCCGAGGGGATTCCCGCACGAAAAAAAAATAGGTACCTACCTACTAGCTGACTCGGCAAACTTCGTTCCGTCTTAGAACCAAGTTAGGTTGGTTACCTTATCAACTGAATTTATCTCGTGAATCTCCTTGCAGCTTAAATAAAACGAGCATTAGCGACCTGCACGGCGTGAGGTTTTGGTCGGTTCGAGTCCGACATAACCACCCCCGCAGGCCGGCGGGGGGTAACGGGGATTTTTCCGCAAAAAAAAAGCCACATGAAGGCACAGATGAGGCGATGACAAATTAAAAAATCAAAGATCATGAAAGCTGGTTCACCCGTTCTTGAGTCTATCCCGGTCATCACTCACACGACTTTGTTTTATATAAATAGGAGTGAATTAGGTAGGTACCTCCTGTATTGTATTGTTGTAATTATTAAGTTATTAATTAAAAAAGCTTGCAAATTCAGCTTTGAAAAATCTATAATATTACTTACGTTATAAAAAAATTAAAACTACACATTCATAATTATATTTGAATCATAAATGTTAATATACACTTTACAAAACACAAATACTATTTGCAAAAATTAACCTAAAAAAAATTGTAATGCACTTACCGTGTGCGGTGCTGTGTGTACGCGCAGAAATCGAGTGTTGGACAGCGAAGCTCCTTCGCGGGGTGAAGCGCGCGCCCGACTGTGGGCTGTCCTCTCTCCTCGCACTCCGCACTCCCACGCATACCGATTCCCGCGCACGGCATCCTCCGCAGCGCAGTACATCCCTGCCAGCCTACACGTAGCTACTGCACGAACATTACCATCAAATGGTAGTGGATTGTACAGATTGAGCAGAGAGCTTTTTCATGTTTGCATTTCTCTTTAGGTTCCTGATCCACCCTCTCCAGTCTAAGCGAACAGGGTATCGCGTCGCGGTGGGCTATTGAGTACTTACCAAATCAATGGCGTCGTTTAGTGACTTTATTCCATTCCTGCGAGTATTGCATATCTCAAATATTACACTCACAAACTCAAATAATTGCACCACAAAGTTTAGTAAGCTTCAATAACCTCACCTCTTTTTTTTTAAACAGTTTATCAATACCAAATAGCCTATAGATAGATACAAGTAAATTATATATCATTCGAATAGGTTGACAATCAACGAAGTTATCACGTAGGTCACAACCTACAACCTTCATTGAAATCGGTTAAAACTAAGTACTTTGGATATAATAATATATACCTACCTAGTGTGTGTTTGCATTGAGATCAACAACAGGAACCATTTTTTCTGCAATGATCTGTACTTACCCTGAAGGTTTGAGCTGAGCAGCCCGTGTCACTAGGACACAGGCTGGTCAGTGCTCAGCGCCTCAGAGTATGTTTTCACATGTTTTCTTCCGCGTTGCCCAAGAGTCACTTCCGCTTCTATAGCCGTTCAGTATGCCGATTTGTGCTAGACGATATCAAATGTCCATATTTTAACCCATATAATATCACCTCACGCGTAACCATTTTTTAAGCGTAGCGAGCCGAAGGCGAGCGAAGCGTCTTTCTCCACAAATCGGGTTTTCGCGTGAAACCATACTCCTCCTAGACGGCTCGACCGATCTTGACCAAACTTGGCACGGTTATCAAGCTCAGTTTGCTGAGTGTCTCTATGGGTCGAAAGTTGATGTCCGACGTACCATCGAGGAATAATCACGGAAAAACCAAATCAATGGAAAAAGTCGACCGGTCACGTTGACCTATTGTTGAATAGGCAAATCTCGCTACGCTTAAGTTTGGGTTGATTGCGAAGCTGGTAACCGTCCTAGTTATACTACTTAGCTGGCAAACAAGCACACGGCCCACCTGATGGAAGGCGTTTACCGTGGTCTATGGACGTGTGCAACACCAGGGCGTTCCACTTGCGCTGCCGACCCTGTTAAAACCTTCTTGAAGAACCCCATATTGTAGTCGCTTGGAAAAACCACAGCAGGGAGATCATTCCACACCTAAGCGTGCGCATGTGAGGATGAATTCCCTGTATGTGGCGAGCGGTGCGATGATAGAATGTGGCAGTAGGTATGTCGAATAATTCTTTTGAACAGATACCATTATATACAGGATGGAATTTTGTAATGCCACCTGGAGGGAAAGTACTCTTAAAACTGCAGATAGAAAATTTTACTCAAAGGAAACATTCCTTTATTTTTGAATAGAAAGCAAACTGCATTCAAAGATTTTCGAAAATTCTCTTCCACACCCGGGAATCGAACCGGCTAATATCTGAAAAAAATATACCCTGTACTTTTATTGCGTCGATCGTTAGGGTCAATTATAAGGATGAAATCTCGCGTGTATGTGTAGAAGTTGCTTCCAGAGGATGCCTTCCACCGCAGATATTAGTACGCAGTGGTGAGGTTAGGGCACACGATGTCGGTCGGCAAAATAAAACCATGAAATGTCACATAAACACTCTGCTGTATATTTACCAAAATATAAGGGCGTTTACAGTTGTCTAATTAAAGGATGCATTACGATTATTATAACTTACAAATAATACAATGGTTCGTGCGGCGAGAGCAAACCACAGAGAGAGGAAAGTCAATCGAAGTGACAGACATGTCAATGTTGCCAACAGTACATTTAGAGGGGCATATACACGTTCCAACACTTCCCCTTATATGCTCCTTACAATGTATATAATCTCTTATTCCAAGTATAAATTAACTCTACATTGACTTTACATTGACTCTACATTATATAACATCACATTGTTTCTATGTTGACTCTACATGTACATAAATAAAAACAATTTGCATTGACTCTTCAATAATGTACTTATTTAAACAAAAACAGAAATAGTTAAAGATTCAACATCTTTACATTCATACTCTTTGTAAATTCAACATGCTTAGAGCTACCCAGTGGTTTTGTAAGTACATCTGCTATCATTTTATCTGTACTTAAATATTTAATGGTCACAATCTTATTATGTACTAATTCTTTGACATAGTGATACCTTATATCTATGTGTTTGGTTCGCCTGTGACAGTACTCCCTAACTTGTAATAACTTATGAGCGCTCTGATTATCATTGAATACTATCACATGCAAATCCTTACATAAAATTTCAGACACGAAATTTCTTATAAAGCATACATCTTTACATACGTCACTTATCGCTATATATTCGGATTCAGTGCTAGATAAAGCAACACACCTTTGCTTGCGAGATTCCCAGTTTATGGTATTATGCCCAAGTTTAATAACAAACCCCGTATATGATTTTCTATCAATGGGATCATTGGCCCAATCTGCGTCAGTAAATGCAAATAAATCCAATTTACCACCTTTATAAAAACATAAAGAATAGTCAATTGTTCCTGCCAAATAACGCAATATTCTTTTAGCTGCCTGCCAATGGCTCATTTCAAAACTGTTATTAAACTGACTAAGCTGACTACAGGCGAATGTAATGTCAGGCCTTGTACATACTGATAGATACATAAGACATCCTAACAATTGCCTGTAGTGATATTTTTCATCACACAATGAACCCGATTCAGATTTTACTAATTTACAATTTACTGGCATGGGAGTTAAGACTGGTTTACAATTCTCCATGCCAAAACGGATAAGTAACTTTCTAATATACTCTGCTTGATCTAATTTTAAAATTCCCTTTGCATTATCACGAGTAACTCTCATGCCCAAACAACTTTTTAGTTCACCTAAATTCTTAACACTAAAATTACGTTCTAACAAAGGCAATAATTCATTATTATTAGAAAAGAATACATAAAAGTCATCAACATAGAGTGCTACCACTACTATATTATCTTTATTTTTCTTTATATAGACGCAGGGCTCACATTTGCTCTGAATATAAGAATTTTCTGACAATAAAGTATGGACTCTATGGTTCCATATTCTACTGGCCTGTTTAAGGCCATAAATTCCTTTCAACAATAAACAAACCTTGTTCTTATCGTTACAAAAACCTGGAGGCTGCTCCATTAATATTGTTTCCTCTAAGTCTCCATTTAAAAATGCTGTATTAACATCAATGTGATCTATATTTAAATTCAATTCATTAGCTAGGGTAAACAAAATTCGCAAAGTGGAATGCCTAACCACTGGCGAAAAAGTTTCGTTGTAATTTACACCTTTTGTTTGTGTAAAACCTCTGGCAACCAACCTAGCCTTAAATCTATCGAAATGACCAGATGAATCATGTTTCTTTTTATAGACCCACTTACATTTTATAATATGTTTATCCTTTGGACGATCCACCAATCGCCAAACTTTATTTGTTAGGAGAGAATCGAATTCTTCCTGCATAGCAGCCTGCCATTCATGACTCTCAGAGCATGTGGTAGCTTCCTCATATGTTTGAGGTTCTTCAAATGGGGATGTCGCATCCACCAACATTGAATAATCTAGATCATAATCACTATACCTCGATGGCAACTTTGAGCGAGTAGCACGAACTGGCCGCTGGGGAGCAGTGACAGGCGGCACGGAAATACCTTCCCCTCCAGCTGACACGTCGTCACACGGTGACGTTACACACTCATGGTGCGCGTCAACCGTTGGCGGAGTAGCAGAGGTCGCCTCGAGCTCACCCTTGCCGTCGTCGCCCAACTCATCAGTCGCATCTGTAAAAATAGAAGAGTTATTTCCATCTTGATTCTCATTGTGACTCAAATCATTACTAGAATTCAGTAAACTACTACTAGGACTAGAATTCAGTAAAATGTCAGTTTCATTTAAAATTATTTCATTATTAGAATTTATTTCACCATTAGAATTAATTTTACTTTCATTTAAATTATTCATATAGTCATTATTATCAAAATTATAAGAAATAAATTCATTATTAAAACTATTATCACAGTTGGTTTCTCTCTCTTTAGAATAAAATCGATTCTCCAGAAATGCCACATTTCTAGCAATAAGCACTTTACAGGGATTCAGGGGATCCATCAACCTATAGCCCTTAGTCGTCTCACTATACCCCACAAACACATACGGTTTACTTTTAGCATCAAGTTTTCGACGTTTTTGTTCTGGTACCAAAGCATAGGCAATGCATCCATAGACACGAAGGTGACTGAGGTCTGGCCGGGACCCAGTCCACAATGTCTCCGGGGTTTGACCTGAAAGAGCTGATGAAGGGCACCTATTCTTTAGGTATATAGCAGCCATGATAGCCTCTCCCCAATACCGCTCACAGAGTCCTGCACCCCGCATCATGCACCTAGCTTTCTCAATAATAGTCCTATTTAACCGCTCTGAAACACCATTTTGCTGTGGACAGTATGCTACACTGGTTTGATGAATTATCCCCTCCCTCTCTAAATATGCAGAGAACTTCGCACTACAGTATTCACCGCCATTATCAGACCGAAACTTCTTTATAGGCATACCCAATTGCTTTTCAACTAAATTTTTAAAAATAATAAATTTAGACATTACCTCAGACTTGCTTCTAATCAAATACCCAAAGGTCCTTCTGGTGTAGTCATCAGTAAACGTAACAAAGTACTTTGCCCCTGCAAAGCTGCACTCCTGCATAGGTCCGCACACATCAGAATGTATGAGCTCCAATGGTCGTGAAGCGCGTGACGCCTGGCCGACTGGATACGGCTTCGCTGGCATCTTTCCTTCCAGGCAGGGAACACACTCACCAAGAGCTGTATTATCGGCCTGAAACAGAACACCATAAGCACCACCACCCCTAAGAGCACACATACTTCTGAAATTCAGGTGACCCAACCTTTTGTGCCAAATATCTAGTGGCACAGATGAGGCAGCAACCAGAGCACTCGGTGTCTTCTGTCTATCACACAGAAGCAAAGAGTCCTCAAATGGCAAAGACTTCACAGACGTACACTTTGCACATAACCTATACATACCTTTGTACATAGAAGCCTCACATGTTGGTTTGCCAGAAATTCTACAGTCTGAATCATAAATCTTGCATCCATCCCTACTAAAGCACACAACGAAACCTTTTTCAACCAAACAACTTACAGACAAAAGATTACAGGATAACTGAGGAACATATAGTACATTTTTAATTACTCTTACCGAATTGTTATTTGTTTCTAAACTTATGTCACCATATCCTAGGCAATCTAGTTTTTGACTATTTGCAACTGTTACACTGCTCTTATTTGAGCATTCTTTCAATTTGACAAACATTCTCTTATCATTACACATATGTGCCGTACAACCGGAGTCTACTATGAACTGGAATTCTTGTGCTGCAAGATAGGCTGAAGCGGAGAACGTGGTGGCGTCCTGCTTCTTCTTCTCCCTCTTCAATTTATAACATTTTGACTTGATATGACCAGGTTTCTTGCAGTGATGACATATGACTTGTTTTCTTTCTTTAGAAACGAAAGCCTGGTTGAGATTTTCAGTCTTATTAGAATTCCTTCGGAACTCCTCCTGTAGTAATCTAGTACGCACGAGCTCGCTTGTGAGCGTTGAAGTAATGTTTGCTGTCTCCAGAGTAGATACAACATTATCATATTCCTCGGGTAATCCACTAAGCAACAGTTCAGCAATTTCTTTGTCCTCAACTTTCCGTCCGATATCAACTAACTGTTGTGAGACAGTCATAATGGACTCGATGTAATCTGACATGGTTGAAAACTGGTTGAAGGTAGTGCTATGCAACTTACGAAGCAGAAGAACACGACGATAGAAGCCCTTGTCTTCAAAAACAGTTGCAAGCTTATCCCAAGCTTCTTTAGCCGTTGTGATATTGTGTACATATTGGTAGCAGCATGGTTTAATAGACAGGCATATCCGTGCAAATGCTCGTTCATCCTTACTTGTGTCTGCACCATCTGCAGGGCTGGTGATGACACACGCCCAAAGTCCCTCTAGCGTCAACAAGTTTTTCATGCAAAATTTCCATTGCAAATAATTCGACACGCCTTCGAGTTTTTCGAGTTGAAACATCTGCAAACCGCCGACAACACCTCCCTCACGATTCTGTTCGGCTGGCATAATAGTTATCTAGCGCCAATCTGGGCCAATTACCTGTAGAAGTTGCTTCCAGAGGATGCCTTCCACCGCAGATATTAGTACGCAGTGGTGAGGTTAGGGCACACGATGTCGGTCGGCAAAATAAAACCATGAAATGTCACATAAACACTCTGCTGTATATTTACCAAAATATAAGGGCGTTTACAGTTGTCTAATTAAAGGATGCATTACGATTATTATAACTTACAAATAATACAATGGTTCGTGCGGCGAGAGCAAACCACAGAGAGAGGAAAGTCAATCGAAGTGACAGACATGTCAATGTTGCCAACAGTACATTTAGAGGGGCATATACACGTTCCAACAGTATGAGGTAATATAAATGTGGAATGTTAGATTAAAATTTGAAAATGTTTTTACAACTCATTTCACATTTTGTCTCACGGTGAAAATGGCTTATCAAGAACAGTTTGATTTAATGGAAGCTTATTTTTAAATAACAAAAACGTGAATCTAGCTCTGCGGTGGTATGGAGAGAGACATCAAGACCGACAGGCACCAACTCGGTTCGTATTGAAAAGAATGGTAGACAATTTAAAGAATACGGGTGGTTTCAAGAAGAGGCGGCAAACTATTCAGCAAAACTATTTCGATTTTGAACTAGATGTTTTAACATACTTTGAATCATTTCCGGAGGCTTCAAGTAGAGATGCTGCCGATGAATTAGGAACAACCCACACTTGCGTACTTAAAGTGCTGAAAAAGTATAAGTATAAATGCTATCGTGAAGGTCGGTGGTGCAAAAATTGCACATTGGGGATCGTGAGAGACGATTACAATTTTGTGAAAACATGCTTGGAGAAATTGACCGAAACCCTAATTTTTTGAGTAACATTGTATGGTCTGACGAAACCAACTTCAGCAATAATGGCATGTACAATCGCCGCAATAACCATTATTGGTCTCGAGTGAATCCTGTTCGTGTTCATGAAACTAACAATCAAGTAAGATTTTCTTTCAACGTTTGGTGCGGAATTATGACAAATAATGTAGTGTTAGTCCACGTGTAAGAAGGTCATAAGTATATTGAAATACTGGATCTCTTAAGAAACGAGTTAAATGGTTTCCCCGAGGAAGAGCGAAACCAAATAATTCTACAGCAAGATGGTGCTCCAGCACATAACAGTAGAATCACTACTGCCTTCATTAATAACCATTTTAATACCTGGATTGGTACAAACGGCACAATCAGATGGCCTGCGAGATCGCCAGATCTCACGACCCCATTAGATTTTTTTTGTGGGGATATGTAAAAAATCAAATTTACAAGAAATCTTATGCGAATGACGAGTTGAGAGTTGAAGTTCAGAATACGATTTATAATATTCACCACAACACTTTATTAAAGGTTACTAGAAATGATTTCGTTAAAAGAATAAATTTGTGTATCCAAGAAAATGGAGCCCATTTCGAGCAACTAATTAGTTAGTTTACCATTTTTTGTAAATAATTAAATTAAGATTTCCTGGTTTTCCTTTCATTTAATTTATCATGTTTGTTAGAGAGATTTCATCCTTAGAATTGACCCTAACGATCGATGCAATAAAAGTATAGGGTATATTTTTTTCAGATTTTAGCCGGTTCGATTCCCGGGTGTGGAAGAGAATTTTCGAAAATTTTTGAATGCAGTTTGCTTTCTATTCAAAAATAAAGGAATGTTTCCTTTGAGTAAAATTTTCTATCTGCAGTATTAAGAGTACTTTCCCTCCAGGTGGCATTACAAAATTCCACCCTGTATAGGCGGTAGAGCACGTACAGAGATATAATCTCTCGTAAGGCCGACGATCTACGATTCTCTCTGGTTAAGTTTCAGGAAGTGCTGATTTGACCTACCTGCTAATAATAATCACGTTAATATGAGTTCACCTCGCCTGATGGTAAACTAAAGGTAGTCTCAGGAATGAGGGTCTCCATTACAGATACCAATAATGCTACAACGGTGGTCCTCAGCTTGACAGTCTCATCTGATGCTTTTTTCGCCCCGGTTTAAGGATTCGGGACCAAAGGAAAAAGGAAATACGTATACTCTGTGGCGTAGCGGTAGTACATTCGATTACCGCTCAGTGCAAATATTTGTATGCATGAATGTCTATCTGCATTGGTCTGGGTGTTTCTATGTATAATATGTATGTATTTACAAAAAAAAAGTATATAAGTGTGTTTATCCGCATTCTGGAGCCCTTTTTTTTTTTTTTTTATCGTGCTAAATCCCTTCGGATACCCCCCCGCCGGCCAGCGGGGGCGGTTATGTCGGGCTTGCACCGACTAAAACCGCACGCCGTCTCGGGTCTTCAGACGCCGGGGTGTAAGGTTACCCATAGAGCATATCCCTCGCACCCCGACTGACCCTGGGCATGATAAAAAAAAAAGGTACACCTAGCTCATAAAGTTATTAGTGTACTAATGTAATTACTACTAAACGTGTAATTACTAGTGTAGCAAACAGCAGTCTGCAGTGTTGGTCTAGCTCTTGCTAGTAGATCCGTCTGCTCCACGAATGAGTAACAGCACGCAAGGAGTTTGCGAAGACCCACCACCGGCCCCGATGCGATGTTACCTGAATGTATATGTTGAACACACACGACAATGTGTAGCAATGTACAAATTGTGTGCGTACAAATTAAAAACGCACAAATGTATGCCAGGGTAACATGTTTATTTGTGGCATGGACTGCACGTGGTGGCAGGCAAGGAATAGGCGTGGTGGAATAAAGGGTATTGTGTAAATAAAACGCCAGGTTGTTACAAAAAGTACATCTCTATTAGAGAGGGCGCGCGGGTGGCGCGCGCACGTAACTGAACAAAAACACCGTATCACACAAATTTTAGACCCCATCGTATCCCTACGTACTTATGTTAATTATTACTAAGCAAATATGCAACATTCGTGCGAGCACACTAGCGCCATACCGGGCGAGGTAAAGCGGCGCGAGCGTGCTCGCAGGAAGCAGGTCCAGCAGTGCAGGTGACGTGATGCGTTTCGTGCCGTAGTCACTGCCAGCCTAAGTGCGCGACCGCACGGGGGCGGACCGTGCGAAGCGAGGTTAAGATCGTATACAGCCCTTCAAATCATGTTGCTTATATACATAGGTACGTTATACAGTGCTAGGGCGTACTGCACCAGATCCAGCCGCAAATGGACGTATTCTTGTCTATACCATTACTAAAGTGAACGTATTTGTTCACAATGTGGCAGGCGACGATCGGGCGAGCCGTCTGTTGATTTGGTAAGCAGTGGTATAAAAGACGATAAAATTAATAAATTCATAGTCATAATGTTTAACAATCTAACCGTTCCCATGCCTGCGCCCGCGCATTTAGGTATACATCTAACAAACAAAAATGACCAAAGTTAAAGCGTATAAGTGGTCTAATGGTTTTATAACATGATAAAACGAATAAAGGGAAAACGAGCAAGATGTCGGGTCGCTCTTAGGCCGGCTCGTAACTCCTCATAGCCTACGACTGCCGAGTGCGAGTTCCATTCGCGTTTATCGAGTAAATATAAAAATCTTCATGAATTTGCCGCCAGATGGCGCTGATTTTATATCTTACGAATCACAATTTGCTCGCTAGTTAAAACTCGCACTAGGCACTATTAGCGCCTCGTCCGAAAGGGGCCGCTACCTAACACTTGACTCGATACAATGAAATATGCCTCACTAACTCAATCAGAGAGCTAATCGCGACGCGCTTTTAACAATGCAGTTGAATTCAGCGACGCTGAGGGAGAATGAGCTATACACCGTGTATAGCTCCAACTCGCTACCTCGGCTCCGCTGCCCAAAACTGAATTGTTATTAGTGCGTCGTGGGTAGCCCGCAGTGCACAACATTTAAATCACACAAGAACCAATTCCGTGTCGGTATACATCTACAGCGGTTTCGATTACAAAGTAACACAAAGATTCCATCAGCCGTCGGAGACAACATCCAGGTACTAGCGTGGGGTCTGAACTTTGTCAACAGGAGTATTTACTGCGTTACTTGCGATCGCTGACGACGGCCCATTGCGGGCGGTTCAACGTTCGCGCGTAGTGCGAGCGGGCCTGCCCACTCGCGGACTGACATCGGTAGTGCTCGGCAGTCTCGCCACCGAGCGTGGCCGGCCGCCGCGCCGCCGCCTCGTGCGGGCGAGCGGGCGAGCGGGCGAGCGGGCGAGCAGCGAGCGCACGCCGTGCAACCGTACATATTACTTGCACGAAATTAACTCCATATTATTAGCACGAAACATGCACACGCACGAGGCAGCGGGCGGCCTTCGGGAGCCGCCGTCGGTTGCAAGCGGTCTTCGCTTTCGCTTTTTTCAAGCGCACGTTCAACTCAATTTGTTAAATACATTAGTATCAATACATTTGCTGAGCGAGGTGCGACGCGGGGTAACACATTATATATTTCTTCGTGTCCTTGTATGGAATGAAATGATAATGTGCAAGCTCATATTGAAGATAAATAGTGTTTTTGATCATTATATTATGCGTTTAATATTAAACAGTTTATTATTTATAGCTATCAAGACAAGACGATTAGTTATGTACACGCTGGGCTGGGAGCGTCCAGTCACAAGTCGACAGGGGACAGGGGCCTGCGACGCCGCTCTCTCGCATTAGTGCAATGCCACACAATTAGTCCGCGTGATCTTATTTTTATTGAGAGATTTCTGTATTGGACTGTTCAACGTTATATATTCGTGCGCGGGCCACCATTTTGTTGGGTAAGATCTCCGAGATCGACACGGCAGTAGGCGCGTATTTGTAAATTAACCATTTTAGTCATCTTTATCGGTAGCATACAGATACTTGTTTAAGGCCATGACACTAATTACTATCTGCCTTTTGTAAGTACTACGTATTTCCAAAGTCTTTTTTGGCTAATATTTGTATATTATAGACTAGTTCCAACGCATTTGCCTACGCCCGCTCGAGCGCTTGGCGGCGACATTGTCTCATATGCGGTACATTACCAGTCTTTTAGACTATGGCTGTTACAATCGGAAGAGGAATGCTCGACGGCGGGCTTGGACTGCCGCGTCAATATTAATTATTTGATTACTGTCCAAGTTAGTCGGTAACTTTCTGAGTGAGAGTATATTGTACAAGAACCTAAATGTGTAAAGTTATAGAAGCATAATAGGAAGTCACATGCGAAGCTATATATAAGTGAGCGACAGTGGCAGCAGCGTCCGTGTGTACGATGGCGATGCAACAACGAGAAGCGTCCGGCAGCCGCCAAGCGCGGCTCGTGGTGGGGGGGGGGGGGGCGTATTTGGGCACTTTTGGGACTGAGAATGGACACTCTCCTTTTACTTTAATAGTCATTACGAGCTTTAGAATAAAAAAATCCGCGAGTCGATTCATCTTAGTATTAACAAAAATAAAGTTAGTGCGTTCAATGCTATTTTTTATACAAATCCTAAATTACTTAGTTACCCTTAGGTTACATGGATTGAAAATATTAAAAAAAATGCACTGAAACAGGTCTAATTTAGATTTTCGCTTAAACTAAGATGATTTGACTCGCGGGAGTGTTCCGCGAAGTGCGCAATGCCTTGGCACCGGCGGCACTGCCGGGGCGTCCTCGGCCGCAGCGTGACGCGACTCGACAATATATTTACAATAAATAAGTACGCGAAATTTTGCACAGAAGTGCGGAGCGGCCACTGCGACCGCTCGCCTCGGCGCCTCACAACTCAATAGAAAAACTATGTACTTACGACATATTAGTAGTACAGTTAAAAAAACATGAAAAACTAAATAAAAAATAGTCACTGCCATTTTTTAGTTACTTTTTAAACTAATATTAATAATATTAGAATATAATACAGTTCCAAACATATCGACGTCGGCGCAGCGGCGCGCCGCCGGCGGGGCGGGGCGGGGCGGGGCGCGGCGGGGCGGGGGGCGCGCCGCTGCCGCGTCCGGCACATAATCACATCAACAAGTCCTAAGTAAATGCATAAGAACATCTGCAACAATATCATCTTGCATACTGACACGTAAACATACATTTTTAATATAAAATACGTTATTCATAGTTCTGGAAATTCGGGAGCTAGTCTAGAATCTATTTTCCATTCAAGTAGCGACGGGACCGACGATAAAACTAACAACTATTTACACTCATATGCATTTTTTCTATTTACGTTTAATTAAATAGCGCGAGCTCGTCACGTGTACGGTAAAATTAATCCAAATTCGATAGTTGTCAGCGCGACGAGATCACCCGGCGCGGCGCCGGCGGAACTACCGCCGCTGCCGCGGACCGGCGGAACTACCGCGCCGGCCACGAGGACTTCGGCCGCGACAGTCCCCGCGGCCGCCACGGCAGCGGCTACCGCGCGGCACGTTCCCAGGGGCGCACCAACTTCTCCTCTCCACTAGTTGCCACGGCCGATAGTCTAAATCCAAGAGTGGTTCCTCCGGGACGACACAGGCAGGCGTTACTGAGACGGCTCCTACAAGATGATTATGTGAGTATTGTATTTTAAAATAATTGCCTTTGCGGATTTATTTTTCAGTAACGCGACTGTGTCTATTCGCTCCGCAGATCCGCTTCTCTTCAGATTATTATATTTAAATACTAATATTTGAAGCTTTACTATGTAACGGGCGAACGGTACGTTTATCTAAAGCGGGTCTCGGGGGTATTTAATATTTGAAATTGAATACTACTCGCTTCGTGTTCCAATCTTTCGTCCATTTCTTTGCAATTATGTGAAAAGCTTTATATTTAAAGCTTCACAAGAAAGTGAATACGAATATTATACTTTAATAATATTCATTGCCGTTGAACTGAAGCGAATTAGCTGTACTCTTGAATTTGTGAGAAATTATATCGCCGGAAGGGAGGGAAAATGTTCAGCGGCGAGGGAGCGCGTGCGCAGTCGCGTGACGTCACCGAACGCTACATCGCGCACTCTTTAACATAAATTCATATAAACCGGATTAACAATACGCCGTTTACGAGCATAATACATTTTAAATATATGAAATGATGTTAATGGGCTGTTTTTATAATACATGCGTATATTGCGTCACGAATGATAGAATAAATATATCGAAATGATATTTTTCTTCAAACCGAAAATCGGACAGTTGGAGTTACGTTCGAATATAAATGTAAAACTTGGATTTCAAAAAAAAGACTATCTTTAACTGGCCTAAGAATGTTTAAAATTACATATAACCTTCAAAATGGTTTGTTAATTTTAAGCATCCGTAACAAGTGAATATACAGGTCGGGCCGCCCGCCGCGCCGCCTACTGCGCGCCGCGGCACGCGCAGAAGTGCGGGCGCGGGCGCGCGGGCGGTGCGGCGGCGGCGGCGGGGGCGGGCGCGGGGGCGGGCGCGCGCGCGCCGCGCGGCGGCCGCTAGCGGCGGTAGGCGGCGCGCGGGAAGGCGCGCTGCTGCGACAGCGGGCGGCGGCCGCCGCGCGCCTTCTTCTCCTCCACGTTGAGCTTGACGGCGTCGGGCGCGTCGGGCGGGAAGTACAGCGGCGCGGCGTGCAGGCAGTCGTGCGCCGCCTGCGCCGACTCGTACGTGATGAAGCCGTAGTTGGGGTGGCGCGGCGCGCCCGGCGCGGCCGGCTTGGAGTGCACGCGCAGCTCCGCCACGGGCCCGAAGCGCGCGAACAGCGCGCGCAGCTCGTCCTCCGCCGCGCCGTGCGGCAGGTTGCCCAGGAACAGCTGCTGCGCGTCCGAGTAGCGCCGCGCCGCGCCGCCCGCGCCGCCCGCGCCGCCCGCGCCCTCCGCTGCACCGAACCGCACAATGAGACAAACGGTACCGCCTCTTCACATCAGTGGTAATAAATGTTATTAGAAGTTGACACTGTTTTCAGCATGCAACCCATGCGATACAGAAAATTTCATTCATAGCAGATTATTGCTGTCATTTCATAATTCTGGAGTAATCAGCGCATAGTGTACAGAGGCTATGGACTGTCTGTGTATCCAAATATCGAAAAGTTAAACTTATAAAAGCAACACTGTATGGACCCGGAACGCTTCCCTGTGCTACTCCAAAATTATTAAATATAAATTAGAAGTTACTCATTACTCATTTGGAAGATCCACATTTATTACACTCTACTCTTTCAATTTAATTTTCATCAAATTGTTCCAGCTTAGATAACAGTGTCAAGATGGAGTTTTGGTGGCAACGCAGGCAAAGACATATCGAGGCCGCGTGTCATTTTCTAAAATATGTGTATTTTCGAGTATTTATGTATAAAAATGGTGGATATTTAGATATAAAGTCTTCGACAACTTAGTGTAGGAAAGTAGCATATTTACCGTGAATTGCGATTTTCCGTGTTGTTTCCAAAACTCCACAGAAGCCTCTAGTAAAGCCTCCACTACTTTACTAGGGCAGGACTTTGACTTGACTTATACCTATAAAGGACTTTACTCGACTTGATTGAGACTAAATGACAGAAACGCTGCATAATATTGAATTCATTTGCAAATTACTTGTGGCCAAATGGCTAGTACGGAAATGGCCACTGAGTCTGAATATGACACATTTCTAGGACTTATTGAATTCATATGCAAATTACTTGTTGGTAGCCAAATGGCCAGTACGGAAATGGCCACTGAGTCTGAATATGACACATTTCTAGAAGGAATTTGTGAATTCATATGCAAATTACTTGCTGGTGGCGAAATGGCCACTGAGTCTTAATATGACACATTTCTGGAAGGACTTATTCCGAATTAGGTCTCATTCCTAAAATGACCTCTATTCTTAAAAAAGCTAATTCCGGAAATAGCTTAAATTTTGAAAACTGGATAAAAAATGAAAATAAAAAGATTTTATTCACAAAAAGTAAGTAATCATCCTTAAATATATTGAAATCGTTAAAAATCAACGACGGGACAGACGGACGGGACTTGAATCTGCGACCAGTCGCTTGCTATGGACTCGTTCTGAATAATCCAAATTCTTCTACACATACAATTCCGATTTAAATAGGTATATTTTCATCTATTCTGTTCGGAAAGTTTAATTTTCATGGGCAGAAAGCCGGGTGGAAAGTAGCTTATTTCATCCCTAGGGCGGAAAGTATTTTTTTTTAATTTTAGGGTTTGCCATGGAGTCCATGATAATTAAGTTACGTCATAATGCCTGGATATCATGACGATTTACACAACTCGATTACAATGTAACCAATAGACTCGATTTTTAAAACTTTTCTAATGTTGGCAGTACTGTTGTTCACACCACACAGTGTGACCACGAGTAAAATAAATTCCTGTTGGTCACACCAGTGTAGCAAGCTGGTGCGACCACGAGTCGCAGTGGTATTTACGTGAATTATAACATTTTTTTTTCAGTATTAAAAAAACAATATATTATATTTTGGCAGTATGTAGGTACGTGAATTATAATTTTTTTTTCAGAATTGAAGAAATGAAATTAATTACCAGGAAAACGAGATTCAATATAAATAAATACCTTGTGTTAATTGTGGTCAAAAATGGTTTCGGAAAGTGATTCCAGTGACATGGATATTAATTTAACTCCCGAAAAGATTTAAAACCAGGCAAAAGCTGTTGTTAATAATCTATTTTCAAATTGTTCTAATTTTACTGTAAATTTTAACTGATAATCAATATACCTGTTTCATTAAATGTGTGTGTAGTATTTTAATTTCTTCATATAGTCGAAATGAAAAGTAGAGTGTTTACCTCGGGTGAATGTCACCATTTCACCCTCGAACTATTATTAGAAATATCTCGGGTAAAATGGCTGACTTTCAACCCTTGTGTAACAATGTACTATTTCAGAGTAGGCCTTTTCGGAAAGATTCCTTTTAAGAATAGGTTCTTTCAGGAATATGACCTTTCTGGACTCAATGGCTATTTCCGGAATAAGGAATTGTCGTAGTAAACAAAACCACGACTGGTTAAAATGTGGCGAGTATAAAGGTAGACGCCGGCACTGACCGGGCGGGGGCGCGGCGTGCGGCGCATGCGCGGGGCGGGCGTGGCGCACGCGCGGCTCGTGCGGCGCGGGCGCCGCGGCGTGCGCGGGCGCGGGGGCGGGCGCGGGCGCGGGCGCGGGCGCGGGCGCGGGCGCGGGCGGCGACACGCGCGCCGCGTGCGCGCCGCTGCCGGAGCCCGACTTCAGCAGGTTCGCGTACGTCTTCGGCTCCGGCGCCGCGGATGCTGGAACGTCAGCGATGTACACCTCACTTACAGTTACCATTACAAGTAGACGACGATGTGAATAACTATTAAAAAGCCAAGGCGTCTGCTGCAAGCTAGGTCGCGAACAATCGTGTGACGAGAGAGTCGTCTAACGCAGTGTTTCTCTATGGAGTGCATGAAACAGCACGCCACGTGGCGGTGGCCAAAATATTAATTTGGAGGATTAATGTAATGTAAACTGTCAGTATTTTGAGAAAATCGAAAGACACCCAGTAGAGCCGAAAATCGAACAGATCGCGACATTGAATAGGGAAACAAGTAGGCGAGTGGTCTGCAGCCGTGGCTAGGGGCGGCGGGCGGGGCTTACGCGCGTGCGGCGGCGGCGTGGGCTCGCGCTCGGGCTCCGGCTCGGGCGCGGGCGCGGGCGCGGGCTCGGGCGCGGGCGCGGCGGCGGGCGGCGGCGACGCGGCCTCGGGCAGCGCCTCCGGCTCCGGCTCGCTCGAGATCGCTGCAACACCACACACCGTCACGTAGGCCTCATGAATCTTTTTAAAGAACAAATTCATATCATATCGTGTTTATTTCAGTAAATTTAAGTTTTGGTGATATAAACTTGTAGATTATAATTAAAACTATCGTTCTACATAGTGACTGCAATATGCAGACTTGAAGCACTCAGGAATCAAATCAATCTGGCAATTGACTTGAACACATCTGTTGAGGCCGTCTAGGTAGGGGCCACCATGCTAGGGAGAATCTCTGGAAATGGTGGCCACTACTTTTTGGACTTCTCCTTAGCTTACCATCAGGCGGCACGTGAGTGGGGCTCTGTGGTTTTCATCGCTGCGTCTAGTCGGTTCTGTCATTCATGATGCATACAGCTGTTCGTAGAATTCCTCTACCTCCTGGAGAATCTCGAACTTTGAGGTAATGGTTATGCCATCCGTAGTTTTAAGCTTCGTCAAATGGGGCCTCCCCAACTGCTGAGCGAACACTTTCGACCCCCTATTTTGCTCGATCTCATCCTTTATTTTGCGGGTGCTGAAGCGTCAGAGGTCGCGTCATTTCAACTTTTTGATACCTGACGAAGACGACTGAGTGGCTGATGGGTGGCTGATTATGCCTCCGCCTAAGTTCGAGAGTCTAAGTTTGGACTGTAGCGGTTTGCGTTTTTGAACGAAACAACTTTCGACACACTTGAGTTTTGATCACTGTATCGGTTTCCTCATGAACGTTGCAGTGATTTCCAGCGAGGCAAAACGATTTTGAAGTTCCAGTTTTATAATGTAGTTACACATATAATGCTGCAGCCCCTTTATAGTAAAGAAATACTTGTGTTGAGGTTGTTTCGCATCTTATTTTACCTGCTATGGTTTACAATTGTCAACGCTGAAATGTAATAGAATATAAAATAGATCCGAAGCCTCACCTTGGACGGCGGCGACAAACTGGCGCGCCACCGCGTCGTCGAGCGTCTGCGGGTGCCCGTTGACGTGCGGCGCGGCCTGCGCGGGCGCCGCGGGCGGGGCGGGCGGCGCGGGCGGCGCGGGCGGCGGCGGCGCGGGCGGCGCGGGGAACGTGGCCGGCGGGAAGGCCGAGGCGGGCGGCGGCGGCGGGAAGTAGCCGCCCGCGCCGCCCGCCTCGTCCTCCTCGCCCTCCGAGCGCCCGGAGCCCTCGCCCTCCTCGTCCGAGAACACTATGTCCTGCAAAAGATAATGATTGTACTAACGACTAGTCGACTGGCAGCCCTTAAATGTAATGCATTATGAGTATTCTCATGAACCAATCTAACCGTGCTAAATTGCTAGTATTAGAAGTAGATAATGTAGCGGCCAGAGTTTTGAACGTGCGACCTCCTAACCGCAACTCCTTGGACTTAGCTACGGGAGTGGGACGCACACGCACACGCACCTGGTAGCGGAAGATGTCGTTGTGCACGTAGTACTTCTTGGGCGACTGCGCGGCCAGCACGAAGGTCTGCGTGAAGCGGCGCATGGGCGCGCCGCCGTTGGACAGCTCGCCCGTCACCTGCACCACCACGCCGTTGCCCAGCGTGGCCTGCGCGTCCACCTGCGCACGCGCACGCTCACGTCACCACACCGCACCGTGCCAGGACCGCACGTGTGCGGTCAGCGTCAAAGGCAGGTGATGATTGCAATACATTTTAAAAATAAAAAATATGAATGAACGTTACTAATTATTTTTTTATCAAAATTTGAAAATATTGAAATACTATGACTAAGTAGTTAAATAAAATTTTCATCAGAAAATATAAACATTTTGCTCAAAAACTGGACACCTGCTGATTGGCGGACGAGGCTCGAGGGCGAGCCAGACTTTCCTCTCGGGGTCGAGCTGTCAGACGGCTGTCATTTCTATGAAAGTCAATGTTCTATGAAAGATTAGTGAAGTCAAACAAACAAACAGAGTGACAGACAGACGGACGGACTAAAAACTGTTTATACCTATTTGGTTTTTCTTATTTAAGGATACCTATCTGCAATCTGTATAAGTATAACTACATATCTATATTTTTATGTATTCGTAAAAAAGTCTGTTATTTTAATGTTACGGACAGACACTTCAATTTGAATTACCTGTAAGGATTATTATCATTATCATTGTGTAAAGCCAATAATAATTTCCTATACTTGCCTATTGTTATTTTCGTTCAAATATTCAACTATAAGTCACAACGACTGCTAAATGTTTAATCTGTGGTAAACGGTGTTGGTGGTAAATTTAATTCTACATATACCTAAGTTAAGCAACCATACTGTAATTTATCACTGTTTGTTTATCCAAATAAATGAAAAAAAAAAAAAGTCGTGTAAGCCACATCGAAGGAGAGAGCGACCACCGAGCTCCGAGGTGAAATCCTCACACGCAACGGGTAACAACGCTAAGACGAGGCCAATGAAGCTTACGGAGTATTGTCGGGTACCTGGCTGATCTTAGCGTGGCAGTCGCGGAAGTTGAGCTGCTGGATGCGGTTGTGGATCTGCTTTTGGCCCACCACCGGCAGCGTCTCGCGGTTGGGCGCGTCCAGCCCGCCGTGCACGAACGACGAGTAGTTGTTGTAGAATCTGCGCACAACCGCACATAATGTTTGTAATCTAGCCGTCAATTATAACTTTAGTGATTAAATGCAGCTGTAGCCTCCATAGTCCAGCCTCCAGCCGAGAAAACTTTGCGGGGAAGAAAAGTTTGCGCTTGTGGACCCTTACCGAGCCCTTAATTCCTAATCATTGCTCACTACTAAGACATAAGAAAAACATTTATTAGCATACTAATGTTATATGTGAATATCTTGGACCATAGCAAGTGGAAAGATGTATTGTCTCTCCCTATCCCAATAATAGAAGCGTGACTGTTTGTAAGTACGGAAATTTCTATTTCTGGACATGGCTTAAGTCTCCAAAACTGGGTAAGGAAGAAAATAAAACGATTTTATTCACAAAAGTAAGTAAATCATATTAAAATATATTTAAATCGGAAAAAAACAAATCCAGAACGGGTCTAGATCCCGTGACCAGTCTATTTCTAGGGGGGAATACTCTGACCAACTGAGCTACCTGGGCATGTTCTAGATATTCAAAACTCTCCTATACATCCGATTCCGATTTAAATAAATTTTAAGCCTAGCTGTTTCTGATCCCGTTCCCGCTTTCCATGAGAACGTATTCCCGAGATATAAGACAGCCTGTGTTATTCCAGGCTATATTCTAACCAGATCCGTTCAGCCGCTTTTGCGTGAAAGACTAACAAACATCCAGACATTCAAACTTTCATATCACTACATATTATAAAACAATGTCCTCCGCTGCGTCTATCTGATCGCGATAAACTCAAAATCTAGTGCACCAATTTTTATGCTGTTTTCACCAATAGATAAAGTGATTCTCGAGGAAGGTTTAAGTATTTAATTTGTCAAGTTTTTGTACACATTGGTTAAAATACATTATAATGATATTTGTTGGAGAGCCGTGTGGGAGTTTTTAACGAAAACGCTGAACGAACGCGATCGAACGCCCTTTGAGATATAACAAAATGATGTATGCATGATGGAATTGTGTATCTTATATAGATTGTGGTGGTGGAATAGGGTCCCAGTGGTAGCAGGAACGGGAACAGAATTTCCCGCGGGTGAAGCCGCGGGCAACAGCTAATTTATAATATTAGTAGGAAGTAGGCTGATTTACTTACTTTTGTGAATAAAATCGTTTTATTTCCTTCCTTACTCAGTTTTTGAGATTAAATCCATTTCCGGAATAAATTCTTTTAAGAATAGGTCAGTGAAGGCATGAATTCACTTCGGAACAAGTCCTTTTCGAAGAAAGTATTTTCCGGACTCAGTGGCCAATTCCGGAACAAGGCATTCCCGTACTAAACATTAAGTACGTATTTTATAATTTAAATCTTTATTAAAATAAAAATGTGACAATACATGTGCAGATGATTACATAATGTTTAAAAGGTCGTGTAATAAATGTAATTCATCTAAGGTCGAGAACGCAAACTTTGCCTGATAAAGGGTTGAGGTCAAAATCAACGACAACAGATAGAATGCTGTACGCGAATAAAAAACGTCGTAACCAACAGAATTATAGATAGTCGCAATGACTGTCTCATGCACGGAGTATACTATCAGTTGGAGTGCTCTTAAACCTCGGTACTGTGGAAGCGTAGTGCCACCATTCTTTTACATATTTATAATTAATGACGTCACACAAGACAGTGACGCGACTGCCAATGAATTTGATTGGGTACCTATCATTTAAAGCAACGGAAACACGGGGAGACATGTTTTGAAGTGTAAACTTATCTCAAGTGTTACTATTTACGCGGTATACTCTCAAAGTGTCTGGTGCTGCAATCGTTCATAGGAAACGAAACAATTAAACAAAAACCGGAGGAAACCCGTCAAGTGCGAGTCCTGAAGGGTTCCGAGGCAGCAAGTAAAATAATATAAAAGTTGTTGTAGTTCGTTCAAGCCACGCCCCGCGCAAATTATAATTATTATTTAATTAGGAATGTATTACAGATTTATTATTAGAAAATAATGGTTCACGGTTTATGCATAAGATTTAAGTTTATGAATTTAAGTGTCTTTTTTAATTTTTATATTTCAGTTGATTGAATGAAAGGTAAATTGCGTTTTACGATTCATGACGTATTGAAAAAAAACTACTTACTAAATCTCTTTCAAACCAATTTGCGGTGGAAGTTTACATGGTAATGTACATCATTGTTTTTTTTTAGTTATATCATTCTCTTATTTTAGAAGTTACAGGAGGGGAGGGACACACATTTTACCACTTTGGAAGTGTCTCTCGCGCAAACTATTCACTTTAGAAAAAAATATATATAAGAAACCTCAATATCATGTTTGAAGACCTATGACGTACGGGTTTGATGAAATAAAAATTTTTGAGTTTCAGTTCAAGTAGCCCCAAAATTTTTTTTTTTTCTATTTTTGTGTGAAAATCTTAATGTGGATCGCAGAATATCTACATCTACTTATCAAGTTTCAACAGCATAGTTCTTATAGTTTCGGAAAAAAGTGGCTGTGACATACGAACGGACAGACAGACAGACATGACGAATCTATAAGGGTTCCGTTTTTTGCCATTTGGCTACGGAAACCTAAAAAGTGATAATGCAGCTCTCAGAATATTCATTTACTGAATAGGTACTTTTACTAAAAGGATAAAACATCCCATCACAGGCGGAATAGGCAGATATACAAAAAAGGTGAAAAAGGTTCACCTTTTTTGTATTTTTTCAGCTTTTTTACATTTTTTGGAAGTCGAACGCAAAAACAGTGTAAGTAAACTTGTGGGTAATACATACGAGGCTGGGTGTGAGCAAACGTTTGGCTAAACGTTAAGTTCCAGATCACTGTATTTGCTATACTTGTGTGTGTGTATTGTGTAGTGATAACTTATAGTAGGGGTATACATAGATCTGTACTCTGTAGGGTGCAACATAAAATAACACGTGGTAACGAGGTGATGGTTGCTTTGTACACAGACAAATAACACGAGGTGCTGTGATAATCACACGCTTCATGTTAACTTGACTTGTATGTACGTATATAGGTTATGGAATTTTATAATTCATAATTAGTTCGCTCACTTTAGTGCAGTTATAAAAAATCATCAGACTATTGAATTTGAACCTTTATAAGAAAGTTACTTAACTTAAAAATCCTTTGTAAGAAAGAGTTTGATGATTTTTCTCATAGATTCCATTATTCGACCTTGATTAAATTTGTATGGGACCTTAGGGGTGCCCTGACGTTAAAAAGGCGGCTTTTCTGATAAAAACGCATGATGTAACTCCCGAGTAACTATGGACGTAATTTTATTGTCATCTTGTGAAATAAGCTGAGACTAAAATAAACTTACGGCCAGTCTCAATAATATATCTACAGTTAAAGGTAGATAGCTATCCCAGCTAAACAGTCAACATTAATCTCTCTGTAACTGCGGTTTCAATATTATCAAAGTCATTTTCTGTTTATCCTTGTTTATTGAAACAGAAAAAATCAAATCAAAAAATAATGGTAGCTATTTTAACTGCTGGTAAAGGATAGATGGATTATTGAAACCGGCCGTTAGTGATCATTCAGTAACATTGTGTTTTCGCATATGGGTTTGACACCGATACACTGGTCAGATAACTTCTGTTCATAAATTGGCATGACTTATGTGAGTCAGTAATGGCGCTCACTCACTTATGTCATTGTCATGGAGCGCCAATACCGTTTGCTTCCAAAGCTTGTGCTTAGGAGCCCGGAGAGGCGTCCGCTTTCTTGCTTTCCAAGATTTGGCTTATCTTGGCTTTTACGGGAGCGAGTGCTGTCTGACCCTCTCAACCGCGAGAGGTGTGCCACAGCCGCGTCCGTCAATCAGGTGTACCGCCTTGCAGGGGAGGTTGGCTGGAGCTCCGAAGATCTTAGGGCCGTTTACACCTCGAAATCCTTGACTTTGTGGGTCAACATAATAAGACGTCTACAAATCGCAATAGATAAGGATAGCAAACTGTACTCCCACTAAAGATGGGGCGGTAAGGAGTTGGTATGCCAGGATACTATTATGTTAGTAATGAATCAGACACTTGGGAAAATCGATATGACAACTATTTGTAGCATCTAATTAGCTTGTCTTGTGTTATTTTCGAACAATAGCCAAGGTCAATTCTACAACTATTGTCAACATACCTAGTCATGTCTTTTCCCCCTGGAATTGGCAGAAACAATAGTCCCACCTTAAGCTTACGAATTACTCACGTCATCATTTAAATTTTTGTTTAAGAATGTACATCCAGAGTATAAAACTATTCTGAGACTATACATATATACTGCCAGTGGGGACGCTGTTTGACCAGACGGGTGATCAGCCCTTCTATGTGGGGCCATTTCACCCATTTCCCCTATAACGACTATCATACATATTCGTATGGCAACCGGGACCGACATCTTAACGTGCTCTCCGA
The DNA here is from genome assembly GCA_946251805.1 of Cybosia mesomella. NCBI lineage: Eukaryota > Metazoa > Arthropoda > Insecta > Lepidoptera > Erebidae > Cybosia > Cybosia mesomella. Next base: position 537,370 of record OX276400.1, read on the forward strand.
GGTACGACCAGACCTATGCAAATACTCATATTCATGCATACAAATATTTGCACTGAGCGGGGATCGAACCCGCGCCTCCTGCGTAGCGGCCGCTTTCAATACCGCCACGCCACGGAGGCTGTCTGAGACTAACTTTACACAATGCTATCTACATAAAAATGCTTAGATTTTTTTTTTGTGTTTTTACATATACACAACAAAGTTGTTTTAGTGATGACCGCGATGAACTCGAGAACGGGTGGAGCGATTTTCATGATTTTTGATTTTTTAGATTTGTATCCGCCTTTTGTGTTTTTTTTTTGCTATTATTCCATGGCTACCCCACCGCCCGCCAGAGTGGGGGTAGTCTCGGGTCTCTAATGCCGGAGTGTTAGTAGGTGGCCAAATAAGGCAGTTCCCTCGGCTGACCCTGGGCCTTCTAAGGCGTCTACCCCTCGGGATACTGTGCCTATACTAGCAATTAGGATAATTAACACATTGATGGACAGTACTCTTTCTGGGGTCGTGGGTGCTGAGACAGTACTTTTTTTCATACATTGCCCATGGGCGTAGCGTCACAGCACGATTTTTATTGTAACACATGACAGAACGGATATAGACGTGAACTCACGTCATAAGGTTGGTTGGTAACGTTGGTTGATTGTCGACATCAGATGCGTATTCTCCATTATTTTCAAAAGGGCCATGACTCGATCCAGAAGTTGAAGAAAAGTCAAATTGATCCTGATGCCGCTTTTGTTCTGTATCGTATGGAGCGCGAGAAGTCATGTAAATAAATATTAGTTTAGAATTTAGTGTAACTAAATCGTATTCAAAACACACGTCAAAAACATAAATAAGATATTTGGATATACAACTACTAGTTTCAGTATTTTGTGTCCATAAACCCATAAAATTACGTTGAAAACAAACTACACTTACGATCGAAAATATAATGGCGCGCAAATCACGAAACGACTTATAGGCACCCTCGAGTTGTGCAGTACTGGGCAGTTTGTATTGAAATATGACGTCTACGGGCGTAGTGTGCGTGTAAAAGGAGTCGTCCAAATGTGAATGTGTGTGTGGAGGTACCTTATTTGACCGGATTTTTGAACATTTTATAGTGACAGTAGAAAGTCTAAGTATAATCTTTGGTGACGGTACAACATGCTCTTCTATGTGCCTAGAAAATTGTGCGTCTAAAGGCGTACAGATTTTATGTGGGTAGAAACTTGAACGTCGACCGGCGTACTGTCGTGTTACTTTTGGCTATTTTTCAATTTATTTTTTTAATTTAGGACACGTCAATTTGACTTCACCTCGCCTGATGGTAAGCTGAAGGTAAAGTCTCAGAAAAGAGGGTCACCATTACATACACGTACCATGTTAACAATGGTGGCACTCAGCTTGACGGCCTCATCAAAAGAGGATTGTCGTCGCAGCACCGCGTGACCCCCACCGGTCCCACTGGTGCTGCGACCACAATCCCCCTGCCCGGCTATGCACTTGCTGACCCCTGAACGCAATCAAACCGAAATTGGATTACTATGGAGGGTTTTTCGCAATCGTGCACGGTGGTACCCACCCGGCCGAATTTTGTGACAAATCTGTGTCATCAAATTTCTACCACCAGGCGGCCATAGGCGGTACTGTCCGAAAAATATAAGACATTCATGAAATAAATTCAGCTAAAGAATTAGATCGGAAAAAGAGAACATCTAGGACGGGACTTGAACCCGCGACCAGTCCCTTACAGGGGGAGTGCTCTGACCAACTGAGCCACCTAGACACGTCCCAGATATTCGAAATTCTCCGATATATCATATACGTCTTAAGGCGACGTTGGAGCCATCTACCGTGATTCTTGCGAACTACGGAAACAATGAATAACTTTACAGTCATTTTTAAACATTGTTTTTTGATGACTCCGCCTAATTATCAATCCGATCTAATTCTTTAGAAAAAAGTAAGCATACAAAATGCTTAAAAATTTAATGAAATTCTGCTGATAAGGTAACTATCAAACTTGGTTCTCAGGCGGAGCGAAGTTTGCCGGGTCGGCTAGTTATACATAGAAACACACATTTTCATCATTCGATAACTTAACCTATCGCAGACCACTGCTGGTCATAAGCCTCTCTCAATGTACGCCATAGCCCACGATCCGACATTTTCATGCATTCAAATATTCTCACTGAGCGGGAATCGAATCCGCCAACCTCGACGTAGCAGACGAATGCTCTACCGCCAGGCCACAGAGGCCGTCAATGTGTGTCAAGTTTAACTACCAACCTGTGCAGATGGGTGGGCGCCTTGTTGAGCAGCGTGTAGTACTGGCGGACGAACTCGCGGCCAACGCTCTGCGGGGATGGGGACGCCTCCATTACCATCGCTGTTGTTCACTCAGCGCCAATACAGCCCTCTGCTATACGCTGCCCTGGAAAATGCAAGTATCAATGTTAGACTGCTTGTCCCGTTTACATGACGGTGATTTTAGAATGTAATATTTCGACCTCTGCAAAGAACAAAGTCACACGTCATTTGGTATCTTTTTTGTACTTCTGTAGCTAATTATTACCCATACTTAGGAATGTTTTACTACTGTTACTTAATACTGTTAATGTAACAAAAGTTTTCTAGAAGATTATGAAAAAAAGTCAAATCAGGTTTTGTGTAAAACACACTTCCAATCGCTGTTCAAAAAAAGTTATTTTCCTGAATTATGTTTTCGATTTTCGATTTAGTGTAACCACGAAGTTACTTTGGTATTGGTAGACTTTCCTTACTAAACTGAATTTTCCCGTTTTAATTAATGAAATTCATGCAACATGTGCTAACACAGTTTAAATTAAATTAAACGCATTTATAAATATTTATCCACAAATCTTAGTAGACTTAATCTACGTATCAAACTATTAGTGACCAAACATTGCGATAGTAAATGTATGGAAGCCACCGCACCCGTACCTTTTCCGTACGTTTTGAGATGGCCCCCTCGGGTTTGGAAACCACGGTGTCCCCGTCTTGCCCCGTCTTGGGGGAGGGGGGGCTAGTTGGTCCGCCGTATATTTTTACTTATCACATTAGTGAATAAACCGTAGCATTGTAAATGTACTGGAATCGCAAAAGTACAAACTGTGAACACATGACGATATTTTTTTGTTGCTTTTAATGTCACTTTGCAGATGAAGCGATGCACTTAAAAGTTTTACAATATCTTCAAAATTGACGAAATAATTGCCTGGACACAATACATCTATACATATAGGTTATAAAATCGTAACGAGGTGAAAACTATACATTGAATATTTTTTCTAAAAATTATTAATGTGTTAATCGCAAACAGATTTGACTGAAATTTTGTATGAACATTGTTCTTGGCTTGGTCATAAACTGCGCTATAATATCATCACGCTATTATAGTATTATAGGTATGATAGGAGCAATAGAACAAAATCGGTCTAAACTAATATTAATAACAACTTTATTATTACAAAGTAGATCTTTACGAAACTTTGTAGGTCAATAGAACTTAGACATCATCATCAATCCGGACTAACTCATCACGCTATACCTGAAGGTGAACGAAATGAGAAGTAAAATGTAAAATCTCGAAATTCCACAGTTACCCACGTATGAAAGATAGTTGATAAACCTTTCATAATGAATATCATCACGCTATTATATTAAGGAATCGGTCAGAATTGATTTCGATGTTACATATAAACCTCTATTTCGAACGAATTGTCAATGTAAAACGAGGGCACCACACCACCTCATCCGAGACGACAATAAGTGACGCAAGGAACCTACTGTTATAATTTCGTAGTTCTAGCTTTAGTAGTTCAGCTCTACTCTACGTTGATGAGTCAGTCACCCGAAAAAGGCTTTATTCTTTATAATAATATGCTAAATAATTGTAAATTTATCGAGAAAATAACTTCATACATGTTGGGATCGAGACTGCAGAAGTAAACATACCATCATCTATTCTGAAATTAACGCGGACGAAGTCGCGGGCAACATATAGTATAATATTATCTAAATTTCTGAAATTTAGTATACACGGGGTTTGTGGGGTGAGGCACGCCATAGTAACTGCGGTAAGACCCATCATGGAGGACTAGAGAAGCGACACGGGAGCCTCTCGTACCGGCTGACGCAGTTGATCTCTGGGAAGGGGAGCTTCGGGGACCACCTGTGTCGGATCAGGAAGGAGCCAACGTCTGAGTGCCATGACTGTGATGCAAACGAGGACTCAGGGTTGCGCACGCTGTCGGAGTGACCGGCGTGGGAGCCCTCGGAGTGCGAGTCCTCTCGCTCGGCGTCTTGCTCACAGCGATGGTGATAAGCGCGAGTGCGTGAGCTGCCGCTGTCTCCTTCTGCTAGCAATTGATACTCGAGAATGAGGTCTCAAGTCTCTGCCTATCCGCAAAGCCCCTGAAGCGAGGCTCCGTCCTTTATGAGCGCAGGCCTGGGGGTGACCGTTAGACCTGTCACCCTAGCAAAAGCAGACCGGGGCGGCGGCGCCTTGTGCGCAACCCTTTTTTTGGAGACGGGGACACCGTGGTTTCCAAACCTGAGGGAGCCATCTCGAAACCGGAGATGGCCCTGCAAACCTCGGTCACCTAGATATTTTCTCTTAAAAATGAGCTATTATACACATACATATTGAAAATAAATTCCTTTTATTGAATTACGATAACCTTTCGACCTTTTGAAGAAAGTCGTGTAATAAGACGTTTAATAAATATTTTTTCCGCGCTGTGTCAAAATTGCGAATTTTGCGGTTTCGGGTAGTTTCATTGTAGGAATTGAGGCCGAATGGAGTCGCTTGCCATCTTCCGGGTCCGATTGCGGGGGATAAGTGCGTTTCATGGTACCGATTGCCAAAATGTCGGTCCGCAATTGCGGATATACGTCTCATGGTAGGCCTGGTTTTAGATATGGCGCATGTTATACTGTTATAGATCAGGAGTAAGCAAGGCAATAATTTAGGTTCTTCAGATTTTTCCAACTATAAATAACCACCGTGATGTTCACTAGTGGCGAGTAAGGAGCCCAGTGACTGCAATTACGGAGACATAGACTGCAGCAGTAAGAATGAGTCCCTACTCATCAACATCATCACAGCATTAGTCCCAGTTGCGTCCAAAGGCTGTACTTTGGAGCCCAGAGTCCCCGCTCCCCTAATCTTTCGGCAGCGAACGCCGTCTGGTCTCCCGACCCCGGGTGTAACGACTACGTCTGTACCAGAGTACATCAATCAGCCGGTGTGCGGGCTTGAGGGTGAGGATGACTTGGGCTCCGAAGGTCTTGTTGGTGCCCCCGACACAACCCTACTCCAAGAATAAATCCCTACTTTACGTAAATAAAAGTTATGCCTTATCATTTGGTTAAATGAGAATTTTAGTGTACCCTGGGTCTGCTGAGTTGGATAGTTTAAAAATGGCAAGACTGGAGTCCAGGAGTCATTACATGGGCTGGCATACAAAAAATATATCTATTAAATTGTAGTATAGTGGTAGTTGAAAGGTTCTGGCTCCAAATGTCAATCCTTTCTACTATTGTAAATGTTAAAGTTTATGTAGATATTTGTAAGTTCTGATATTTGTTGAGTAACGAACAGCCAGATCCATTCTGTCGTCAGAGCCTGATTGAGGGCAGAATGGATCTGGCTGAAATTCGGTACAGGGATAGATTATTGTCTGGAGTAACACATGGGCTACTTTTTAGGGTCCCGTTGCCAAATGGCAAAAAAACGGAACAATTATAGACTCGTCATGTCTGTCCGTCCGTATGTCACAACCACTTATTGCCGAAACTGTAAGAACTATGCTGTTGAAACTTGGTAAGTAGATGTATTTTGTGAACAGCTTTAAAATTTTCTCACAAAAATAGAAAAAAAATGTTGGGGGTTCCCTTCTTAGAAGTGAAACTCAAATTATCATTTTATGGGTATGATGAAAAAAAAATCAAAAGTCTATGGATAGGTCTTCAAAAATGATGTTGAGGTTTCTAATATCATTTTTTTCTAAACTGAATAATTTGCGCGAGAGACACTTCCAAAGTGCTAAAATGTGCATGTGACTTCTAAAATAAGAGAATGATAAAACTAAAAAAAATATATGATGTACATTACCGTGTAAACTTCCACCGAAAATCGGTTTGAACGAGATCTAGTAAGTAGTTTTTTTTTAATACGTCATAAATCGTAAACCGTAATTTACCTTTCATTCAATCAACTCAAATATCAAAAAAAAAACCGCCCAAGTGCGAGTCGGAGTCGCCCATAAAGGGTTCCGTAGCAGCAAGTATTTACAGGAGTCATTAAGTGGTTAGCAGAGCATTGTGATTCACTTGGTATTGGTAATTATTATATACAAAGGAAGAATAATGTCAAATACAAAGTCATTTTAGATTTCATCATTGTCATGGCAGATTTATAGAGATGAAATAATAACATATTTAACTAATTATGTCAGCACGTAGCACACATAAATAATATAATTAATGCAATAATTATCCCAGATGAGGTTAGTTCAATGATAGTACTCTTCATAAACAATGGGAATTGTAAGTAAGAGAAGATAGGTCAAACATGAAGATAAGAGAATGATGTGTGTCATGCTTGTTTAACAATAATAATGCTTTGTGATTTCTTCTGAAATTACCGTTTACCATACCCGTTTGAGTGTCACTTGGTAACCTGATTTACCATGTTTGCACTATTGGGTAAAGCTCAATGCAAAAACTTCGCTTCTCAATCACATGTACAATAATTTTTAATGCAACTGATCCAGCTCATGTTAATGTGAGTCTTGTACGCCAGGATATTGATCCTGAATATGGCTCACAAGTACAAGTCACCTTGCAGGTTCTAGTGAAAGCGAAACTGTCTTGGAACTCATAACAAATTACGTATTAAGTTATTTGAAGGTGTTTGAAATGGGAAAAGCTACATACCTCTCTAACACAGGTGACAAAAGAGTAAAATATTTAGGGTAAAAATTGACAATCCACCTTTCTCCAAATAAAAAACCAGGCTACATAGAACAGACAGGGTAAAGTTCTAAGGTGAAACTGTCATAAGGTAGAGTGTAGAGAAGCCAACCATGGTAGTGGCAGTTTACTTGACAGCAGGCTATATAACCAGCTGTAATAAGCACAAAGGACCTGTGATGGAATTATGGACTGTGGCACCTTCCAGATTTTCAGGTGAACTTAACATGTTCCCTAGAACCCACGGATCCCAAAGGACTGTACCAATACAACAGCAATGTATCTATCTATACTGACTAGTATTGGTATGTTTATCAACAGTTTCAATGAAGGTCATAGGCTCAGAGAGCCATAACAAGATAGAATCTTCTTGTCCATACTTGCCAAGACTTGTGTTACTGTCTACTTCTGAAAATCCTAATAATAGGGTCTCATTATGTTGTATTGGCCAAGGTAATTTAGTGTTATTATATTCTGCTAATGTCTATTTTTTAAAACCATAACACCAGTTAATTCTTTTTATGGGTACCAGAGTTGAACTACTGTTTGTGTCTAAAATACGAATGTTGTTATTATTTGGTAAGTTCATGATTTTTAAGTAAACTAATAGTGATAGATGATTTTTTATTATTTAAAATATGTATAGCACCACACATGAATGGCAACATAACATTACATTATTTTTTATAAATTTGTTGTCTTAACTAAATTGCTTGGCATCCTATATGTGAAGATATGCACTTGTCATAATATGGTTATATTATAGTTGAAGTTCTGAATTTGAACACTATTTACTAACGACAAATACCCTCAAACGGCGACAGGTATAGTGCTTAAATGATGGCCATGTAGGGCGGCATACTACAATTCTTATCTTGACACATAGATCGACTATCTCAGGACACAAACGTTACTGAGAACTCTGGTAGTAAACACACTGTGAATATTCGCCCAGCTGCTGCACATACACCAAGTAGATGCGTAAACACCACCCCTAACACTTCTGTATAACTAGCTTATAAGAAATGAATCCAGATCGTATTGTCAAAGCACGCATGGCGACTCCAATCCAACTATCAGGTTCTTTTGTTACACAAAAACTGGTAAATGTCATAAATATACACAAGTTAACGGATAAATTAACAAAATATAACAATGAAGGTTCCATTATGATCCTATGATGCGTGTAGCTAATAAAACAGTAAAATGTTGAGCATTAACCTTTAAAAGAAATACGTCCGCCGACAATCAAAATATTATATTTATCTCGTTCCTAGTACATAATTTCGCTAAAAGATACATACCTCAGTAAAATTTAGGCATCAAATTGGTGTAATCGCCAACAAATTATCACGAATATCGCGTAATTTTCACAATAAATAAGTACTAAAAACAGAAAAAGAGCCTACCTCACCGTTCGGGTGTCAATTGAGGAACGGTATTACCATATGTAAAATAAAAACTAAATTTTTTTTTTCTGACTTTTAACTCTTGGCATTAAAAAGTATTTTTATTAATTATTATTATTGTACTATATAGTATGAATGTCATGAATATTAAACAATGAAATATTAATTTCGAGCGTTTATTGCAGAACACGGTCCAAATGATATGGATATAATGATTCAAGAAATCATATGGCTCGTGTTTTAGTTCTAGTTCTAAGTGATATCGTGAACATCATAATACTTTAGGAAAAATTAAGTAGCTACCGGTTACCTGGGTAACCGAGTTTTACCCAGATTCTATTTTGTTTCTTCAGGAAAGATACCTATGAAATAAAGTTAGAAAGCAAAGCAATATTTAATTACAAATTTTCGTTCAAATCGTTAGAATAGCGGTTTCCGAAATAGAAGTATTGTGTGTAATTAGTAATTAGATACAAGAACTACCCGTTCAACAGTATTCATATAAGACTAGCTGTTACACATAGCTTCATCCACCCAGGTAGAATTCTGCTTCCATTCCTGCAGTCCATTGGAATTTATTCCAGGGATACAAAGTGGCCTTTCAGGATTGCAATTTATCCCTGTATTTTTTAGCCATATGCGTTCAGCGGTTTGATCGTGATTGAGTAAGCAACATCGAAACATGCAAAAATCTCCACGAAACTTCATATTTATAATATTAAGTAGGAATAAGTAAAGCAGGCCAAACGGCGGGCCCGCGAAGAGCTGCTGGAGTCTCTGTAGCAGAACCCATGGGCGCCCTCACCTTGCGGTCAGGGGCAAAATCCGCCCAAGGCCCAGAGCCTCCAGCCAGAGCGGCTGGATGGGATCCTGAGCTCCCTGTTCCCAGCGAGAGTGGAGGAGCAAGTTCCTCTGCGTATGGCTCCGCTCAGGCGCCTGACGCTGATAATAGCGAGAGCGATGTGCCCGAAGTCAGGGAGAGCGGGCCGGCGGATCAGCCATCCGGTTACCGGCCGATCGTGTTGCTCGACGAGGTGTGCAAGTTCTTTGAGCGGATTGTTGCAGAGGGCCTCGTCGAGCATCTCACGAACGTAGGGCCAGACCTGGCGGACAAGCAGTTCGGTTTCCACCGGGGGCGCTCCACCATGGAAGCGATCATGCGCGATAGGCGCCTGGCGGAGGAAGTAATCTCGCAGTGTGGGGTGGTGGTGGCGGTGTCTCTCGACATCGCTAACGCCTTCAACACCCTACCCTGGAGCTGCGTTAGGGAGGCGCTCGCGTATCACGGAGTGCCTCCTTACCTCCGCCGCATTGTCTAGGCATACCTATCCGAGAGGGCCATAGTTTACCCGAGCTGGCCAGGGCGGCGAGAAGTGTCGTGCGGCGTTCCACAGGGGTCGGTCCTAGGGCCACTCCTGTGGAACATCGGATACGACTGGGTGCTGCGCGGTACGTTGCTCGAGGGTGTCAGCATAATTTGTTATGCTGACGACACCCTCGTTATGGCACGGGGAGCAACGTACCGAAACGCGGCACTAAAGGCCACTGCAGGGGTTGCTCAAGTCGTGGGTCGAATACGGCGGCTGGGACTCGAGGTGGCTCTCCACAAATCTGAGGCCATGTGTTTTCACAGGCCTCGGAGCGGGCCACCTGCGGGAACCAGCATAACCGTAGGGGGCGTAAGCATCGGCATCGAGCCCACCTTGGGCTCGTACTCGATAGCCGATGGGACTTCGGACCTCATCTCCGAAGTCTGGTCCCGAAACTGAGGGGGGGGTGCGGCCGCGTTATCGCGGCTGATGCCCAACGTTAAGGGACCAAACGCCCCCACTGAGTTCCGCAGTCTTCGGCGTCCTCGCCGCAGACTCGTCTACGCCCGGGACTACCGACCTCCATGATCGGGGCCTGAGGACGGTAGTTGGCCGACTCGTCGTCCTTACAGAAGCAGGCCGTGGCGGAGGCGAGTCGTGTGTGTCCTACACACGCCTGCCTACTCACCGACGTGGGATAAAACCCGACCCCACCAGGCGAGGCCGCGCTGGCGGCCAGGGTCCGCCGATAACCCTGGGGCTAAGGTAGGAATAAGTAGAAAGTAGGAAGTTATGTACTGTTTTAAAAACGACAGACCGTGGGGTTACTTTGATATTTGGGGGCTCTCGGACTCGCACGCCATACGCCAACATAAAAACAGCACTAAGTAGGTAATTAGCGTAATTAACATTGTGCTGGATGTAATTATAAGTTATTTTATTACAGGACGTAATATCTAGTAGGTACATACTATTTATTTAAGGGCTACAATAAAATAAAATGTTCTAGCTAGACTAACTCGAGGAAGAAATTCTGTGACGATGACTTTTATTTTGGAAGCAAGTGTTCAATGAACCTTAGTAGAATATGCTCATCCAATCAAATGCATTTGATATTGTAGTTCTTGCTTATAATTTTGAATATACGTTAGTTTAATACCTTATTTATGTAACTAGTTCAGTAGCTGGTTTAGAAATCATACAGGCATTTTTTTTTCTTCATAAATATTAAATACCTACCTCTCTAAGACCTACCTACTTATGTAGTACTTAATCCGTTTTAAATATTGACTACGAAATGGAAAGTACCTATATGTTATGTATTGTGTGAGGATTTACTTTATGAATTTATTAAAGTTTTATTTACTGACTTTACTTCACTCGCTCTATACTTACTCTACTTAGTCTACTTCTCCGTTGAAAGAATATACGCGGTAAAAATTGTGTCCTGATGTTGGCTAAGAGTTATTGATTCATAGAATGCTAGCATATTTTATCTCTTTCCTTTACTTACAAGTTTTATCTCTATCCTTGTCATTAACGGTATAGACGCCATTGACCTCTTTCAACTACTTTGTCGTGATTGGTTGACGGCAGTGGTAGGGATGCTTTGTTTGCAAAAAAACCGCGTCTCTGTGGGTATAGCCAACATAGCGGCTGGTTTCGCGCCGACTCATCACGCATTTCCTTTCTTTCTTCTGCATTTAGCATTCGTTGTTAGAGGTCGCGTGGACCTTAGATTTAAGTTTATTATTAATTTTAGCCTAAACAAAAGTCATGGCCAATAACGATAATTTTGCACAAGACGTTACTGAACAGCTAAATGGAAATGCAGAGAATGGTGGTGGAGATTCACAGCAAGATAATAGTGCCGAAGCCCCTGGACGCGACGATGACAGGTATCGTTGGTTTTTCCATGTTTTCTAACATTCAGTGATTCAAAATTGCGCAATAGATCTTACTTAAATCATGTTATTTATTCACAGTTTATATTTGTCCAGTAATAGTTAACGTGTTGTATAATTACTGCACTTTATCCGACCCGCCATAATGGCGGCGCGTCTGCCATTATCCTTATCGACATACCGCTTGAATCTGCTTTAATCGTGAAGATCTTTTCAAAATTGTAGTTTTTCATCTTTGCAGCGCGTTCTCTGTTAATTAAGTTCAGACACTGAAGTTATAGTTTTTATTTCAGAAACATTTCCAGGTCTTATATTAAATTTAGATTCTCTCCGAGCCGCATGAAGTAAAATGGCGTCTATTTGCGCGTCTCTTTTGCACCCGGCACCGGCTCGGATCAGTTATTGATTTTTGATTTCGTCGTTCGTTAGCATATTTGTGGTTCGTGATTTATGTCGCCTGAGCGGCCATCCGCCGTTCGTAGGCTAGCGGTAGCGCGGTAGAGCGTACGTAGGTCGTTGCAAGATTTCAAATCGGTAACGCGCGTTCACCGGCTCAGTTCCGGGGCGGGTCAGTTTGGCGCTACTAACGCTGTGTCTCTCTGCAGGGGTGAGCCTGCGCCGCCGCCGCAGCCGCCGCCGGAGGACGTCATGGTATATATCCGCTGGGCTCACACTAAAGTAAACTAAGACCAAACTGACTAGATTGTATGGGCCACTTAATTTTGGGCCTCGATTACACTTGCCAATTTCAAATCTTGCGATATCACTGTAATATCTTGTTGCGTTGTCTTAATTTATACTGTAAATTTCCAGAATTCTTGCTTTGTGTAACTTACAGGTTCTCTCTTTCATTTGCTGCAGTGCTTGGAGTTTGTTTTGACAAAAATAGTAGCTGTAAAGTACTGTAAACAAGTACTGCATAGTGTTAATTGATCAATTGTAATTTTTAAGTCAGTTTCTAAATCGAGACACAAGTCTGCATTATCCATTTCTTGATATTTTAATCATAAACATTGCAATGTTCACAGAAAACTCTTTGTTGGGGGCCTGAGCTGGGAGACCACAGATAGTAAGTGCTAACTTTTTAACCCTGATAGCATCCATATAGCCCTCATACTTGTTTATTTTATAATACTATTCCCACTTTCTTTCCATAAACATGATGATCTATTTACAGTTCTGCTTCTGATTATTTATTGTAGAAAACTTTACCCACAATGCTGAATAGTTGATGAATTTTAACAGATATTTCAAGTATGGAGCTCTATATTGATAGTTTATTTGTATTTGCAGAAGAATTACGTGATCACTTCAGTGCTTATGGCGAAATTGAGAGCATCAATGTCAAGACTGATCCAAACACTGGTCGATCAAGAGGATTCGCTTTCATTGTTTTCAAGGCACCCGATTCCATAGACAAAGTCATGGCTGCCGGTGAACACACAATCAACAACAAAAAAGTGGATCCTAAAAAAGCTAAAGCGAGACACGGCAAAATATTTGTTGGTGGCTTGAGCAGTGAAATATCAGACGATGAGATCAAAAACTTCTTTGGAAACTTTGGTAATGTAAGTGTGACCTTTTATTTTAGTAGTTGCCAATCTTCATATTTTCATGATGATAAATCCGGTTATGGTGAGATAATTCCTTCTAGAAGTCTTTGAAGAGGAACCCGGGCCACTGATCAAACTTAAATATTTCTTCTCTATGCTAAGTCATTTCTGCAGTACTCAATTTCTATTTCTATTACAGATCATCGAAGTAGAGATGCCTTTTGACAAGACAAAGAACCAGAGGAAGGGATTCTGCTTTATCACATTCGAATCTGAGCAAGTGGTCAACGAGCTACTCAAAACCCCCAAACAGACCATCTCTGGAAAGGAGGTCAGTATCACAGAAACCGTTACACGTCTAATCTACAGATATGATGATCTCTTACAGTTCTGCTTCTGATTATACATTGAAGAAAACCTCACCCACTAATCTGACGACAACTAGAGTCATCCCCCTCTGCACGCAGCGACTAGCGCAGTGACTAACCCCGTGCCTCTCCGCAGGTGGACGTGAAGCGCGCCACGCCGAAGCCGGACGGGCCCGGCGGGCTGGGCGCGCGGGGCGCCAGGGGCGGGCGCGGCGCGCGCGGGGGCCGCGGCCGCGGCGGCTACGGCGGCCAGGGCGCCTGGGGCAACGGGGGCTACGGCGGGTACGGCTACGGGCAGGGCGGCTACGGCGGCGGGTACGATGGATACGGCTACGGCGGCTACGGATACGACGGATACGGGGGCTACGGCGGTTACGATTACTCCGGATACCCCAATTACGGTAAACGCGGCAAGCAGTACTAGTATAGTGGCTCGCCCCCGCTAGCCCGCTCACCGACACATTACCTCGACTGATGTTACCTGATACGATTTGAAGTAAGCGTAGTGAGGGAGGCGGGCGCCGGGTCGGCACGCGAGCGAGGCGCGACTCCGTCCTCGAGATATGCCTATTTACATTATAATGAACGTTTATTTTACGAGGAGATCGACATCACGCGAAGCTTAGGTATTTAATTTAGTGTGTAGGAAAATATTTATTTTTCTATATATTTAATGTTCTATCGAGATAATGTGTAGTGAATGTTGTCGAGGCGACAGTGTATAATCTGAATATAATCGCAGCTCTGTCTAAATTTTGAGAACCTAGGATTAATCATCTCATATAACTTTGCTAAATCATATTTAGTTGCATTATTTTGTTTATTTACGCGAGCCCCGCGCTCGCGCCTAGCTCGTAGTGCAGTTGCCCATTCGGCTATCGCTCTTTATCATTGTTTCAACGGGTATAACTATATTCTGTACATATGTATGTTACCTGCCTTATGTTTATAAGCGTTCGTTTGTAATACCACTTTTGACATATGTAGCCATGTTGCTCGAGTTTTTCTATTAATTCTGTTTAAGGTAATACTTTTACCTAACGACGCTCTCGCTACATGCTACATTTGGGAAATGGGGTAAATATGGAGAGACATTGTGAAAGTGATAAAGATATGATGAAGCTTTTGAATAAAGCACTGTTACAAAAATTCTCAATGTGTTTCCATATGCCACCCTAGTCCACTCCCTGCCCTTTCTGTCTCACCGATGCTTCATTACGTCATTAAATACCTACATCCTACTTACTAATTGCATGCAATACTTTTCCTTGAACAAAAATAGGTATATACATTCAGTATATTCAAATGATCACATTCTGAGAATTGACCTAACCAAGTCATGGTAGCAAGTTGGTAATTAATCAACTTACGAAATGAATATTTTTTAAACAAGAAAACCGACTTCAACAAACTTATAATACAAATACTGAATAATTCACCCAACATTTGGTGCAAGATAACTTTCCAAATTGTAGATTCATGATTTTATCATAGATTCGAGTGAGACCCTGACCAGAATTATTTGGGGGGGGGGGGATCCTTTGATGAGTTTAAATCTGACAATGTAGTGATTTTCCCTGATATATATATCTACCAATAATATTCTGAGGGCCTGAGACCTTTTTTGAAGTCGGTTGAAAAGTAGTAGTCCAGGACGGTTAGACAAAATCTGTTAAAATTATTGTATGAAAAACTATGTATACACTGGGAGTTTACGCAGATTAAAGTTCGTTGTATCATGGAAAGTCACGATCCGACGGAGGTCAATGACGCCGGGTCATAGACCCCGGGCGTTGACTTCCGAGAGGTGGTTTCAAGAACATGACGTTGTTTCGATGGTACCGCTTAGCTAGATCGCCGTTTCGACTCGTGTTTTACCGTGCAATGTCTAACATTCCTGGACTGACGGCGGTCGAGTCGCTAGTACATAATGTTTTGTTGTGGGCAGACTACGGCGGGTACGGAGGGTACGAGGGCGGGTACGGCGCGCGCGCGGCTCCGCGCGGCAAAGGTACTGCACCGCCTTGTCCTGTTGTACTGTTGTCCTTCTGTACTGTAGAGTAGGCCGCCACCGCGTGCTGGCGGGTCGCATGACACTCTCGCTTCGGAGCTGAGGATGAGCCTGTATTGACGGCCTGCATCATCATCACCGGACGATATTACCTCCCTGATTCGTTGTCAAAATTCTCAGCATTACATATTCGGTTCACTGTCTACCGGCTGTAATATGGTTCGATCTCTTATCTTATTTTATGTAACTCATACTAATGACATCCGTGTAGGTGCCGTGCGACCGAACCGCCTCACGAGTCGTGCAACGACGCGAGCTTTTGTGTGTATTGAGTACATTGATTTGCCTTATTTATTACTTACTAGTACGTATGGCGACCGATTCGACCAGCCGGCCGACGAGCGACGAGGTCGATCGTCGAGTCGGGCGCTATATTTAGAATAGAATTAGACGACTCACCCATATGTAACTTGTCACCTGATAATATAGCACTGTTGTGTCGGTGCATTCATTGCATGAATAAATCGTGATCGATGTTAATTGAGCACTACGGCTTACCATAAAAGTTCAGTCCGCGAGAGCGGCGCGTTACAAGTGCGTGACGTTACAGCCGGGTACCAGGGGGGCAAGCAGCGCGGAGGCGGCGGCGGCGGCCGCGCCAACCAGAGGCACCAGCCCTACTAACGCCAGTACCTGCCCGTAGTCATCTCAGTCCAATAGTGAGGTGAGCTGTCCACTTGTCTAACGCCACACCTGCCACACCCGCCCACACACCGCTCCTGTCCTGTCGACTACTTCATCTAACTCGCTACCTCCCACACACACCCTAATGCCCACGCCTCGGCGGTGTAAGAAGCGACTCAGCCGGTGTTTGTTGTCCGCAGGTTAAGTCACCGGTCATGAGTGTCCCCCGCGCCTCGCCTCGCCGCGCTGGGGGCGCGTCATTTCATTCCACATAATTAATTTAAGGAAGTAATTGATAACATTTTAAGAAGATTTTTTAAGGGTAAATACTGTCAGTTGCGATATGGCCGTCTTCGTTCGGCTCTAGCGTAAATTAAATATAATATAGTATGGATTATAGATTCACTGAGTATTATTGCAGATTGATTAGATAATGATTGACATTTATCTTGAAATTTACCTTACGTACTGAACTGTAGAACTAATAGTTAATTATAATACAGAGCTTATAAAAATTGTAACGATGTCCCTGTACGCCGGCGAGCCGTCTTGTGACGATTGTGTGTGTGCGTGCGTCTGTGTGTGTGAACGTTGTGAGTCGCCCCATCTGTGTCACTCTGTCAGTTGATCTGGATCTCATCGCTGATAATTGTAGTTTTGTACTTTAATTTGGTAAAAGATTGAGCAATCAGAATCATGTATTTTATACAAATTAGATGTTTCTTCCATTGATTAGGAATGAAATTAAATTTTTAGACTAAGTAATCGGTCATGAACAAACTGCGAGATATACAAATGTATGTCTAATAAAAAGAATGTGTAAATAAAATATTGACTTTTTGTCTGTGTTTATGTCATGAGCCGTTATCCACTGTGCTGTGCATGTACATAGGTAGGTACAATTATACACATCAGCTAGGAAATGAATCCTGTGATACCATACCTTTCCTTATATATCCAAAAAAATATATAGGTGCATACTTAATTACTAAAAATGATCGAACAAAATGTTGTAATGCATTATATTTAAAATATAATAATACAAAGATATCGATCAATTCAATAGGTACCAAAATAATGTAATACGTCTTGGGGATATCTATCAGGTAGGCAGGTAAATTAACCTAACATCTAAGTACCTATTATGATTGATATAGCCAGTGTTCCTTGTGCGCCATGCTCTCCGCCTTGTCGGGGGGCCTGAAACTACGCGAGAATACTTCTATGGGCGACGTCCATGCACACATGGACGTCGTCCCCTTCGCGGGTGACTAGACCAGCGGGTGAAGGGCTGTCCCTGTCCTTCACACCCGCAGCCACGCTTAGGGCGGCATGAGGCGCAAATACTCGCGCCTCCGCCGCCCGGCTCGCCGGCGGTGGTTTGGATCAGCAAGGGGATCTCCCTCCCTGATCCGCTCCGCTCCTTCCTTCCGCGAGATGACGTCCTCGCAGAAGGTTGCGACCGCGGTGAAATTCCTGTCGCTGGCGACCATAGATCGGATCGGATGATGCCGCCAGCAAGAGGTCACTCCCTATAACCGCAGTGAGGGCCCGGCGCTGCGATTCCCAGGCCGGGCCGACCGCAAGCGTGTGCTGCGCCGTGTCCTCACTACTGACGCAGTGGTGGCAGGCGGGACTCGATTCCCTCCTAGCGACCTTGAACAGGTACCTTCCGAAGCAGCCGTCCCCGGAAAGCACCTGCGTCAGTGGGAAGGAAAGGGTCCCGTTCTGCCGCACTGCCCACTCGATAATAACCGGCTGGAGCGCCTCCACAGCGGCAAAACCAGCACGTGGAGCCTCCAGCCGGGTCGACCACCTCAGCAAAATCTCCGAGCGGGCTTCAAACCACCCGCGAATCTCCTCGGGCGGAGGCAGACTGCCACCATCCGCCTGGTACGCTATCGTTCGTTGATACACTTCGGCGAGCACTTCCGCCTCCCCAAGTCCCACGGGGGTATTCCGGCCAACGCGCAGGCCACCTCCGTCAATACGGTACGTTAACCACGTATGACCTTGACCGCCATAACCCTCTAAGTGCGCCACAGGCGGGCCCTATTCTCGGCGGTCAAGACCGCCGCCCACACCGGCGCACCGTATAGCGCCATTGACCGGACAACCCCCGTGTACA
Source organism: Cybosia mesomella (assembly GCA_946251805.1). Taxonomy (NCBI): domain Eukaryota; kingdom Metazoa; phylum Arthropoda; class Insecta; order Lepidoptera; family Erebidae; genus Cybosia; species Cybosia mesomella. The sequence goes on from OX276400.1 coordinate 555,721, forward strand.
GCCGCCCGCAAGCGACGCTGGGTCCCACAGGTTGGGCAAGAGCCGACCAAGCGCAGACGCAACGCCGACAAGCTTCGGGGCAAGCTGCATGAAGTGCTCGTCGAAGCGCCACCTCCCATCCAGAATTAGGCCCAGATACCTCATCTGGCCCTTGAACGGTACGGGGACCGAGCGGACCTCGATCTAGGCGCCGCGGGGTAGACCGCGACGCGGCCCATGGAACAACAGGGCCTCCATCTTGTTCGGGGCCACCCGTAAACCGAACGCCTCGGTGCGCTCGACCACCTGGGCTACTCCCCTGGTTGCCAAGCGTGCTGCCTGTTGATACGATCCCCGGAGGCTGTGACTAGCGTATCGTCTGCATATAGCCATGGTCCTTATACAGCTGCGGTTGATGTGACCTGTGGGACTAATGGATACAAGTCTCCACTCATCCAGCCAGCAATATAGGAAGTGTATTTATCGATACATAGAGTTGCCTAAATATCGATACTTCCGCTATCGATAGGTGACCTCGAAGACTAGTAACAATATCGACAGTGCTATCGATAATATCGACATTATCGATACCATCGATAGTACAAAAAAATACTATTGATTGGAAGCAACAGTATCGATACAATTACACGACAATACTATCAATAGTATCGACACTATCAATTTTTTTTATGTAACACTATCGATGTTATCGATAGTATTACACAATCGATAGTTTAATAAACGTCGATACTATCGTTTTCCAATTATAGCGATTGTTGCCCAGGCCTGTGTTATTTTATGATTGTATTCGGATACTTCATAAGATATGTAATAATTCATTATTTTACTATACTTAGTATTTATGTGAGATATTTACTTGCTATGTCACGGATTGATTGGAACCAATACTATCGCAGTTTTTAAACTATCGATAGTGTAGGCTATCGATACTATTGATATTATCGATAGTATTACACCTAAATAATATACGTCTTCAATAGTACCGATACTATCAATAGTATTGATACTATTGGTGCTAATACTATCGATACTATTGTAAATAAATAGTATTGCCCTGACTCACCATCTCCGTCAGGAGTAGTAATGTTCTGTGCTCACCATCGATTGTGTCGATACTATCGATAGTATATCGATACTATTGAAATGACGTCATCTATCGATAGACTATCGATAGTTTAGCGATAGTCGACTATCGATTAGCAACATTAGATACAATAAGTTTGATAAATTATATTATTAAATCGATATCTACGGTGTAACGATACAAATAATATTAAATGCCTATCTCTAACTTGTAATATTCAAGTGAAAACTTTTGAAAGTGACGGCAGTGAGTAGGATACTTGATAATAGTTAAATTAATCTATTAATCGAATTTATTCTCTTTGAAGTCGAAATCGACATTTGTATGGTTATGCTGTATTGATAATAGGTAATACAAAACATGTTTTTTTTATCGAGTTGATGATTGAGGCGGCGAGCGCAAAAACGTGAGTCAGAAGGCGGATGTACAATAACGAATCCAATTATTGTAGGTAGGTATAACTTGAGACAAAAATCTTGAACAAACTTCAAAAGTTCGCGCATGTGCACACTAACCAACTAAAAATCAATATAAATGGATTGATCAACCAATGACTCGAGCTCTTTGAGCCCGTGGGTAGTGTTATACACCTACCTATGATTGGTTGATTGGTGCGCCTCCGTCGTGACGCCTCGCGCTTACCATCAAAGCGACCTTTTTTTTTTTTGTTTTTATCGTGCGGAAATCCCTTCGGATACCCCCCGCCGGCCAGCGGGGGCGGTTATGTCGGGCTTGCACCGACTAAAACCGCACGCCGTCTCGGGTCTTCAGACGCCGGGGTGTAAGGTTACCCATAGAGCATATCCCTCGCACCCCGGCTGACCCTGGGCCATCCCACCACCAACAGCATCGCTCATCCTGTCTCCTCTGAAAGCAGAGGAGTACGGAGAGCGATGTGTTCCCGCCACGTTGGGTATTGGCCGACGATCAATGCCAACCCTATGAAGGGGTGAAGGGGAAGCCATTGACCGCCGCCCAGGGTGTACCGGCCGCTCCGATTCCGTTCCCCCCGGACTGCAGCGGGATCGGAATCGGAGCGACACTCGAGGAGTTTACCCAACACACACCCCACCATCAAAGCGACCTAAAAATTCTTAACGCGCATCCAGATTAGGACACTCGAGATTTTTGCCATATAATAATCTATGTTTTTGCCCATAGTTCTATCTAGGTACTTATCCTAAATAAATTAAAACTGCAATTTGACAGCCGTAGTTTAGGGTTGGGTCTGGTCTAAAAATCGATAGTGAGAATAACCGATTCAGATGACAAAATTAATGATCAATCGCTTTATTGTCTTTGGTTTAGCAACTGTCTTGCTAAGTTTTACTATGGTTTTACTGGCCTAACCATAGATTTATAATAGAAGATGCGAAATAAGGTCACGTGACCTGAAGCCTAATGTTTCCCTAAAATGGCGTCGTCCCGCCTACTGCATATAGTGTTGTTACTGTATGGATGATGGTGCCCATATCGATAAAAAAGCTATACTGGCACATTTGTATATAAAGGTTATACATTTATTGTTTCTGTTATTAATGTTTTGTTTCAAACATAATTCGTATAACACATCTCCTTTTTATTTATCATTCATCTAACTACGACTAATATCGGACATAAGTACTCAAACAACACATTAATCCATCACACGCCGGTCAGTTTAGGGCACGCAGAGGTACAAACTACATTTCATCTCATTGCATTAGAGCCACGGAAGAAAGCTTTTATATAATTCATACGACATAGCCGACTTCAGGCACATCACTCACATCGAATTTATTATTTTGTGAAGATCTCTATAAAGACAATTGAGAATTTACTAGAATATTAGAAAACTTGAACAAAAATAAATGTGTGTCAAAGTCTAAGTCAAAGCTCACAATTTTCTGAACATCGTTTGTTATCCTACTAATATTACAAAGGTGAAAGTTTGTGAGTGTTTGTTACTGTTATTATGTTATTAATGTTTAACTAACAGTTGGCTGTATCCTGTGTTTCTACGTAATGTTGTCTTTTCTATTACTTAATAAAGTAATTATTAAAAAAACTTTAAAAAAACATCGGTTGTACCAAAACGAAAGTAATGATATAATGCTTGCAACCCTTGCTAACACTTAGCACAACCCAAGCCAAGCAAGGGTTGAAAGCATTTGTAAAAAGATATCCAGTTTTTTCTTGAATTGGTTAACAGTTTGAGCCGATATGATGTCATCTGGAAGCTTTTTCCACTCTCTAACCAAAATGCTTCTTCAAGATAAAAGTACTGAACAGATTTTGATTGCTGTATATGGTACTTTTTGCAGCGATAACGGACATTTTAATCACTAGTCATGAATGGGTCTGGGTTTCAAGATAAGAAATAAACAATAGCAGTATAAAACAATGATTACTCATTAGGAATTAATAATTTATTCATTAAGGAATAATATCAATTTGGTTAACAAATGTGTTGGACACATGTTTCGAATGTTTTTTTTTCGTAGACCTTATATCTTGAATCCAAATAACTTAAAATCACAGCTTTTATTAATAATTATTAATTTATCGTGATTTTCAAAGATTTTTCTCCATTAAAAATTTGAATATATAAATATAATCATTCTCGGGCTTAACTTTATGGATTAAATTTTGTTGATTTTTTGCTGTATTCCTGATAATTTTAATTAAAGCTGAGCACGGCGATTTAAATTAAGCCACCTGTTTTTATTTCAATTATACTGATTGGGTATTGCTGCCTTGAACCATGTAAAAGTCCATTACACTCATCACATTTTAAAGACCTTGTCAGTTTCGTGGCTAGGAAGCCTGCTATATGCAGACAGTTTCACCCCTATGCTTCAAAACTTGCCAAGAATTCTGGAAACCCAGCACATTCTCCAATAAAATAGCACCTTCATTAGCAACTAAATTGTTTCTTCAAATCTTCAATTATATTTTGGAATGTAAGAACTTTCTGCTTTAACCTGCGGCTTTGATTGAGGACCTTTATTTTTATTTGCTGTATCTTCACTTGCCTCGATACCTACCGCATTTTTTCTTTTGTTTTAGCAGCCAACACCTGAAAATAATATAACATATTTATAAGTATATTATGACGAATGAAAACTAATATTATATATAACTTTTATAATTTTTTAAATTGGCGATTGCTTTGAAAATTTGCATTAATTTATCTTAAGGTATAAAAAATTATGTGTTAATTTTATTTACATTTTTATCTACCCGGGTGAAGAGATATAATATGCATGTCTCTAAATGCAATAAAAGCACAAATAAAGAGAACTATTAACAAATATATTAGTGATGATACTAATATATTTGTTAATAGTTCTGCAAACTCAAACTAATTTAATAATTCCAGCAATACACAACTAACGGCCTAATGTTCAAACGATACTGAACTTTGAGAGGTGCTCAAATATATTTCTGTCGCAACTATTCGCCTTACAGGAACGGTAACAGAATGAGAGTTGAGGGCAACCTAAAATCGAGTGGTGTTTGAGCATTTGCCCGTAAGAAAGATGAAAGAAGCAAGACTTACATTACAAGGTGGTAAAATATCAGTTGCACATTGTTCTTCGGCTGGAAGATAACTTGAAGTGCTATAACAAAAACAAACCATTAATTTGGATGGATTTGGATTTGTCATTCCTAAAAAAAATGCAAAAATGAAAATTGGGTTTCCTCCAATGTCTTCAAGAAAAACGGCAATTTCATATGTAACGACCTAGGTAATATATATATTTTTATAATTTCATGCAATAATTTGTAATGTATCACCCGCGTTTATCTATGATGAGGTTGTACATATTACGGAAATGCTGTGGTCGTGGTTTTTAAAACCCAAAACTCTCCACAACCGTGCGGTGTTCAACCTCAGATCAACCCTTCGGTCGGGCTAAAGAGGACTGGCACGAATCAGTGGTATTAAGCTTACTAGCTTTTATTTGGTTATTATGAGAATCAACGGATATTCTTTGGAGATTTTTGATAACCGGTGAAAAATTTTCGGAGACTAAAATCGTTTCCGGAGCAAAGCCATAATGCACACAGTCCTTCATTGATTTGAAAGCGATGGACGTGATGGTCTTGCTATAATATACCGGTATTATCGCTGTCAGCGTCGTGGAAAAAGATTGTGGTTAAACCCAATAGTGCAAAGACGATCAAAAGTTGGTGACTTTACAAGTCTAATGTGGCAGTAGAAAAATAATTCAGTATTTTTTTAACTACTTTAGAATGCCTATACGTATATTTGATAATCTTTGACTAAATTAGGAAAAAGATTTGTAAAAAGCAAGATACAAGAGAAATTAAAAGTTCAACGTCTATATTTTTCGTCGTCATAGCGAGAGAATAACAAGTGGTCAGTCGAAGACTTCAAGATATTAATAGAAAGCGTATTTTCTGTTCATGACAAATTTATTAAAGTCAAGTAAATATCAGTTGCTATGTAACATTATATAAAATATAGACAACTGTTCACTATGCTCCATTTAATATAGCTTGATCTCTGTGACAGTTATGACTAGTGCTGTGACGCTTACGACGTAGTTCGTATTTGTTGTCGATAAAAGTTTTTATTTTTAAAATAGTGAAACCCACCGCTTCTCAGCTTTGAGTATTGAGTATTCAAAGCTTCTCAGGTATAAATCGATTTCAAACAACTTTGTTTCAAACAGTTTTGCAAGTAAAATGGAATATAAATAAGTTGTTAATCATCAAACAAAAATCACCCGCTCTTTTGGGGTATAAATAGGAGAATATGGATCCTAAGCAAAATTTTCTAAGAACTAAATTATAGTAAAAATGTAAATCTAAATACATTTTGCATGCCTTTTTCATGTGAATTTAAAATAAAGTTATTCAATAAACAAAAATTGACCCTTAAAATCAAGATGGCGGAAAATGCAATGGAACACGCTCCTTCCAAAATATTCCAGTTAAAGTTAAGTTTCCAAAAAAGTCCTAATTCGACTGGGCTAGATGTGTAAGGCAAGGTGCCGGAATCTAAGAATATGCAATTCTGGTGCTGAATTCAGAGATCCATTTCGGGTGTGTGTCCAGCCTCAGAGGGAGGTACTTATGGTATGTATCTGTACGACACTATCTGTAGTCTGGTAAATATTTCAGGTCGTAGTATACGACCAGTGATAAATAAAATAAAAAAATAAATAAAAGTTTATTGCAAAGCTTCGGAACAGTATTTTACATTGCACCCACAAAATATTTATACTAATGGGGATGCCGAAGCAAAACTAATTGTAGATGGCAGCAGCAAATGATCAAACAAAATAACAAATAATAAGGAGGCCATAAATAATAACAAAAATGCGCCCTCTGTAGGGATAAAAGCGCAGTCGGCATCGCCATTGCACGTCCATGAAGGTCAAAGGATATTACTTTTTTTTTTGTTTTTGTTCTCCGGACACGGTCCATAATATTGAGTCAAACCTGTTAAAAATATCTTATGACGTCAAGTAATTGATGGTTATTTGACCGTGTCTGGAGCCCACACAATTTATTATCTGTGTCTCAATACGCATTATTTTATTTTACTCTATGACCAATATACTCTGTGTCTATGACTGACCTCTTGACGTGGCGCCATTTGCTGTCAAAAGTAGGTAGGTACATACTAGGGGTGTGTGTTGGGTAACCTCGAGTGTCGCTCCGATTCCGATCCCGCTGCAGTCCGGGGGGAACGGAATCAGAGCGGCCGGTACACCCTGGGCGGCGGTCAATGGCTTCCCCTTCACCCCTTCATAGGGTTGGCATTGATCGTCGGCCAATACCCAACGTGGCGGGAACACATCGCTCTCCGTACTCCTCTGCTTTCAGAGGAGACAGGATGAGCGATGCTGTTAGTGGTGAGATGGCCCAGGGGCAGCCGGGGTGCGAGGGATATGCTCTATGGGTAACCTTACACCCCGGCGTCTGAAGACCCGAGATGGCGTGCGGTTTTAGTCGGTGCAAGCCCGACATAACCGCCCCCGCTGGCCGGCGGGGGGGTATCCGAAGGGATTTCCGCACGATAAAAAAATAAAAAATAAAAAAGGTAGGTACATACTATGTATCACTGGTCTATTTTTTTTTTTTTTTTTTTTTATCGTGCGGAAATCCCTTCGGATACCCCCCCGCCGGCCAGCGGGGGCGGTTATGTCGGGCTTGCACCGACTAAAACCGCACGCCGTCTCGGGTCTTCAGACGCCGGGGTGTAAGGTTACCCATAGAGCATATCCCTCGCACCCCGGCTGACCCTGGGCCATCTCACCACTAACAGCATCGCTCATCCTGTCTCCTCAAAGCAGAGGAGTACGGAGAGCGATGTGTTCCCGCTACGTTGGGTATTGGCCGACGATCAATGCCAACCCTATGAAGGGGTGAAGGGGAAGCCATTGACCGCCGCCCAGGGTGTACCGGCAGCTCCGATTCCGTTCCCCCCGGACTGCAGCGGGATCGGAATCGGAGCGACACTCGAGGAGGTTACCCAACACACACCCCACTGGTCTACTACCTATACTATCACTAATACTATTACTACCTATTAAAAAAATACGTTTTGATTTCTTTGCGTTCGTTTAATTAGACAAAAATCATGAGTAATAAACAGCGGTATACAGCTCTTCGACGGCAGCGCCTCTCAGCAGGGCTGCGCGCTGGCCGTGGCGTGCAGTACGTCCAGTGCCTTGCTGAACGCGCGGTAGTTCACCTGGAGTATCACAATTATAATGTCCTCATGTATCTAAGCTCCCCATTTGGCTATCTTCCTAATAAAAACGAGTACCCCAAGCTAAGAATAGCTTGTAATATGGGTTAATTCTCTCTCTCGGGTGGACAGGAGTGGACTGTCTAGTCTAGTCTTGACTTGATTTGTTCTTGGAGTTTCTATGTTAAATAATTACGAAATTTTATCTGAATTCTAGAACCCATCATAAGATATGCTTAGTTTGAGTCTATATTCCTATCTATTTATTAAGTTTAGGATTGTGTAGGATTTTATTATTACGTATTCTTTCGTAATCATCAGGTGCACTTCGCTTTTTGGTGTGTGGTGACCAACCAAGATTTTCGGAGCCCAAACTGATCTCACCTGCAAGTCGGTACCTGCTGATGGACTGCCGAGGCTCTGGCGCAGGCTTCCTCTCGGGGTTGGGGGGAAATACGGCAAATAATTAATTAACTCATGGAAAGAAGTAGGAGAGTCGACCCCGGGCTCCAAAGTGCAAGCTTTAGATACAACTGGGATTAGCGCTCGGATGTGTCTGGTATGTGTCAGGAGGTATGTTTCAGAGGTATGTGTCAGGAGTTATGTGTCAGGCACGAGGCGGTACCTCGAGGCCGCAGCCGCGGCTGTAGCCGAAGCACTTGTAGAGCAGCGCGCGCTCGCGCGACGACACCAGCGCCAGCAGCCCACGCATGCACAGCGCGCGCTCCACGCACACCACGGGCACCGTGCCGCACTTCTCGCGGTCCATGTCCTGCGCACACCACGCACGCGTACTCGCACATCACCACGGAATATACCTACTGATACTGTATTTCCTCTTTGCTCAAAGGAAGTACCATCTGTAGGTACTTCCGGGATTTCACATAGATTCCATCACCGAACTGAATTTTGATACAGTAGGGACGAATCGAGCAGCTATTTCTTTTATATTTGAAAGGGTATTCAAATAACAAAAAAAAACAAATCGGTTCTTAAATGATGGAGCTCTGCGGTAAGAAACATTTAAAAAATACAGCTGCATTAAAAATCTCTTCCTTTTTTGAAGTCTGTTAATAAATGGCTATTGGTAGACTACAAAACATTTTGTTGTTCTGATCTGTACAGAAGGCCTGTGGAGGAATGAGGTATCAATTTTCTTACTAAAAAAAAGTACCACACGACGGCGACGGACGGGAGAATTCTGCGGCAGAATTCAAATTTTATTTTGCCTTTATATTGGGACGTTGTGTTATGTTGTTTAGCGCGATAACATTCATTGTGCGATACAATACAATGCAGGATTAAAAGTTTGAAAGTAGTTCTTCTTTAGAGGTCGTTGAATATTATGTGCTGGTGCTAGAAGTTTCATTACATCTACTGAGAATATTGCAAATTCTTAAAATTTTAATAAAATTATTAATTCAAATATAATAGAGAGTTGATGCCTTTATGGACAATTTGCGCAATAGTACAGCGACTCACCTGGAACACCTCAAGAATGTTGGACAGTTGGTCAGGATACTTGGAGAGCTTCTTAAGCGCCATGGACACGATATGCCTCTCTTCGAAATTGAGGAAGTTGAGGGGCGTGTCGATGGTGGGCACGTGCGGGATGGGCTCCAGCAGCGGCGCGCGCTCCAGGCCGCTCTGCGTCAGCGCCTCGCCCACCACCGAGCAGAACCGCTCGTACTCGATGTACCGACGACGGTTCGGCGCGCAGAAACTGTCATGACAAGTTTTTTTTTATTGATAATCCCCACTATTTCCAACCATCCGAAATATTCTAAATGCGGAAGTGAGTTTGTTTTCTTGTTAGTAGCTCAATCACGCAAAACGGCTGTGTGGACTTTGAAGAAATTATGCACCAGGAGTAGAACATAGTTTTTATAAAAATATTATACCGGTAACAGGTTGCTGTGGATCCTCTATCAACTTTTGTGTTTTAATGTTTCGACATCTAAGAAGTAAATCTTTGCACTTGCTCCGACGATACTGGCAGAATTTGTTTCCTATTTTCTACTTCCATTTGTTTTTTAGAGTTAAACGGGTAAAACGGGACCCTAATACTAAGACTGCGCTGTCCGTAACAGACGTCTGTCTGTCTGTTCGTCTGACAACCGTGATACCCAGACTATTGAAATTTTCACAGATGATGTATTTCTATTGCCACTATAACAATTACCAAAACATGGGGGCTATCATACAACAAATGTGATTTTTTTAATGTAAACAATAAAATGACATCAAATAAATCTCGATAGAATCTGTTTTGTAGTTTTATTTCAAAATAAGTATTTCAATTGTAGAATACCTGGGGGGTCGTAGCTAGCATCCAGGTCTGTGGTGAAATGTTCTGTTCAGGTATGTATAGAGGGAGTTTGAACGGTACTAACACTTCCATGAGAGTGTCCATCTCGAGGGGCGAAAGGGGCAGGCCGGCCGAGGCGAGCCCGCGGTAGAAGTCCGCGCGGGGGATGATCAGCTCGTTGTTGTTGTCGAACTGGCGCAGGAACTCGCGCGGGCGGACCCCTTCGCGTACCATCTGAGTACAACACGGAGTATAACATCAACTGAAACCCTGTTAACATGGAAACTAGTGACACCAAACTCACATCATATGCAACTTCGCGCCGTGGACTTAGACTTGGGTTTTTTTTGCGCGGAACCCTATATATTTTTTGAAAAAATGTTATTTTAACGTAAGAACGGACACTTCAATTTTATTTACTTGTATAAATTATAAATCAATGTGAAGTGATTCCACAACATGAAGGCGAATCTATGCCATCTGTCGGGCACGTTCTTAGTTTCCACGCTGTTGTTCCCTAAACGAGTTCCGAAGATGATGGACTAGATGGCGCTAAATATATGGCTAACTCCTTTGAGTATTGAGACTCAAAGGCTAACTCAGGAAATACATCTACACAAATAAATACAATTGAAGTGTCTGTTTGTAATATAATAGATTGCATAATATTATTCTAATAATAATATTAAAATAACAGATTTTTAATGCTTGCACATGAAAAACACAATTTTAAAATATTTTGTCTGTTCGTAAGAAGTAATCTCTGGAACTGCTGGGCTGATTTTGACGGGAATTTCACTGGTAGATAGGTAGGGGAAAGGCTGCCAAGACGATCCTGTGAGGTAAGATGATTCCCTCATATATTTTTGAAACTACTAGTGCCATCTATTGAATTTTTGCAACAAATCATGCCAGTAGGTCACGCGAAGCGACAGTCAAACCGTCATGGCGGATTACGAAACAGGTGAAATTTTAGTGAAAAAAAATTAAATTGTGATTGCTGGATCTAAGGTAAGCTTGTTTCTCTGTTCATGTTTCTTTTGTTTTATTAACGGTAATGAGTTGTTATCGATATTGGCAGTGCTATAGATTGTTTAATTATTAATTTTTACCGGAATTTCTACCGAACAAAATTCATAGGTTATGCCACAGATCAAAATATAAAAAAGTGGTGGGTGGGGCAAGACGATTACCTTCTAGGTGTTTAAGATGATCCCCAGGGATCATCTTGTACACCATAATTTAAACATTGACAGTATGTTCTTTGTGTTATTATTTTATTTATCGATTTCTTTGTTTTTACAGACAAAATGGTTCGTAACTATATAAGAAAAACTACGCGAGGTGCATGGACAGAAGAAAACATGAATAGAGCAATTGATGCAGTAAGAAATGATAAAATTCCATTTAAAACTGCAAGCAAACAGTTCTCAGTTCCCGTCATGGCGCTAAAAAGAAGAGTTAAAGGCAAGAATAAAGTGGCTCTGGGTACTAAAAAGTATCTTGGGGGAAAACAGCCTGTCTTTACAGCTGAGCAAGAAGTAGAACTTGTTCGTCATATCAAGGAAATGGAAGTAAGGATGTATGGGTTAACAAGACAGGATGTTTTGAAACTGGCGTTTGACTTAGCTGAAAGAAACAACATAGCACATCCATTTAAGAATGAAAAAGCTGGCAAGGAATGGCTGAGAGGACTCCGCAAGAGACACCCAGACATTGCTCTTCGATCTCCAGAATCTACGTCAACTGCACGGGCACGTGCTTTCAACAAACCAGTTGTGGATCGGTTTTATTCGGTTTGGAAAGGCATTCAAGAAGAGAAATGTTTTCCTCCCCATCGAATTTTCAATGTTGATGAGACGAGCATTTCTACGGTTCCTACAAAAAATATGAGGGTCTTTGCAGAAACTGGGAGAAAGCAAGTAGCCCGAGTCACATCTGCTGAACGTGGGGAAACAACAACAGCTGTAGTATGCATCGCTGCCTCCGGAATTTTTGTGCCACCCATGTTCATATTTCGCAGGATTCGCATGAAAATGGAGTTAATGGATGGCACTCCGCCTGGTTCTGAGTGGGCCTGTAATGCATCAGGATGGATGAACATTGAAGTTTTCACAAAATGGTTTGATCACTTTTTATACCACGTAAAACCATCTATTGATGATCCAGCGGTGCTAATTTTAGACGGTCACTTATCCCACACAAAAAACTTGAATGTCGTAATGAAAGCACGAGAAAACCATGTAACCATTCTCTGCTTGCCTCCGCATTGCACTCATAAGCTTCAACCATTAGATGTGAGTGTGATGTACCCATTAAGTGCGTATCTTAATCAATCGCTCGAAAAATGGATGAATAATAACCCGGGCAGAGCAGTCACTTCTTTTCAGATTGGAAAAATCTTCGGTGAGGCTTATTTAAAAGCCGCGGTACCAATCAACGCTATAAATGGATTTGCTAAGACTGGAATATATCCATTTAATCCCGACGTATTCAGTGATGCAGATTTTATTGCTGCTTCTACAACTGAAATGTGTGTGGAAGAAGAACCAGAAATATCTCCAAATAATGATTCCCATGAACCAGCAGCTCTGGATATCTCACCACTGTTGCCTGCATCTACACAGCAAATATCCATCAGACCAAACTCTGCCACACCATCACCTACACCCGTGCTCCGCTGCCCCTTGTCACCATTGCCATCCACAAGTTCTGCAAGCAACATATGCAAGTCTCCATCATTTTCACAACAGATAGTCAGCCAGACAGAAAACTTTGGTATCTCACCGGCCCAGATCTGCCCATTTCCTAAGATTTCAGGTCCAAGAAGAAGCAATATAAAAAGAAGACAAGCACCGTCATCTATTCTCACAAGTACACCGTATAAAGATTATTTGGAGGAAGAAGAAGCCAAAAAAACACAAAAAGAAAACAAGCGTTCAAAGAAACAAAATACAAAAAAATATTATTCTAAAAAGATGAAAGGTGTCGGCAAGGGCTTGTCAAATAAAAGAAAGAAAACAGCCCTTGTAACAGACTCCGAAGAGTCATCTGAAGAAGAAGATGTGGAATGTCTGTTTTGTACAGAAGCTTTTTCGAAAGACGTTACAGGCGAAGGATGGATACAATGTTCCAAATGTAGGAAATGGGGCCATGAGTCTTGTGCAGGGATAGATAGCGATGATGATGCTGATTACTTCCAGTGTGATATCTGCGTCAATGCTCCGGGAAAGAAAAGATTGTCATTTTAGATTTCATTATTTTGTTTTTTTTAGATGTTTTTGAAGAAAAGTTTTCTTTTATACCTACTTAAATTTATTTCACTTGAAAAGTTTTTAGAATGTTTATTATTTAATTTAATTGTTGTCTCTTAAGAATTTATAAGTTACTTAATTGTGATCCAAAGACTGATTAAAATCACAATAACTTGATCTCGTTATTACCAAATAATACTTAAAATGTAAGAAATAAAAGAAGCAGTGTTCATTTTTTGAAGTTGTTTCTATTTGAGTTTCTCCTGAATAAATTCCCTTTAGTTCTTCTAGGTTGTAGGTTAGATGATCCCCGGGATCATCTTGCCCATATACCAGGGACCATCTTACCTACCCCGGTGTTCAAGATGATCCTTTTCGAAGGTTTTAAAAAAACGAAAATATTTCCTATAGATAATACTGAAGTAAATTTTTTGAGTATGAGGATACTCAGACAAATAAATTTCCTAGCAGCTGGCACTAAAATAGTTCTGATTGATCTAGTATTTGACAAATCACAGCTATTTTCCCTTAAGGGGATCGTCTCGTCCACCTTTCCCCTAATGTGACAAGGCGTGACATAGGCTACTTTTATTTTAGAAAAGAATAGGGTACCGCGCAACAGAACTGAATCCCAAATAATCGAAATCCACACGGACGAAGTCGCGGGCACAGCTAGTAGAAAATAAAATCAAGAAGAAGTTTCCCAAAACATGTTCACACACACATCACAGAAGAATGGACGCGATTGGTTCCTTATAATGTTGAACAGAAAACAAGCCTAAAAGTGAATGGCAGTTAGCAGCCAATCGCATTGCGAGCTGTATTCACAGCATTGTGGCACTCCAGCGATAGCTCCTAACTCCTATTGATTGAAGACACAGTACTCGGCGTTTAGTCACGGCAATACGACTTCACGTCGCCTGACCGTAAGCTAAAGGTAAATTAAAAAAAATCAGGAATGAGAATGACCATTACAGACACTGATAATGTTACAATGGTGGCTCTCAGCCTGACGGCCTCATCAAATGCTTTTTTACGCCCCGCTTAAAGGACCCGGGACTGTAGGAACAAGGGTACACGTGTGCTGGTGAAGAATTTCAAGTCTTGATGTTGGTTGTCGGTTTTGTAAAGCGTCTCTCTATCGCACATAATTACGAAGGAATCAAACTGTCAGTGCGATGCACGACAGAGACAATGCTCTACAAAACCGAAGTAAGTCGTTCTTAGTCGGACTCTCTCTCTTCTTCCCGACGTGCCAACTTAAACTCCGAGTATTGTACCTAATTCATATAGGTTTTGATTTTCAAAAACCTGGCCATTACACTACCATCGTGAACCCACTCCTAAGCAATTTAGTTTAGTTGTACTATTATTTATTCTGTGGTTTAGCTGGAGGGGTTGGGGAAATACTATCAATTTCGGTTAGCAGTGTAGTGCATGTGTGTATGGCTTGGCAAATTCCTGCGTCACACTCTCATGGTTCTCGTGGGATGAGGGGCGTAAGGCAGGGGGGAGGGGGCGGTGAAACGTGTGCGCGGGACGGCCGTCACGTTACCACGTTCCACATGACCGTTTGACCACCCTCACGCAGCTCATCCCGCGCAACCCATGGGTAGCACGAACGAGCCCGGCTACAGCAGGCGCACCTTGCCCTTGATCTTGGCGAGGATCTGCACGATGTCGGTCTGCAGCGGGTCGGCGGGCGAGGCGCGCGCTGCGCGGCCGCCCGCCGCCGACGGGCCCGCCACCGTCGCGCTCTCGTACGGCCGCTCCTCCATCTGCACACATCACACGCTTCAGTACATTCTGAATACTTAAACTGACCTAAGCTGGATTTTACCAGGTTAAATCCATTCAAATAAACTACGTTCTCATGGTTCACACAAAGAGAGCAAAACGTGATAGTGATAACGCACTCGTACGGTCTTGCGCTTCTCTGGCAATGAGGCCACATAATTAATGATAATGATAATAAATTATAAGAAATATACCTATGGAATGACATAATACATGTCAGGTTCCAGATTACATCTATTCCGAACTTAACGACGACGAAGTTAGTAGGGCAGCAGTTAGTTTTCGTAATATTAATCTCTAACCATTTTATTCGCGACTATACAAATCGCTAAATTCGCCAAGACCTATTCAAAGTTGTATTAAGTCGACTAGGTCCACGAACCCAGTTGGTGTAGACCCAGTAAAGACCCTTAGTTTTAATCGATCTCGGTCCCTATCATTATCAGAGTCGCTGGTTTGTGTACCTACATGCTGCGCAATTATTTTTTTTGGCAAAACATACATTTGTTTAAGTAAGCAGGTCGGTATGTGCAGAATAGAAATGCTGAGCTGTTGGGTACGTTGCATCAGACAGGATATACAACACCCATATCAGAGCAGCTATAGCTAAGAATACTTAAGCAACAATGCAAATAGGTAATTCAAATAAACGTGAGGCATTGCATGACCTAATTATAAATCATCTCGTAATATATCTTGAAAATTTGATTCCAAAAATGTCAACATTCTGGGTGAGCCTCGGAATTGCGATATTCTTAGATCAGGAGATGCAACACCGACCACCTATTAGTATTATCGTCATCCTAGCAGTGGCGCCCGTTGCATCCCACGCTGGCGCCCTGGAACCTGGGGTTCACTCTCCTACACCTCCGGGTCTAATTTTCGCTCTCGCGGGAACGACTGACGTCTGACCTCCAAACCCTACCCCAAAACGAAAGTAGGCGAGATTGGCTCGGGCCCCCAAGGTGTCGGTGGAGCCCAACATTCAGTGTACGATACGTAGTCGGCTGTGGAGGGGCGGCGGTACCTCGTCCAGCAGGCGGAAGTAGCTGAAGCCCGCGTCGTCGAGGTAGCGCGCCTCCAGCGCGCGCACCTGCGCGGCGGCCGGCAGCACGCCCAGGCGCGCCAGCACGCGCCGCACCTGCGCGCGCGACACGTGCCCGTTGTTGTGCCTGCGCGGGAGCGAGGCTAGAGCTGCGCCGGGTACCGTATCACCGGACGTCCGAGGGAGAACACACATGCGTATCCGTTTCTTTTTTGACGGATCTTTTACCTTATTCATATTCAAAAAATAGATGGATTTGTGTATATACGTGATATAGTAGCAATGAATATAATGGTGAATGCGCATACTGCTGTCTTAGTGGGGTTGAATTGGACCATGTTTAGACTACCCCAATCGGACACTCTTGTGAGAGTAGTCTCGATTTCAGACACAAGTTGTTCGCGACTTTCTTCCACTCCGGACCGAGGGATGTTAGCCCGGCTCGTGTAAAATGCGTCCCCGGTAGTTTTGTCAGCAGAGCAGTGAATGGAGTCATCAGACAGCATGTCATTGATATGCAGCAGGAACAGAGTCGCTCAAATACTTGTAAAAAGATCAATAAAATCTAAAAAGCCAATCAAGTTAACCGCTGTTTTTTGACCGAGCGCCGGCGGTCTCGGAGGGGTGCCTAGCCAGAACACAGCTGGGGGAGGGGGACTAACTCGTCGTGCTCCGAGAAGGCGGGGCGCAGGTCGATGGCGCGCTCCTGGCAGGCGGCGCGCACGCGCAGCAGCGCCGCCTGCGCCGCGTCCAGGTCGGCGCAGGACTCGCCCTCGCCGCGGTCGGCCGCCGAGCCGCGCGGCGGCAGCTCCGCCACTAAGTTGGCCGCCGCGCCCGCCAGCGCGTCCGGGTACTTCTCCAGCTCTTTGATTGTGAACACTGCACAGAACGTTATATACTGGGTAACCTATCATATTTTGTGCTTCTCGTAACTAAACACCTTCTGTCAAGAAAGTACAAAAACAACTTTTAGACGGTCGCGGTCGTCCGAAATAAGAACTTGGTCAACGGACAAGTGATGTGTGGGGTTAGTTAACCACAGAAAAAGGACATGTTGTGTCCCGGGAAAAAGGTAATATCCCGAAGAACATTGATGAATAAAATCTGAATTAAAACGAGCGAAGCCGCAAGAAAAATAAATAAATAAATATCCTAGGACACACGCCATCTAGACCCAAACTAAGCAGAGCTTGTCATATGAGTTCTAGAATGCAGATAATCATACTTAGATACTTCTTTTTTGTAAATAAATACATATTCTACATAGAAACAATCGGACCAATGCAAATATACATATTTGCAATGAGCGGGAATCGAACCCGCAACCTCTGACTTAGCAGTCGAAAGCTCTACCGCTACGCCACAGAGGTCGTAAGTACTATACAAAAATAAAATGTTTCTTTGTTTGTCCCCTACGCATTCCTAGCACATTATCTCCTGGCACGTTACACTTGTAGCAACGCATGCCGGGAATGCCAGCTGGTATCTGATGTAAATACTACCTACATAGTTCGTTTGTTGGTTACATTTCTTTCATACCCTGGTCGCAGTCATCCTCGAAGGTCCTCCAGCACACCCTCTGCGGGTCGTTGGGGTCGACGTAGTGCCTCATGATGCAGATCGTCTCCTCCGGGGACAAGATGGTCGACAGGCCGATGGTGTCCATCGCGCGGCGAAATTGCTGCGGCGCAATGCGACCGCAGTTCAAGGGGTCGTAATCCTGAGCATAGTAAATGCTCATGAGAATGTAATCTATACGCCTGTTTGGAGCTCCAAAATATTGGTATTTTAAAATTAAAAACCAGCTAAGTAGTGTTCGCCCATTGCTCAAAATTCGACAATAATCATTACAAATTTAAGGGTTTCTTTCAAGAACCATCCAGCCATAATATTGTTACGTGCGCGGGGTACAAATTAAATGCCGTTTACACAACAAAGAGGTTTCGCTCACCACAAACTAGACAACTAAATAACTAGCACACACAGTACTCTTCAACAGTTCCAGTCGCTCAGCAGTTCACAGTAGTCCACAGTAGTTCCTTAAGTCGCAGGTATAACTCTCTTGATTCACTTCGGTAAGATGTGTTCGCTTTCACTTTCGAAAATTAACTGACTCGTGTCGATAGCCGGGCGTCCTTTTATAGCGGGGTAGAATATTCGGGAATCATCTAGAGCGTTCGAGAACAGTAGGTATTTACTGGGGCGTTCGAGAAAGCAAGTACCTACACAGTCGTGCCGACGATAGAGGTGAATGCCCTTGTTATCGCTATTTGTAGGTAAAGTAGGTATAGGCATTAAAAAGGGCGTGTGATTTTGTATTGACTTTTCTGGATTTTTCTAAACGGATCGATAGAGTACTTCGACATTAACAATGCGTTTTAATTTCTAGAAGATTCGATCAGTAGTTTCCGAGATATCGACGATCGTTGTAACAATATGAAGATTAGGCACACAGGATAAATAAATTAAGTATTTTTCAAAGCGTGCTTTCGTCTGTGAAATTATCATTAAAAATTGTTAATAGAATTTAAATTTTTGAAATAGTAAAATAGTATCCAATTAATAAATCCTACTGTGAGGTGTCGCAACTTTAACCTTTTTTAATTTAAATTATTTACATTGATTGATAAAATTATTGAATATTATAAAAATACTTGAATAACTTGATAATTTACTTCTATATTCTATTTCACAAATTATACTACCTACCTAGTAGGTAATTCGTTAAATACAATCATGATTTTAATCATTGTGTAGCATAACAGCTAAATTTTTATAACAAGTCTGATGAGAAAGGTATTGTAGCAGATGATGAAAGATTTTTACCCTGAAAAACTCGGAGACCCTGATACTCCGCTGCTTCACGTATTCCTGAACCCTCAGCATAAGGTCGACGAGCTGCCTGCTGGGGGGCCGCGAAGCTAGCGCGGGGTGGAACACTTCCGTGGCACCCAGCGGCGCAGTCGACAGGCCAGCTTCGATCTCCGGACGCACCATCTTTGGTAGAGACGTGTCGATCACAGCGCTCGGGTGTTGATATTCCTACACGGTAGAATTTACTGATATTAACAATCTATCTTGAAAATTGTAGTAATATTAATGAATTAAAACAGTTATTAAGCACTAAAGTGGCAAAGGAGCATACAGCTCTCCTGATGGCCAACTATATCAGATCTAGGTTGACTTCCAGTGCATCACCCAACGGTGTGTGGGTACAAAAATCTTATAAACTGTCGAACAACTTATCACGGGCATTAGGGGTTAGTTAATAGGACCATGGCCTAACATGAAGCGCCCTGCGTATCGGCAGACTACGAAAACCCTCAAGAACCATAATATGAACTACTCTCAGGAATACAGCTTTCCTCGTGGTATTTTCCTTTACTATTGACAACTCGACAAAGCAGTGGTAATATTGTGTTTACTCCCTGGTATAGTCTGTCACGCATCAACATCTGTAACTTCGGCCAATTTCTCACAGGTTCCTCTAAATGGTCCTGGTGAAATAAGCAAGCCAAAACGTACCTCCAGTTTTATTGTATCCATGTCAACCATGATATCTTACCGGCCCCAAGCCTCGTATGCCTTCCTTCTTCACTGCTTCTACGGCTTTGAGAAACTCTACATAGTCCAGCGTGTAGGAGTCCTTGATGAACTTGCGAACGAGCAAGTTGAAGTCCTCCGGAGACACGATCACTCCGATGTAGGTGAGGATGCGCGCGAAGTGCGCGAACGTGATGCGACCATCGTTCTTCGCCACCTTTGAATAAATGGACAGTTATGGTTTACTGCTAAGTTGCGGTAAGGTAAAGAGTGTATGTGAGAGGAATTTAGATTTCCAAGAGGTCTTGATTTATAAGGGTCTATGAAGGGTTTAATAATGCTGCTGTCTCTACCTACCGCAGAATGAGAAGGGCGTGAGTAGGTAAGTACTTATACATATATATATACAGTAAACGGTGCTTTGGTTGGCACGTTGGGAAGCAGAGAGAGTGTGGGTTTAAAATCGGCGTGCTTCGAAAAAAAATATTCTCATCAATCATAGAGCTAGATTTCCTAGTTCCTTACTAGAGTTGCCATGTAAAAACTAAAATTCCCACATATTCTTTTAAAAATATACAGTTATTAAATTATATAGTGTAAACGCAGTGCGTAAATAATATATATAATAAAACACCTGAATGCACATTTACTTTCACACAATTCCGCTTTTATGGTCAGAATTGAATTACTAGATATTTTAAGATTAAAAAATATGAGATTTTTTTAGATTATAATCACTCAATCCTTACACTTATTGCCCTACGATTTTCAATTTCCTTTATAATTGATTAACTTAACACTAAATGCAAAACAAGTTGACATTGAGGATAAAAGTTAGCGCTTATTTCACGAGATTTTAGATAATTTAAATTTACTATAACCAACTAAGTTTCAAGAAACTTACTATTAAAATAACAGTTTTGATATTCACTCTATCTCCTGATCTCAAACTCATTAACAATTATTTTTCACGTTTTAGTTCAGTATTCTATTAAAGCGTCATAAATTATGATTGAAATAAGGTTTTCTTATCTTTATTATGGGTAAAATTTATATGTTCGATGTTCCACAGGAGTGGCCCTAGGACCGACCCCTGTGGAATACCGCACGATACTTCTCGCCGCCCTGGCCCTACCTAATAGGCAATAAACCGCTCAAAGAGCTTGCAAACCTCGTCGAGCAAAACGATCGGCCGGCAACCGAATGGCTGATCCGCCGGCCGCCCCGCCTTCCGTATAAGGACCAGTTTCCCCGTCCTCCACGCCTTTGGAAACTGGCCCCTTTCGAGGCATGCGCTAAAGAGCACCACCAGTCGAGGCCCTAGTTCCTCAAGGGCCAGGACCCATGCTCGGCATGCCGTCGGGTCCGGGGGCAGTGCATTTCCGAGCTTTAAGCCGGAGCACTGCTACCCCTAGGTCAGTCTCCCTGACTTCGGGCACATCGCTCTCGCTATTATCACCGTCAGGCATCTGAGGCGGAGCCATACGCGGAGGAAAATGCTCCTCCGCTCTCGCTGGGAACAGGGATCCCAAGGTCCCCTCCAGCCACTCCAGCTGGAGGCTCTGGGTCAGTAGGGGCGCCTTTGGGTGGATTTTGCCCCTGATAGCAGTAACGGCGCCCCCATGGGTTCTGCTCCAGAGACTCCAGCAGCTCTTCGCGGGTCCACCTTTTGGCTTGCTTTATGGCTTCCTGGAGGGTACTCGTCGCCCCCTTGTACGCCTCATATAGCTCCGCCTCTCGGGCTGCCACATCGTCTGGGCGGCGACGCCTCCGGTGCCCTCTACCCTCTACTATGCGTACTTTGATTATTTATTGTAATATGTGTAACTGTAATACATTGAGATGTATTCCATACATTCCTGCTGAACTTAGTTAGAACACTGATACATTACCAAATTAAGACAGTGATTATACATACCAGCTCGTAGTCCTGGAAGTAAGGTTTGAGAGGAAGGTTGCGGGCCGCAATGGTGGCCAGTAGGCAACAGAGGCGCCGGGTCTGCCACTGGTCCAAGGTGTGGCAGGCAGGCTCAGGAGGTGGAGGGCACGCTTCAAGTATGCAGTCCGCCGAGGTCTTGTCACGGCCTCCTGGATCTGGGCATTGACAACCAGTCTTAGTTTGATGAGACCTTCGTACACTCTTGTAAATATTTTTATCCTAAAAGGTTTGTAGGGATGTCACTCACACGTAGCCAACTCTGGGCTACGCGTGAGTGACATCCCTGATGTAACAGGCGTTCATATACCGCTTATTAACATATAAACCGTACTATGTTTGTTTGCCACCTGGGTGCTAAGAACCTCACACCTCCAGGCGTTATATAAGAAAATAAGTCTACGCCAAAGGTTTGAATGTACGTACTTAGTAGTCAGGAAAGTAAAGACGATTGATGTAGTCGATTATTCGGTTGATACTCTCGGCGTTATATTATTTCATATAAATGATATTACTATTATATTAGTAATATATATATTATATTACTCGATAACATGAAATAACTTTTTTAGACAAACTTTCGTGGCACGCGGTCACAGCCGTCTCTGGAGCCTTGTATCGTTGACGCTGAAATATGATCGAAGTCAAGTCCAAAATGTGAAAAATTCAACCTATAGAGGACCGCAGGAGTAGTACACACTATTTCAGTTAAAATGAGTAGGTACTAATGAAGAACTATCAATGATATACGTAATCCATCTCCCTTGCCATTTTTCTAATTATTGACATAAGAGTAAAGTAGGGCGTTATATTTATAGACAAAATGTAGCATCATGATAGTACAGTCGATTATAGCTGTATCTTTACTGCACAATAACTTTACTGTACCTATTGTGTTGTGTTTGATACGTGGTGGCAAAGCCAGGGGCATCTGAATAATTAAATATTACATACACTGTGCGCCGTCTCCTCTGCTCGAAATAACCCATTGATTTACGGGCTGCTCATGTACCGTTTTGCTTTCATTACCGTTCCAGGGTTGTTGATGTAACGTAGGCCATCAGCAACCCTGCAACGGTAATAAAAGGATTCTCTAAATTGTACAGACAGTCACCAGTAATTCCAAATTTATTAAGTGTGAATCTACACAAACGCACTACCCTTGGAGGACTTATAGGTTAAATATAAAAACTTTTTAACATAAAATTAAACCACCGAAAAAACTGAAAAGTAAAAATAATAAACTTTTTTTATTTAACCTTAATAACTAAATTCTTAAAGTAATGTAAGTATAGCTATGTAATTTGGAGTCGGCGCCAAACAAGCTATTTATGTAGTATGCCCCTCCCGCCTGAAAATGCTGAGCGTTCACGAAGTTAAAATGTCAGCGAGACAACAACCTGAACGGGCACACACGTCGTTGCGAGTGGTTGTGCGGAGAGCGTATTTTTTGGAATGGTAATTTGGTGATTGTTTGGCGCAAAAAAAGATCAAATAAATGGCGATAGAATCCGTTAAAAATAGTTTTATTTCAAAAAAATAATGATCGAAATCGGACTACTCTGTAAAAAGTTATGCGTCATACATAAAAAAATATACGCGTCAACTTGAGAACCTCCTCCGTTTTTCGTCGGTTAAAATAGTATTATATTAAGAAATGCCTTGTTACTTGAAGCAGGTTTCTATAGAACTGACCATTTGACGCTTTGGCAATATTAAGATGCTGGCTAGTTTGATGTACGGGTTCACTAGTAAATTTAAAAATATTTAAATTATTTTACAACTGTACATTTTTCTACAATATAATAAATGATGATGATGAACGACGAAGAATTAAGGCAGACAGCGTTGACACAAAGCACCGTCCCAGAAATAATGTTTACTAATAGAGGGCCAATTACCCTATGACAAATACTTGCATATACTTGTAGACGTTATTATTTTCGCACCACGACTAAATGTTAAGTGGGATAGGCAGATAAGCACTAGGCCTGTCCACATCACCACGTCACGAAGTCGTCGCCGTGGAACGGCGCGGTGCCGGGCGCGGCGCGTTGCCGTGACGTGGAAATTTACGTTGCCGTACCGTAAAAATGTACGTCACGACGCTGCAAAGTTACCGTGCCTTATAAATTTTCGGTACATTCTTCACTCAATTTTCAATAGCAGTCTCGTTGTAGATATTGACCGCACAAAACGTATTCTGCTTCTGTAGTTATTAAAAAGACGAGAGAGAAGTTGGAGAAAAAAAATGTTTAAAGACAGTACTGGGTGCACCCATATCTTTCAATTTATGAATAGTGATGAAATCATTTCAATAGAAAATATGAGGCGTTGAAAACCTTTGACCACAAATTTTACAGTTATTTTATCTGTATCTGTATCAAGTTTTGAAGAAGTTTCGCCGCTTACGACGCCGTCCTATGCACCGTTTCACGGCGACGGTGCCGTACCGTTCCACGGCGACGACGTCGTGTCGTGGTGATGTGGACCGGCACTGAGAGAGGTGTTGTAACGTGCAGGCGGTGCGGGTAGCACGCAGTTGACGCTATCGATTACTTGACGAGACTTGGGAACGGTTCTATTATCACTACCAACTAATATAGCACGAGTCATTCACTACGCATTCTCAACTGTGTTATTAGCTACTATTGTTTTCTGTTTAAATAAACCTATATGGTTAACTCGTATACTTACGTTTGTTCGGTTGAGCATACAAGAAAGTGTATCATGTTTTGTAGTTTTTTTTGTTATTTCTTTTCACAGAACAAATATGTCTGAGTGACACTAGATATGTTGCTAGCGTTGCCACTTTCCGAGGGATTCGTAATCTTCTACATAAATATAAAAAACCAACATAAAATTACAATAATAATTTGCCCAGCACTTAAATAAAAATAAAAGAAAAATTAATAGGGATGTTTTACTGTCAAAATATAAATAAAGGTTGAAGCCCATTTACGAGTAGATAATTGTATGTTGTATAGTTCAGGCAGAGGCCTGGTGACCGAAATAACTCGACATCTCACCCTCTGAAATATAAACAACGGATAGTCAAAATATTTGCCCCAAGGATCAGAATGAACTCATCCCATCTACCCTATGAGGTAAGGTTAAGGTTTTGATTTTACTGGTGAAAATCCATTCAACTGAGTTTTCACGTTTTACTCAATGAAAATAATTGAAGAAAATTTGTAACGTAATTTAGTTCGCCTTAATCTCCGTTGCTATCATTGTAGTAATCAGCTTTAGGAATAGGGCTGTTCTCTAAACTATAGTAAACACACAGTCTATGAAAATTCCGGTTGATGACAATAGTCTCGTCCCTGACTACATGCCGAAATAACATAGTTTGTAATGTGAGACGATTAATAATACACCTCTGCCGATGATGATAATACAAAACGAAAATTCAAGGTCGCGTTAAGGTATTCCTCAGTGGCCTAACATGTTCAACTATGGTACTTACCTACTTATATTATACTTACTTATTTTTTATATTTTCAGGATCATACATATTAATTACGAATTAATTGTTTTTTTTTAAATATTTTCCATCAATACTTTAATCATGCACGGATCTTTTAGCCAACTCCCGATTCACGGGACAGGTAAGTTCTGCGGTTTCTATTTCAGGCGATTTACACGCTTCACTGGAAGCGGGTCACTAATACGCAATATACTCTGTCGTTGCTACGTGCGACACATGACCTGACCTTATGTCGAGTCGCGGGTTCAAATTACCCAACCCTTAAACAGACAACCCTGATCTTTTGTTATGTAAGTAGTTCATCTATTTCTGGGGAGAATGTATGAATAAGGTATGGGATTAATTTGACTTTGCTCGTGGTTTGTTTTAATGGCGTCTGAACCCCGGGCACACACAGCTTTGACTTTTCGTAGTTATGTGTATTAAAAATGTTAATTATCGCTCGCTTAGTAGATGGCAATAGGCTCGCCCCTATTACATTGGGACCTTAACATAACTGGTGAATCTTGGGTGTGTAATACACCTGTGCCAACCCCTTCGGGGATACAGGCTTGAAGTTATGTTTTTTTATGTTGTCAACCAAGGAATATAGGTAACACAGGTAATATATCAATTGGCTACTATAGTAACTGATATTTTCTTGTAGGCTTTGTTGGTAATTATAGCCAAGAGCTACCAACAGCCATCATCATGTTAGCGATGTTGCCAGTCGCACCCGAGCCCGGGGTCCGCCGACTCCTTCGCTTTCTTATGGTTTATGTTACATGGCTTTCATGAGCGCGACTGCCTGAAAGACTGCGTCAGAGTCTCATTCATCGATCAGCAGGTGTACCGGCTCGCAGGTGAGCTTGCTTGGGACTCGGAGATTTAGGTGGAGCCCCAAAATCACTCAAGAGCAACCTACAGTGATTGATCAAAATAAGTGAGAATTTCGTGACACTAGTTTTCATACTAACGACTTTTAAAAGTATTTCATCGTGATGGTATATCCCGCGGTCTGCTACCGAGTGCACTAGTGGTGTGACACTTGACATTATCCAGAACATACACGTATCTTGGTCATAACATAATTTTCACTTGTTAATATACTATTTCTTACTGGAGACAAAACAGTTCAATTTAATTAATGCTATGACTCATTAATTAGTGAAGTATTACGTGTAGAAGAGGACTGTAATATAATGTTTTACAGATATCAAAAGCGCGTTGCTTACCTTGTGAGAATCTTTCAACGTTCCTTCAGTACTTCGTAGGTACTATTTTTAACAGTACTTACCACCTGAGTACTGTTATGCAAGCATACTGTCAACCTGAACAATATCTATTAAGCGGTCACCGTAGCCTCAGAATGCATGCACAAGCGCGCTGCTGATCATGTAAAAACCTTTTTAACCCGTTTTCATCACATAACGTAGTTTTCTGATCTTTACGAGGAAAATTCCTTTCTATCCGTTTAGTACATAAGTGAATATTCTGGTTTTAAAGTATAAGGGGGTAGTACGAACAAGCTGGTGTTAAGTCTCACCTTCCCCGTGAATGATCTGGCAGAGCTGGTGGTACAGAACGCGCCCGTCTTGCGCCCTGAAGTAGTCGGCCAGCTGCGCGATTTCATCGTCCGACAGGCCCACCACTGAGCGCAGCGGCCCGGCTAGGATCGACACGAACTTCGACTCTGGATGAAAGGAAAATATTCGCTTTAATAGCTTACGAGTACTGAATGGAAATACTAGGGCTAGACGCATCCAAGGTCAGGACAAAGCCTACCATTTTGCGTTTGTATAACTAAAATTACGTTATGTAAAAAGTAAAAAAACATACTTTAACCACCTACAATATTATTATTCGTGTGTACTTTTGCCAAAGACGCCATCACAAAAACAGCGCTGTACATCACACATAAATCCTCATTGGCTTGCTATGGGTAGCATTTAAGTGTGCTGAGACAGCGACTATTTTTGTTTCTTTTTGTGAAATGTTAATTGCAGTTATCTACGAGTATGTTAAGCTTTTGTGCGTGTCCTTAATAAACATGTGTTCTTTCCTACTTTGTAGATATATGTATGTGGTCATGTACCTGATATGAGCGAGTTGCCCTCGGGGTCGAGCGGCCGGTACCAGTCCCACAGGTTGAGCCCCACGCGGAAGGACGCCGCGCGGATCTTGTTGCACGTCTTCCACACATTTGCGAGGCGGATTATCTGCGAACAGATCAAATTGCTTACTTAATTAATTTGAAACTTGGCGTGCTCCATCCGCAGTAAACACGTTCAGATGAAAAGTCGCGACATACCATTTAAGCAGCTATAATAAACGGCACGTCACTATAGTCTGAATTTGAACCGATTTGTGCCCTTTATCGAATACAAAAAAGACTAATCTTATGAAAGTAAATTTTCAAGTGAAGATTCACTTGAAAATTTAAAAATCAAATGACAACAAATATTGAAAAAAAAAAGCTTTTTATATTGTCCAAATTTATATTTTTAATCATTTTGATCGTCTTATAAAGGGACCGAAACAAGGGAATTGGGAAGGGTGCAAGGACTTCGCCGGTATCATCAGCTCGTGGAGAAGAATGGCTTGACTACTGTTTAGCTGCTTTAGTTACTTTGATGGCCCTATGATCTGGCGGACGACAATGGTATGGGTAATCCAGACGGAGTACTTTTGCAATGAAAGGACTTATTTATTTATGTAAGACTAGCGGCCCGGGTTCCAGCTTCGACAGGGTCCCGGCCGCGACCGCGACTAAATTCGTAAAAAAATCTTATGACCGTTCCAGCTTCGACAGGGTCCCGGCCGCGGCCGCGACTAAATTCGTAAAAAAATCCTATGACCGTTCCAGCTTCGACAGGGTCCCGGCCGCGGCCGCGACTAAATTCGTAAAAAAATCCTATGACCCATTGCACCGGCACCTACTGGGCCCAATTGTAAATATAAACAAAAAGAAGCTATAATTAATATTACATTTCATGCTTCTTACTTCAAAAGTGAAGCACTTTCAATATATCAGAATTCCATACAAGCTCACTTCACTTATTTATCTTAGGGGTAAAATTTTGGGGTTATCTTTTCGAGGGCTTACCCGGGGTGCCCGGCAACGGACACTTGGGGAGGACACCGTGCGGTTTTAGTCGATACACGACATAACCACCCCCGCTGGCCGGCGGGGGGTATCCGAAGGGATATCCGCACGTAAAAAAAAGGGGGTAAAATTTCGTAAAACGCCGACACATAGGTACTTTTATTTCTAACCAGAAGCAGCTATATGAAATTTCAAGCTTCTTACTTCAAAAATGACGGACTGCCCATACAAATCCTCATCGCTTATTTACTTCCTTAGTGGTAACATTTTGCAAAACGCTGATACACGTATTCGTTTATTTCTAGAAAGACGCAGGTGTTCGTAATTTCGTGCTTTAGCTTAAAAGATGACGGACTTCCATACAAACGTTCATCACTTGTTTTAACCTTCTAGGAGGAACTAGTATTCTAAGAATTCTTTCTTAGTGGATGCTAACAACAGCAACATAAAAAGCATCTACTGCCGAAATTTCAAGTTTGAAGGTGACTGGAGCTTTTGGGAGCTAAAAGATCCCAAAAGCCAATGTCGACGTTGGCCGGCCGAAGTCAATGCCGTTCGTGACTGGGCAATAGCGAGCTGAAAGCTCCCATAAGTGAGCTTCCCGTGGTGAGCTCCTCAACTGAGTGAGACTCGACACCGAAATTGGCATAACATAACATAACTTCACGCCTGTATCCCCGAAGGGGTAGGCAGAGGTGTATTGCACACCCACGATTCGCCAGTTATGTTAGGGTCCCAATGTAATAGGGGGCGAGCCTATTGCCATCTACCGGGCACATTACTAAGCGAGCAATAATCAACATTTTTAATACACACATAACTACGAAAAGTCAGAGGTGTGTGCCCGGGGCGACTGGGGATCGAACTCGAGACCTCGTCTCGGCAGTCCTCGTCACTGGGCTATCGCCGAATTGAATATTACAGAATAGTACTAGAGGTCGCTCTATCGACTGTGGTGAGACAACCGCCATATGCTAGTCAATGCCGCCCAAAACTTACACATCTGAATCTAATGATCGAAGTTCGCTTACCGTTTCATGCATTTTGATGAGTCAATTACAACCTCCTGCGTCTTAAGTTACTTCAATATGAAGAAAGGAATTTCGCGAGCATTTTACGCGGCGAATAATTTGGAAAAAAAAATCATGAGCGATTGCCGATAATTTTGATGAGTTTGCTCGTAGACTGAGTACGATTTTGCAATTACACTAATGTCAGTGTGACGGATCGCGAGTACGCCATCTTGCTTCTAACTTTATTGTTTTTTTAAAGTTTATATATGCCTCTTTGGTACAGGTAAGAGATTAAATACTCTTTGGGTTGAAGAATCGGGAGACCTATTGTTGGTTGGTATTGGTCAAAGATGAAAAGATTCTACGATCATATACTAGGATTTATAACCAAAATGTAATTATATGGCACGTAATGACGGTGAATTGAGCAAAATATTGGTCTGTACAAGGTTCCTATGGTTTTTTTTTACAAACTCTTGTCACATATCATTTAGGTTAATAATTCTTTACAATTTCTCTGGTGGTAGAAATTTGATGACACAAATTTGTCACGAAATTCGGCCGGGTGGGTACCACCGTGCACGATTGCGAAAAGCCCTCCATAGTAATCCAATTTCGGTTTGATTGTGTTCAGGGGTCAGCAAGTGCATAGCCGGGCAGGGCGATTGTGGTCGCGGCACTATTGGGACCGGAGGGTGTCACGCGGTGCTGCGACGACAATCCTCTTCTGATGAGGCTGTCAAGCTGAGTGCCACCATTGTTAACATGGTACGTGTATGTAATGGTGACCCTCTTTCCTGACACTTTACCTTCAGCTTACCATCAGGCGAGGTGAAGTCAAATTGACGTGTCATAAATAAAAAAAAATACAATGTTAGGCTAGTTCACAGCAATGCTTTATAACCTTATATATATATTTTTATTTCATGTTGGTCTCAGATTGCTCCTACAATATACATAGCGAGCCTGTTGCCCTTAACCAGCCATTTTTTTTGTAGAGTGTGCTGTTTACTGTCGATATTCCCCACAAAAGACGGAATAATCCTTGAATTTTACTTCGCCAAGCAGCATAAAGTTACATCTGTACTGTTTACGAAGCTTGCCAGAGAATACGCTTTCAAATGTTTATCAAACTTTCATCAGAAAATACATGCAATCGTTGTAGAATGGTATCATGAGAGATTCTCAATATCGCTACAATCAAAGGTGTCAGCAGTTTTTAATTTCAAACGATGATTAGGTGTACTGACAATAGTTTGATAATATTATAATGTCAATCAATTTAACGACCTGTGTAGCGTAGCGGTAGATCGATCGACTGCTAAGCAGAGGTCGCGGGTTCGATTCCTACGCATGTATATATATTTATTTGCATTGGTCTTTTTTTTTTTTTTTTTTTTTTAACGTGCGGAAATCCCTTCGGATACCCCCCCGCCGACCAGCGGGGGTGGTTATGTCGTGTCTCGACTAAAACCGCACGGTGTCCTCCCCAAGTGTCCGTTGCCGGGCACCCCGGGTAAGCCCTCGAAAGGATAACCCCAGGGTTGCCGGCGGGCTTTGGCCGCCACCGCGGCCTCGCCTGGTGGGGTCGGGTTTTATCCCGCTTCGGTGAGTTGGCAGGCGTGTGTAGGGCACGCACGACACGCCTCCGCCACGGCCTGCTTCTGTAAGGACGGCGAGTCGGCCAACTGCCATCCTCAGGCCCCGATCATGGAGGTCGGTAGTCCCGGGCGTAGATGAGTCTGCGGCGTCCTCGCCGCAGACTGCGAAACTCGGGGGGCAGGGTTCTCTCCCGCTCCCTCTCCGCCGTCTCTTTCGCGCGCATTACCTGCTCGCAGAAAGAGGCGGCGGCGTGCCACTTGCTCCCGTCGGAGACCACGGCCCTCACCATGGTCTCCAACGAGAGAACGTCCACGCCCAGGACCGCAACGAGATCCCGGCGTTGACTCGCCCACGCAAGGCACTCCACCAACGTGTGGAGCGCCGTGTCTTCGCCAGGATCCTCGCAGTGCTGGCACTGCGGCGTTGTCTCCCGGTGGATGCGCCACAGATACTTACCGAAACACCCGTGTCCGGTAACCATCTGGCACATCCGGTAGGAGAGGTCCCCATGGTCCCTCTCCAACCACTCCTTCATGATCGGTCTCACCGCCGCAATGGTGGATTCCCCCCACCTTGGGTGCTCAAGTCGCACCCTCCATGTCTCCATGAGTTCCTGGCGGAGCAGGGACCGCTGAGCCCTGATTTCTCGCGGCCTATGGCCCCGCTCCAGCGCCTCCTTGCGCCACTGGTACAGCAGCGCAAGGGCTCTCGCTTCCAGGTCCCATGGAGGGGTCCCGGCTAGGAGACATGCCGCCTCGACGGAGATCGTGCGATACCCCCTGATGACTCTGACGGCCATCGCTTTTAACGGGCTGTTTAATACAGCCACGTTGCGGGCCGCCAGAGTCTCCGCCCATACTGGGGCCCCGTACAGGGCCATGCTTCGCACGATCCCCAGGTACAGTCTCCTAGTGGGGGCGTTCAGAATCCATAACACAAGCTAGTTAAGCTATGCTTACTTTGGGTCTAGATAACGCTGAACGCTGTGTGCAAATAAATGCGAACTCGACAAGAGTTCACGACTGTCACGCTATTTATAATTTCCTTATTGTACACCTTCCAATATGTGCATATAAATATATTTGAAGCTCCACCATATAATTTGAGGCCCAAGCCAACATCAGCTCCTAACTGGTTTACCTGCCGATCATCTGACGAGGCTCTGGCGCTAAGTTTCCTTGTGGGGTTGGATCAGACGACTAATACTCCCATAAAAGCTAAGATTGGGAAATCGCTAGAAAGAGTGGAAATGCGGACCCTAGGCTCCAAAGGGTAAACCTGTGATGATGGATGATGAAGACCTCTATAATATGTACTAACATTTACAATATATGCCATTTCATATATTATGTAAAGATAAATTTCTTCGTCACCTATACCCGTTACATCCTAAGCCTTTGATAGAACCGTAGGACACAATTAGGAATCCCACACATCAATCACTTTGTCAATGAGAACACAAGCCCGTACCGGCCTGTTACGTACCACCTCCCATTTACAAAGACCGTTACGTTCTACAATATACTTTAATACACAGCGGGCTGATTAGCCAACCAAATGAAGAAATGTAAATCAAAACAAGCAATGTACATCGTTATCCTTGATAAGATCAAGGTGGTACGTGTGGGAGCTTTCCGCGCGCCTGCGCTTTCGGGCCGGGCAGCGACCAATGACGTCAGGCGCATCGATCGGCGAGTGGTGTCGGCGCGCCTCGGGCCGCAGCTCGCGAGCTGTCACACCGGCACGTGCGCTAGCTGCGACGATGCGCCCATCTCTTACGTAAGGGGACCCACACGTGCAAAATCCATGTCCGCCACCCATGTGCGGGCTAAGCTTTAGGACCAGGAATAGCCCTTCGCAGAAAACCTCCCTCCGATGGGGCGACAGTTGCCCGTCCGCCGACAGGCCTAGTGACTCCTCAGACTTCCCAGTGATAGTGCTGTGTACTTTTTGTTTAGTGTGCTAGTACCAGAGCGCGGGCTGGACTGACTGCGCACAGCTTACTGGTCATATATACGTGAGTAAGGACTTACTGCTACTTAAATACATGTAAAAATAGTATGTAGTTGCTCGTCTGATTACTATAAGTAGATCGAAGGGTTCTGTATCTCAAGACTATTGTGATATTTAATTATGCAGTGAATCAAGTTCAACGTTGTAAAAACAGTTAATTTGAACCAGTTCCATCTTTGCAATTGAAGTGTTATATATACTTATCACAGAACAGGACTTTGTTTTTGTGTTCTGTGATACTAATTTTAAAAAGAAAAGCCTTTTATTTTTGTTTGTAAGTAATTGATAAACTCCTAAATGAACGGGCCGATTTAAAACATTACTTTACCTATAGAAAGCTATATATTCATCAAGTAACATACAAAAAAATCTTTACCATTCCTCTAAGCCATCATCATGATGACTTAGAGGAATGATAAAGGTTTTTGCATCTTAAATAGGTGATGTAAACAGCACCCGTGGGGTAGATATTAAAATTACTGTATTTTCACTGTTGAAAGGTGACAGATAGGTGTTTTATGCTTGGGGTGCGACTGGTTGGATCACCTCCAAGTTTGGTGCACCCTGGGCAACGTGGGCGATGACGCATCATTGATTGCTCCTCTGGAGTAGCTGGCGTCAACGTCAACGGCCAAGAATCTGACCAACCGGCCCTTTTCAGGGCCAGCTGACCCCATTGCACTAGGGGGTCGGGGCATGGCGGGGCTGCAAGGCCCGCGGGGGTGGGGGCCGCTCCAGGTACCCCTCTGCTGTTATCAGAGGGGACACTGCGAATAGGCCAGGGTCAGTCGGAGTACGAGGGATATGCTCTATGGGTAACCTTACACCCCGGCGTCTGTAGACCCGAGACGGCGTGCGGTTTTAGTCGGTTCAAGCCCAACATAACCGCTCCCGCTGCCTGGCGGGGGGTATCCGAAGGGATTTCTGCACAAAAAAAAAAGGTGTTTTATGCTTTTACATAGCAGCAATGAAAGTATTCGAGGACCGTAACACTTAGCTGTTTAGTGGACGGGTAAGACTATGCGTGAGTACAGGCACCTCCTCGCACTTGCATTATGTTTGACTCCATACTGGTTGCTTCGTATTTCATACGAGTACGTATATAACCTCGGCTAAAAATAGACTGACTACGAAAATCGAACAAGTGATGAGCGTGAATTTGTAATGTAACCGCGCTCACCAATATGTGTGGGATGTTGATAGATATGGTACCTATACAGGTGATAACTTAGTTTTCTATAATTATGCACCAGTTCCTAATATTACCTATACTAATCTAAAAAAGACGGTGTTTGGAGCCCTTTTTTTTTTTTTTTTTTTTTTTTACGTGCGGAAATCCCTTCGGATACCCCCCCGCTGGCCAGCGGGGGTGGTTATGTCGTGTCTCGACTAAAACCGCACGGTGTCCTCCCCAAGTGTCCGTTGCCGGGCACCCCGGGTAAAACGAAACCTTCGGAACCGAGCCAACCTCGCTTGCGAGCCGGTACACCGAAGCGACGACGAGGCCGTGGTGCAGGCTCCTCTTCCTCCTTTCCTCCTCTTCGGGTCGGGAGATCAGACGGCAGTCGCTCTCAAAAGGAGGAGGTTCAAACGGACCCCAGACTCCGCGGTGAAGGCTTCCGATGGCAACTGGGGACACCGCTGAGACGATGATGATGACGACTACTCAAAAATATACAGTATTATGTTTGGTCTAAATATGACTTGATACTAGAATCACTAACCATCAAGTGGACGGTATTCTTGTTTACTACCTAAGTATTATATAAAAAAAGAAAGTCTTTTTATTTCATCGTATATTTATCATTTATATGTAAGCCATAAAGCCGCAAGGGGCACACACTTTGAATGGGACGCGTATCCTTTTGGGATCAGTAATTTTAAAAAGGTTCTCCTGGATTTGTGGAGGAAGGATTTTCGAAATATTTTTAGGTACTTATTATTATATACTCATTCCTGTATATACACTGTATACTTACTGTATATACGGGATATATGGAGCCATATGAAGGTCTACGGGGCCCAAGTGAACCTCATCGGCACGAGGCTCCAGCGTAGGCTCTTTTCCCGCAGATAGATAAATATATACTCTTTATTGCAAACCAACCAAAGTATAACTATAGATAAAGGGTCAGACGGCAGTTGCTCTAGTGACAGCCAAGATAAACCGATCCATAAGAAAAGGACCAGTAGGAGGTCTCTCCGGGTTCCAAGTGCAAGCTTTGGGTGCTACTGGGATTGGCGCTTGCGTACTGATGATCCACTTCTGTGTATCCCTAAAGGTGTGGGCACAGATGTACCAATACCCACAAATGGCCAACCATATTTATACCTAGTACAGGTGGAGCCTTTTACCGTCTAGTGGGAACTTTTTCATGCGCTTTCAATTTAAAAGTTCATAATAATACACGAAAAGAGATAATTGCAAGAGATACTGGATGACCATCACACAGAACTGTTAATCAAACATATCTACAAAGTATCTCAATTGATTTTCATTACTTTTTTTTTTTTTTTTTTTTTATCGTGCGGAAATCCCTTCGGATACCCCCCCGCCGGCCAGCGGGGGCGGTTATGTCGGGCTTGCACCGACTAAAACCGCACGCCGTCTCGGGTCTTCAGACGCCGGGGTGTAAGGTTACCCATAGAGCATATCCCTCGCACCCCGGCTGACCCTGGGCCATCTCACCACTAACAGCATCGCTCATTCCTGTCTCCTCTGAAAGCAGAGGAGTACGGAGAGCGATGTGTTCCCGCCACGTTGGGTATTGGCCGACGATCAATGCCAACCCTATGAAGGGGTGAAGGGGAAGCCATTGACCGCCGCCCAGGGTGTACCGGCCGCTCCGATTCCGTTCCCCCCGGACTGCAGCGGGATCGGAATCGGAGCGACACTCGAGGAGGTTACCCAACACACACCCCTGATTTTCATTACCTGTTTTTTCACCTTTAGCAGCGTGTTTATTTTTATACTTTAAATATAAATGGAATGAATCTCCAGATTTAATTTTCTAGGTAAAGAATAACTCACCTATGGATATACCCACAAATACTTTGATGCCTTTCTCATTCTCATAAAGACCATCATAAGACCTTGACCAAATTAATGTAACCTATTTCGTTCCCAATATAAATCAGATTATAATAGGCGATAAGCCAAATCATCGGCATCAGGCATTGAGTTTAGCCACTAGCGATCGAGAGGTCGTGGGTTCGAACCCCGGCCATTACACTACCGACGTGAACCCATTCCTAACACAAGCATTTTCGCTTAGTTGGAGGGGCTAAAAGGAATACTAGTAATTTAAATATGTACCGGTACTGAAGAACTGAGAACAGACATTTTTTTTAACGTGTGGAAACACCCACGGGCTTCACTCCATCGGTTCCAACGATAGGGTGGGCGTTTCGGAATCGGACCGACTAAAACCACAACTTGGTGTCCTCACCAAGTGTCCATTGCCGGGCACCCCGGGTTTGCCCTCGAAAGGATAACCCCAGGGTTACCGGTGGATGGTGGGGTCGGGTTTTATCCAAGTTAGCATGCGTCACACACGACACGCCTCCGTCTTGGCCTGCTTCTGTAAGGACGGCGAGACGGAAAACTGCCATCCAGCCTGCTTTAAAAAATAAAATGATGCTGTGACGAGGTACACGAAGAATTAATTCAAGAAGCTAATTCATTTTCCCTAAGGATGAAATCTGATTAATTTTAAATTAAAAGGCCAGCGAAAGAGCTCTGTTGAGCGCTAAAAATATTATTATAGCGTTAATAAATACAAACGAAGCTAATAATTTCAACAGTTTAATTAATTAGTTACTAAGACTCTTTCACTGAATTCATTATTAACGAACGAATTTAGAATTAGGATCGAGAGCTTCAGATTGTGCTTACGAGGGTCAAACTGAAAGTTCTTAGAACTGGCCACTTATAAACAATATAATAAAAAAATAATTCTAAAATTTGAAAATAGAACTCTTTGCCAATATTACTGAGTATATATTTCATTCATTTATCATTTGTTTTACGATTTGGCGGCAAATTGAAAATTGTCTGTGTCACGTTAACATGAATTTAACACGAGAAAATTTTCGTGCAATGATTTTTTATGACTTTCGATGTCATTTCAGTCAACAAGAAAGTTATGATAGACTACGATTGGCCTTTCACGATGAAGCCCCATCTCGTGCGACTGTTTACAACTGGTTTAATGAGTTTAAACGTGGTCGCACTAATCTCACTGATGATTTACGTGAGGGACGGCCTTCTACGGCGACGGCTGAAAATAACATCTGTGTTGTGCGGCGTATGATAGAGACTGACAAAAGAGTGACCTATCAGCAGATTCGGACAAGCTTAGGTATCGGTATGAGTCAAGTGCACAAAATCCTCCACGAACATTTAGCGGTCAAGAAGCTTTGCGCCCGGTGGATACCTCATAATTTGACTGAGGCTCAAAAACTCCATCGTGTGGATTGGTGCCGTAAAATGATTGAAAGATTTAACGGAGGTGACTCTAATGCTGTGTTCGACATACTAACATGTGCCGAAAGCTGGATTTACTGTTATGATCCTGAAACCAAAAGACAATCTGCTCAGTGGGTGTTTCCTTTCGAGGAGTTGCCAACTAAAGTGAAGAGAGATCGAAGTGCGGGAAAAAAAATGGTGGCGTCGTACTTTGGAAGGATAGGTCATTTCGTAACAATTGTGTTAGAGGATCAAAAAACAGTTTCTGCAGAATGGTACACTACCAATTGTTTGCCACTTGTCTTGGAAAAAGTTCGAGAGAAACGACCTCGCAGTAGGATCCTCCTTCACCACGACAACGCCTCGTCGCACACCGCCAAGCGAACGATCGACTATTTGGCGACATCAAACGTTGAATTACTGGGTCACCCGCCGTATAGCCCCGACCTCGCGCCTTGTGATTTTTATTTATTTCCAAAATTAAAGAAAAACTTAAAGGAAAGCGGTTTATGAATGCTGAAGAAGCGGTGGCTGCGTATCGCGATGCCATTGAAGAGACCCCTAAGGACGAGTGGGCAAAGTGCTTTTCCCAGTGGTTCCATCGCATGCAGCGGTGTATTGACGTGAATGGACAATATTTTGAAAAGATATAATAAAACTAATAACTGGCTAATGTAATCAGTTTTTGATTTTCTAAGAACTTTCAGTTTGACCCTCGTATATAATTACTACGCATAATACTTTCGTGGCATCTTGGATAATAAATAAATAAATAAAAAGCCTAGCTTTTAATTCTCGCTTTCCATAATCAGTTGCATGCAGTACAATGACAATTTTTAATCTTAAACATTTATATTACCTATCCAATTTAATTTAATTTAATTTAGAAATAAATGATACTAAAACAAATTCTTAGTTTTTATACATAATGCAGATTGATTCTAATTCATTTTAATAAAGCAATATAAATATTAATAAATTAAAAAATTAACAATTTAATAGATAATAAAATTATTAAGAACATGATTAGACAAATCCATAATCATAATTGTAATTGAATTGTAATAGTTGTTGATTCTATTAATTAGATATAGATTTACTCTAAGGTTTCGTTAGCAAGAACCCTCTCCATGAAAGGTACAGGCCTCCTCCAGAGATGAGCAGTGCTCTCTATTCTCTGCCACTCGTGACCATTGAGTACCTGTACTTTTATGATATGGCATTTTTGATATTTCGTTAAAAATATTTGAGCTGGGTATGGAACCCAGGGCCTCATGCACAGCAGTCGCACTTGTTACAACTGCGAGACAATTGTAAAGTATTTACAGATGTTTTTTATTCCCCGCTAGACCCTCAACCGCTCCCACAACAAAGAATGACACACGCTACGCTTGGTGAATTGCCGCGAACACAGAATCGTACAAACAGTAAATCTGGAGAATATAAATTTATTTACAATTTGTTCCCTTTGAGACTTGAATTTACAACATTCTGTGCATTGATAAGGCGATCAATTAAACATTCGGCAGTTAGGGAAGACTTTGAACAAATATTAAAATTTACATACAATCGTATAACCCCGCTTAGACAGAGACAAAAGTCTGCAATGTGCTCCTGTGTCCTTACACATTATATTTTTCAAGATGTCATCAATTATATCAGTGTATTTTCTGCAAGGTATTGAATAGGCTAAAATCCCAGACAAGACTGCGCTCCCCAACTAGCCTATGATTTCGAAATGTATACCTAATCACTCAAATTTCGTGTTCATACTAAATCTCAAATCGTAACGACAATTGGAAGTTGTATAAATGATACAATAATATCATGAAACAAGCATCTTCAGCGTCAGTTAATGAGGTAGAGGATTCATCCACCCTATCCTAGATCACATAAATTCTCAAGCGCAAAAGGCCGGCGGAGATAGCCTAGTGGTGAACGTAACGGACTGCCGAGACGAGGTCTCGAGTTCGATCCCCACTCGCCCCGGCCGGGCACACACCTCTGACTTTTCGTAGTTATGTGTGTATTAAAAATGTTGATTATCGCTCGCTTAGTAATGTGCCCGGTAGATGGCAATAGGCTCGCTCCTTATTACATTGGGACCTAAACATAACTGGCGAATCGTGGGTGTGTAATACACCTCTGCCTACCCCTTCGGGGTGCGAGGCGCCCCTGCGTGAAGTTATGTTATGTTATTAATTCTCCTTAAGACCACTATATATTATGGAAAGCTAGAATTAGAAGTTAGTACAATCTCAAAGCTCATTCATCTTGGAACTATGGAATTATAATATATTCTTCCCAGGTGAAGTCAATAATTGCAATAAAACTATTTTTAACGGAATCTACTGCGATTTATTTAGTGTTACTGTTGTTTACTTTGAGATAACTCAAACTTCAAACTATGAGACAATCACCAGCTTCAGTCTCCCCATGACCATGGCTGCTGGAAAGCAATTGAAACGTCAGTGTAAATAATAAAATAGCAGCTAAATAAATCCCGATAGAATCTGTTAAAAATAATTTTACTGCCGACAATATTAGTCAGACAATAAGTTCGCCCGGTTGTTGCAGACGGCGCCACAAACCCTCCAAGATGATCAACATAGCGGGCGTGGTGTCCATCGTACTGTTCTACGTGCTGATCCTGGCGGTGGGCATCTGGGCGGGCCGCAAGAAGCCCCCCGGCAATGACTCAGAGGAGGAGGTCATGCTCGCGGGACGGTCCATCGGACTCTTCGTCGGAATATTTACTATGACTGGTAAGCAGATTTCATTTTAAACTAGTTGGTACCCGTGGCTTCAACCGCGTGGAAATCATATCCTGTTCCCGCATCCCATGAGAACCTATTGCAGAGATAGAAAATGTTAGGCATAAGCATATGAGTTATTTCAGACCATAATCTATCCCTGTACCAAATATCAGTCAGATACGTTCAGCTGTTTTCGCGTTAAAGAGTAACAAACACCCATACTTCGCCTTTACAATATTAGTAGGAAGTGTGAAAGTAGGATTGTAGAATAGGATTTGCTGATGATTAAACCCTATCCTTTTCTATCTAGATAACACGTGCAAGGTTGATCGCACTCACACTCACACGGTGCAAACAGCTCAATCTATGACTTAATGGGTCACCTGGGTTCTGCTGCACCATAAATACATGGGTTTTTATAACGGCTATCAAACCGTCTATGAAATCTAAATTCAAAATTATGACAATATTTCTAGCATCTACGCTGCTACGCCGTAGATAAGACTACGAATGTCTACGAAACTAAAGACAGAAGTTGCACTTCTTACCCGACTGCGGCTACTGAGCCGTTAAAGGTAAAGGAGGGTTATTTGAAGACCACTAACCGCATTACGAAAATATGCTAAGCGTGTGTTTGTTCCAGCGACGTGGGTGGGGGGCGGCTACATCAACGGCACCGCGGAGGCGATCTACACGTCGGGGCTGGTCTGGTGCCAGGCGCCCTTCGGATATGCACTCTCCCTTGTCTTCGGTCAGTTCGCAATCAATATTACTATTTAATTTGCATACACATTTTGTTTAGATTGGCTAAATATATCCTTCAATAGTGATCTTGAATAAATGTATATTATGTTAGTTAATAATCACTTATTTTCCACACACACTTCGTAGTCATAGACAATAAAAAATAGATTTTAAGAAATCTATGTACCGCAAACTAGCCAGATAACATAGTTTAACAAAAGCACAACTGACCTCTAAGGATCGTTTTATTCTTTGTTCGAAGTACGGATCTATAAAATATCAGCGCATCGTGATCTTGACAAGCGACAATCGGTCCAACCTACTCCGGGTGACCAGGAAATATACCGTAAAAAATACAAAACCTTTGGACCTCGTCATCTTTTGAAATTAGCTATGAATGAATTATTTGAAGTCGGTTTTGTGGAAGTTATAAGTTATAAACAAGTTATGAAACACCACGAACAATTTAATCAGTCACAGTCACAGTCAGCGTCAAAAGTACACGACGATTATATTTTAATCAAAATTTAAAATATTTTATTTGAGCCCATTAAGTAGTTAAACAGCATTTTCGTTAAGAAATATTAAATACTTAAAAAAAAAGTCTGAAAATGATCTACTTTTGATGCTGACTGTACGCATATATCAGTGGAGACAAGTTGCCCTCCATAGTAAATTGTGCCGTTTGTGCGCAGGCGGCATATTCTTCGCGAACCCGATGCGCAAGCAGGGCTACGTGACGATGCTGGACCCGCTGCAGGACTCGTTCGGCAGCCGCATGGGAGGGCTGCTGTTCCTGCCCGCGCTCTGCGGGGAGGTGTTCTGGGCGGCCGGCATCCTGGCGGCGCTTGGTGAGTGATAATCGTCATCCTATCACTGTATGGGGTATACTCTGACTTGTATTACCACCTTCAGGCATAGATCACCCTCGTCGTCATAGCAATTTTCTAGTCGCGTCCAAAGTTTACACTTCGGCACCCAAGATCCGTGTCTGACCTCCCAGCCCTAAGAGGAAAGCCTGCATCAGAGCCTCACCCGTTGTTTAGCAGGTGCACTGACTAGGAGCTGGGGATGGCTTGGGCCTCATACACCCAACCACTTCCATGCATAGAAGAAAAAAAAGAAGGGAAGATTGGTTACGAGCGTCTTGAAAGTTGAGGACGCAAGTTAGGTTCATGTGCCCGAGTCACAGTCAGATCAGCAACGTCCATGTTTGTATTTCATATGTCTGTTACTGTAGTACTTATGAGTGATTGTAAAGTTGTGGACGTGTTTCTATCTCTGTCACTCCGGATTGCAGCTCAGACGATGGTGGAACTTCCCTCGGAGCGCAATGGGTGTGAACAATAATAGAAAACTACTTTATCTTTTCTCGACAGACGTCTACAGTCAGCGGATTTGTACCTACTCATGTTTTGATTCGAGATCGTTAATTAAATTCGGCTACGTTACGCTATAATCAATACCTTAAAAATGTAATAAATCCCGTCACGTACGATAGAATCGATACTGGAAATATTGCACAAGACTGCTCATTTAAAGTTTCTACAATTGGTGCGCGTCTTGGAAATAGAAAAGAAAAATAATTGAAGAAAATCAATATTTGTGGTGCGGCACTCGGTAGCGGCGGGCTCGCGCCGAGTCATGTCACATCGAATTAGTCCGTAACTGTCGAGATATTTATAGGTTTAGAAATTAAAACTAATAAAGTGTTGTTTGTTCGATGATGTCTTGTAACCAATTATTAAAAAATAAATAATGATCTTCTAACGATGAACAACTTCAATATTTACAGATTACATAGTAATAATGAATTATTAATTTAAAACACATGATAAAAACAAGTTTCCTAGTAAGTGCGGGTTTATCTAACTAAAAAACGAACCAAAGAAGTTCAGAACTTCTGTACTTACCATCGGAAATTTGAATATAGTGAAATATTATCACCGTTTGATTTCCCAACGTCATGTTGTGATTGCACAATCTCGCACGCAGGCATCCGGAGGTAGAAAACGATTTGCTGCTGTGATTACATTTTATAGGCAAAAAGGAATCGGAGTGATGGAATTGGTTTGCATTTTTGACATAAAAGGAATACGAAATTTGAGGAGAAATAAATGTGATATGTTTTGCATGAGTTGGGTGTAAGTAATGTGGATGAATGACTCCTTCTTTCAAAAAATAATATAAAAATTTGTCAATCTGCATCCGGTACACCTGCTGATTGACGTACGAGGCTGCGGCGTAGGTTGTCCTCTGGCGGTTGGATCGGACGCCAGCCGCTTCTGTAAAAGCCAACACCAATAATGTAGGAGTAGGAGAGCAGACCTGGTCTCCAAAGTGCAAGCTTCGGATGCAACCGGGATAGGTGCTCGGATGATGATGATGATTTTAGCCCTTAAACTGAAATTGCTCTCTTTATTAGAACGGACAGGTAGGTCGGCAGGTAGGAGACCCTTTACTCGCTTGAATACACGTATATTTATAGAATTATACTCCGATCGTTCAGCTAAATATGGCGCGAAACATTGGGTTGACGTTGACAATATTATAGCAAGCCCTAATGGTTTAAACGTGTATTGAGATCAAAATGGCATCACGCTGACACGTTTGTTTTACTGTTTGTGTAACTGATCCGAGTGTATTTTCGGCAGATTGACAGCAGTAACATATAGAGCTTCCTGGTGCATAATTTTGCTATGAAGATATTTAGACCAAATTGACACTTCTAGTTAAAAATCTTCGACAAAAGAAACAATATAATAATGGTCATCTTATACCTAAGTAGGTATAAGATGAAACAAGAAGAAACAAGTGTATGTAAGTACATACACTTGTTTCCTCCGAGGTCGCGAGGTAGTCAAAAATAATTGTCCGCCATCTGTTTATCTCCTCCTCTGCTTTCATTAAACTTTTCATGCAGGCTAGATAGTTTCCCCATTTTATCCCCAAAATTCTTCACGTAGAAATAGAAAAAGCAATAGACACACAACGGAAAGACAAAACACCAGGGCCCGATGGTATAAACAACGAGATCTTAATACGAAACAAGCAGGCAATCGTACCGATCCTCACGGAAATGTTTAATGATATTATATACACAGAAATTATCCCACAGAAATGGACAGAATCAAACATCATCCTTTTATATAAAAAGGGAGACAAACACGACATCGGAAACTACCGTCCAATCAGTCTCATGTCTAACATATATAAGATATTTGCCAAGATAATTTTAAAACGGATAGAAGGAACACTAGATGAACATCAACCCATCGAACAAGCAGGTTTTCGGAAAGGCTACTCGGTAATCGATCACATTCATGCTGTCCGCCAAGTCATAGACAAGTATAAAGCATACCAGCGCGAGTACTACATTGCTTTCATTGACTATACCAAAGCATTCGACTCATTATACCACGGAA
This sequence comes from Cybosia mesomella, assembly GCA_946251805.1. Taxonomy (NCBI): domain Eukaryota; kingdom Metazoa; phylum Arthropoda; class Insecta; order Lepidoptera; family Erebidae; genus Cybosia; species Cybosia mesomella. Next base: position 599,993 of record OX276400.1, read on the forward strand.
AAATATGGAAGTCCCTAAAGGAACAAGGAATCGAGCAAAAATATATCCGCTTAATAAGAAATGTATATAGTCATAGCACCGCAAGAATCCAACTAGAAAAGAAAGGTAAACCATTTACAGTAGGAAGGGGTGTCAGACAAGGAGACCCTCTATCTCCAAAACTATTCTCAGCGGTTCTCGAAACAATCTTTAGGGGTCTTAACTGGGAAAATCTGGGAATCAATGTCGACGGAGCCTCCCTAACACACTTGAGGTTTGCAGACGACATAGTGTTATTTGCTGAAACACCGGAAAACATACAACAAATGATACATGAACTAGCGGATGAAAGTGAGAAGATAGGTTTAAAGTTGAACCCAGAGAAAACAAAGATAATGACAAACGGGAAGAAAACAACCATACACTTACGAAATAACCAAATCGATTACACCGACGAATACATATATCTGGGACAGCTAATAACACAAGAGGATCCTATACGCAAGGAAGTCGAAAGAAGGATAACAAATGGCTGGAAGAGATACTGGAGTCTGAGAGAGGCCATGAAAGACAAAACTCTTCACATTAATGCAAAGCAAAAACTTTTCAACACCTGCGTATTACCCGTTTTAATGTATGGCTGCCAAACATGGACTTTAACACAAGATATGACAAGAAAACTGGAAAGTTGCCAACATGCAATGGAAAGAAGTATGCTGAATGTGAAAAGGGCGGACCGAATAAGAAACCATGTGATCCGTAAAAAGACGAAGGTCATAGACATAACAGATAAAATCAGAAGACTCAAATGGCAATGGGCAGGGCACATGATAAGAGGTCAAGAGAAATGGAGCAAAATTGTGACACGATGGTACCCTAGAGAAGGAAAAAGGAAAAGGGGCAGACCACAGAAAAGGTGGGATGATGACATTAGGCAAGTGGCAGGAATAACGTGGAATAGAGTGGCCCAAGATAGACAGGAATGGAAAAGGTTGGAGGAGGCCTTTGCCGACTGGCAAACAGACCTACAAACATTAATTAAGTATTAGAATAGAATAATAGGAAAAGTATAGCTACAAAAAATATATATATATATCCATACTCTTAGTTTTAAGTTCTCAATACTTTGTAAATAGATGCTAAGTTGGTCTGAATAAAGGGCTTTATTATTATTATTATTATATTAGATAGTTTCGAGTTCCTGTATACTGCATAATTATGTGGTTCCAAAATCCATTATCTGGAGATCCAACACCACGATATTGCAGCGAAAGTTGGCAAGGTCACTATTTAAAGTGCCTCATTTTGTTTAAATTTACCAGAAATGATTTGGTAAATTCTAAGTACAGCAGTATTTATCACACCTACGTTTCGATAGCAATATTTTTACCATTACCAAGGCACGGTTTCAGACCCCTACGACCTACGCCTAAGAGAACAACCTGACATCAATGCCTGACCCGGGAATCAAACGGCCACACGTAAATACAAGGGCAAAATTAAGCACGATCGTGCAAAGTAAACAGAAATAAAATTTACAATTACGCTGAAACATTTGCTTACATCAGTGAGGCTTAACACAAATATACTTTGTGTAAGTCCTGAGCAGGCCCCCACCCCGCATCCCGCACCCCGCCGCAGCCGCACAACACAACACTTAAGTAATTACTTAATTTCAATTCAACTTGTTCTACTAATGTGTTCGGTAGCGTACTGCGTTCGTGTATAAGAGAGATTGCCTTCGCACTGTCCTTTATGCACCTCTTTATCCGACTGCAAAACCAAAAACGGATATTTATGAGTTTTATCTGTATGTATGTGTGTCTGTTGCAATGTTCCTTCGTAACAACTAAACTTTGATGATTGATGTGTCGTTAGATTAAATATACAAAAAAGTTTAGATTCACATTTGAGCCCGGCAGGTGCCACTGAATAACCTAGATCAGTAACGCCATGTTATCAAAATGCGAGATTTCATTTCGATTAGAAAGGAAAACATTAAAAATAATTTGGGATTTTGTATGATCTGTCAAAACAAAATCTATCTACGGTTTCGTGACTTTATAAAACCCTCTGAGTTACTCATAGTTTGATTCATTTTGAATAAGAGTTTGAAATTTTAATTTTATAAGTTTTAAGCTCTCACGTTTTAAAAACGTAATTTTATCGCATCGGGCTCCTGACTCGCCAACACGATGTGGAGTGTTAGTACTGTAGCGTCCGGGGGTTGGACGCCACAATACCTCGTGTTGATAATAAGATAAACACAGAGGAAGAAATTTATATGAGCATTTATTATTTTAACAAAGCTTCCTATATCGAGTTTAGGGAGGTTTTTACGCGTATATATTTATCTTTATGCGAACTAGGGAATCGCGAACTCCGCTCAAGGACTGAGCCTAAATTTATTACACTTATTTCTTCTCTTCGGCCGGCGGACCCGGGCGGCGCATCTAGTCGCCCGCTGTCAGCCGCACAGCCGAATGCAGCTCCACGCAGCAATTGTTTTTTCTTCCCTACGCTCTATTTTTCAAATAAGTAATTATTTTTAAACTCTGACACATGATGGCCAGGTAACCGCATCGTGGTGTGAAATGAGGTACAGACACCACAGTACCTCCCGGCACGTTTCTCTATTCATTACCGCCGTTCCTATCATTAGACAGTTAATACTGCTCGCTTAGCGGTGGTTGCTGGCTGTGTGTTTAAGTTAATTAGAGCCTCCTTTGATGGCTCACCTATTGGTACGGTGTGTACGGTGAGCAGACGGATACATACCTTTGGTAGTTTAGCTTGGTGATTAAGGAGTCGACTTTACGATCGAGAGGTCCTGGGTTCGAATCCTGGCCATTAGACTGCTAACGTGAACCCACTCCTAACACAAACAATTTGTTCTTATAGATTTATATCGGAAAAAGAGAACATCTAGGACGGGACTTGAACCCGCGACCAGTCCCTTACAGGGGGAGTGCTTTGACCAGCTGAGCCACCTAGACACGTCCCAGATATTCGAAATTCTCCGATATGTTATATACGTCTTAAGGCGACGCTGGAGCCATCTACCGTAATTCTTGCGAACTACGGAAACAATGAATAACTTTACAGTCATTTTTAAACACTGTTTTTTGATGACTCCGCCTAATTAATTCAATTAAATCCGTCCTAGATGTTCTCTTTTTCCTATCTGAATCTATAAGAAAAAGTAAGCATACAAAATGCTTAAAAAATTTAATTGAACAAGCAATTTGGTTTAAAATAAAATTATAAACGGGATATTTACCATGTTTATTATCTTTTTCTAGAATCCGATATTAAAGATAATAAACATGGTAAATATCCCGTTTATAATTTTAATTTTAATGTAAATGACCATGTCAATCTAAAATCAATTTGGTTTAGCTGGAGGGATTAACGGGAACATAAGCAATTTCGGTTACTAGTAAGTAATCTTTCTAAATAAAAACATCGTCATGTAATATTGTTGGTGGTAAAATTCAAATTCAAATTCAAATTCAAATTTATTTATTTCATGAAGCATAGGTTACACAAAGATGTTATAATCATAATAATAGTTCAAGCTATGTTCCGCCAAAGGCATACGAAATATTGAGTTAGGTAAATCATAATTCATACAAAATAGATAAACATGTCCATGCAGAATTCAAATACATAAGTTAATTAGGTCAGAACGTAAAGTAAAAGCAATTAATGTCAGAATAATCAAGTCAAATGCAAAAATGTCAAAATATTAAGAAGGTATGTCAAATGTTATATTTAGGGTCATTTTATAAATTTTATTGATTAAAGTTTATTTTATGAAGAGCTACAGTTTATCATTTAGGTACTCACTTACAGAGTAATACGCTTTGGTGCATAATAATTTGACAAGTTTAGTCCTAAATATGGAAACATGAGAAGTAAGCTGAAGGATTTTTTGAAGTGAAAACTTCTTTAGCGGCGTTGTGCACTTTTTTTGGATGTGGGTAAAAAAGGTTAAACTCGCATCAGTAAACACGTGACCTGGTCGTAAGACAACAAATATAGAAGCGCAAATTTCACACTGTACTTAACAACCTTGGTGGCGCGTTCGTCTAATGAGTGGTCGTTGACTTCTTCAAAACAGATCGATTCCGACCGAGGCCCAAGAAATATTTTTGTCATCATATAACTTTTTGTAATATTTATTCTATTTTATGCCATAAATCTATTGATATAAAATGGAAATTAAACAAAGTGCATCTATTAATGAAAAAAGTGACGGAGAAATAGCGAAAGAAAATAAGTGAGTAGGTACTTTATAAATATATTGGCGATGATGGTTGGTAATAATGATGGTGAAAAAGTCGTTGAAATTATGGATGGAAGTTGATTTTTCTGAGAGATAAACTTTTTAATGTAAAATAATTGTAATAGTTCTGAAGTGTTAAATTTTTAATGTAATAATAACCGCGGTAGCCTAGTGGTATGGGTAATGGACTGCTGAGAAGAGGTCTCGGGTTCGATCCCAGGTTTTACCATGGCACACACCAATGACTTTTCGATGCTTTTCGAAGTTATGTGTGTATTTATCGCAGGTTTATAAGTGCCCGGTTAATGGCAATAGGCTCGCCACCTATTACATTTCGACCTAAACATAAACTGGCGAAATGTGGGTGCTGGCACCTCTGCCTACCCCTTCGGGGACATAGGCGTAAGTTTATGTAATAATAATCTTCTTTATATATAAAAATGAATTGCTGTTTGTTAGTCTCACTAAAACTCGAGAACGGCGGACCGATTTGGCTAATTTTGGTCTTGAATTATTTGTGGAGGTCCAGAGAAGGTTTAAAAGGTCAATAATGTAATATAAATTGTCATGTTTGTCTACGATAGCGCAATAAATGAATATTGTATGTTAGCACATAAATGATAGTACTTTTATACTGATAATTAAAGCAATTCGTGCAAAATTAATCCCTAACCATTCCAAAATATCAAAAAGGCACAACGTTAATATTCGTTTTCACTTCTGCCGGCACTCCCGGAGTGCAACCCGTCGTTTTTTTTATAATGGTCACTTAAATAAGACCTCGCCTGATGGTAAGCTAAAGGTATTTTATAAAGGAATGGGGGTCTCCATTGCAGACACCGATAATGCTAAAATAAGGGGCCCTCGGGTTACGGACTTATCAGATTATTTATAACGCCCCGCTTAATGGATTTTTATAAAAGTCCAAAGGTTCGTATCATACGTATAATGTATCATACTTTATATTTAAAGATTTTTATTTTTATGAAATAAATCTTAACATGGCTCGAGAAGGCAGGAGCCCAGAACACTGAAATATTCTTGCGAGATATTTCGTTACTCGACGACCGAGGATACACGTCAGGTCCGCTACATGCCGGTTCCAACCTAGGTCAATAGACGACCATCATGCTTATGGCATGACACTATGTTCCAGCTATAAAATAACACGAGTACACAACATTTACACAGCAATCGACATTCTACATGCCAGTTCTCATTCGATATCGTCAATCATGTTGTCGTGTGTTATTCATTGAAATGTTTCTGTATTTGATAAAAAAATAGCCAGTGTGCATCTCAATGATTTAGTACGTACTGCGTATTCTATTCTCCTAGGAAGTCAAGCTGAAATAACTCAATCGAATCTGTTGGAAAATAACTCTCGTAGCGCAAGTTGTCGAGTAAAGTGTCCAATGAGACGACCTGCTATTGTATTCTTTAGCACTACATTGGCAAGCCAGCAGACAATTCTACTAGTACAGAACTTGTTCGGTCAAAATAGGTATGTACATAATTACGTAAAATACTTTATACTTTACTAACCGTTGCTCGCAGCTCCTCTCGCTTGGAATTCCGTTCCCGTCCCGCATCCCATGAAAACCTATTCCAGGAATAAAATCATATGTGTTATTACAGACTCTAATCCATCTCTGTACCGAATTTCAGCCAGATCTGTTCAGCCGTTAGTGCGTAATTGAGAAACAAACGTTCTAGCATACAGGATAGTAGGATTTGTAAGCAGTTAAACTGTGTTTAGCCCGGATTGCAGAGCTAGCATGGAAGGTTTAATACCAGTGCACAGTAGAGGAAGCTCGAGACGTGTCTACGGACAGAAGCAGATGGTGGGTTGCAGTCTTCGTCTACCCTGGAAGGAGAAAGAATTTGGGACGTTGTGTAATATTAACCAGCGCAAGAACTTCCACTGCGCGATACAGAATTGGTAGATCTTTAGAAGTTCAACTCGCTATCGCTAGATGGCACTGAATACATATATGATCATCGCTCTTGGTTGGTGACGTTCACAACCGTTACTTTGTGACGGTTGTTTAAACTAAAGATATTCGAATGACTGGAGTTATTTCCACCAGGGCGACGCATATTTCGTGTGGATATTGGTTCCTTAGTCTAGCCACGAAAATGAGCGAATTACGTGCTTAGAATCAACAAAGTAAATACAATTACATAACTTCACGTCTGTATCCCCGAAGGGGTAGGCAGAGGTGTATTACACACCTACGATTCGCCAGTTATGTTAAGGGCTCAATGTAATAGGGGGCAAGCCTATTGCCATCTACCGGGCACATTGTTAAGCGTGCGATAATTAGCATATATTAATGCACACATAACTACGAAAAGTCAGAGGTGTGTGTCCAGGGCGACTTGGGATCGAACTCGAGACCTCGTCTCAGCAGTCCCTTACGTATGCCACTAGACTATCGCCGCTAATAATAAATACAATTATGCTAAAGAATGCCTGAACAAAATCAGTGTTTTTTTTAGCGCATGGAAACCCCCACGGGCTTCCCCCCACAGAATCGGACCGACTAAAACCACACGGTGTCCTTCCCAAGTGTCCATTGCCGGGCACTCCGGGTAAGCAATCGAAAGGATAACCCCAGGTTTACCTGCAGTCTTTGGCCGCCACCGGGGCCTCGCCTGGTTGGGTCGGGTTTTATCCCGCGTCGGTGAGTTGGCAGGCGTGTGTAGGACACACACGACACGCCTCCGCCCCGGTCTGCTTCTGTAAGGACGGCGAGTCGGCCAACTGTCGTCCTCAGGCCCCGATCATGGAGGTCGGTAGTCCCGGGCGTACACACGTAGTGTTTGTTTTAGCTTCAAGTATTAATATAAAGTCAGCACTTCACTTGAGCCATTGAATTAAGGTACCTCGTTTAATATACAGAAAATACTCTCAGGGTTGGGAGATCAGATGGCAGTCGCTCCCGGAAAAGCCGACATACCAATCAACAATAATAAGCAGACCTCGGGCTCTAAAGTGACGAGTTTGATCGTTACTTGGAAATCATTATGAGGAAGGTGACAGTCTCAGCTGTTGCTTTAATAACCCCTTACGCAGAAAGAGTTATAAGTTTAATGTGTTAATGTGTTCCTAACCGAATCCACCGGGTTTGATGTAGTTTTCTTTGTATGTATATTGAAAGGAAAAGGTATACGGGGAATTTTACGCTTTTCGCTTTTATAGAAATATTTAGGTTTGTATGAGCAATGGCTGAAGAATTAAGGGTCTTATCCATAGAACTCGTATCGAATGTTCCCGGATGAGGCAACAGTAGACCTTCTTCAAAGGGAACTCTTCTGACTTAATTTTATGTTTGATTCTACCCAATAAATAGATGTTCCTATTGAACGGGCCAAAGAACAGACCTCGACGTAGAACATCTATACTATTATAAAATTGTAAATTAGTTGTGTCTGTACATTGGAGTTCGTACGAAGTATTTCAAAAAAGGTCCAAATATTTAAATGGTTGTGATAATAATTTATTCATTTGATTTAATTTTTAATTTTAATTATTATTTAATGTAAATGTAGAGATTTAATGTTTTAATACTAACATAATTTAAACTTGCAATTGCTTACTAACAGAATAAATAAATAGGTATTTTAATAAAAAAAAAATGGAGTATGATAAACTACCGATTTAGAAGCCAAAAAATTGTTTTGGAGTTATTTTCTGGGTTTTTTTTGCGAAGGACGTAAATACTTCACAGTTTTTTTTAATAAAAAGTATTTGGTCAGACTTAAATTGATTGCAATCGGTTAAGTAGAACCGGAAATGTGAACAATATTTTTGAATAGCCATTATGGCAAAGTTTAGTTTAGAGTATTAATTGAACCGATTAGCAAAACATACTATTTATTTGAACTTTTAACCAATTTTAGTGAAACAATGTGCCGAGGAACCGAATTGCCTATTACTACAGCTTCTCCACACAATGGCCACTGCCTATCCCCAACTCTATAAGTGAGTGTGTGTCGTCCTCGCACAAAGCCCTTCAATTATCGTTTGCGGCAGTTTTATAGAGTGCCTCTTTTAAGCCTCGTTTAGGCTGTCTGTCCATTGTAGCAGAAAGGGTAAATATAGAGATATGTGGGTAAAATTTGACACAAAAACGAAACTTCATTTAATAACAAAAAAATTACACGGGGTAGGCAGGACTTCCATAAACCAAGTATGGATATCAGATGTTTATATTATGGAGCAAGCAAATTCACTGGATTACTTCTTCTTCTTCGCATCTATGGCGATATTCAATGGTATTAAATCTGTCTGTCCCAAAATTGCGCGACATTGCCAAATTTTCGTTTGTTCGTTCAGGTCCTCTATTGTGCAGGTCTTGGAACACAGCGGGCAGGATGGATCGGCAGAGGCGCACCACAACTCTACCCACACCCCCTGCATCTCTGTAACCTCGTTACACTCGGTTTACCCTGCAGCAGCCGACCCGGGACTTCAATCTATTAAGGGACTTCCAGGTCTTCCACTACAGTTCATGCCCGGTATGTTTTCAGCGAGCTGGATGTGATTTGAAGGTTGAGCATTTTCTGTGAACCACTTCTGGCATCGAGTTCTCTCGGGAAGGCCACGCACACCATCGGTAGTTTGCCATCAGCAGCATCAGCCGGCAGCATCGGGGTACCTCCAATAACATTTAAAAAATCATGATTATATGTTTTCTGCCTAATTATTATACTCGTTGTAAAAAAAAACATATTTAACCTCTTAGAGCGTCGTAAAATAGCGGATTTGACATTCTTAATGTCTATTTTTAATGGATCAGCAGATTTACCGGAGTTGGTATGCAGGGTGGGCTTGTACGCACCACCATTATTTCTGCGTAAGCCTAACTCGCTGCACGTTCCTATGGCAAGTACTACCGATCGACAAAGCATAGCATGTCGGGATGCTGATATAGATCTATTTTTCACAAGTATTACAAAGTTAAAAAAGTCTTATGTGGTCACTACTTTGTGGAATGAAATGACCATGTTGTAAGTGCTTATCTATGGATTGAGTCTTCGGCATCATTCTCTTTTATATGTTTAAAAATAATGTTATTTTTTCCTAAAGATTTAGATCGGAAAAAGAGAACATCTAGGACGGGACTTGAACCCGCGACCAGTCCCTTACAGGGGGAATGCTCTGACCAACTGAGCCACCTAGACACGTCCCAGATATTCGAAATTCTCCGATACATTAATACGTCTTAAGGCGACGTTGGAGCCATCTACCGTAATTCTTGCGAACTACGGAAACAATGAATAACTTTACAGTCATTTTTTACATTGTTTTTTGATGACTCCGCCTAATTAATTCAATTAAATTTTTAGGCATTTTGTATGCTTACTTTTTCCTAAAGATTTAGATCGGAAAAAGAGAACATCTAGGACGGTATTAATGTATCGGAGAATTTCGAATATGTGGGACGTGTCTAGGTGGCTCAGTTGGTCAGAGCATTCCCCCTGTAAGGGACTGGTCGCGGGTTCAAGTCCCGTCCTAGATGTTCTCTTTTTCCGATCTAAATCTTTAGGAAAAAGTAAGCATACAAAATGCTTAAAAATTTAATTGAATTAATTGAAATAATGTTATTTATGAAAACTCATAATTGGCTTTCATTGTGTTGTTTATCATTCTATTGTTATTTGTTAGCTGTAAGTTTCCTAAAACTGTAAAATAAAATAGTGCACACACAGAATAGAACGATACAAGCTTTCTTTCAATAACAGTTAATTTAAGCCTGCACGTAACAGCTACACCTCAGGCTGTTCTCAGGAACTGTTCCTAAGTAAACTCGACACGGTGGCTGTGAGCGAGCTCTCCGAGTACAGTACGTGCGCCAATTAAATTGTTTTGTAGCTGGTGCTCCTGGCACTATAGAACAAAGGAAATGTTATTTATGTTGGAGAACTCGTCCGCGCCGATATGTCCGACAACGGTCTAACTTATTACATAACTAGCTCTTCAATTGAATTTCCGTTCACGCAACCCATGGAAACCTTATAGCCTATTCTAGGGATAAAAAGTAGCCTATGTGTTATTCCAGGTTATAATATATTCCTGGACGAAATTTAAGCCAGATCCGTTTAGCAGTTTGGACGTGATTGAGTAACAAACATACTTACATCCACACTTACACACTTTTGCGTTTACAATATTAGTAGGATTTTGTTAATAAGCTAATTGTCAACCGTGGACCTTAAGGCGCCTGGTTAAATCAGCGCTAGGCACCAGTCTGACACATGCTGAAAAAGGTCTAATTCGACACGCGGTAGATATCTGTTCATATTTTTTTTTTTTTAAAGAATATTAGCAACCGAAATTACTAATATTCCCCCTAACCCCTCCAGCTAAGCTAAATTGCTTGTGTTAGGAGTGGGTTCACGTCGGTAGTGTAATGGCCAGGATTCGAACCCGGGACCTCTCGATCGTAAGGTCGACTCCTTAACCACTAAGCTACCGACGCTTATAAATATAATATAATAAGTTTATGTATCTCGAAGGCCTACAAATAATTGAATTCTTTCTTTTCTATTACTGATGTTTACAAAATGTGAATATAGGCACGATATTGTGTCCATAGAGTTACATCATATTTTGGAATTATCAGAGCCTTGCTTTTCCCAGTTTTACCAGGGCGGGGCCGCGTTTCGTGCCGGTGCGGTGGTTCATTTGCTAAACATTTGTCTAGGTTTTTTGCCGTTAGTTGTGTAGGTGCCGTTTTATTAATAAATATTTTTTGACTTTGACTTTGGATGTTCTCAGTCAGTGTCAACGTTGAGTGGCAGAAGTCTGTATCCGTAGAGTCAGTAAGACTGGTTCTCCTCCAGTTTTCTTCCCTTTTCTCCTTTGCAGATTGCAACGTTCCGTCGAAATTTCTAGTAAGAATTGCAGGCGTTATGGTAACAGCTTACAATTAGATGGGCTCTGTGCTTATCTGCTGCCTTAGTAGTACAATCCTGGTGTTCTAGGAGCAAGCTTTCTCTGTCATAAACCTTTATCTCACTGATACATAAGTACCGGCGATTGGTTACTTGCTAAGTGAACCAACTGCGTGCGCCTATTAGAATAGAAGACGCACCTTGTTGCATTATTAACTAATAATAAACGCCTCTAACGGTAACAAATGTACATACAACACAGAGATAATAATGACATATCGGAGACAACCACTTTCTTTTTATTAAATTGGGTTCCAAATCGGGTTTTTGGATTTTCTTTGGCGAAGTCAGGAATGAAAGACGAAAGATGATGAAAGTCATTAAGTGAAACTCATAAAAGTTTCTTAACTAGGAATCCTCAATGGTACATCGGACATGAACCATCTCGCTTCAAAACACTGCTCAGTGCCCACACTATCACCGTGGTAAATTTGGTCAAGATCGCGCGAGTGGTTACGTTGGAGTAGAGCCACCAACAAACGGCTATGCCGGGTATAAGTGTAAAAATAAAATAGGCGTGAACAAAAATATATAATAGAGCTTCATTTACCGAAGCAAAAACACATTTAACTTGAAGCTTACCGCTTCTGTGAGAAACGGAGCTGCTCTGAGCATCTTTGAAAGAGCAACTCTTATGCAAGGGGATTTGATGGGTCGGGAACGGAACGAGGTCGGCAGGTGCCCGGCAGCCACAGTAGAGGTCATCGATCTGCAAAACATATCAAAGATGTGAGCTTATGCCAGCTATAATTAGATAAATGCAAAAGTTGAACTAATTGAAACATGATTTCTTTTCAAATTTGAAAAAGATATTTAAGAATTGACCAAGTGAATTCATTAATTAAGAATGTCTCCTAATGCTAAAAGCATTTCATTTTCATTAGTAAGAGGATATTATTATTGAAGGTTCACGAGCTTTACGATGAAACATTACCCGCAAACAGAGAGGCCGCAATCTTAAGCCTCTCGAGGCGAGGTCGCCAGGTGAGGGTTGAGGTTCGTATCGATCCAACGCCGCGTATACGTGACTGATGGGCCACCCAATTTAATTGAAAATTTAGAATTTGTACGGCTTTTTTCATCATCTTTGTGTTGTGTAACAAGATGAAACACAGTTCTAAAGTTTAAAATTCTAATGTTTGAATCTCTACCTATAATACTAACAAAATGCGGTTTTATCTGTTGCCGTGCTAAGCCCAATTAAGTGATCAACTATATAGTATCGATCTATGTTTTACATAGGATGGTTATATTTCATTTATATATTCTTTTTCAAAAGAAGAACTTCCAAAGTAAAAGTAAATTCAAAAGTGGGGAATGGGGAGAGATTAGATGATCATCAGACGTTGACTCCTTCCTGATCCGACACAGGTGGTCCCCAAAACACCGTCGTTCTTTCCACTCCACCATGTTGACCTGGCGGAGCTGGAACTGCACGGCCTCGATTTCTAGAGGCTCAGGGTCCCGTCCCTGCTCCCGCGCTTCCTTTCGCCACCGATATAGTTACGAGAGGGCTCCCGCCTCCAGATCCCATGGTGGATATCCGGCAAGCAGACTCGCCGCCTCGAAGGAGATCGTGCGGTTACCTCTGATGACCTCTGTTGGCCATCATCCGCTGCGGAGCACGCAGCATCCGCTCATGTCTAGTTGTGCCCGACCTTCTCTACAAATGTATACAGTATACACGTAATATACCGCAAGTTTTCCTCCAATACGAAATAAGGAGTTTTTATAGACGTATTTATTTTTTTATAGACAGTTGTATCTTTACATAATTAGTGGTCTATATTTTATGCAGTTTATGATACGCATCTAATAATCCCTTTCGATGAAAGCCAAAAACAGTTAAGCATTTGTTAAATATCTACAACAACATATACGTGAACGTTACAAAATAAATGCTAAATTCAAAACAATTTGATAAACTTTGGCATCAAAAGCGTTTATAATTACAACAATGGGCTCTTAAACAATTTGAGCAATCTACGTAATGGTTGTGACGTCAAGTTTTCGCGGCGTGTTTTAAACATTAGGTAAGTTTTTATGATGTAATCAGAGCACTGACCTTGTTATCATCGGTGAAATTATATCAGCTTTAGATACCTATTTTATTCTTCTCTGTTGGTAAAATCTTGGACTTTTTATGTCTATTCGAGTGTTTGTGTATCTACACCCGTAGTTAGAGGATATTGGTCTACGGGTCAGCGGTAACAAGGGGATTAGACATTTTATTGGACGAATATTTATAAGATTTACGACCGGGGCTTTTATTTTCGAGTGAAAACCGTTAAGGGCACGACGAGCTATTCATGTTGAAGTCGAACCGTGTTGTAACAGGTGTTGGTTATCTGTCCGGTGGTGGTTTCCCTTCACTTCGTGAGCATTCTACAGTCGGTAATCAGTCTTATGTCGTAGACACCACTGTGACCAGTGAGTCAGACCTTTTTTTGGTGACTGCAGATTTTTTGGACCGAGGGCGCGCTAGTTATTAGGACGACAGGTTTAGATCACTCTTTTACATTATTACTAACCTCACTTTTGCTGTTTATTATTATGTACTTTTTTTTTTGTGCGGAAATCCACTCGGATACCCCCCCGCCGGCCAGTGGGGTCGCTTATGTCAGGCTTGAACCGACTAAAACCGCACGCCGTCTCGGGTCTTTAGCATTTCCCTCGCACCTCGAATATAGTTTTGGATAATATTAAAATAAAATTAATTAAAAAAGTGAGGTAAAATCTATAAAGTCGACACACAGTTTTAGCATCGGTGACTGACATTATGCGACTGCATCGATACTGCATTACGTTTTGCGAATTTCTGAGATCAGTAGATAAAAGGAGTTTGCGTTGCCTCTTATCCCTTGACAAGAATATTGTAGGAGCAAGTTCGACCCTCCCTGCACTTGACCTCGTCAGGCGGCCGAGACGATCACAATAAAATATTTTGTTCCCGTTACGAACGTTTATTGTTATCATAAAAGGCCCCGCGTTCCTACGCGGTGTCAACAAAACATACTCGTATGTATAAGCTTGCGACTCGAGAGGATGATAATTATCCTACTATGTGGAAGTAGTGAAAGATTATGGTATGGTTAGCTGTCACGTGGCACATAAAGATACTATGTTCTTGACAAGAACAGATCTATTTCATTCCGATTCCTATATTTAAATGTCAGAATTACGGTCCCTGATAAATGGGGACGCGTCTGTTGTCATCAATCGGGCCTAACAGAAAAACCTAGCAGCATTTCCACTTTCAAAATTCCAAATCAATTTCTTCGAAAAAATAATCACTCGGACGATACTACATACATCCAAAACTGTTCAGGAATTTACCATTATTGTTAGAATAAAGTTTTATTTGTTTTTGTGCAGGTGCAACCCTGGCGGTAATCATTGACATGGACCACCGCACGTCGGTGATCTTCAGCGCCCTGGTGGCGGTCTTCTACACGCTGTTCGGGGGGCTGTACTCCGTCGCTTACACTGACGTCATACAATTGTTCTGTATTTTCATAGGTAAGTGTGTTGCAAGTAAATGTAGTAACAAATATTATAGCCAGGTCAGTCTTAGGAAGGGTGACCGTTCTTCACACATTGAGACCTCTCCGTGCCTTGGAGAGCACGTTACGTCGTCGGTTCCGGTGGCCATACGAACATCTGCATTCGTACAGGGCACAAGGCATTGCTGGATTATGAACGCATAGTCGAGAGTCGGCCAGCCAGTATCCGCCATAGAGCTGACTGGCGACGCCAGGTGGAACGCTTAAGCCTTGTACCAAGGCTAAGCGTTCCAATGTACAATTAGTCCGTCCAGGGCTTAAGGATGACACAGCGATCACTTTATGCTAGAAAGGTATACACAATCTATGGCGGAGCGCGCCCGGGAGAGATTTAGAACTCTCCTGGCCCACCGAGCTCGCAACTTTTTTTTTATTTTTATTTTTTCATGGTAGAGTCAAGCAACAGTCATTCTGGCCGTTGCATGAATATGCCAACTCGACCGGGGAAGCACCACCATCTTACAGAATATCGACGCCAAGTAACAGTATTTGAACTGTTGCGTTCTGTTTGGTGAGTGAGAGTGCCGGAGCCCAAACTCCTTTCCCATCCCCTCCCAAACTCATTTCCCATCCCCTTCCAAAATCCTTTCCCATCCCCTCCCGAACTCCTTTCCCATCCCCTCCCAAACTCCTTTCCCATCCCCTCCCAAACTCCTTTCCTATCCCCTCCCAAACTCCTTTCCCATCCCCTTTCCTTTACAGGGTCGGCAGCGCGAGTGTGACGCCAATGGTGTTGCACACGTCCATAGGCCGCGGTAACCACTTCCCATCAGGTGGGCCGTGTGCTTGTCTGCCACCTTAGTGGTATAGAAAAAAAAAAAAAAACTTGCTCGCCACGCGTCGCAGGCGACTCAGGCGCCGGAGGCCGCTTAACGACCTCCGTCCTCCATGAGCGCACCCCAGCAGAAGCAGGCCGGGACGGTGGGGTGACTAGTGCCCCTCCCCCAAAGCGGGGCAAGACGGGGACACCGTGGTTCCCAAACCCGAGGGGGCCATCTCGAAACCGGAGATGGCCCAGGGTCAGTCGGGGTGCGAGGGATATGCTCTATATGCAACCTTACACTCCGGCGTCTATCGACCCGAGACGGCGTGCGGTTATAGTCGGTTCAAGCCCGACATAACCGCCCCCGCTGGCCGGCGGGGGGGTATCCGAACGGATTTCCGCACGGCAAAATAAAAATAAAAAAAAAGGTACACACAATGTCTTTCGGTATAATACAGTAGGTATATAATTTGGTATATAATCCTGTCTCTCAGGATAGATTGAAATGACACTCGCTAGTATCGATCAGACCAAATTTAATTACTGTAAGAGATTGGAAGCTTCTAGTAGAGGAAAGGTTATTGGAGTAATAATAGACTTTAACTGACTCGACAAATCATTTATTCATGTTATGAATTTCCGCACGTAAAACAAAAACAAAAAAAAGGGCTATTTTCCCGTTACAACATGTTTCAAACAAAATTTTGTGTCAGAAATCTACGAACGAAAAATGTTTCAGGAATGACGTTCAAACCGTCAGGTTGATATTCAACATTAGACCATACGACCTTATTATCATAGTATCATTCGCTGTGCACATTGAATGACTCTCAATATATTATGACAATAACTAACAGTCTCATAACACCAGGAAACCGATTGCTGACAAGGTGTAAATGTCTCGAGAAGTGGAAAGTGTTAGATGGTGATGCGCACGGAAGGCATACGTCGTATCTCTTGCCGAAGATTGATATTGTCTTGTAATATATTTGTAAGCAGTTTTCTGGTAATATACCTACCATTCGAGAACTAACCTGTGGTGTAATGTGGTGTTACCTCGTAACAGCCCATTACTATACCGCAGGTTTACGTTTCTCTCTGGTTAAACGCATCACACACGCAGGGCCGTCTTAAGGATATCATGCGCCGGGGTGCGAGATCCACCAAGCACCCCCCACCCATTCCCCCTAAAAATCTCAATATTTGTATTGTACTTTTCTGAATAATACTGACTGTACAAAAAAATTGTAAAAAAGTTACATTTTTTAACAAACATCAAATTAATTAGTTATTGAATACATTTTTTTTTCGTGCGTAGGCGATAGCCTTGTAGTGTACGTAACGGACTGCCGAGACGAGGTCTCGAGTTCGATCCCCAGTCGCCCCGGGCACACACCTCTGACTTTTCGTAGCTATGTGTGTATTAAAAATGTTGAGTATCGCTCGCTTGTAATGTGCCCGGTAGATGGCAATAGGCTCGCCCCTATTACTTTGGGACCTAAACATAACTGGCGAATCGTGCGCGTGAAGTTATGTTATGTTATGTTATGTAAATCCCTTCGGATACCCCGCCAGCAACCAGCGGGGGTTGTTATGTCGGACTTGAACCGACTAAAACCGCACGCCGTCTCGGGACTTAAGACGCCGGGGTGTAAGGTTGCTCATAGAGCATATCCCTCGCACCCCGACTGACCCTGGGCCATCTCCGGTTTCGAGATGGCCCCCTCGGGTTTGTGGAACCACGGTGTCCCTGAGTTATTGAATACCTGTATTGAAATCTACATCCAATTATGATCAAATGTATCAATCTCTCCTTGGGATATGGTTGTTCGTAAGTAGTTAACACGTTGTGGAGCAGTGTGTAGTTTTTGCTGCGAGAGCCGGTTTTAAATCACGAACTAATGAAGTAGCCTAGAATTGAATCACGAGCGTAGCGAGTGCTTCTAACATAGACAACTGAGTACAATGAGCGAAAATTTGCTCACGTATGAAACATACAACTTTTCACCTCAACCAGTGAGAAAAGGGTTTTAAGTTATAGTTGAGAAAAACAGCACGATATTTGTAATTGTTCCCCAACAAAGCGGTGCGGCGGCGCCTGTTTCCGCTACGTACCCCTACTTTTCCTCACACTCACCACAAAATGCGATTTTGCTGCGTAAAAACTCGCAAGGTGCCTTTTTAGTGTTGGAGAGGTGTTATGGGTTCTAAAATTAGATACTTTTTTTTTGTGAACACATACATATTAAACATAGAAACACTCAAACCAATGCAAATAGACATATTCCTGCATACAAATATTTGCACTGAGCGGGAACCAAACCCGAAACCTCTTACGTAGCAGTCAACGCACTACCGCTACGCTACAGCGGTCTTCAAGTAAGGTATATTCATTCAAATTACATCCCGGGGTATAGCTTTAGGAGCATCACACACACAGCAGGTAACTTCATCCCGAGTGAGGACTCAGGGCTGCACACGCTGGCGGACTGCCCGGCGTGGGAGGCGCCGAGGCGTGACCTCGTGGCAGCCATCGGGGTGGGAGTCCTCTCGCTCGGCAGCATGATTGCGGCAAAGGTGCGGAGCGCGAGCGCGTGGGCCACCGCCACCTCCTTCTGCGAGCATGTAATGCTCGCGAAGGAGATGGCGGAGCGCGCCCGGGAGAGATTTAGAACTCTCCCGGCCCGCCGAGCGCGCAACTTGCTCGCCGCGCGTCGCAGGCGACTCAGGCGCCGGAGGTCGCTTAACGACTTCCGTCCTCCATGCGTGCAGGCCTGGGGGTGGCAGGTGAGGCCGCCTGTCCCCCCAGTAGAAGCAGGCCGGGACGGTGGGGCGACTAGCGCCCCTCCCCCAAACCGGGGCAAGACGGGGACACCGTGGTTCCCAAACCCGAGGGGGCCATCTCGAAACCCGAGATGGTCCAGGGTCAGAGGTGCGAGGGATATGCTCTTTGGGCAACCTTACACCCCGGCGTCTGTAGACCCGAGACGGCGTGCGGTTTTAGTCGGTTCAATGCCGACATAACCACCCCCGCTGGCCGGCGGGGGGGTATCCGAAGGGATTTACGCACGAAAAAAAAAAATGTTACTTCATCCCATTGGTATACGTCTAGCGTAGCTTCTAGTTTCGTATCGGTCTGTATCTTTTATACAAAGATGTAAAAATATAGCTTGCTAGTGGTCGCGTGTTGTCCTCTGACCATTTCTATGGCATGAGCCATTCCATTGCGATGTACTACGAGTATCTTGAAGAATTTCTTAACTTTTACTGTATACGTTTACTGTAAGCGGTTTTCGAGACCTATGAACGCTTGCTATATCCAAAATACTACTCAAAAAAGGTTGCCTGGTAGAAATCGCTTCAAGCCATAAGGCCGCCCATTGTACTGCTTCCTCCTCTCACCTGGTGTACAATAAAGTGTATAATAAATAAATAAATAAATAAATACTCAGGCATTACAATCTTAATACGAGAAAAGGGGGAACACGTTATTTCGTATTCATATTAAGCTTTAATTAAACGAAATAGCTTGTATCAGAAGTAGGTTCACGGTCCGATCACGCTACCATTTAATTGCAAGTCCGACGCTTTAGGAAGCCAACTACTCACTACGATTAATGGGGCATTATGCGTAATTGTAGTGTTACGTGCGTGGGGAACAAATTAAATGCCGTTTATACAACGTAGAGGCTTATTCGCTCACCACAAACTAGACAACTAAGTAACTAGCACACACAGTACTCTTCAACAGTTCCAAGTCGCTCAGCAGTTCACAGTAGTCCACAGTCGTTGCTTAGGTCGCAGGTATAATCCTCTTGAATCGCTTCGGTAAAATGTGTTCGTTTTCGCTTTCGAAAATTAACTGACTGCGTGTCGATATAAGGCGCCCCTTTTAGAGCTCTTAATTAGAAGGGTAGAATATTCCAGAATCATCTAGAGATAAAGCACGTTAGGTATCTAAGTAGAGCGTTCGAGAAAGGTACCTACCCAGTAGTAGGTACAGACGCGCCTACATTCAAGGTGAATAACCTTGTATTCAAGATTGTAGGTAAAGTAGGTATAGGTATACGAAGTAATTGTGACTTTGTGTTGGCGTTTCTAGATTTTTCTACACTAATCGATAGAGTACTTCGACACTAGTAATGCGTTTTAATTTCCAAAAGATTCGATCAGTAGTTTTCGAGATATCGACGCTCGTTGTAACAATAGCATCCAGTGTTGAAGAAGCGAAGATAAACCTTAGTCATTATATAAACAAACCACTTGATACTTGGCACACTGATAAGTCTCACTGTTATTGTTGGCTATAGTTTAGGTAGCTCAGTTGGTCAGAGAATTCCCCCTGTAAGAGACTGGTCGCGGGTTCAAGTTCCATCCTAGATTTTCTCTTTTTCCGATCTAAAGCTATAGTTTACAACTTTGGACGGTATACTACCCATACGTCAGATGTTCAGAATCAAAGTCAGTTGACGAAGTCAGGAAACGAATCATGCCTAACACACAATTCTAACAGTGCTTAAACATTCTCCTTCATAAAATAGGCATCAATAGTGCGTTGGTAGACGTTGACGTTGTCTACTCAAGCTTCCTCTACCGTGAACCGTTAGCGCATGTCTAACGTGCTTCTGATTTATTATCTTCACAACGCCCCTGGTGACGCCCTTGGTGTTGCACACGTCCATAGGCCACAGTGACCGCTTCCCATAAGGTGGGCCGTGTGCTTGTCTGCCCTACCGTAGTGGAATTAGAAAAAAAGGATAATTTTTCCACGTCCACCTCAACCGATTTGGTCCAATAATACCTTCACTCTCCAGGGCCCGAAATTCATGCAACGTGAGGTTAAATAATATAACTAAAGACTGTTACTTGACTAATTAGGTCTTTGGATGTGCATACCGTTCGCGTGGGCCAACGAGCACGTGAAGCCGCTCAGCTCGATGGACGTGGACTGGATAGGGCAGGTGGACCCTGACTACTACTGGTTCTACATTGACTACGGGCTGCTACTCGTCTTCGGCGGAATACCCTGGCAGGTCAGTGTTTCTTTAACTTATATGGAATGTTCAGTTTTAAATGAAATACGATAAGAATATTATAATATATAATATATACGATATTAGATTGATTTATATTAATTTAGCGAAAGCTCGAAATCCCTGGGATTATCCTTTCGAGGGCTTACCCGGTGTGACCGGCAATGGACACTTGGGGAGAACATCATGTGGTTTTAGTCGGTCCGATTTCGACACACCCATACCATTGCTGACACCGATGGGGTGAAGCCCGTGGGAGTTTCCGCGTTTCCACATGTAAAAAAAAGCTCGTAAAGCAAGCAAAAGCAATTGGAAAGCTGTTGAGGTAGAAGAGTTTGTATATACTTATATAATGTAGTTTAGAATCTCACTGATAACGATCGTGTTCAGATACTTGGAGCAAATACTCATACAATCGTTGAACACCTGTCCTATCACCGTCACACGCAACAACAAGGCGTTGGCGATGTCGAGAGACACCGCCGCCACCAGGAGTGGTGGTGGCGGTTTTTCCCGCGAGACTACTCCTCCTCCTCCGCCAGGCGCGTAACGCGTATGATCGTTTCCACGGTGGCCCATCACCGACCTGGATGTCACTATGGCGCTACCAAGCGTAATTTCTGGCATGTCCCGATATACCTCAGATATTAGCTAAGTCTAATTGATATACATTCTTTGAGTATGTTAAAATGATAACAACTGTATTATTTTTGCTTGTTTTGTCACATTTGTAACTTTTTTGAAAAAAAAAATGTTTTTAGAGGGGTGTTCACAAAACCACGAGTACACCATCCTTCACCATCTTATAATATACATAAAACTGCACATGCGTCGTTAATACGGCTGTTCGCTATTTAGGTATACTTCCAACGCGTGCTAAGTAGCAAGACAGCTGGACGTGCCCAGATCCTGTCGTACGTGGCGGCCATCGGGTGCATCTTCATGGCCATACCTCCCGTGCTCATCGGAGCCATCGCCAAAGGAACAAGTTGGTATTATAAGTATTGCTTAGATACAATAGATGCAACAACAATATTCTAGGACGTTGGTACTACAACTCACTAGATGCCCAAGAACATGCGAAGTGGAGGAGAAAAATTCGGATAGGAAAAACGGAATCTCTATAGAATTACTTCGTTATCTATGTTTTTCAAAACCTTTTTTTTCGATTATAATAATGATGTAGTAGTGTATTTGGTATTGATAATGTCGAAAGAGTTTATGCTACAATGTTAAGCTATAATATCAGACTTTACACTCCAAATAACACCGTAAAGATAATATTATTCCTGTACCAAATAATCACAAAGTTACTACAGCTGTCCGCCGAATTATGTAAATATTATCATAAGTATACGAATGAGCGCTTTGCCTAGATAGTTCGTAAAATAATTTGTATTTATTTACCTGTTTAAGTGAAAAGTTTTACCACTTAATAAATTTCCATCAGTTAGAAAAAAATATACTTTCATGCATCCTTCTTTCGCTCGATGTTCATGTATCTCTGTTCTATTGTACTTACTATTGATGTAAAACGCAGTGGTGGAATGAACTTGCGTCTGAAGGTACCATGTTAAAGTTGAGTCTTCTGAAAAACAAGAGAGAGTCCTAATTCTTTTTCCGCCACCACAGACTTGAAGCGATGAAAAAAGTAGCAACTGTCTAACCGAATGATTTGCCCACAGCGTGGAACGAGACAGGCTACCACGGAGACCTGACGCCTGACGGCCAGCTGACTTCGGAACAAACGTCGATGATCCTGCCGCTGGTGCTGCAGTACCTCACGCCTGACTTCGTGTCGTTCTTCGGGCTCGGCGCCGTGTCAGCCGCTGTCATGTCGTCAGCTGACTCCAGTGTGCTCAGCGCCAGTTCTATGTTCGCCAGGTGAGGCAGTAGTACCGTACAACACTATGCAGATTTATACATTTGTAATAGGTTGCACACACTGCACACAAACTTGATGTTTTTGGGGAAGGTCGTCAGGAAGCGATTCACAATGGTGAAGATCAGTGATCAAGAGAGTCCGACTGCACGTGAAAGGAGGCGGGGGTTGATACTTGCTGAGTGCAATTGTATTCACATTAGTTGTGTCTACGTATAATCTGTTTGTAATTACAAAAATAAATGCATATCCATATTCTAGATTGATAGATTGATAGATAGATTGTGTTCAATCTTTACCCGTAATTTTCATACGAGATTATGGTTTGATTATTCTCATAGCGATTTTCCAGTTGCATTAACTTTGGAGCCCAAGGTTCGCGTATTGTTTTTCATTGGTATATCGACTTTTGCGACTGTCGTCTGACAACGGACGGTTGGGAGAACCGTCCGTTCTTTCTCAGGTATACAAACTAGCAGGCGAGGTTGGCTTGGACCTCAAGGATGGTTATTGGGCACTCTATAGCCTCTGGGTTTGAGTGAATTTGCCTTTACGTGTAATAATTTGATAAATGCGTGAGTCCATTGATGTACAGTCTACGAAAGAAGTCGCTTAACAAATTCTTTTGTTTTGATAACTGATACTGTATATGTCTTCGGGTGGCGTTGACGGGAGTGCATGGAAACAACCTTTACTTGAAAGTATTTATTCGAGACCAATCTGTCCTAGCCGGTTACAAAGTTTATATCCAGATACTTATCACTATTTGCACGTATCTGCCGCTTATAACTATTCGCAGCTACCTACATAACAGATGCCTTAGCTCTTAACACTATCATAAAACAATAAATAAAACTTGAATAATATTAACTTTGTCCTCTGGGGATTATAAAATTATTTCAACATTCACTATTGGTTATGTATTCCTATGTTAAAAAGGTTCGAAAGACTTTAGTGTTAACCAGCTTTTGTCGTTGACTGTACCTATATATTACTAAATGTCAATGCGTGAGGTTAAGTAAGTGTAACGTCCTCAGGAACGTGTACCGCCTGATATTCAGGCAGAACGCGTCGGAGATGGAGATCATCTGGGTGATGCGGGTGTCAATCCTGGTGGTGGGCTTCCTGGCTACGGCCATGGCGCTCACCATCCCCTCCATCTACGGTCTATGGTAAGTGATGTGCTTAACATTGTAGAATATAAATATTGATTGTGTGTAACAAAAATAATAACAATAAAATCTTTATAACATGATTTTTACGCCTGCCTCGTTCTAGCTCTGCACCACCCTGTGGTTGACTGGTAGAGAATGCCGCCGATGTGTTATGTGCATAAAGTTAAATAAAAAATCTAGTGGGGCGGAAATCACACAGTGATTGTCAAACTTCGGGTGAAACTTAGATATTTTTGTTGCAGTATTTTTATTCAAAATTACATACCTTGGGATTTATGCATATTATTCGACGCGTCTTTATATATTGAGCAATAAATATGAAGAAAATGAAATCAAATCAAACGTCTTCGACGTCAAAAACACAAAAAAATGATTTTTGAGGGACAATTTGTATGGTAGGTACCCGAAACCTTGAACGTACAAACTCCAAAATCTAATCAGTTCTTCCCATTAACCAAACAAGATGATTGGCGAAAGAATTTTTTAAATCGGGTAAGTGGTTCTTGAGTTATTGCGTAAACAGACATCCAGACATCCAGACCAACAGACAGACCGACACAAAAATTTTTTTTGCTTAATTAGACTTAGAATCATGTGAAACGTCGAGAAAAGTGATAAAAAGTGGGTGTAAGTTTTTTTTTTTTGCGTGATTTTAAGACTTCGGTGTCCACCTGGTTGGTGGCCCGAAGTAAAAATGTCAGTTACTGAGCGATTTATTATTATACTAGATAATATAATAATGTAAGAGGTAAAACATATTACTAAATCTTTACAGCACAAGTGGTTAATTCAATAGGTGTATTCAGCTTATAGCGGCTGGTTCGTGATCACTTACCACGAACCACGAACTGATGTAAACTTTTAAGCTTGATCTTTGTTGAAAATAAAATTATGACAGGTTACTTTTTTGTGACGTCATTGGTTATAAAATGCAACAGTTTCTAAATTAACGAGGTTTAAGGCATTTCCTCTGGAAGTTTTATTTCGTGTTTTTTTTTTTTAATATTTAGGACACGTCAATTTGACTTCACCTCGCCTGATAGTAAGCTGAAGGTAAAGTCTCAGGAAAGAGGGTCACCATTACATACACGTACCATGTTAACAATGGTGGCACTCAGCTTGACGGCCTCATCAGAAGAGGATTGTCGTCGCAGCACGGCGTGACACCCACCGGTCCCACTAGTGCCGCGATCACAATCCCCCTGCCCGGTTTATATTATTTGTTGAGAAAAATACTGCCAGCTTCTGATTAAAGAAAGTCTTATTTCCATGTAATAATATCTTAAAATTCTTCAATTATTTAATATTCAAACAACCTAGCCGAGTTTCCTTTATCGTTTGCAATTTGATCTGTCGAGTTTGAATTTCTCTTTTGTCTCTGTTTTTGTACAGAATCCTTTTTAATTCATCCAACAATATTTATAATTACGGGGCGTTTTGACCAATAATTTTAATCAAATCTGAATTCAAAATTGTCTAATAATTGTAGGAAAATTTTGGTTTTTGGTGATATAACAAATAATTATTTGTTGTTTCAACAGAAACCAACCACATTTTTTGAACATTTTTTCCTTGAGTCTAATTTAACGTTTAATTGAGCTGAGTGAGACGAAGTCGACATACCAGACTTCAGGATTTTCTTTGTCACAGGTCTCCTCCTAAACTACTAATCCAATCAGAACCAAATTTGGCATGATTAAAGAGGTCAATCAGAGGAAGGTTTATGGATACGAGGGTCAAACTGAAAGTTCTTAGAACTGGCCACTTATAAACAATATAATAAAAAAATAATTCTAAAATTTGAAAATAGAACTCTTTGCCAATATTACTGAGTATATATTTCATTCATTTATCATTTGTTTTACGATTTGGCGGCAAATTGAAAATTGTCTGTGTCACGTTAACATGAATTTAACACGAGAAAATTTTCGTGCAATGATTTTTTATGACTTTCGATGTCATTTAAGTCAACAAGAAAGTTATGATAGACTACGATTGGCCTTTCACGATGAAGCCCCATCTCGTGCGACTGTTTACAACTGGTTTAATGAGTTTAAACGTGGTCGCACTAATCTCACTGATGATTTACGTGAGGGACGGCCTTCTACGGCGACGACTGAAAATAACATCTGTGTTGTGCGGCGTATGATAGAGACTGACAAAAGAGTGACCTATCAGCAGATTCGGACAAGCTTAGGCATCGGTATGAGTCAAGTGCACAAAATCCTCCACGAACATTTAGCGGTCAGGAAGCTTTGCGCCCGGTGGATACCTCATAATTTGTCTGAGGCTCAAAAACTCCATCGTGTGTATTGGTGCCGTAAAATGATTGAAAAATTTAACGGAGGTGACTCTAATGCTGTGTTCGACATACTAACAGGTGACGAAAGCTGGATTTACTGTTATGATCCTGAAACCAAAAGACAATCTGCTCAGTGGGTGTTTCCTTTCGAGGAGTTGCCAACTAAAGTGAAGAGAGATCGAAGTGCGGGAAAAAAAATGGTGGCCTCGTTCTTTGGAAGGATAGGTAATTTCGTAACAATTGTGTTAGAGGATCAAAAAACAGTTTCTGCAGAATGGTACACTACCAATTGTTTGCCACTTGTCTTGGAAAAAGTTCGAGAGAAACGACCTCGCAGTAGGATCCTCCTTCACCACGACAACGCCTCGTCGCACACCGCCAAGCGAACGATCGACTATTTGGCGACATCAAACGTTGAATTACTGGGTCACCCGCCGTATAGCCCCGACCTCGCGCCTTGTGATTTTTATTTATTTCCAAAAATTAAAGAAAAACTTAAAGGAAAGCGGTTTATGAATGCTGAAGAAGCGGTGGCTGCGTATCGCGATGCCATTGAAGAGACCCCTAAGGACGAGTGGGCAAAGTGCTTTTCCCAGTGGTTCCATCGCATGCAGCGGTGTATTGACGTGAATGGACAATATTTTGAAAAGATATAATAAAACTAATAACTGGCTAATGTAATCAGTTTTTGATTTTCTAAGAACTTTCAGTTTGACCCTCGTATATTTAGAAAAAATTATTGCTACCACAGAGGAATGATCACCGTTAAAAAAATTCCAGATGGAATTACATAATAACCGCTCCAGACACTGTGACCAAACTTTACACGCTCAGAAAGCATGTCCAAAGTTGTGACTTTCAAAAAGAATTTTCAAAATCGGACTTGCCACGGAGGAATCATCACTGTTCAAAATTATCAAAATCTGATTCCGCAATAGCGGTCAATTCTATTGGACAAGAATCGCGATGTCTCACTCAGCTCAACATTGCAAGCAGCGATTCGCCTTGCAGACCTAGTTATTTAATATAACTTACAAATTTTATACATAGGTTCGGATAATCTTCAATGACAATTATAATACGCACGACGCGCGAGCTATTCCGCAACACCGGCGCACGGTGTGTACTCGTGCGATACAGATCTATAATTTGTGATTTACAGATAGAAGGGTAATCCATTTTATTTCATGTGCACTTGTTGTGTGCTGTTTACCGCCTTCTACATTCCATTGTTATGATGGATGGATATTAGAATGAAAACATGTAGACCCTGTCAGAATTTGTAGCAATGTATTTACTGTTCTACGGTATTGCGCTACTTACGGCGAGCTATGCTACATTCTCACCTTTGTAGGATTCAATTAATTTATTTATTTTAAATCATAGATACAGAGGATGTTCACAAAATAATGAGGTCACCTATGTTTCACCATTTGGGCATACAATATTAAACAAGTATTGATTAAGTCATCACATAAATATTATTCAAAACTAAATTAAGCATACAAAACACACAACATCAATTGAAATTGAAATAATAGTCAAACATTACATGCATTTTTTTGATTACAATACATTAGTACAATTATATTCGTATGTATTCATAATTATCTATCGGTATACGTGCACCCAATTACCGTATGACGTTATCTCAGACAAGATATACACATGAGCCCATTAAGAGAGACGATAGTCAGCACATACCCCCTTTTTTATTTTTGACTTGTTGAAACCCTCACGGGCTTCACCCCATCGGTGCGGACGATGGGGTGGGCGTGTCGGAATCGGATCGACTAAAACCACACGGTGTCCTCCCCAAGTGTACATTGCCGGGCACCCCGGGTAAGCCCTCGAAAGGATAACCCCAAGGTTACCGGCGGACTTTGGCCGCCAGCGCAGCAACGCCTGGTGGGGTCGGGTTTTATCCCGCGTCGGTGAGTAGGCAGGCGAGTGTAGGACACACACGACACACTTCCGCCACGGCCTGCTTCTGTAAGGACGGCGAGTCGGCAGTGACATACGGACGGACAGACAGACAGACATGACGAATCAATAAGGGTATATAAAATATAATATATAATACACCCTTGTGAATAATAACAACACGTTATAAATCGCGATAGCACCCGTAAAATAAGTTATATTTCAATGGATGCCATTATTTAAATTCTTCGCTGTATGTACACAATTTTACGCTGTGTTTAGGTATTCGTATGATTCCGATGCGAAGTGTTCCAGTACTGTCTACCCTATATAATGGGGTCGTAACCGTAATCGCAACGAAGAAATCCTGCCGAATAAATTGAACGGAACTGGCGGCTCTTTATTGAAGCGCTTTGGATCTATTTTTAGACGAAAGCCCAAGACGATATGTGTTTTGCTTTTTGTAAAAGTTGGAAAATAATCGTCTGAAGTTTCTGACTTTTGATCAAATGTTTCCTTTTTGTATATTCTTGTTTCGAATTTTGATTTTGATGATTCTGGGGCCATACTAACGGTCTTCTTTTTAGTCGGTATCTTCATTACTGAAGGTCGTGTCTAGCTTGAAGTGTTGATCACTCGATGCACTATGCTTCTCCACGTTTTTCTGTCTTCAGCAGTCTTCATTGCTTCGGTTATTGGCAGGCCGGTAAGCGTCTTTACCAGGTCTGACCAGCGGGTAGGTGAGCGACCGCGTGATCTTTTCCCGTCGACCTGACCAACTACCATCAGCTTCTCTAGGCTGTCAGGGTTTCTACGAGCGATGTGACCGAAGTATTTAAGAATGCGCTGGTAGCACATGGCGGACAGCCTTGTGGTGATTCCGAGCTCTTCCAGAATGGAAACGTTGGTTCGGCGTGCAGTCCATGGGATTCTTAACATTCGCCTCCAGCACCACATCTCAAAAGCGTCAATCTTTGCCCTTTCACTCTGTCTTATCGTCCACGATTCGGCACCATAAAAGACAATTGAAAAGACCAAAGTGCGCACCAGCCTCACTTTGGTTTTGCGGGATATATTGCGATCTTTCCATATCCTAGTGAGTTTAGTCATCGCCGCTTTGGACATTTGAATTCTTCGGGCTATTTCGTTTCCACTGCCTCCCTCGTTGCTAAGAAGAGATCCCAGGTATACAAAGTGGTCAACAAATTCCAGGTCTCGAAGTTCGTTAGAGCGAATGAGCATACCAGGTCTGTCTACTAGCAACACCTTGGTCTTTGCCTTGTTAATAGTAAGGCCCACTAATTCGCTCTCTTTCTCCACTCTAGATATGAGTTGAGTTGAGATACTAACGGTAAATGCTGTTAATTATCGCGATAATGAGCGTTTGGCGTAGGTGTTGCCACGAATTATCTCGATAATTCGACAACGATTACAATGATTGACGTTAGTCGATAAAAATGGGCATTGACATTGTCCGTTCAAGTGTGGCCACTGTATTTAACACGTTACTAATACAAATAATATTTATCGCAATAATGGCATTGACATTGTCCGTTCAAGTGTGGCCACTGTATTTAACACGTTACTAATACAAATAATATTTATCGCAATAATGGCATTGACATTGTCCGTTCAAGTGTGGCCACTGTATTTAACACGTTACTAATACAAATAATATTTATCGCAATAATGACATTGACGTTGGCCGTTCAAGTGTGGCCACTGTATTTAACACGTTACTAATACAAATAATATTTATCGCAATAATGACATTGACGTTGGCCGTTCAAGTGTGGCCACTGTATTTAACACGTTACTAATACAAATAATATTTATCGCAATAATGGCATTGACATTGTCCGTTCAAGTGTGGCCACTGTATTTAACACGTTACTAATACAAATAATATTTATCGCAATAATGACATTGACGTTGTCCGTTCAAGTGTGGCCACTGTATTTAACACGTTACTAATACAAATAATATTTATCGCAATAATGGCATTGACATTGTCCGTTCAAGTGTGGCCACTGTATTTAACACGTTACTAATACAAATAATATTTATCGCAATAATGACATTGACGTTGTCCGTTCAAGTGTGGCCACTGTATTTAACACGTTTCTAATACAAATAATATTTATCGCAATAATGACATTGACGTTGTCCGTTCAAGTGTGGCCACTGTATTTAACACGTTACTAATACAAATAATATTTATCGCAATAATGGCATTGACATTGTCCGTTCAAGTGTGGCCACTGTATTTAACACGTTACTAATACAAATAATATTTATCGCAATAATGGCATTGACATTGTCCGTTCAAGTGTGGCCACTGTATTTAACACGTTACTAATACAAATAATATTTATCGCAATAATGGCATTGACATTGTCCGTTCAAGTGTGGCCACTGTATTTAACACGTTACTAATACAAATAATATTTATCGCAATAATGGCATTGACATTGTCCGTTCAAGTGTGGCCACTGTATTTAACACGTTACTAATACAAATAATATTTATCGCAATAATGGCATTGACATTGTCCGTTCAAGTGTGGCCACTGTATTTAACACGTTACTAATACAAATAATATTTATCGCAATAATGGCATTGACATTGTCCGTTCAAGTGTGGCCACTGTATTTAACACGTTACTAATACAAAAAATATTTATCGCAATAATGACATTGACATTGTCCGTTCAAGTGTGGCCACTGTATTTAACACGTTACTAATACAAATAATATTTATCGCAATAATGGCATTGACATTGTCCGTTAAAGTGTGGCCACTGTATTTAACACGTTACTAATACAAATAATATTTATCGCAATAATGGCATTGACATTGTCCGTTCAAGTGTGGCCACTGTATTTAACACGTTACTAATACAAATAATATTTATCGCAATAATGGCATTGACATTGTCCGTTCAAGTGTGGCCACTGTATTTAACACGTTACTAATACAAATAATATTTATCGCAATAATGGCATTGACATTGTCCGTTCAAGTGTGGCCACTGTATTTAACACGTTACTAATACAAATAATATTTATCGCAATAATGGCATTGACATTGTCCGTTCAAGTGTGGCCACTGTATTTAACACGTTACTAATACAAATAATATTTATCGCAATAATGGCATTGACATTGTCCGTTCAAGTGTGGCCACCGTATTTAACACGTTACTAATACAAATAATATTTATCGCAATAATGGCATTGACATTGTCCGTTCAAGTGTGGCCACTGTATTTAACACGTTACTAATACAAATAATATTTATCGCAATAATGACATTGACATTGTCCGTTCAAGTGTGGCCACTGTATTTAACACGTTACTAATACAAATAATATTTATCGCAATAATGGCATTGACATTGTCCGTTCAAGTGTGGCCACTGTATTTAACACGTTACTAATACAAATAATAATTATCGCAATAATGGCATTGACATTGTCCGTTCAAGTGTGGCCACTGTATTTAACACGTTACTAATACAAATAATATTTATCGCAATAATGACATTGACATTGTCCGTTCAGGTGTGGCCACTGTATTTAACACGTTACTAATACAAATAATATTTATCGCAATAATGGCATTGACATTGTCCGTTCAAGTGTGGCCACTGTATTTAACACGTTACTAATACAAATAATATTTATCGCAATAATGGCATTGACATTGTCCGTTCAAGTGTGGCCACTGTATTTAACACGTTACTAATACAAATAATATTTATCGCAATAATGGCATTGACATTGTCCGTTCAAGTGTGGCCACTGTATTTAACACGTTACTAATACAAATAATATTTATCGCAATAATGGCATTGACATTGTCCGTTCAAGTGTGGCCACTGTATTTAACACGTTACTAATACAAATAATATTTATCGCAATAATGGCATTGACATTGTCCGTTCAAGTGTGGCCACTGTATTTAACACGTTACTAATACAAATAATATTTATCGCAATAATGGCATTGACATTGTCCGTTCAAGTGTGGCCACTGTATTTAACACGTTACTAATACAAATAATATTTATCGCAATAATGGCATTGACATTGTCCGTTCAAGTGTGGCCACTGTATTTAACACGTTACTAATACAAATAATATTTATCGCAATAATGGCATTGACATTGTCCGTTCAAGTGTGGCCACTGTATTTAACACGTTACTAATACAAATAATATTTATCGCAATAATGGCATTGACATTGTCCGTTCAAGTGTGGCGACTGTAGTTAACACGTTACTAATACAAATAATATTTATCGCAATAATGACATTGACATTGTCCGTTCGCGTGGCCCCAGGGAAAGAAATAATACTCATAGTGGAAATTGTGAGACTTCTGATAAATCCATCACATTTTTCTTTACAAGAGGAAACCGAAACTACCGGCAGTAGTTTCATTGAGGTTCTGACACACAAACATGGTGAATATCCCGATAATAGTGACTCAAGTCTTTATATATATAGAGGTCCAACAGCTTATTCAACTTGAGTAGTACATTAGATTACATATTATTAAGCCATTTATAGGTCCTCGCGTATAGAAATACATTTGAAGTTGCGTACAATAAAAATAGTTTTCGCGATATGATACAATTATCTGGTTACATTTTCAATATCTGTATTACTCTGCTATATTAGTAACAACTTACTGTCAACACTGCACTATAGCTTAAGATGAAAAAAACCCTTCGCTGATGCGTCGCCTTGCCACGGGGATACTAGTAATAAATAGGGCTAGATCAAGATCCTTTGAGATGGTGTATATATACATATATATATATATATATTATCTATTCAAGTTCTAAGCACGTTCTAAACTCTCACGCACACATAAACAATTAGGTACACATATATTTCAACATGTACAATGAACGGGTAATGACCAATACATGTCAATGTTTATTGGTCCTAGATGTACCTGATACGCGTCGTGAAGTTACGAAATGATGGCCCTTATTTGAACAATGTTATTTGGTCGTTGTGAAGCAGTTAGATCAGGTAAGAGTTCCAGAGGCCCTCTCACCCACCAGATTAATCAGTTCCAGTTTCAAACCCTGTTCATTTTAAGTAGATTTATTTTTATAAAACATATTAGTAACCGAAAGTACTAATATTCCCCTATGCTCGCCAGCTAAGTTAAATTGCTTGTGTCAGGAGTCGATCCGGGACCACTCAAACGTAAGGTCGACTCCTTAATCACTAAGCCACCGATGCATAATTGATTATTTCTTTTCTTACCTTGTTTGATTGTTTCTTACCTTTCTTCATCCAAGCCACGGTTGTATAGTATCTTAACGTATCTTTTTTTTTTTCGTGCGGAAATCCTCTCGGATACCCCCCCGCTGGCCAGCAGGGGTGGTTATGTCGGGCTTGAACCGACTAAAACCGCACGTAAGGTTGCCCATAGAGCATATCTCTCGCACCCCGACTGACCCTGGGCCATCTCCAGTTTCGAGAGGCTCCCTCGGGTTTGGGAACCACGGTGTCCCCGTCTTGCCCCGGTTTGGGAGAGGGATGCTAGCCGCCCCGCCGGGCCGTCCCGGCCTGCTTCTGCTGGGGTGATAGGCGGCCTCACCTGCCACCCCAGTATCTTAACGTATCTAATCGTATATTATCTCATCTTCTCTTGTCTCATCGTCTCTCCTCTCGTTCTGTCTTGTGTCATCCTATTCTATCTCCTTTAATCTTATCAGATGGAACCCTCGAAAGAGTGTCGTAATTATCGACTAATCCTACTCGTTTCCATTGGTCCGTCCCCGTACTGTTTGTGTGCAGCCAACGAACGATTATTAGTTCAACATAGTTTATACAGTGCGAGCAAAATATGGTGATCATAAACTCAGGGTGTTACCACATAGTGATTAGGTGTCGATCATTGACACACATACCTACTTGTGTGTGTGCAGGGCTAATGTCGGCGCATGAGGATCGCTGGTGATCATTACTGTGATAGATTTATGATTGAAGTGAGTTCGTGGCGGCTATTATTGCAGCCTCATGCAGTGATAGGGGACCTTGGAGCACGTGTAGTGTGCACATAGCGTAATTAACACGCCTCACACGTTAATATTGAGGACCTGTGTACGTCAGAAGTCGCGGGTTCGATTCTCGCTTAGTGCAAATGACAGGTTAAGTAATAGGCCAACTAGCTTGTGCCGCCCCATCCTGGCTAAGATTTTTATATTTTCATTGCTTGTCTCATTAATGTTTTCATTTCTGTGTTCAATTGTTCCGAGAGCAAAGAATCTGAACGTACTAATCTATTAATTACTTATATAATAATACTATTAAACTAGTAATACTTTCATATATCATTAACACGGAAACTGATTTGAATGCATGGCTTATTCTTTCCTGAAAAAAATAGCCACTTTGTCACGAAAATGCGTTTTTAGGATAGAACGATTTCATTATGTAGCGGCATCCTTTCGAGGGCTTACCCGGGGTGCCCGGCAACGGACACTTGGGGAGGACACCGTGCGGTTTTAGTCGAGACACGACATAACCACCCCCGCTGGCCAGCGGGGGGGTATCCGAAGGGATTTCCGAACGTAAAAAAAAAAAAAAAGCGGCATCGTGTACATCTAAAAATACTTGCATAGTGGGTATTGAGAAACATCACAACGCTATGAGATTCCGTTTAAAAA
Organism: Cybosia mesomella; assembly: GCA_946251805.1. NCBI lineage: Eukaryota > Metazoa > Arthropoda > Insecta > Lepidoptera > Erebidae > Cybosia > Cybosia mesomella. Next base: position 634,554 of record OX276400.1, read on the forward strand.
CATCCCGAGCGAAGCTTGGTCGCCCAGGTACCTACTAATCCATACAAATAAATAAAGTTTGTAATATTAAAATAACAGGTTTTATCCTAAAGATTTAGATCGGAAAAAGAGAACATCTAGGACGGGACTTGAACCCGCGACCAGTCCCTTACAGGGGGAATGCTCTGACCAACTGAGCCACCTAGACACGTCCCAGATATTCGAAATTCTCCGATACATTATTACGTCTTAAGGCGACGTTGAAGCCATCTACCGTAATTCTTGCATGAATGAATGTTTGTACGATAGATATAACAAAAAACTGTTTTTTAAATTGTTGTCTGTCGGTTTGAATTAGGTAATCTCTGGAACGGCTGGGCCGATTTTGGCGGGACTTTTACTGGCAGATAGGCAATATTATAAGACGTAACAAAGGCTACTTTTATTTGAGCAAAAGAATTTGGGTTCTGCGTAAAATAATGAAAACCTTAAAAGTCTCAATCCATTATATGTCTAAGGTTTACTCAGGTTGTTTAACAATATTATCTGTGTCTGATAATGTTTGTACACGACCTCATTCCTCGTCCGGGATGACCCTTCCGTGCCGCCGCCGCCGGTGCGATTTGTTAATTGAAATGTAATCCCGTTGCGACTGTTCGCCCTCTGTTCGCTCTGAGAGGGTTGACAAAATGGCGAACCGTTTGCTACTTGGCAATAAACTTCAAACAAGATTGTATTTGTCGTGATTGTCTCTTTAGTCTGGAGTTGACCGAGATATAAGTTTCTTCTGGAGCTATCTACCACTATCTAGCATTATAATTCTTGTAAAAACTAACATCAGCAAATCATTTGACGGCCTCTGTGGCGCAGCAGTAGTGGTTTCGACTGCTACGACTGCTACGCGGGTTCGATTCCCGCTCAGTGCAAATATTTGTATTCATGAATATGTCTATTTGCATTGGTCTGGGTGTTTCTATGTATAGTATGTATATATTTATTAAAAAAAAGTATATACGTATGTTTATCCGCATTCTAGAACCCATAACACAAGTTAGTTAAACTATGCTTACTTTGGGTCTAGAAAGCGCTGTGTAATGTCGTAGAATATTTATTAGAATATTTATTTTATGCAACATTTTACATCTAAAATCGTATAAGTACCTATAAGTATTAATTTTAGGGAGGGAAATAGGAGTAGTGAGTTATTGGGCATTCTGTCCCACCTCTGTTCCCTCGGGCTGTGCCCTCGGTCACTACGGTGAGACAGAATGCCCAATAACTCACTACAGAATGTTTAATAACTTGCGTCTGTTATATGGTTACGCACCAACCACCAACTCTGTTCCCTCGGGCTGTGCCCTCGGTCACTACGGTGAGACAGAATGCTCAATAACAAGTTTCCTGAAATTAATTGTGAAGTAAGATGCTCTGTTAGTTAGCGATAGAGTTATTTCATAAACCGTACAGTCTTACGTTGTCTGTAAGCAGTTTGGTATAACTATTTACGGTTATAAATACATAATGTCATAATTACATCTGTTCATAACCAGTCCGTCAGCATTGCATCAAACATGAAATTCATTAAACAAGCACAATCGTTACAGATTAGTATAATCTGTAATGATTTACCAAAAATCAAGTTACACCATGGAAAATTATTGCCGAATACAGTACGTTGCATCATTTGCGGACCATCAAATTGTGGAAAAACCAATTTGTTAATTGGTCTCCTTTTGCACGAAAATGGATTGACATTTCAAAATGTTTATGTATATTCTAAAACGCTATATCAACCAAAGTACATATTTTTAGAAAAGGTTTTACGAGGAGTACCAGGAATCAGTTTTCAGAAATATCAGGCAAATGATGACGTTATGAAAGTTTCAGATGCAAAACCTAATTCAGTGATTATTTTTGACGGTGTAGCATGTGAAAATCAAACTAATATGCGTGATTATTTTGCCATGGGAAGACATAAATTGATTGACAGTTTTTATTTAAATCAAACATATAGCAAAATACCTAAACAACTAATAAGAGATAACGCTAACTTAATTGTGCTTTTTAAGCAAGACGAAATTAATTTGAAACATGTTTATGAAGAACATGTTAACACTGACATGACGTGGTTGGAATTTCGTAACATGTGTTCTCAAATATGGAAAGAGCCTTATGACTATGTTGTGATTAATAAAGACTGTCCTAAAAACAACGGGTGCTATAGAAAAAAGTTTGACACTTTTGTAGAATTAGATAAAATTTGAATATTTAAATAGACTGCTTTCAGTTTCTTGTTATTCTTTAATCAGCTCTTATTGGATTACCATCTGTTTTACATAATGGAAAAATCATTGAAAAAACAAATTGTAGATGCAACACAAGCTGTAAAGAAAAAAATACGTAACATGAAGGATTTTGAAGATAATAACAGACAAGTGCTTGATACAGTTTTTAAGCCTGTTACAGAATCTCTTAATTTAATAGCCAACACCAAAAACCAACTAGCTCTAACAAAAAATAAAGAAAAAGGAGAATTTCATGATCAAATTTCCAACTACGACTTACAGAAAGATCAAGATATAGAAGAAACAAATGATACCAGTGATGAATCAGAAGCCGACTCTTCATTTCAGTCATTAGTCGATACTAATCCAGTTCATGATGTATCATCTTGGTCATTATCTTCAGAAATATTAGCGGATGTGCCATTTGGTGTAAGAAATGAACGTGGAAAGTTAATGTTAGGTTCCTCTAGTATAACGATTGGTGATGACGTTATTACTGTAGCCGGACACAAATACAAATGCACACCTGGCTTGCGACAGTTGCTCTTAAAAAAAGACGTTGATCTGAGCTTTGTTACAGACTATGACATGCAAAATTATAAGTCGATGTTACTTGTAACAAATGCACATCGTCGAGATTTTGATTCAAGAAAACCAATTAAAAGTAATAAAGGACAAAAATATATGCAAGTTATTAAACCTCTTTTCGATCAACAAAGTAAAAGTCCAAGCTGTGAACCGAAAGTAGGAAAAGGATTACCTTTAACAAAAATGTGGAAAAAGAACACAGATTTTGTATATTGGGATGATCCAAATGAATTGGTTGATAGATTAAAGTTATTAATTGCTTCTCGAGATGCTGGCAACACAGGACTAGATAATGAAATAATATCTATCGTTGAAGAACTACGTGAAAGCAAAATCATTAAATAGATTTACTAATAAGAAATGTGTATCATTTTATTGTACACCGTTCAACACAATACATCTTAAATATGAATGTGGACCAATTTTGTCATTATATTCATAAGCGATTACGTATATCAGAATTGCTTGAATTTTATGATAATGCATTGCTAAAATCTGAAAATGGTGATTACGATTTGAAGACATCGAAGCTAACAGGGGTCAAAACTCCTCAAGATGCAGATGATGCAGTAAACAAAGCATATGTAGATGAATTGAGAACTAAACTAATAACCGACTTACAAAAATTGCAAAATACTTTGGTGTACGATGTTCAGAACGAGCTGGAGAAAGCTTTAAAAACAATAGTATCTGAGGCAGTGGTTCACTTGGAAAGAAAATTTTATAGTCGAAAAGCAGTTGATGAGATAGTTGAAAACGCAGTTAAATTTGTATTAGATCAAAAGTATAAGCTTGAAAGTTCCTCAAAATGACAAAACAACATGTTGTGAAATACATAAAGATGCACGAAAAAATTATCCTCGTCGATCTGTAATTTTAAAAGGCATTGATGATTTGTGGCAAGCTGATTTAATCGACATGCAAAACTTGAAAAGATTTAATAAAGGTTATAACTATATTTTAATAGTTATTGATTGCTTCTCAAAGTACGTGTGGATAGAACCACTAAAAACTAAAAATAAGCATGATGTTTCTAACGCATTCGAGAAATTGATGTCGACTAACCATCGGATACCAGCTCATCTCCAAACTGATTTGGGTACCGAGTTCTATAATTCATCATTTCAAAAACTTATAAAGAACTATAACATTAATCACTACTCAACGTTTTCAACGAAAAAGGCTTCAATTGTAAACGCGTTATCAAAACTATTAAAAATAAATTGTATAAGTACTTTAGTCTCAGTGGGCACTATAAATGGATGGATTTTGGTTTGCAGAGTGTTGTAAAGACATATAACAACACAAAACATAGCACTATTAAATTAGCACCCGTTGATGTCAATAAATTGAATGAAGCAGATGTTAAAAATAATATTAAGAACTCAATGAAAACGGTATCCTATAAACATAAGCCCAAGTTTATGATTGGTGATAGAGTTAGAATTAGTAAATACAAACAACTATTTGAGAAAGGTTATACACCTAATTGGTCAACGGAACTATTTACTATAAAAAATATCAATAACACTGTACCAGAAACATATCACATCGAAGATCAACACAAACAAGTTATATTAGGAACCTTTTACAAACACGAACTTCAAAAGTCATCTTGTCCAGGTGTCTATTTGATAGAAAAAGTTTTACGAAGGAAAGGAAATAAACTGTTCGTAAAATGGTTGGGCTTAAGTAATAAAGAGAATAGTTGGATTGATAAGACTGCAATAGTAGAATAAATATACATAATAGTTATTAATTACAACATTTTGTTCATTATATTTTGAGCTATGCAAGGTGGTGGACTACTCAATAGTGTTATTAATCATTTGCCATTTGAACTGCACTTACCTGGCTATAATTATTGCGGACCTGGAACAAAACTTTCAAAACGTTTACTGCGTGGTGACAAAGGTGTAAATAAGCTAGACGAAGCTTGTATGTATCACGACAATTGCATACGAAAACTATACAGACTTGTCTAATCGTCACAAAGCCGATTTACAACTTTTAAATATGGCCAAACAAAGAATGAAAGCAAAAGATGCTAGTAAAGGAGAAAAGCTTAGTTCGTGGGTAGTGAGTAAAGTTATGAAAACTAAACTCAAATCTGGTGCTGGTGTTAAGACATTTCATAATTTCGTTACAAAAATTAAAAGAAAAATCAAGAAACGCTTACCCAAAGATGGTAAATCTTTAATACATGCAGCTTATATGGCTGCTAAAAAAATTGTTTCGTGCGCTCCAAAACTTCGAGTACCACGAGTCATACCTTTACCCAAAACAGGAGGCATTCTACCTTTAATCCCGATTTTTGCTGGTTTATCAACTTTAGGAGCTTTGGCTGGTGGTGCAGCGGGTATTGCAAAAACAGTGAATGATTATAGAGAAGGTCAAAAAAAATTACAAGAATCTGAACGTCATAATAAGACTATGGAAGCTATAGCATTAGGTAACGGTTTATACATTAAACCACACAAAAAGGCAAAGGATTGTTTATAAAATCGTCAAAAAACTAAATAATAAGCTACCTAATCGTGCCTTAACTAATATTGATATTCAAAATTACGCATATGGTATTCCTTATTTTCGAGGAATTTACATGAAGGATCAGTTACCAAAAATCCCCAAACGAATTGAATGTGGTATAGTTAACCTAGATAATTCAGAAAACGATGGAACACATTGGGTAGCTTATGTTAAGGTAAATAATTATTGTGAATATTTTGATAGTTTTGGTGATTTAAGACCACCAATCGAATTGATGCGATATTTTAAGAACTGCAATATTAATTATAACTATACAAGATATCAAAAATTTGACACACTAATTTGTGGACATTTGTGTTTAGAATATCTACAATCTTTTTGGAATAAATACTATAAATTTTATTCTGTTCTTTAATTTTAGTAATTTGCAAGATGACACTCACCTTATCTATAACTGGAAACTCATCGGTATTAACTACCTTCTATCCAAATACGTTACAATTAATCGGAGAGTATGAATGTGCATTATTACATTTATCCACATATAATTCTATTCCAAATATTGATAAAACAAATAATAAGTTATACTATGGTTCAAATAATGTTATTGAAATACCTGAAGGTACTTATGAGTTGCAAGATATCAGTGATTATTTAAAATCTGAAGTAAAGGATGCATCCATAAAACTCCACTGCAATAACAACGCCTTAAAAACTATGTTATTTTGTATATCAACTATAGATTTTACTAAAGATTGTTCGTTCGGAGGTTTGTTGGGGTTTAAAAAACAAGTTTTGGAAGGCAATAAATATCATGTATCAGACTTTCCAGTCAACATTTTGCCTACAACCGTGATAAGAGTTGAATGTGATATAGTTAGCGGTTCCTATATAAACGGACAATCCAGTCACATTCTACATGAATTCGCACTTAATGTCCCACCTGGATACAGAATTATAGAAATACCAAAAAACGCAATTTACTTTCCAATCAACCAAACCAACATCAGCTGCATACAGATCAGACTTTTGGATATAAATAATAACTTAATAAATTTGCGAGGTGAAGAAGTACAGTTGTATCTACACCTCAAAAGAAAAAATGATTGACTATAATAAATATAATATGTTTCTTCCAATTCAAAATAGCAGTTCTGCTCAAACTCTCAATCAAGTAAGAGCTCGACGTAAAAGGAGAATAAAGTTGAATAAAAACAATAAAGCATTTCTTAAGGCGATTGGTTTGTTAAAATGAATATCCTAGATGTTTTATCCGCTCCAGCTTACGACAACTCTGTGGAAGGAATTGAAATTCACTCTTACAAGCCTTACGTAACAAGTTTTAATAGAAGCGATGAAATCAGGATACCTATTAATCAGCAAGACTTGTATATATTACCATCAGAAAGCTCTTTATTTTTGGAAGGAACTGTTATTGTAAACAAGGCTGACAATTCGAAAGAGAGAGTCAGTAGCGTTCATTTCACAAACAATAGTTTACTTTACTTGTTTCAAGATATAAGGTATGAGATAAATGGAGTGGAGATAGATAAAATAAAAAATGCTGGTATAACTAGCACGATGAAATCATTTATATCAATGAATGAGAGCGAAGCTAAAACATCTAATGCTTGGGGTTGGAATATCGGCGGAATAAAAAGTACTAATGGAGGTAGCTTTTCTGCTTCTATACCACTTCACAATATTCTTGGTTTCGCAGAAGATTTTAAGAAAGTAGTAATAAACAGTAAACATGAACTAATCTTATTACGAAGTAATACCAATCTGAACGCATTAAAACTCAACTCTGGTGAAATTGTAGAAGATATTATCATAAACAAAATAATATGGCGTGTACCGCTTGTTAAAGTATCTGATAAAGAAAAAATAAACATTCTAAAATTGTTAGAAAAAGATCGACCACTTCAGATGATATTCAGGAATTGGGATTTGTATGAATATCCAATGTTGCCTAAAACCACCAAACATACTTGGTCAATAAAAACATCTTCACAAATAGAGAAACCAAGATTTGTCGTTATTGGTTTACAGACAAATAGAAAAAATAATGCTAGACTTGATATGTCTCAGTTTGATCATTGTGAGATTCGTGATGTTAAGGTATACCTTAACTCCAACTACTTCCCATATGAAAATATAAATACAAGTTTCTCGAATAATCGAATTGCTTTAATATATGAACAATATGCTAAATTTCAACAGTCTTATTATGGGCGTCGCGCTGAGCCTTTATTAAGTGAGGAACAATTTAAAAACGTTGCTCCGTTATTCGTCATAGACTGTTCTAGACAGCCAGATAATCTTAAGTCAGGTCCTGTTGTGGACGTAAGAGTGGAAATTGAAAGTGATATTGATATCCCAGATCAAACTTCGGCATATTGTCTTATATTGAACGACTGTATAATTGAGTATAAACCATTAAGCAGCACTGTGAGAAAATTATCATGAACCCGAATACAATTATAGTGGATGTCCAGGGGTTTAAAGACACTTGTAATAACTTTATAGTCAAGGAATTAGCTCTGGCCACCCGTGTTTATACCCAAACGTTCTTAATAAAGCCCCCATACTTATTTAAATACTTAACTACGAATGAAAAAAAACAAGTTACGTGGTTGGAGAGAAACAGAGGGATTTACTGGAATGAAGGTTATATCGACTATAGAGAATTTCGACGTATAATTGTTCCTTATCTAGAAAATAAAGAAATTCTTGTGAAGGGCTTAGAAAAAGTTAAGTGGATTCAAGATCTATGTATGAATTGTATTTGTATAGATCTTGGTGAAGACAAATGTCCAAATTTATCACTGTTGCATAACAAATATTCAAATAATGAAACCAGTTTTAATTGTATTAATCATATTAAACAATGTGCACTTAAAAATGTTTTATGTATAAAGAATTATGTAATAGAGCAAGAAAGTCAACCTATACGCAGTTTTAATAAATAAAACAATTTTTTAAAGTAAATGGTTGTTGTTATATGTCTTTACAACACTCTGCAAACCAAAATCCATCCATTTATAGTGCCCGCTGAGACTAAAGTACTTATACAATTTATTTTTAATAGTTTTGATAACGCGTTCTACAATTGAAGCCTTTTTCGTTGAAAACGTTGAGTAGTGATTAATGTTATAGTTCTTTATAAGTTTTTGAAATGATGAATTATAGAACTCGGTACCCAAATCAGTTTGGAGATGAGCTGGTATCCGATGGTTAGTCAACATCAATTTCTCGAATGCGTTAGAAACATCATGCTTATTTTTAGTTTTTAGTGGTTCTATCCACACGTACTTTGAGAAGCAATCAATAACTATTAAAATATAGTTATAACCTTTATCAAATCTTTTCAAGTTTTGCATGTTGATTAAATCAGCTTGCCACAAATCATCAATGCCTTTTAAAATTACAGATCGACGAGGATAATTTTTTCGTGCATCTTTATGTATTTCATTAACAACTTGTTGTTTTGTCATTTTGAGGAACTTTCAAGCTTATACTTTTGATCTAATACAAATTTAACTGCGTTTTCAACTATCTCATCAACTGCTTTTCGACTATAAAATTTTCTTTCCAAGTGAACCACTGCCTCAGATACTATTGTTTTTAAAGCTTTCTCCAGCTCGTTCTGAACATCGTACACCAAAGTATTTTGCAATTTTTGTAAGTCGGTTATTAGTTTATTTCTCAATTCATCGCTTATGAATATAATGACAAAATTTGTCCACATTCATATTTAAGATGTATTGTGTTGAACGGTGTACAATAAAATGATACACATTTCTTATTAGTAATTTATTTATTTATTTAATGATTTTGCTTTCACGTAGTTCTTCAACGATAGATATTATTTCATTATCTAGTCCTGTGTTGCCAGCATCTCGAGAAGCAATTAATAACTTTAATCTATCAACCAATTCATTTGGATCATCCCAATATACAAAATCTGTGTTCTTTTTCCACATTTTTGTTAAAGGTAATCCTTTTCCTACTTTCGGTTCACAGCTTGGACTTTTACTTTGTTGATCGAAAAGAGGTTTAATAACTTGCATATATTTTTGTCCTTTATTACTTTTAATTGGTTTTCTTGAATCAAAATCTCGACGATGTGCATTTGTTACAAGTAACATCGACTTATAATTTTGCATGTCATAGTCTGTAACAAAGCTCAGATCAACGTCTTTTTTTAAGAGCAACTGTCGCAAGCCAGGTGTGCATTTGTATTTGTGTCCGGCTACAGTAATAACGTCATCACCAATCGTTATACTAGAGGAACCTAACATTAACTTTCCACGTTCATTTCTTACACCAAATGGCACATCCGCTAATATTTCTGAAGATAATGACCAAGATGATACATCATGAACTGGATTAGTATCGACTAATGACTGAAATGAAGAGTCGGCTTCTGATTCATCACTGGTATCATTTGTTTCTTCTATATCTTGATCTTTCTGTAAGTCGTAGTTGGAAATTTGATCATGAAATTCTCCTTTTTCTTTATTTTTTGTTAGAGCTAGTTGGTTTTTGGTGTTGGCTATTAAATTAAGAGATTCTGTAACAGGCTTAAAAACTGTATCAAGCACTTGTCTGTTATTATCTTCAAAATCCTTCATGTTACGTATTTTTTTCTTTACAGCTTGTGTTGCATCTACAATTTGTTTTTTCAATGATTTTTCCATTATGTAAAACAGATGGTAATCCAATAAGAGCTGATTAAAGAATAACAAGAAACTGAAAGCAGTCTATTTAAATATTCAAATTTTATCTAATTCTACAAAAGTGTCAAACTTTTTTCTATAGCACCCGTTGTTTTTAGGACAGTCTTTATTAATCACAACATAGTCATAAGGCTCTTTCCATATTTGAGAACACATGTTACGAAATTCCAACCACGTCATGTCAGTGTTAACATGTTCTTCATAAACATGTTTCAAATTAATTTCGTCTTGCTTAAAAAGCACAATTAAGTTAGCGTTATCTCTTATTAGTTGTTTAGGTATTTTGCTATATGTTTGATTTAAATAAAAACTGTCAATCAATTTATGTCTTCCCATGGCAAAATAATCACGCATATTAGTTTGATTTTCACATGCTACACCGTCAAAAATAATCACTGAATTAGGTTTTGCATCTGAAACTTTCATAACGTCATCATTTGCCTGATATTTCTGAAAACTGATTCCTGGTACTCCTCGTAAAACCTTTTCTAAAAATATGTACTTTGGTTGATATAGCGTTTTAGAATATACATAAACATTTTGAAATGTCAATCCATTTTCGTGCAAAAGGAGACCAATTAACAAATTGGTTTTTCCACAATTTGATGGTCCGCAAATGATGCAACGTACTGTATTCGGCAATAATTTTCCATGGTGTAACTTGATTTTTGGTAAATCATTACAGATTATACTAATCTGTAACGATTGTGCTTGTTTAATGAATTTCATGTTTGATGCAATGCTGACGGACTGGTTATGAACAGATGTAATTATGACATTATGTATTTATAACCGTAAATAGTTATACCAAACTGCTTACAGACAACGTAAGACTGTACGGTTTATGAAATAACTCTATCGCTAACTAACAGAGCATCTTACTTCACAATTAATTTCAGGAAACTTGTTATTGAGCATTCTGTCTCACCGTAGTGACCGAGGGCACAGCCCGAGGGAACAGAGTTGGTGGTTGGTGCGTAACCATATAACAGACGCAAGTTATTAAACATTCTGTAGTGAGTTATTGGGCATTCTGTCTCACCGTAGTGACCGAGGGCACAGCCCGAGGGAACAGAGGTGGGACAGAATGCCCAATAACTCACTACTAATAGGCACCTTAAAAATTTTAAAGTAATAGTTTCACTCCCCTTCAAAAGGGGTCAGCGGGCCCTACTAAAAGGCGTTAAACAAGATTTTGCCAAAAAACCTGCTTACTCGTAGTTTTAGACCAGAGTCTTCTTAGAGCATTACGATGTTTCATATTAGATTGGAACAATTCTTATCTTCATACTCGGATGAAGGGACTAGTAATTAGTGTTCTGACCATGGACGGAGGATCATCACGATGGAAATGTATGCGTTTTATCGATCCGTTTGATAGCTTCATGCACGTCGTACGATAGGTCGTAAACTGGCGCGTAGTGTTGAATGCGTAATAAAGGCAATGGAATTAGTAGATAACCTCAGTGTGGGGATGGTGCAATGCTTTAGGTGCCTAATAATTACGCAATAGCAAACATTAAACCGAATATATATTTTCCTCGAATATCTCGAATAGCCATTAATTAACTACCCAATTGCGGTGAAGTCGAAAAACCGGCCAAGTGCGAGTCGGAATCGTCCATGAAGGGTTCCGTAGCAGCAAGTAAAATTTTTATATTTGAGTTCACTGAATGAAAGGTAAATAGCGGTTTACGATTTATGACGTATTAAAAAAACTACTTACTAGATCTCGTTCTAACCAATTTTCGTTGGAAGTTTACATGGTAATGTAGGTACATCATATATTTTTTTTAGTTTTATCATTATCGTATTTTAGAAGTTACAGGGGGTGGGGGGACACATTTTACCACTTTGGAAATGTCTCTCGCGTAAACTGGTATTCAGTTTCGAAAAAAATTATATTAGAAACCTCAATATAATTTTTGAAGACCTATCCATAGATACCCAACACCCAAAATGTATTGTTCTTTTTTCTATTTTTGTGTGAAAATCTAAATGCGGTTACCAAGTTTCAACAGCATAGTTCTTATAATTTCGGAAAAAGTTGCTGTGACATACGGACGGATAGACAGGCAGACATGACGAATCTATAAGGATTCCGTTTTTTACCATTTGGCAACGGAACCCTAAAAAAAATCCGTTCCCGCAGGGGGAACGCACAGGTAGATTTCGTGAAGCAATTAATATTATTTTATATAGAGAACTACTATGACCCACGCCGAGCGCATTTTTAACATGTTTAATTTTTTTTTCTCGAAAACGGTAACTTTTAGCGAAAAACTTTTCAGACATTTATTTTAGACTTAAAAATGGCCTATCGATTAAAAATGTTTCCGACATCAAAAATGTTCACCGGTTAGAAGTTATGATTTTTTTCCTGAAAAATTTTGGTTTTTCCCCCCTCCACTTTTAGTTAAAGTTTTAATCTTATAGGTTAATAATTAAAAGTTGTTGGTATTCATGTATACTATGGGATAAAATTAGAACGGTTCGAATATCTTTCATGGAACGTGAAATTTTGAGGAAAAACTGATGTCACAAAAAGTGAGGCCCTACCGCCCCCTTAGGCCGGATTCCACCCGTTCACGAACTTAAACTAAGTTTACACCCAAGCAATTTTTGACCGCAGTTTGAAAGCGATCGGGGCAAAAATGCGACCGTGAGAGTGCCGCAAATTTTGGGAAGTGGAACCATACATACATATATATATATATATATATTAACTTTTTGACCAGTGGTCATTTCGGACTCAGGGTGTCATAACTAGACCTCCTATGAAGAAATTTTTTTTAAATTCGACAGTAGTCAAGAAACCAATAGGTAGATCGATTTCATCTAAATCTACCTAATTAGAGTTATATGTTTATATAGAATATGTACGTATGTATACCCGTAACCCGGACGAAAGGCGATTAAGGAAACAGATTTATGAGGCGAGGGCTACCTGGTAAAGGTCGACGTATGCCAATCAGATCGAGGACGTTCTGAATAAATGCCAAGTCAAGAGTATCCGCAACCGCTGTGCATGTATTATAACAATTATGAAAGTGGAAGAAGCGAAAGAAGATGCCAGGATCGTAGCAAAGGGACACATGTTGTCTCTGCCTACCCCAATGGGAAAGAGGCGTGACTTTATAATAATAATGACGTTTATTACTACAATTCTTTAAATTATTAAAGAATTGTAGTACAATGAAACATAATTATAAGTTTACCAAGGTAGGTATGTACTATCATCCTACACTATGTGTGGGTGCGGTTCTGATTTACTAACTAGGCTACGAAGGAGCCTGTATGAAGGAGAATATACTATATGTATGTACACCCGTCCCTATGTAACCTCGTTACTACCAAACGGCAAAACCGATCATTAAATTTGTCTTTATAGCGCGAATGTATATTCGTAGTATATTCGGGTATATTAAAATTACAAAAGATAAAAATGGCAGATTTCTAGTGCCAAATATATATTAAAAGTACCGCTATCGCGTTGTTTAAATTTTGCAATTCTTACTTGTTTTTAACATACTTTACCACCTAGAGCACCTTTCTTCAAAACGCATTTAAGTAAAATAGTGAGTTTATAATATTGCATAAGCTGAGGATGAGATTAACACTGAGATTAACATACATGGTTAACCATTAATACTAATAAGACTAATAATTATTAATTTATACCCATATGAATACGTGTTTAGGATTAATCTTTTAAATTTTCGGTCACGTATCCGACATCCGTTCATAAATAAAAAGATTGAAAGATTATGTTTGAAATGCAATTGCGCAAGTTGTAAGATGACATTACATTGTTATATTTTTGTTCAATACTGGCCATTACAACTAAAACAGTTACCGTGATCTCTTTTCCTTTCTTAACTTTTTCCTTTTGACGTGAATATATCTTTTTCATTTACATAGTAGGCGGCAATACGGTAAACATGCTAACAATATCGGGAGATACAGTTAGGTGTTGCACATACATTATCTATCATCTTTACTCAACATTTAATTACATCGCTCGTCACTTATTTCGCTTAAATATTATGAACTTCCTCTAATCAAACAACAGCTTCGACAGCAGCGAATGACTTATTCGTCAACTGGCGAATTACCTTTCGCCGACAGCGCGTTCTAGTGACAATACCTCCTAACAGCGATATTAAATGCTAGGGTAGTCATTTTTCAGTCGAGTCAGATCATTCATACTGAAAACAGAACGGCTGGCATCACTGTTTACTTAAATATAAACTTTTGTCCACAGGTCTATGTGCTCAGACCTGGTCTACGTCATTTTGTTCCCCCAACTCCTGATGGTTGTCCATTTCAAGCGGCACTGTAACACCTATGGCTCCCTGGCCGCGTACATCGTGGCGATGCTGGTGCGGCTCTCCGGCGGGGAGAAGCTCCTGGGGCTGCCCGCGCTGATACACTACCCCGGCTGGGATGCCGAGCTGGAGGTGCAGCTGTTCCCCTTCAGAACTATGGCGATGGTGATGTCACTGTTCACCCTGGCGTTCATATCGTGGCTGTCTGTGTAAGTATACATATTTTAAATGTTGTGTCTGTGTGTCATGTCTTGTACAATGGTGTGAAATTCTTCATGTACGAGTCCGACTGACACTTGACCGGATCTTTTGCACTGAATGTTTCTAACCATTGATATAAACTGTAGATAATAATTTAAAACAGGTTACAACCACATATTACCTAACGTAATTGTATCTTGTTCTTTGATAAATTACGTTAATTATGTTACTCTTTGTGATACTTTATTAGGCTGTAATGTTGCGGCGGGAACCTCCAACCATAGAGTATATTTGCTTCGTACTACCAACATTAGGTAATATTTTAGTTGATAGTTGATTCCATTATAAACCACATATATACAAAACATAGTTCGCAAATAAAGGTCCCAGGAGGGGTTTGAGTGTACCTTCAACGATAAATTATTCAAGAGCCCGGCGGATTGTCGGAAACCTTTAGTAATTCTGACAATGAAGACGATATCTTTTTTAATATTCAGAATATTCCCGTCACACGCATTTCTTCCTTTAGAGTAAGCAGAGACAACAATCCGCCATTTGCTTCTGTCCTTACACACTTTAATGTTAGAATATTTAAAAATGCTAGGCAGTGTGTGAGCTTCGTTATTGCGATAGAGGATTTGTAGTTCCGAAGTAGTTTGACTTACTTTCGCTAGATGGCGAAATCGTCTACCAAATTTCATCGATTATCCTTTTTACAAAGTACAAAATAGGAGACTATAAAGTGTTGTCACAGTTTCATTAATATCAACACATGCTTGGTTATTCCTCAGCAATTAGTTGTCCGAAGTCCGAATCCGTAGAATACCCACTATTTAGGCATGAGTTAGGTATAAAACGTTTGTTTTTTCAAGGTCAAAATCTTTATTGCATTCATGTGTGTACACATGTTTAAAATTATGGCAGGTCTCAACGTGAAGCTCTGTTTAGGCATAGCATATTCATTTAGTATATTTAAATATTTATAAAATACTAGCTGACCCGGCATACTTCGTACTGCCTCAATCGATAACAACTTCCATATTGATTCACCTTTTAAACCTTCTCTGGACCTCCACAAATAATTCAAGACCAAAATTAGCCACATCGGTCCAGCCGTTCTCGAGTTTTAGCGAGACTAACGAACAGCAATTCATTTTTATATATAAGAGAAAGAAGAAGAAGAAGAAGAAGAAGATTATAATTTACATAATTACAATTTAATTCTTACTAAATCAGATCGGGTTGGGAGTAAATTGAAACAAATATAAATTGGTGGTTAATTAACACATTAAATTCAAAAGATTCAAAACATCATTCAACAAGATAACCATTGTTTTGTTCTCCATTGCGGTCAGTTGACACTTTTAATAGTTCTACAGACAATTCCTAAGCGGTAAGTATTTTATAACCTTACCTACATCTAAAAACCAGCTTGTTAGAAATTGACGCATCTTTCGACAGTAGAGTCTGTGAATTTGATGATAGAGCCATGAAAACCTCTCCAAGTATTATTTACTGGCCTTACTCAATATTGTTGATTTTAAAGTGACTAATCATATTTGTTCCGAATCAAGTGTATAATGTCAAAGTCTTAATATAAGGTGTCACAAAATTTGGTCTCTCAATTTTGTGAAATGACTTGGTATCGACAAAACATGTATTTGAGAAAAAAAAATATCGGGTAAAATAATATTTTATTTTATAAAAAACATACAAAAAATATATAAAAATGAAAAAAAAAACACCACCAGCGACCAGCGTCACGTGACGCGACGAGCCCGTGACGCACGTGGTAGGCGTGCAGTCGTTCTCCTCGCAGTATTCTCCAAGCGGATGTGTGGGAAATACCTTTTTTTTTTTTTTTTTTTATCGTGCGGAAATCCCTTCGGATACCCCCCCGCCGGCCAGCGGGGGCGGTTATGTCGGGCTTGCACCGACTAAAACAGCACGCCGTCTCGGGTCTTCAGACGCCGGGGTGTAAGGTTACCCATAGAGCATATCCCTCGCACCTCGACTGACCCTGGGCCATGTCACCACTAACAGCATCGCTCATCCTGTCTCCTCTGAAAGCAGAAGAGTACGGAGAGCGATGTGTTCCCGCCACGTTGGGTATTGGCCGACGATCAATGCCAACCCTATGAAGGGGTGAAGGGGAAGCCATTGACCGCCGCCCAGGGTGTACCGGCCGCTCCGATTCCGTTCCCCCCGGACTGCAGCGGGATCGGAATCGGAGCGACACTCGAGGAGGTTACCCAACACACACCCCTGTATTCTATATACCTACATTACGCGTACATTGAAACGCTTAGTCCGTACAAGGCTAAGGCATATTAATGCGCGCGACTACCTGCAATAGGTAGGTAGGTACATTTTGCATAGTAGGCACATAATATAAGTATGTAATGCCATTCAAGGTAAGCACCGACGTGCTGATATCTGGCTGCGCCTCCCTGCAGCAGTCCCGGCTAGGCACTAGTGTTCCCTGCTTAGCTCCGCCCTTACACCCGTCGCACGTGTTTATAACGTGAGTCGTCGCGTGCGGCCTTTAGGGATCCCAACTAATCCCAAGTATAAACCGCAGTGACGGCAGTGAAGTGAGCAGCTGCAATGGTTTAATGTCAATGGAACAGATAGGTAGTATATTCCCACATTATAATGTTAAATTGATATTCTTCAATTAGACGTTTATTTACGATATATTTATAAACACCTAAATCGCGACCAGCGTCACGTGTGCTCGTCGCGTCACGTGACGCTGGTCGCTGGTGGTGTTTTTTTTTATTTATTTTTTTTATTTTTTATTTTACCCGATATTTTTTTTTGTTTCAAATACATATTTTGTCGATACCAAGTCATCTCACCAAATTCAGAGACCTAATTTTGTGACACCTTATATTATATCGATTAGAAATATGTACCAAGAAAAGATGGAATAGAAAAGAAGTATTTTCCATCCATGTATTGATTAATTACTTATTAAATTGTGCCTGCTTCGGACCAACTTTCTAATAGGATTAAAAATAAATATTTCTGAAGAAGTGTGCAATGAGATGTTAAACGTTGAAATCAATAAACGTCTTAAAGCAGTATGTTATAAAATATCTAACTAAAATTACTCACTTCCAGATTTCTCTTAAGTACACAGTCCTTAAAAGTACTATAAAAAAGAATATTGATTAAAAGCTTATGAATTGTTTGTTTATTCCTTCGCATAACACCGGAGCACGTAGCACCGGAACGCTTCAAGTCGGGTCAAGGGTCGAGACAACTTCTATTCGGTAGTACTTGACAAATATTATATTTCCTTAATCCCGCCAGGTGCTTGAACATATTACGTCATAGAAATCAAATCAGTTTTACATTTTAAGCGCTACAATCATCATAATGGCTGCTGAGATCGTGGTATGTAGACAAACAGATGGACCGTTCACTCGGCAGTAATGGGTGGAAAGTGATTGTGGATCACGACCGATGCGCCGACGCAATTGCGAAAGGGACTTCATTATGATATTTGCACAGTGTTTACATATTTGGTCCGTTTTATTCAATAGATTTTGGCCTTTAGGTAAGAAAAATCAAGACCGAATACTGAATGAATGACAAATTAAGTTTAAATGTATTTGACCTGTATGTGATTTGTGTGTATAGTATTTATTGGTGCACATGTTTATTTACCATTCAACGAATTAGGAAGCTCCTCTAATTCTATCCTCCTCTCCTCTCTATTAAGCTCCTCGGTATCTGAACGTAACTTTAGTAAGTTGTATATTGTCCTGTTTGTCATCAGGTACCTCTTCAACAATGGCTACCTGAGCCCAGAGTCTGATTACTTTAACTGCGTCGTGAACATCCCTGAGGACATTCGCCGCGTGGACGAACCTTCCGAAGCTGGAGAACAGATGTCAGTCCTCGGGGGAGTACCTGGCAGGTTGTATGGAGCAGCTCAAACTCTTGTAGGCCCAGATGAATCTGCCGGCAGAATCAACCCCGCCCTGGAGCCAGACGATGATGATCTCGACGATCCTAATGATGGACCAACTCCACTGTTCGGCAGCAGCAACGCCCCCCCTCCAGTCCAGCCATTCGGCAAACAAACGGCTTTCTGAGACGATAAGTATTCTTATTAGTTTATTTAGACGACATCCTTGCATTCCGCCGCGTGTTGCATGACCACGAAGATGTAGAAAACGGTTTTATATTTTCCGAAAATTTTACTATTCCTTATTGTACTTGAATAGTATTTCTATTGGTGTGATCGTACATCGAATATGGATCAGTAACTTCAGTATTTTTGGAGTCGATTGGATGTGATGCTCAAGATGATCGAAACGAAACATATCATAGCCGTAATCATCGGTATCTGCCTTCTAACCTTTGTATGTAGCATACTTGTGTGTACGTATGTATACCTGTTTCTTTGACTATGACGACGGAAACGTAAAACTGATATATTTAAATAAATATAATCATGTACTCGTAGTTCGTAATGCATAAAGCAATCGTTGTTTGTTTCATAGTTGAGCGTGAATGAATGTTGTATTATGTTGTAGCGAAACCTGTCTAATAATTACAAAGTAGCTAACTACTACTTAGAGATATATTATTATATGCTGTTTATATCGAAGAGGATTCCTTTTAAGTCAATTACCGTGTATAGAATAGCACAAAGCTGCCGTGCTTGTTAGATCACACGGTGTGTGTAGATGTGCGTCTGTCTTAGAGCACTGACCTACCTGAATAACCATACCGTACGAATGTTAAATGTTTAAAGTTATCAAGTTAAACATATTTATCAATGTTCACCTAGCGCTTGAAAAGCATCAGACACATGTTGAATGTACATTAAATATATATAATATACCTTTTTTTTTTTTTTTTTTTTTTTTTATCGTGCGGAAATCCCTTCGGATACCCCCCCGCCGGGCAGCGGGGGTGGTTATGTCGGGCTTGCACCGACTAAAACCGCACGCCGTCTCGGGTCTTCAGACGCCGGGGTGTAAGGTTACCCATAGAGCATATCCCTCGCACCCCGGCTGACCCTGGGCCATCTCACCACTAACAGCATCGCTCATCCTGTCTCCTCTGAAAGCAGAGGAGTACGGAGAGCGATGTGTTCCCGCCACGTTGGGTATTGGCCGACGATCAATGCCAACCCTATGAAGGGGTGAAGGGGAAGCCATTGACCGCCGCCCAGGGTGTACCGGCCGCTCCGATTTCGTTCCCCCCGGATAATATACCTCAGAGAGAAGTTACAAACTAGTAGTTCCTTTCTACTTTGAGATCTGCTGTTGGTATAGCATGATTAATGATTAGAAGCAGAATGCGATAAATATCTGACGGTGACACTAGGGGCCTTACCTCTCTCTGTAAACCGTTTGTTGGTATGATCAATAAGTGTGATCAGTATAGATTGGATTTAATGTTAAATAACTATCTACATATACATTATATGTACCTACGTTATAACAGTTATTTTAAAAAGGAAGTTACGTTATTACAGGACGGAGACAGAAATGTAAAGGTATCAATGAATGGAAGAAAAATTATGTACACATTTTAGTAACAATAAAATTGTATACGCTTTATACACGAGACCATACTTGATGCTGTTCAGATCATTCAGGTGGATAACGAATGTCAGTGATGTCTTGAGAATAAATATCTGTTTCAATACAAATGTTCTAAATCTATTTAGTGCAATTTTAGTGGCAAATATCTATGTATGCAGTTAAGTTCCGAATATGAGTACTTACCGAAAATTATAATATTGAGAATTATACAATTCAAAATAAAGAATTATACAATTGAATTATACAATTCAAAATGATGAATTATACAATTGAATTATACAATTCAAAATGTAACAAGTTAAACAACTGAAACTGGCCTAAACTCTGTTGAAAATTAACGGCGTTTTTAAACAGCAATACATATCTGTATACTTTGGCTTATATACAACTTTTTAATGTGGTCAATACCGGCAGCATCGCTGATAGTACTAATAATATATTGTCTTTTTGAAATTATAAGTGTTGGTGTTCAGACTCGTGTCCCTAGGCCGTTCACGGTCAGTCCTGGCGTCTCCCCAGTGTCTCTTAATATATGGTAACTACGTGTCTATGTGACTTGACGCTTTCGACGTAATATAATCTAAAGAAATATATCAAAACATATCATAATTATATCAATGTATCTTGCCAGTAGACTAATGTCGTTTTAGCAACTTTAGATGAAAAATAAAAGTGCACTATTGCAATACATATCCTTAGATATTTTGTATGTAAGTTATTGTAGGTTCAAAAGTTGCTATATTTGACATATAATATATATTTAATATCGAGCTAACGAATTGTTTTTTGTTAATAAAGTTTATATAAATATGTATATTATATAAATTAAAAATATTGAAAATATTGAGTATAAATTCGTTGCAGGTATAAAATTATATGATGTGATAGCCACCTACGTACCTCGCTAAGACCACAACTCGATACATATCATCTCTGTGACTTAATGTACTATACAAGTATACATATCATAGTGCTTAGTGTGAACTGGTACATATCGTATTTGTAAGTGTAGATATAGGCATCGTTGTTGTTCTTCGGCGCTGCTTCCTGACCTACCCGCTTTGTACCTTCGTTAAACATAAATTATACACAGTTTTAAAAACTGTTTTGTCTAAAAATATAATCTTTGCCAAAAACAATGTTAATTTCTTCTGTAAAGAGTTACACGCACAATACACATCCTTATTTTTTATTTAATTTTTTCGTGCAGAAGTCCCCCGGAGACCTCCCCCCCCCGGGGTTGGTTATATCGGATTCGAAGTCTTCAGACGCCGAGGTGTAAGGTGGAACATAAGGCATTTCCCTCGCAACCCGGACAATACACATATTATTTCATTCATTAATGAACAGTTAAGTATAATATTGTCATTTATGTATGATTTGAATAAAGATTTACTTGAAGAAGTTAACTATAAATTATCCGATATTACAGGGATCTGAAAATATCTAGATTACTAGTAGTAAACCATTTGTACTATAAACTAGATATTTTCAGATAACAAATAGCTAGTATCCAGTTTTTTTAGGTACTAGACAAATATTTTGGACCGAAAATGATGTCATTCGGGAGTGGGCAACGGAGTGAGAGGTGCGGGGGCGAAGTGAAAAAATAATAGAGAGATCCGTAAAAAACCGAATTGCTTACTAAAATTAGACTTCTCACAAGTGTTATCAATTTTCAGACACACTTATATCATAAAAATTAAATAAAAAATAAAATAAAAACACAAAAAAAACAAAGTCAAAATCGGTGCATCCCTTCGGGAGTTACGATGCCGTCATGTCGCAGACAAGTTAAACTTATAAGACCTCGATGGTTTTGCGTTGGGGTTTAACAATGAGGTGAATTTTCAAAAAGTATGTTCACAGTTTTCGTTCCGTACAGTCGTTCTAGTAGTAAAGGCATATAGGAGTCTATAGAAGGGTAAAGGTTATTTGATCTTTTTTTCAATACACACACATACATACATTTACCTACGCCTTTTTCCCTCCGGGGCAGGCAGAGACAATAGACCACCATCTACTTCTGTTCTTACACACTTCACAAGCTTCTTCTATTGTACCCTTCATTCAAGCCCACCGGTTTCGAGTGCTTTTGACCTGCCATTTTTTCAATACCTCATTAATTTGATCGGTGTATGTTCTGTATCATATGAGATGTAACAAAAGAATATCAAACTGACGCGGCAATGGTTGAAAGGCAAAAGTGCGCAAGTGACATCGACAGTTGACAGGAAAATCAGCGTGTTGTAAAGGGTATATGAAGTTTTTTCAGTCCTTTTCTTCTTTAAAAGTCGAGATCAACTGTCGAAACATGTTTGGCTAAAATATCCTTTAATTAATATTATTAAGAACGACGCAATACGTATCTTTTGGTTAATGACATGTGACAAAAGAAGGTTAAACCAACGACGGTTGAAAGGTAAAAGGGCGCAAGTGACAATGACAGTTGACAGGTGAATCATTGTGTTTAAGACGTCATTTAGCACCTTTTATTTTAATAGTCGGTGTCACTTATTTTTCAACCGTCGAAACAGGTTTTGGGTGAAAAATGCTTTGTTTATAGAACGACGCAATACAATACGAATCTTTGTAGCTATATTGCGGTGTAAGCAGAAGCGCTGCTGTCAGGGAGCGGCTGCCCCACTGTTAGCCGGTAGATATACCTACTATTGACTTATTCCTAGTTCTTGTTGAATATTTTGAAAAAGAAAATGTGTAAAAAAATGTGTATTATTGTGAATTTCGAGGTCGCTCCGGCGACATTAAAATAAAACGTATAGTATGTTAATTTGTTTGTTTCTTTTTCCTTCACCATCATTAAGGAAGAAGTTTTACCATGTGTTTAGAATTTTACCCATCATAAGGCTGACTTAGCGAGTATATAGTAGATCTTGTTATTTCGAGAATTGGCCCTCGGAATGTAAATAAAAAACATTATGGCGCTCGTGGCTAAGTACTAATCAATCTATATATCTGTATATACATGTCTATATAGATATATATATAGATTTATATTTTATATATAGATATATAGATTGATTACTACTAAGATCTTCAAAATTCAGTTTAAATCTAGTCACGATCTCATATCGATCCCTTGAAGAAACATGACAACATTTTGTTGAAAATTTTGAACTTTTTGTTACGAGAACTCCTGTTTTCAGAGGAAAAGGTGTTCTAACAAAATTTTGTTGAAAATATTGCAGATTTTTTTACGAGAGCACCTTTGTTGACATTCGGCAGATCGAGACTAGATTGAGACTGTATTTTGAACATCTTTTTATTACAAGAATTTGCCCTCTGGCGAAAAAAAAAAGAAAGGTCACCTCACCGTAAAAACGGTGAGATGACCTTTCTTCCTTTCCAGGGACCACCCGGCCTTGAAAATCTGAGCAAAAATAATATTGTGTTATGGTAAACGAGAGTCTAGAAAGTACCATGAGTCTGTACAATAGACAATTATTATTCCTTAAATTAAATTTTCAAGCTATTTGTATGCTTACTTTTTCTTAGATTTCAAGTCCCGTCCTAGATGTTCTCTTTTTTCTTAGATTTCAAGTCCCGTCCTAGATGTTCTCTTTTTTCTTAGATTTCAAGTCCCGTCCTAGATGTTCTCTTTTTTCTTAGATTTCAAGTCCCGTCCTAGATGTTCTCTTTTTTCTTAGATTTCAAGTCCCGTCCTAGATGTTCTCTTTTTTCTTAGATTTCAAGTCCCGTCCTAGATGTTCTCTTTTTTCTTAGATTTCAAGTCCCGTCCTAGATGTTCTCTTTTTTCTTAGATTTCAAGTCCCGTCCTAGATGTTCTCTTTTTTCTTAGATTTCAAGTCCCGTCCTAGATGTTCTCTTTTTTCTTAGATTTCAAGTCCCGTCCTAGATGTTCTCTTTTTTCTTAGATTTCAAGTCCCGTCCTAGATGTTCTCTTTTTCTTAGATTTCAAGTCCCGTCCTAGATGTTCTCTTTTTCTTAGATTTCAAGTCCCGTCCTAGATGTTCTCTTTTTTCTTAGATTTCAAGTCCCGTCCTAGATGTTCTCTTTTTTCTTAGATTTCAAGTCCCGTCCTAGATGTTCTCTTTTTTCTTAGATTTCAAGTCCCGTCCTAGATGTTCTCTTTTTTCTTAGATTTCAAGTCCCGTCCTAGATGTTCTCTTTTTTCTTAGATTTCAAGTCCCGTCCTAGATGTTCTCTTTTTCTTAGATTTCAAGTCCCGTCCTA
Source organism: Cybosia mesomella (assembly GCA_946251805.1). Taxonomy (NCBI): domain Eukaryota; kingdom Metazoa; phylum Arthropoda; class Insecta; order Lepidoptera; family Erebidae; genus Cybosia; species Cybosia mesomella. The sequence continues at coordinate 658,952 of OX276400.1, forward strand.
GATGTTCTCTTTTTCTTAGATTTCAAGTCCCGTCCTAGATGTTCTCTTTTTTCTTAGATTTCAAGTCCCGTCCTAGATGTTCTCTTTTTTCTTAGATTTCAAGTCCCGTCCTAGATGTTCTCTTTTTTCTTAGATTTCAAGTCCCGTCCTAGATGTTCTCTTTTTTCTTAGATTTCAAGTCCCGTCCTAGATGTTCTCTTTTTTCTTAGATTTCAAGTCCCGTCCTAGATGTTCTCTTTTTTCTTAGATTTCAAGTCCCGTCCTAGATGTTCTCTTTTTTCTTAGATTTCAAGTCCCGTCCTAGATGTTCTCTTTTTTCTTAGATTTCAAGTCCCGTCCTAGATGTTCTCTTTTTTCGATCTAAATCTATAGGAAAAATAATTATTCCTTTTAATAATTTTAGAACTTTTGCGTTTCATTAAAATTATTCAAATTACGGTTATTAACGCAAGCGTGATCTTGAACTCGACAGTCAGGGTGATGCAGCCGCACCTACTGCGAGTATAGTGCATGTCTCAGGGTCAATTCCTGGGTTGGATAAAGTTCGTTATCGTTCTAGCGCTAGTCCAGGTTGCATCCGAAGCTGGCACTTTGGATTTCGGGATCCGCTCTCCTACAATTTTTCCTACCGAAGTGCCTTAGATTTTACGAGAGCGACTACCGTCAGATTCGCCCGCCCTGAGAGGAGCTTGCGCCAGAGCCACCATTGATCAGCAGGTGTATACCACCTCACAGTAGAGGTTGGCTTTAATCCCGAAAATGTTAGTACGGTAGCAAGTGAATAAGCGGCGATAGTCCAGTGGCGTACGTAACGGACTGCTGAGACGAGGTCTCGAGTTCGATCCCCAGTCGCCCCGGGCACACACCTCTGACTTTTCGTAGTTATGTGTGCATTAATAAATGTTAATTATCGCTCGCTTAATAATGTGCCCGGTAGATGGCAATAAGGTCGCCCCCTATTACATTGCGGCCTTAACATAACTGGCGAATAGTGGGTGTGTAATGCACCTCTGCCTACCCCTTCGGGGATAAAGGCGTGAAGTTATGTTATGTTAGTGCGGTCCCAGATTTTTTTGATTTTATATATTGGTAGGGCTCCGTACATCCGTTACTTAAACCTATAGCACCAAATGGATACGATAAAGTTTATTAACACCCAAATTACGTCAAATAAGGATGTGTAATATCGATTTGACCTAATGTTAGCTTGAACCCCGAACGCATTGGTGGGGCTCCATACACTTTACCCTCTCACTTATATCGATGTTGTGAAACACCAGAGGCCTTTCCTACCTTCCTTTCCTAAATCCGCCCCCCTCATCTTTCCCTCGTCCCTGTCTAACCACAGAACTTCGATCCAACCCGTTGGTTATGGAGGCCAGTCGCTTCAGTTCAGTCGCATAGCCGGGCAGGGGGGTTGTGGTCGCAGCACTGGAGGGACCGGTGGGTGTCACGCGGTGCTACGACGACAATCCTCTTCTGATGAGGCCGTCAAGCTGAGTGCCACCGTTGTTGGTACGTGTATGTAATGGTGACCCTCTTTCCTGAGACTTTACCTTCAGCTTACCATCAGGCGAGGTGAAGTCAAATTGACGTGTCCTTAATATAAAAAAAAAATCGCTTTGTAGTTAGACTGGGTTGGAAAAACGCTCGGAGGATGAATATTCTTTTTTGTAGAATATACTACTTCCAGGCTGTTTGGCCGTGGTCCATAGGAAACTTGAGTTCCAAGGCCATAAGATAATATTCCTTTTTATTATTTTCGTATTCTTCCTGTATTAGGTGATGAACTGCTCTTGCGGCAGTACTAGGTTTTCTTCGTCACATCCCCGAGGAGCCACTGTTGCTTAGCTGGATGCTGAAGTCGGTGTGATAATAATGCCTTTTAATCGCCAACTCTTAGACCATCCATATAGGCCAGTCTTTTTTTTTTTTACGTGCGGAAATCCCTTCGTGTACCGCCCCGCCGGTCAGCGGGGGCGGTTATGTCGTGCATGTAGAGGTTCTTTTCTCCCAGTCTCGAAAGACCATCATGTTTATCTGTTACCAGATTTATCTGTACAGGTTAGAGGAGAAATCTGTACAAAATCATGGTCACCGCTCTTAGGCGTATAATTCACTATACAGAAGATATATAAGCCGTAAAGCATAATCACAGCAAGGTCCATGCCCGTTCGTCGTCTTATGCTTCACGCGGGTGCGATATAGTTTTGATTAAGTCTTACGTCTTATGCCTTTTGTATATAAATTCACGCCTTAGTTTCTTCAGCTTGCTTTTTTTTTATACCACTCAGGTGGCAGACAAGCTCACGGCCCACCTGATGGGAAGTGGTTAACGTGGCCTATGGACGTGTGCAACACCAGGGGCATCACATTCGCGCTGCCGACACTGTAAAACCCTTCTAATACCCTTCTTGAAAAACCCCATATTGTGGTCGCTTGGGAAAACCACAGCAGGGAGATCATTCCACAGCCTGAGGGTGTGCGGAATAGCTGCTAGTTAGAATGACTTGCGGTGGCATTGACTAGGTTTGTAAAACGAGTGTTATTCTTACCTCGACTGAACTTAAGACAGATATAACAACGACTAAAAGTATCTCATAGAAAGGCATTGCTTCATTTATTGCTCAGGGTACACAAACTTCTAAAGATAGTAGTCATGTCATACATTTTCGCTGCCGACGATACGACTCGAGCAAGGAAGTATCATCCTTTTACTGAATAACTTTAAGTATCAGTATGCTGTATTTAAACAGGGCTGAATGGGGCCCCATTCCTTCAAGACAGAACACCCACTGATTGACTAACGAGGCTCTGCCGCAGGCTTTTCTCTGGGGCTGGAGGGTCAGATGGCAGGCACTCCACTAAATGCCAAGACCCAGAGCTCCAGAGTACAATAATGATGATGATGATGCTGTATTCGAAGGGCTTATAGGACTACCACAGGTTTTTCTTTCATATTACCTCTTTTCCGGGGCGCGAGTGCTCCTTATGTGTGGCCAATAATAACACTATCAGAATGTTTTCTAGCCCAGCGTCCCATATCGTTACGATACTAGAAATAATTATTTCTTTTTAATTTATGTTACGAAATCCCTATTTATGAATAAAGCTGCTTCTCTCATATTAAGGAATAAAGAAACAAAACATAATTATATTTACAAAATCTTTATTGTTTTACAAAAACATTATAATTATTCAGTACTTAAACTATATTTTTGTACAATTTCATTAATTAAAAATTAAATTAGAGCTAATACTTTCAAGTGCCGCTTACTCAGTAAGCACGGTCCCTCGTCTCATCATCCTTCATCAAAACCCTATCCTAATAATCACTTCTTCATCACCTTCCGCCAAATTCATCACATTTGAGTATAAAATATACAGAACGCCTCTGGCTGGCGCATGGGGTGGTAACATCTTGGTAACATTATTAAAATATGATAAAAATCACTTTTGAATTAATAATTAACTTGAATGTACGGCGAGGGCTGTTCCATACTCCCCGACTTATATATTAGTATAATATTATACTTTATATAAAACTATTTTCGTAAATATTATTTACCTTTGAAATTACAAACACAATTTCTGGTAAACGCCAATGCTGAGGATAGTGGGATAACTTAGTAACTGACTATTGTATACATAGTACTAGTATGCGAGGAGTCTGGTCCTAGTACACATAGCCGCCACTAGAGTCGTAGCTCTGGTTGATGGTAGCCGGCACGCCCGAGGAGTAACCGCCACCTCCACCTCCACCCGACGAGTAGCCACCGCCGCCGCCGCCGCCGCCGCCGCCCCCTGATGAGTGTCCACCGCCACCAGAGTGACCACCTCCAAATCCAGATCCACCTCCGAATCCAGACCCACCGCCAAATCCTGAACCGCCTCCTCCGCTAGAAGGAGCTCCGTAAGAGCTTGATGGGGCGGGTGCGGGAGCGCCGTAGGAGCTGGATGGTGGGCTGGCCGGGGCACCGTAGCTCGATGAAGGTCCACTGGCCCCGAAGCCGCTACTTCCAAAGCCACTGCTACTGAAACTACTACTGCTGCTGAAACCACCTCCACTGCTGCTGAAACCACCTCCACCGCCCCCACCGCCTCCACCTGAAGGTGCACCATATGACGAGGAAGGAGGGGAAGCAGGCGCACCATATGAGCTGGATGGAGGAGATGGAGCACCATATGAGCTCGACGGGGGAGAAGCAGGGGGACCGTAGGAGCTGGCTGGAGGAGAAGGTGCACCGTAGGAACTGGAGGGCCCAGATGAACCACCGCTAAATCCGGATCCACCACCGAATCCAGATCCGCCTGAAGAATGTCCTCCTCCAAATCCACCACCGAATCCACCGCCGCCGCCGCCACCACCGTGACCTCCGCCAGATGAGCCGTGACCGCCGCTAGGAGCTCCATAAGAGCTTGATGGGGGAGGAGGAGGAGCTGGTGCACCATAGGAGCTTGAGGGAGGAGCTCCATAGGAACTTGAGGGTGGAGGAGCAGGTGCACCGTAAGAGCTGGATGGCCTTGAAGGCTTAGGTGCGCCGTAAGTAGTTGAAGGTCCCGTGGGTACGCCATAGCTGGTCGCCGGTGGTCGCGCAGGGGCTCCATAAGAGCTCGATGGCTTAGGGGCTGGTGCTCCGTACGAGCTGGAAGGTCTAGGTGGGGGGGCGCCATAGCTCGATGAGGGTGGAGGGCCGTAGCTTTGTTTCGGTGGGCCGTAGCTTTGTTTTGGGGGGCCGTACGATGAAGATGGTCTTCCACCACCTCCGTGACCACCACCGTGTCCACCTCCATGGCCACCTCCTCCGTGGCCGCCACCACCACCGCCATGGCCACCACCACCACCGCCATGACCGCCACCACCACCGCTATGGCCGCCACCACCACCGCCATGGCCGCCACCACCACCGCCTCCGCCGTAACCACCGCCGCCACCACCACCTCGGGGAGGTGGGAGGTACGATGAACTCAGGGGCGCTGTGAACAATCATTGGTTTTTTTAATTACTTCAACGCAGTATACTGCACTGTTTTATCGATATGTGGCATATTCGCAAAAAAGACGTCCGTAAGTCCGTACCTTTTTTTTTTATTTTTTTTATCGTGCGGAAATCCCTTCGGATACCCCCCCGCCGGCCAGCGGGGGCGGTTATGTCGGGCTTGCACCGACCAAAACCGCACGCCGTCTCGGGTCTTCAGACGCCGGGGTGTAAGGTTACCCATAGAGCATATTCCTCGCACCCCGGCTGACCCTGGGCCATCTCACCACTAACAGCATCGCTCATCCTGTCTCCTCTGAAAGCAGAGGAGTACGGAGAGCGATGTGTTCCCGCCACGTTGGGTATTGGCCGACGATCAATGCCAACCCTATGAAGGGGTGAAGGGGAAGCCATTGACCGCCGCCCAGGGTGTACCGGCCGCTCCGATTCCGTTCCCCCCGGACTGCAGCGGGATCGGAATCGGACACTCGAGGAGGTTACCCAACACACACCCCCGTAAGTCCGTACCTATCTATAGAAATTCTGAATTCAGTTCAATCGTTATTTATTTGGCGTATGATGAGAAAAAAAGCTGCCATGTTTCAAATATTATCTTACTGTAAATACGAAAGTGTGTATCTAATATTATTATGATTTAAAAAAATACTGTACATATACTAATAAACTAACTTTGAAAAAGCGGCCAAGTGCGAGTCGGACTCGCCCATTAAGGGTTCCGTAGCAGAAAGTAACACTATAAAGTTTTTTTTAATTTTTATATTTGAGTTGACTGAATGAAAGGTAAATTGCGGTTTACGATTTATGACGTATTAAAAAAAACTACTTACTAGATCTTGCTCAAACCAATTTTCGTTGGCAGTTTACATGGTAGTGTACATCATATATTTTTTTAGCTTTATCATTCTCTTATTTTAGAAGTTACAGGGCGGGGGGGGGGGGGGGACACACATTTTACCACTTTAGAAGTGTCTCTCGCGCAAACTATATAGTTAAGAAAAAAAATGATATCAAAAACCTCAATATCATTTTTGAAGACCTATCCATAGATACCACACACGTATGGGTTAGATGAAAAAAAAATTTTTGAGTTTCAGTTCTAAGTATGGGGATTTTTTTTCCTATTTTTGTATGAGTCTTAATACGGTTCACAGAATACATCTACTTACCAAGTTTCAACAGCATAGCTCTTATAGTTTCGGTAAAAAGTGGCTGTGATATACGGACGGACAGACAGACAGACATGACACGAATCTATAAGGGTTCCGTTTTTTGCCATTTGGCAACGGAACCCTAAAAATGTAAAAGATTCAGAGCGTCTATTTCTTAATACCAAATATCAATTAACACATCGAAATAAAACAATTGCTAACGGGTTCTCAAGCGATTAATTTGGTGTCCGTAATCGCGATAGAATCCATTAAACATAATTTTACTGCAATTTGTCAACACTACCGACATATCATCGATTACTTAACTCAGTTTTGAAAAATGGTAGATGCTGAAACTTTGCATAAATAATTAATCAGCACTTAGGACACTTAGGCACAGAACTGACCCCAAGGCACGATTGAAGTCCAACCCCAAGCTTACAGTGGTCTGTGTTAATAGATCGTCCGACCGTTTACCACCTCAATCGTATAAAACTGTCATTCAGTATATTACTGATTGTGTATAAAGTTTTTCACTTTCACGTTTGTGATATAAGTGGTCAATTTGTGGTCTGGTTCGTGGTATATTAGAAATGCTATATGCGATCTAGGAGGTGGTAGACCTATGGCTTATAAAGTCAAGCGGAAGTGCCCCGTACTCACAATGCTGTGAAGATTTAAAACATTTATCAAACGCGATTGGCTACTTATTGAGATTTTATTAAACGACTTCTGTGGCGTAGAGGTAGTGCGTTCGACTCACTCCGCTACTGAATGTCGAAGTTTAAAATGTCGACGTATGTTAGTTCTAAAGTACAGGATCTCGATGTACGCCAGTTCGAAAGTTCACTGCAGCGAAGTATGCAAGGCCGACGTATCGACTCGGATAGGTTAGGTTAGAAGGCTAAGGCGGGAGCGAAGCGGAGCGGAGCTCCCGCCTTAGCCTTCGTGGTTATTTTTTTTTTAACCACCTAGAAAATTAATTGTTGTGTGTCTCGTGATATTGTTTTATCAAATTTTCATACGTCGGCCTTGCATACTTCGCTGCAGTGAACTTTCGAACTGGCGTACATCGAGATCCTGTACTTTAGAACTAACATACGTCGACATTTTAAACTTCGACATTCAGTAGCGGAGTCCGTTCGACTGCTAAGTCAGAGGTCGAGGGTTCAATTTCCGCTCAGTGCGAATATTTGTACGTATGAATATGTCTAATTGCATTGGTCAGGGTGTTTCTATGTGTAATATGTATGTATTTACAAAAGAAACCGTATCTAAGTATGTTTATCCGTATTCTAGAACCCATAACACAAGCTAGTTAAGCTATGCTTACATTGGGTCTAGATAGCGCTGTGTAGAATGTCATAGAATATATTTTTTTATTTCGTTCCGTATCCGCGGGCCGAACCATATTTTTCCCAGTAAGAATGGGTTGGCTCGACTGTGGAAGGTAACCACCTTCTCACTTTCTATCAGCTTTAAGTAGCAGTATGTCGCATTTATTTCCTTAAATACCCTCTCCCCTCCTTTTACTTCTGCAGGTTTCAACATGCGAGTGACAGCTCTGTTGTGGCAAGCGGTCATGAGTCATGGTAACCGAGTGCTGGTTTGTTTGCTATCTTAGTAGTTGACAGGCGTGGTACATACCATCTCGCTTATAGTGTTTCCTGGGCGTGCCAGCAGCTAACGACAGCAGCACCAGGGCGGGTACCACCTGGAACAACACATACCATTATAAAGACAAATTATTAAAAAGAAAGGAAACAAAATGTATTCATTCTGTCTTGTAAGTTTTGACTGGTACAAAATCATGTGTCAAGAAACATCTTGAGACATGTGTCAATTGTAACTACTAGAATGTGAACTCAAGTAGCTAAGTTCGACAGAGTATATGCTCACGGTATAAATACGGTCAGTAGAGCGTGGACTTTCCTGAATAGCAAAAAAAAGTGGCAAACAGGGTCACCCTATCTGTTCCTATTAATAGCTCTCGTAAAAGGAGACACAGGCTTTGCTGTTTTTCATCCGATTTCAATCAATGTCACTCGGTCCCACGAGTGAGGGAGCCAGCGACATTCCTTGCTCTCTGGCACACCCCATGAAAAATTACTCTATTTACAGTTCGTATTATAATGGTGGTAAAAGTGAGTATTATTATTTACATATACATATATACATATACATGTATTATTCTTGAGGTAAGTCTTATATGGAGTTCTTCAAAAAGGGTATAAGATGAAAGCGATGACGCTGTTTAGTTTAAATTATTGCATATAGCATTGGTGAAATCCGCTCTTAATTGTATGAATAGGGCAGTTTATTTGGTTACTGAAAGAAAATGGTATGAGCGACATCTCCTGGCTCCAGTTAATCGGAGCTACGTGCCAGTCAAGTGGCTGTAAGTTGGCCAACACGGCAAGGTTCATTTACAACATAGATAATTTAGCTACGAGTAGTCACCGACCGTACTTGAATCTCGCTAATGCGTTGGCGTGAGGCCATTGATTTAAATCGTGTGGTCAGCTTGAGCAACGAGAGGGGATTACAGATTTCAAGGATTGTTATGTGTTGCCTCATTAAATTTATGAACTATTGGATTTAATTGGTGGTTGTAAACGGTAATTGAGCTGCAACTGTGAGTTTTAACTTGTTTGGTAATTTTGTTTTTCGAACGGTTTGTATCGAACAAAGTGCTGGTAGGCTGTTTTTATTGTAACTAACATGTTAATTGTGAAGTCACGTTAAAAAGTAGATTTTATTGTCATGTCTATTAGTGTTTCAAATATCAACCTAATTTGGAGAGCCGTTTTTGCATGATTCTGTAGTAAATAAACTTTCACATGTATAATGTCCGTGTTAGTTGGATGTCAATAGTAGTTTCATAGAAGAGATGGATATTTGATTCAATCTTATATCTGAAGATTTCAGACTGTCATGTTTATTAATGGTCAAACTATATTATACTAGCTGATGCCCGCGGCTCCGCCCGTGCGGAAGCCGATTATCGTTTTTTAGTCATACATCAGTTCTACTTAACCAATTGCAATCAAACATGCGGCAGATTTTAAGTCTGACCAAGAGCTTTCTAATAGAAAAAACTGCATCAAAATACGTTCAGTAGTTTTTGCATCCATCGCAAACAAACAGATCAACGGACAAGAATTCCGAAAATATATTTTTGTGTTCAGAATAATTCATTTAACATAACCCTGTAACATAACCTTTTTATAAATATCTCCAATGCGCAGACAATTAATTTACAATTTTATAATATTAATAGACAGAAAATGGTTTTAACCGTATACGATATCGAAATGATATTCTTTTATCGTTTTATTGTATTTGTACCACAACCCTAAACTGTCCATATTCGCCCCACATTAATCATGCGGACCTCAATATTACATACTTGTCATGGTCAGAACTTACATTTAAGTGCCAAGTTTTCCTATATCCAAGTCATATTTGTGAGTTCCTCATTCAACCAACGCACGGTTATCCTAATATATGTAGCAACAATGTACGTGGGGTGAAACAAACTACAAATGTACTTGAAGTAAACAAATATTTAAATGCGCTCATAATCATCCTTCCAGGGGCACGTGTCTCGTTGGACAAGTAAGCGGTCAGTAATCCTTTCTTGTCTGATTATCCATGTGTAACGAGTAGCCAGCACGGCACTTGCGCGCACGCACTCGCTAATCCGAAAACTTTCGCATTAAACAGATGCTAAATGTTGGAATTTTTATGGTTTTTTGTATACTACTGAATATAGTATAATATATGTGTAAGCTTTGTTTTGACGTTGACACAGACAATGACATTTGAGTATGTACCTATCAGTTCAGCGACAAGAGGGTAATTAAATTACAAATGTTTTTTTTTATAACTTCTTTAAAACTCAGTTGTGTTTGTGAATTTGCTTTAGTTTAAAAGTGCAAAAGACGATTCAAGTTTTTTTAATAAGAATAGTAAAACATGAACATTTAATTGTCGATTCTCTGTTTTAGGTTAGTTTCTACTTTATTATTTCATAGTGATATTACTGTATTTAATAAATAAAACTCTGTTTTAGATGAATCTAATTGTGTTCTGCTTATATATATTATATTAATATTATATTCCATATTCCAAAAATAAGTAAAGTGGGTTAGGTTAGAACTGTGACCCCAACAGAGTGCGAGCCGAGCGAGCGTAGCGAGCGTGAAGCGGCAGCGGCCGGTGAAGCGCCGGAACCACTAGTCTTTTCCATGTTGAGATTTTAAACTTTAATCTTGTGAACTATTGACCTACTAAGCAGCTGACATTCTGAAGTGTTGAGATTTTGAATCGTTGGTCTTATGGTGTTGGTGTTTTAATTGTCCATATTTATGACTGTTGACATAGATCCGTTGAAAATCAAAGTAGCATTGATTTAGTTTACGGAGGTTTTGGTTATCTCTTACAGATGGCGTTGCGCATATGCACTACAGTTTGACAAACCCAAGAAGCAGTGACTAGATTGCCTATGAAATTCCACCATGAATGCAGTTGAGGAGAGCTTTATTTGAGCACGGTTTAGTGTTTAAAGAACTTTGAACTGTACGACAGACGGTAAGATGATCGAAAAGTGATGTGATGATGATGATGATGAAATGGTGATAGGCGGTGGTGTCTATAAAGTACACGAGAGGAATCATAGCAATTAGGGTGAGTTAACATTTTTTAAGCTTGATTTATGATAAGTAAATTACATTACAATAATTCCTTTTAGCATTCTCATAAATAAAAGAAAAGTCAAAGAACCTTCTGATGCGGTAAATAACTGTAAAATTACAAATTTCGGAATTCATTAATTTGTAATTTCATAGTAAGTAAATGCATGATAAACATCACTTTTAATTTAAAAACAAATTTAAATATTTGAATTCCTATTTAATTACAGTTGCTACAATAAGTATTGTGTAATAATTATCTTTTTGTATTTGAGGACCACTTGTTTGCATACTAACTTTAATTAATTACACTGCAGGGTTTGTAATTAGGTAACTTACTTTATATAAATTTGCATGAAACTGACATGCTAATAAGCAAGTATATGAAGTTATAGCAAGTAATTACTACTTTTATAATATACATTTTATGACTCAATATTTTATAAAATATAATTACGAATGAAGGAGAAGAATCTAACTACAAGGTACCAACATTCTTGAGGCCCAAGAAAACCTCATCTGTGAGCTGGTGTACCTGTTAAACAAGGGAAGTGGTTCTAACGCTATATGTCCCCTATATAGGGGTTGGGAGTTCATACGACAGTCGCTTTCGAAAAAATTAACAAGCCAATCAAACATAATAAGCGGTTTAAACCGGGTTCCGAAGCTTAAACTTTGAACGCACCGGGAAATCACCATGAGGTGATGAAAAGTCAAACAAAAAATAGGATACGTTACCTACACATATTACTAACTCATCAGAGTAACATATCCGTGTAATAATGACATAATGTGTGCATGACACTCGGTGACCTCCGACTGAGGGAGAAAGTTACCTAACGGTTACCTCGGGTTCATTCTAAACATCATTTGTACGACACTACGCTACGTGCAAATTTGAATTCAAACAAGGCACCGAATTTGTATGTATTACGCGAAAACGAATAAGCACTACAATAGTTCCATAACAATCAGCCAAGTGAGCGTAGCTTAACTCTTGTACATAGACGAGGGACTTTCGATGCTACTAAGGAAGTGTACAAGCATACGGCTTACTGATGGTAAGTGGTTACCGTTGCCTAACAACGTTTCAAAACTAAAGGTAATACCGCGGTGCTACCTATGTAAAGCTGATAGAAGAGTGAATGAACAGAATTGCAGCAGTGGTGCTGGTAAGCTAGAGAAGAAAGGCAGTCTCAACAACCTTACGGAGGCAAGATACTGCCACTTAGTGCTGCCCGAGAGCCGTGGCTGAGCTGGCCTATTCAAGTTGGGAAAGCACTTCAACATAACTTCATTCTTGCTCCTATGGTTTTTAGATTATTATTAATATGGTATGGCTCGCCGATAACGCATCGTTAATTATCTCCTGTACTTTCATAACATAACATAACTACACGCCTGTATCCCCTAAGGGGTAGGCAGAGATGTATTACTTTCATATAGAACAAAATGGTAAAATGCACATTAATTGTAGCATTGTCTCGACCCCATTCAAAATTTAAAATAATAACTATCCTGATCCCGTTTGCACGACCCACATAAGCAGAAACTTATACCGAAGATAAATAAGCCATGTATTATTCCAGTTGTACTTTACCTAAAAAGCCAAATCCATCCAGTTGCTTTTGCGTGAAAGAGTAACAAGCAAACAGATGGTCAATTCTCGTAATAAAAAGATGTTCAAAATTCAGTCTTAAACTAGTCTCGATCTTCCAATTGTCAAAAAAGGTGTTCTCGTGATACAATTGTGTTGAAAATATCAAAAAAATTGTGGAGATCGATCTCCTAAATGTCGAAAAAAGGTGTTCTTATAACAAAATTATTAACAATGTTAAGAAAATTTTGTTATGAGAACTTCATGACATTTGGGAGATTGAGTCTAGATTGGGACTGAGTTTTGAACATCTTTTTATTACGAGAATTGGCCCTAAGACTCACTTTTCCAATTATAATATTAGTTAGAATGATGTATAGCAACAGTGTTGTATCTCTAAAACAGCTGTTAAGTTATTTACTTTAGTTAATGAGTTAATCCTTTAGACTAATTAAATAAATTAAACGGCCGCTTTCGCCCACAACTGATGTATATTGCGTAACGCTCATTATGCTAAACATCGGTTCTTACGCTGCGGGGGTTACGGAAAAAACGTGTTGATGGAATTTAGGTGGAATTCATAATTTAGGAATTTAATTTTGTTGCAAAATAGCTCAAACTAGCTTGAATACTGACACTGGTCTTGCTTTCCAAAGGAGCTTATCTGGGGATAAAAAGTAATTTAAGTAAATACTATTCTCGATCGAACGGTGTGCAATATTTAAGCTAGATTCATCCAGTCGTTTATGAATGTTTGAGTAACACATAAACGTCTCATTTTCGCATTTATGAGTTAGGATATGAAATTAGTATATTCTTTGATAATTGGTACGATACGGCATTGTCTGTCACATTGTACAAATAAACACGGTTTTAAAATATCTTGGCGGCTGTGTGGTAAACGTATTTGAATCTTTTATGACAAGTTCAATCATTGCTACTTAACGTGCAACTGGAAGGCAACTGCTTACGATTAGAATTCAACCAATTGCAATAAGAATCAGTTGAGTTTCAATTGATGACATTAAACTCATTGGTAGAATCGGCTCTTAGTTTGTTATGGTAACCTGAAAACTGTGGTGGAATGGACAGGCCAGCTGAGGATACCTGGTGGGCTGCGACTACTTAGTAATCAGTATGCTAATCTTTTAGCATAACTTAGTTACATATCAAGAAACAACAATTAATAGTGGAAAATCTCAAATTATAATATTAGCTCATGAATTATTAACAGGAGCTAATTTTATAATTTTAGATCTTCAGATAAGCTGTCGTTTGATGGGATGCGGAAAGTATGACAGCAGTGCGTGAGTAAGAATGGTGATATTACACACGTGTGGCCACGAAACTAGCATCATAAATTACAATCAAAAATTACTATTCTCGGAATATTTACCATGTTTTTCTTCTCGAGATTCCAGTATCAACAGTGCCGAAATACATAAAAAGAAAGCAATGTAGAATTAAAAATATCTACAACTACTAGCAAGTTTGAAAGAATACTGCCTACCCAAGGAGATTTTTTAAAGTAATATGTAACTGAAATTACTTGTATTCTCATTAACTCCTCCAGTGAAGCTAAATTGCTTGTGTTAGGTGTGGTTTCGCGTCGGGAGTGTATTGATGTGATTCGAACCCACAATCTCTTGATGGAACGAAATCCGATACCTTAGCTACTACTCTACCACCGCCTTGTTTCAATAAAACTTGACTCAATTCCACCCTGCTATATTATAAAAAAAATACGATATTTGAAACGTAAGTTGAAATACTTTCAAACCCAATTTATTATCAAAGCTTTATCCTTAAACTAAGTAGGCACAACTAATAGGTTCATCATTAGTAATTTTTTTAGTGTAAGGTTGCCCATAGAGCATATCCCTCTCACCCCGACACATCATTAGTACCTAACCGCGTCGTACATTGGCAACGAGCGATTTGGTAAGCGTTACAAATCGCTACCTGCCCGGCCCCACTAGCCGGCTCGTTGAACAAGTTCAACATCCTCCCTCACAATAGTTTTATAAACGCTCCAAACAATTAATTAACGCAACTCTTACTTGCACTCTTATTGTTAAACGCCTATTTATCTAGACATCTTGTCGTTGCACAATGCGTGACGTAAGCCACAATGGTCATGATACATAGCGATGATCGGTGCATTCATGTCCCCCGCGTAACTGCCTAGTTGATTTCTTATGTTTTCCTTTCTTTCAAATTTAATTTTCTTCGTAAAGTGTCCACCTTAGAAATGACTCTGCACAGTACTCATAACACGCTTTCGATAGATTGTAGTGGTTTAGTTGTGTAGTGGATTATCGTGGCCTTGTGGTCATTTGTTTCCGATGCCTCTACGCAACTTCATTGACAGAATGGTGTTTGCTTGAGTCATTGCAGTTGCGTAGAGGCATCGCCTCTTTGGCGAGTATTAGGATAACCTATTTATTTTAAATGCGGTCCAAAAGAATCAGACTCGAACCAAACGGTTTAGTTTATCACACGAAAAAAATTGAATGCTTTACAGTTAAAGCCAAACAACTTGACAAAAATGGCTCTCGCATGTACACGAACTGGCCAATCAAAAACTGATAAAAGTACTGATCAACCAATGACGCTAGCCCTTTGAGTTATATATATCTATGATTGGTTGATTGGTCAAGTTTAAATTGTCAAGTTGTTTGGCTGTGAGTATACCTACACACGCGTTTCCTTCTTCCTATAATCGCGGGTTCTTTAAACGATATTTTTTATCTGTTGAAGCCATCAAATTAAGGTCCACCATTTTGGATTTGTTAGCACCTGAAACTTACTTACTTTACTTTTGGACTTCATCTTAAAGTACACGGTAATGAGGCAGGATGTAGTCCAATTGCCGACTAAACATAAAAAGTAGATTGTACAACGTAACATCAGAAGATTCACAGTCATAATAATACGTCGGGAACAGCTCGCGCGCTCTCAAAAAGTAATCTGCGTTAGAGACTGTCGCGAAAATTCCGACTATAATTTACTTCATACGGTACAAAGTAGCGGAAATGAGTTCGCCAGCTCTCAGCGATGTGAGCTATAAACTTGTATCCAACTTGCAAGGTATTGAATCCGCCGACGTTTACTGTCTGTCAATTTACGAGACACTTCTCGTAGGGTTGGTGCGACAACACTTAACAGACAAAAGTGGATTTTGATGAACAGAATATTAAGTATTTTTCGAAGAGAAATTTGTATTCTAATCGCAAGGAAGATGTTTTGTGAGGAAATGTATAAAAGTGGTGACCTAAAAGTCCGGGTGTATAAGTTTGAAACGATTTTTTTTATGATGCTAAACAATGAAAGGTTGTTTGCAATATTTTAGGTTGTAGAGTGATTTTCCTAGTATAGACTTGGAAATTTACATTTACACATTTTAATACTAAAACCTGCGATTACTAGTAACATACGATGTCTTAGCAAGTTTAGTAACCCTGCAGTTGACAGACGCATATATCACGCGCAAATTCGTGTTGGCGCGTCTCACGGGAACGCGCTTGCGCTGGGAACCGCCACAATGCGCCAGCGCAACATATGTGTGCATTGTTCTGTGCCGAAATTGTGCGAACGCATCGTAAACTGTTTCAATACTGTTTGTAATATGGAGATCGTCGGTGTTACGACACGCCTAACTAGTTGGAGATAGATCAGCGGGTCAGGGTATAAGCAGGACTTAAAACCAATGGGTTTGATAGCCGGAAAATACTTTGACGCCCGAAGTAACCTGTAACCTATCCTGCTTTATTGGTTAGTTTTGGCTTGTATGGGAGCATCTGTCGTTTGACCTCTTACCCGGAGAGGAAAGTCGGCATCAGAGCTTCCTCCAGCAATTAGCAAGGGAGGTTGGCCTAGGCCCCGAAGATTTTGGTGGGTCCTTATTTACACCAATCCTCTCACTTAATATGGGCGTTCAATAACAGTATGCTGTATTACTCAATACTCAATATTGAGGAGAATTTGTCCTGAAGATGCCTGTATTCTTAAGGACTTCCTCTTTTTATAACTCAGAATATGTCCCTAATTACTATAGGTTTAAATTTTTGTGTTAAAATCAAGATCGGTTGCTTAGATAATATTAAGTGAATAATATTATGTAACTAAATAGTTTCTAGCTTAACGACGATAGCGTTACTTGTATTATTTCTGAACAAATACTTAGAGCGCGAATCTATTTCAAACTATTGATTTATCATCTCTTAAAACTTTCGATCTCTAATTATCAATTCAAAAATGCCTTTGTCATTCTGATAAACAAGTAATCATTATTTCACATTTGTAAGACAACTTACAGCATCATTCAAACATGTGAACCCATTTACTAAAAGGTTACTGCCAGCTTCCTGATCTAAAAACAGTAATCGAATAATCGTGATAGCATTTTCTTAATTCACATGTATGCACTTATTCATTGTTTACATACTTTAATAGTTGTTTTTATGATCTCCAAGCGAAAGGGAAATGCACGCCATGACACTTTCTAATGCAAGAGCATAGGTTTTTCCCGCTCATTTTTGCAATGGTATGTGATTATAATTATGGGATCTGCCAACCGATGTATTTTGTTTAATGAAGCATTAATTAGTGTCTTCCCTAGTTTGTGATTTGTGATAAACAATCTATTATATTTCTACATTGAATATTATCTAAATGTACAAAGCAAGATTAGGAAGCAAGTTAATCTAAGGAGTGAGTTGAGTAGGCAAATCGAAGAATGTAGCCTTCCGGGGTTTACCAAATAGAATGAATGTTATGTGCATACGACTTATATCATGTTATTCCCGCGGCTTCATTTATCACTTCAATATTTTGTTGTGCCACCAGTAGGGACCCAAACTGTAACCGTAATAAAGTGTTTTAACACTGATTTTTGAAACTGTTTTAGAAGAAACCCATTTATAAATTTAACAGATACGAAAGTGTACCATATTCAAAGTGGTACGTTTTATATGTGTTAATAAGTGTTAATACGTGTAATAAATGCTAAAATAAATAGTTTTTATTCAAATACACCGTGTTAAATTTAATTAATTATAGATTTAGTTCGGGAGAAGTTATGTTCTCTTTTTCCGAGCTCAATCTATTGGAAAAGTAAGTACAATAATTGCTTTAAAATTTCTTGGATTTAATGAATTATTCATAAGAGTTATATTTAAACTGTTATGAATAATTCATTAATTCATTATATAAATCATTATAAATATGTATTGATAGACGTATAACCGATATTATTTATTAGTCAACTTGAAGTTTTCGAACGTAATCGATTTCCTTTTGCTATCAAGTTAAAAGCGGGAGCTGTCAGGGCGGAATAGCGAAGCACTCGTGTTACGTCGATATTCAAGTTTTCATATCCCCAACAGATATTCATTGCATCTAGGTCGGTCGATGCAAGATTCTTGCAATGGTATTTATTACAATTTATTGGGTGATAATGTGAGTATTAATAAAACATATTTTATTTTTTGGCAGTTGTTAAGTATCTTATTTTTACGTTTATTCACGCCGTTTCGGGTATTCAGACGACGGGGTGTAAGGTGGCCCCACCCATAAGGCATTTCCCCCGCACCCCGGTCGACCCAGGGCCATCTTCGGTTACGAGATGGCCCCCTCGGGTTTAGAAACCACGGTATCCCCGTCTTACCCCCGGAAAGAGGGGGGCGTGCAACGCGCCGCCGCCCCGGTCTGCTCCTGCTAGGGTGGCCCCACCTATCACCCCCAGGCCTGCGTTCAAGGAGGACGGAGGTCGTTCAACGACCTCCGACGCCTGAGTCCCTTTCACGCCTCGCGTGCTCTTGCGCACGCTAGAGACCTGAGTCTCTCCTGGACCCGTTCCGCTGCCTCCTTCTCGAGCATACTTTTTAGGAGGTGACATAATAATTATAAAACTGTTCTCACCACGAAAGTAAAAGTAACTGTACCTATGACTAAAATTCTAACACTTTGGTGGTTTTAAAGTATATTACATCATACTGTACGTTATAAGTCAGTAATGTACGGCGTGCTTGCAGATGTTGTATGATATGATGTAAGGCCCTGTGACCCGCCGTTTTTATGACGCCGACCCGCGTGGTGCGGGTTCTATCGCTTTGTTCAAATGCAGATGAAGTAGGTGAAGCTAGCTTTCAAGGAAGTAATAAGTCTTTATTATTAGCGCAACCTTTCGGAGTTAAATTTATGAAATATAAGGAGTTCATAAGACTGAAGAGGATTTAGAGGTCTAATTAGGAGAAGTACCTCTACTTCTTCTAATTCGAACTTGCAGTGACTGCTCCATAAATTTTGTAGATTTAAAACTTGCAGGAGAAGAAATATCGTAATGTTTTTTTTAATGATAATAAAAAAAAGTTTAAATCGTAAGTAAACCAAAAAAAGCCTCATCAGTAAGCGCTGGTATGGATGAAAGCAAGAGAAACCGGGTGTCATTAAACATATAAATGGGAACCTAAGTGTTGGCTAGCATAGTATCTTAAAATAGAATAGCGATATATCTTTGTATTGTACTCGTTGAATGACTTATGTTACTATAAGAGATGACTAAAATATTAGGTTTTGATTTATATGAAGAAAGGAAAAAAAACACTTTCAAGAAGCGTGGAAAGATTCTAATAAATATGAGAATACTATGCTTTTGTAGGCATATAGTGCACTAAATGTAACATCTCACTGATAGGAAGCTGTATGATTATCATAAGCGCCGACAGTGATCATTACTAAAATGGCGGTCCTTAGTTTGAAGGCCTCCTAATAGGATGCGAGATTGTAAGAAAATGGAAACACATGTTTGGTAAAGAATCCCAAGTAGTCAAGACATTACAAAATGTCTTTACGAGCTTTCTATTCGTCTCGTAATCCATTTCGCGCTTAAGTTTTGGCGATAGTGAATCTTGGATTCCATTTGGGCCACGCAGAGTTTTATTACATTTAAACTTTTAAGGGTATTCTACTATAAATGTAATATTTACAATATTGTGTGCTTTCTTTCATCAAGCCGTCATTGCCAAAGCGAGACGCAGTTCACAACCTAATATTTTACACAAAACTGCGAGGCATTGACGCCGTCTCAATAACCTAGCTGTCTGAATGATCGACGAAGATTTATCGACGTGGGTTTATAGATGGATTACCTATTACCAAAAGTTATATGTGCCCCCCTATCTCGGTGAACATGTAAAGTTATTGATTACATCTTTACGAGCACCTGTGACCAGTACTATAAGCTTAAAGCATAAGATGTGAAAATAAAACCTAGAGCGAGTTTGACTCCCTTTTAGCGGGTTCCGTGTATAATACAAAATTATTGTATTATGTATGTATTATCACTTGAGCTTTCTACATTTTAAAAATTTCCTTATTTACCTCGCGTTAATTTTAATGCCTGTTTCACCTCACATTTTACACTTTATTCTGTGTAGGCCAAATTCTGGATTGGACGGTATAATCTTTGTGTATGTGAAAAGAAAATCGTCTAGCTGTTCCGTGAATAAGTGATATAATACGTGATTCCAGAATTTTTTCAACGGATATACGGAATCCTAAAAATGGAGCCGAGACGATAAATCACCTTTGTAAAAATGAGTGTTCAATGTTACGCTGTCGCATGATAAAGAGTGAATATAATAAGTTACGCCGTGTTCGAAGATGGCAGATTAGGAGATACGCTTTGGAAACTATTAGCACATCCCTGGTCACGACACGACCTAACTGACGTTTGCTACAATTTCTTAACTCTTGTACGTGGAGTTAAGAAGACGGCTGAGATTCTACAAGAATTCTTATTTCACTGGATTCGTCTATATTGCCTGATGGAGTAGACCAAAGTAATCTTATAAGTCCTTGCGCTAAGATGTTCCGATGCTGAAATGTCATAAAATGAAGAAAGTTTTCCTTCAGGAAGGATTTCTCTTACAATGTCCCAAGGTTAGCAACAATGTAATAAACAAGCTGTGAAGAACTCAATTTCGCAATGAAAGACACAATTTATATTTAACTGGCAACCCGCCCTCGTTTCGCCTATGTGAATCTTTTTAAACACTAGCTATGTCCATCGGGGATAATTTAGCTTTTAAATAGTGAATTTCCTTTTTCAAAAAGCGTCGTGTTTCCGGAGATTACCCCAGACATAAACACAAATATTCGACCTGTCTCTTTGTAATATAACAGATATTACACAGACCAGTTGTAATATATACAGGATCACGTAAATTCCCGTAAACATTATTGTATACAATGTATTGTGTTTGAGAAAGTGTACTAATAAACCAAGTGCATGTGCTGTGAGGTTGCGGGGAGGCGAGCTTTGCCCCGCCACGGTGTTTGACGGTAATCGTCTTCAAGCCTATTATATTTAATTTTGTTTGTTTAGCGGGACAACAACTTGCTTTCGTAACAGTTGAGGTTTGTGCACTCACAATACTGATGTGTAGACATATTAAATTATTCTTAATTTTATTATTGTTTTAGTTCCAGTAATTTTCTATGTAGTAATCTCAATAAGCTCAAGGTGTAATGCTAGTAAGAGTTAAGGACGCACAGGGACACACAGCTCTTTTGAGGTTATTTGAAACGGTTCGCGGATTATGCAATATGCTTTCAGTGGTTATGAGTGTCCTCTGATATGGCTTTAATCTAGGTGCTTCATTGAATGCAAGCACGAGTGCAACAGAACATACACTTATCAGTGAGTGCAAGCGAGAAAAGACTGTTACTTCTGTCGCGGTACACTTCTATTGAGATAACATACCTACATCATTTTGTTAGAAGATCATTGGTAGTAACGCATCAAGTGCTCAGACGCTACGACTTATTGTGATGTAGTTGTAAAAGCAATATTTTATTGAGATAGAAAGAGAGGGGAGACTCCCAAAATTCTGCTTATCGAGTTGACAGCATACACAAGATTTACAGAGAAAACTTAACATATAACATAAGTTCACGCCTTTATCCCCGAAGGGGTAGGCATAGGTGTTTACACGCCCACGATTCGCCAGTTATATTAAGGTCCCCATGTAATAGGGAGTAGCCTATTGCCATCTACCGGGCAAATAATTAAGCGAGCGCTAATTAACATTTGTTAGTGCACACATAACTACGAAAAGTCAGAGGTGTGTGCCCGGGGCGACTGGGGACCGAACTCGAGACCTAGTTTCAGCAGTCCGTTACGTACGCCACTGGGCTATCGCCGCTAGTGCTTAACTAAAAAACTTAGGTAGGTACATAATAATACTATGTCCCTTTGAAATAATTCTGCAACACTCTGCAGTAGCCATTGTTCGTGCTCATAAGATGACCACATACCAAGTATCTACGCAGTCATAATTGATCTGCAGCAATACTGTAATTTACAATCTCACAAAATTATCTCAACTCACAGGTCGATAGAAACCATTATAACAACTTCAAATTGGTCATTTATACCTATAGAGCATTCCATAACCATTCTACACGATCCCATTGATGACTTCCAATCATCATTATCGGAAAGAGACATGTTACATCACTGCACTTCCACATCGACATACCAATGACTTCCCATCTAACTACTGACGACAGAACAATATAGGTACCGCTGCGTTCTTAGCACGGAGCGCGCGCGCAGATCTACGCCGCACCGCGCCTCCCACACCGGAACTATTACGTATCGTTTATGTAAATCCGTGGGTTTGAAGAAGCTTAATCAGATGAGACAGGTCTGTTGTTTCATTGTTACACTTGTAACAATTATTGTTTAATGGCTGGGTTAGAGATTGTTCTAGAGATAACAAGATTTTGGCAAGCCATTGAATTAAGTAACTCTTTCTAGATGAGAGGGTGATGGGCATTGAAATTTGCCTTGGGTAGGATTGAGAAGGCAATTAAGATCATGGTCTTAATTGCAAATAATTCATTATTTTTGACGTGACAGCGTCTTATAAATCGATGAGCCGGTTGCACGCACGAAAAAGCATGACGTAACATGCCGTTACTTGACGTATGCGGCGTTACCTCGTATGCCGCTACCTCGTATGCGGCGTTACCTCGCTTTGGGCTTGAAGTGCAAGCTGACAGCTGCTATACATATAGTTAGTAATTTCTTATGACGTTGTCACGTTCAACTATCGTCAGTAAACCGACTTTACAGACAACTGGTTTTTAGCACAACTCTCATACACAGGGAATTAGAGCGAAATCCCTTCGGATACCCCTCCGCTGGCCAGCGGGGGCGGTTAAGTCGGGCTTGAACCGATTAAAACCGCACGCCGTCTCGGGTCTTCTGACGTCGGGGTGTAAGGTTTACCATTGATACCCCGTAGTAATTTTCTTAATATATATGAGTATAACGGTAAGTAACCGCGAGACAGTTATATTGTGAACATAGTTCAATATAGTACTAAATAAATATATACAACAATACAAATGTATATGAAGCACTTGACACATCGTGCGAAGAGTTTAATGGGTACTTTAGTGTCATGCTCATTACTTTAATTATCGGTTACTTATGGTGACAGGTAAATAATTATGTTAGGACGTTTTTTAAGTCACTGAGATTTATAACGATGTAAGCTTCAAGTTCACGTTTATTATTACGTACTTTTTCATGAATTGAGGAAAGATTTTATTTAGTTTATTTCGGATTAATTGATAGGCATCATACAATTTCTACTACAGTACTTCTTGGTGTCACTTTTGGATGATGCTCTATGTAGCCTGGTAGTAGAGAGTCGCTGTTTTGGTTTTCGTTTAGTGAAAATATTTGTTTGCATTAATATAGCATTTTGCATTGGTTGGCTATGGTTATGTATAGCCCATAATACAAGCTATGCTTAGTTGGAGTCTAGATCACGCTGTGTACTAGTTTAAAAAAATATCTGATCAACCAGGAATTGATTGGATTGACGTCTGACCGCTAGTAGCAAGTACTCAATCATATCATAATAATGCTCCCGAAAATGCCTTCCATAAGTTTTCGTGAAAGCATGTGGTTTTAGTCGGTTCAATTTCTAAATAATTACGTTATCATGTTGTTTATGATGTCCGGTCAATGTCATACAAAAAAGCTGTGGACACTTTTTTAAAGGGGCATTAAAAGAAAATTCATCTTCACTTGCATCTAGTTCCCCCGATAAACTAGGTAACTAATAAAAAAAAATAACTAACCATACATGCAATGGCACTTGAATTTATCATAGATAACTAACTATAAGAATAGAACCACTAATATTATTTTTAACGGACAAGAGAGACAGACGAGGCCTTAACTGGACCTTAAAACTTCATAATGGATGACCCAAATGGCTGACAGTGATGTTGACGTTACTGACCCAAAATTTAATAGCTAAACATTTATTTTCTCCATAGGTCACGACTCATTTTTGACATCAATTGACATAACAACGTGTTGCAGCATTGCTATTGCTCATATAAGTAGAATGTAACAATAACATATATGTTATATAACCCTAATCGCACTAAACACAAAAGCCATTGCAGGCACAAACAAAACTTGAGTTGTTAACGAGTACGCATCATTTGAAATAGGGTTGCCACTCTTTTCTTGTGCACCCCGCTAGATCGTAAGCTAAGGTAAAAACTAAAAACTAAAGGTCATCGTTCTGAATGCTGTCAGTTCTAAAAAGGCGGTCTTTGGTTATTAAAATATTTGATTGCCATACATGCATGTTACATGAGCCGTAAGAGATAATCTGTATATAATTATCAAGTCATAGCGAGATACTTAGATAACTGGGTTAATACAATACATTCTTATGCAAATACTACCATGCGAAATAAATGTTTTGTACTAGCTGATGCCCGCAGCTCCACTCGTGCGGGTGAAGTCAGTTGTCATATCTCCGATTCTACTTAACCAATAATTAAGTGTGACCAACCCCTATCTAATAAAAACCAAACACATCAAATCCGTCCAGTAGTTTTTGCGTCCATAGCGAACTAACCAATATTCGTCCCAAAAATTATTTTTATGTTCAGAATCGTTCATTTAACAAAACCCAAGTTTTTTTTAAATACTTCTAATGTACAGACAAAGCTAATATATAATATAAATAATAAAGACAACTAAAATAAAGCAAAAAAGACAAAGCAAACTAATTAATTAACAATAAATAAAATTATAATAGTATAGATGCATAAATACCACAACAAAACTATATCAAAATTCAAATTGAAAATCAAGTAGAAGAAGAAATCAATTGTATGCATAGGCTTAAAACTGTTCAAAAATACTAATGGTATTGTAAATCAGTTGTATATTACTTTTTGTATAGGCAAGATACCTCTGCAAAATTACTATTTTATAAAAATAAGTTTTAACCATCTGAATGTTACCCTAAATTAAACCTTGAAAAAAGAACATTAGTTCTATTTTTTAAACCTTTTAGTCCTCTGCCAACCCTAGTTTCTTTAGTGACGTAAACGCACCGAAGATACGTGACCTTGACCTTATTGACACTTTCTACGGCGTGCGCGCTGGACGCTTACGTCATATTCGTCTTCTACGCGCACCAGCAACGCTCAAGCTTCGCTATGCACATATTTGCATATAAAATGCGTAAGAGTTCAAGTAATACTTTTGCTATGGTAATTATAAATTCATGTTAGCACGTGATTTCATTTGTGTTTCGTGTATTTTAAATTTCATATGCAAGGTTCATAAAATTGCAGTAATTAAGACTATATAGACAGCACTTATTGCAATATTTGAGTGTAAATGGGATATGAAAGTAAATTAATGTAATGTTCTTTTGCTTATTTCTGTGGTCTTGAAGATATGTGATTATAGTGATGAACACATGCTTGAGAGCAAAACATGGTGTTACTTAATGTCAATCATTTAACTGAACATCCTATGTATTTTCATACCCACAGGTATTTATGCAAATAAACGACTCATGATTTTTTTTATTAAAATAAAAGAGCCGTGTAAATCTTCACTTAAAGTTTGATGACTTTTATTTTATCTATTTCTAAAGATACATAACGTACTTGAGTGTAGCTATACTGTCATATATTTATTTTATACAAGTAAAACAATGGAATTGTTATCAAAAGAATCAGCGATCTCGTAATTCTGTTTTCGTCTTTCGAGATTTACTCTCCCTCACAAAAGACAGAACTCTGTTATAACACAGATTACATAATATTATTCTAAGTTATAATAAATAATTAAACTACAGAGAACCGCACAGATTTAACAATTGCACATTTTTTTGACTCTGGACTTGACAAACTCTGACTTGATTGTCACAAAATCCCTATTAGGAGATTTAGTAGGTTTTAGTGCAAAAATGTGAGAATGTATGAGGAACTCGTGACTAAGGAACATAAATGAATGATTGTCGTTGAGCGCTGTGATGCAATGCGCTGCGGTTTCCACAGGGTGGGTAGGGTTGGCTATCATTAGTGTAAGTCGTTCTAAAATGGAAAATCTTATTTGCTAGATTATTTGTAAACTTTTACAGCTTGAAGTTATTTTGGTAAGTTTTATATTTCTTACGAAATAAGTAATCCTTCCACTAACGAAACCCTGCATCCTGTCATACGGTTTTTAACTAGTATAGGAGATAAATGACCTTTTAAGCACTAATAAATTATTGAAGTTTTTATAATTATATGTGTACATTAAGACTGAAAGAATAATTTTGTCCGTCTTGGGGTGCGTATTACGTGTGGTCACTTTGTTCTTGTTCTTTTTCATTCAGTTTCGTTAATGAGATTGACAGTTTGTTAAAATGGATTTTTGTAAATTTTTCAACTTTGACATCCCTATCGTAGGATCGTCGCGGCGGGATGCGGTCTGCGTCTGCGCAAACGATGGTGATGCAATCCGCGTAGTTATCGCACTATGTGGTATCACCCTATAGGATATGTGGCGCTACCAAAAACAGGAATAGGTAGTTTATGATCTCATTTACTTATACGTTTCTAACTAGCAGATATTTTTCTTCGACTAGGTTAGATTTATTATGAAAAATTGCCTCATGTACAAAACCGCTGAAATGAGTTTACAAGTCATTATAACAAACAAAGTTTGTACAAACTGAGTTTGTGCAAACAATAAAAGATGTAACAAGATCAAAGATGAAATAGGCCAAATTTAATGTTTGAACCACTTTTCAGTTGCTCATGCCAAAAAACTGTGGCATAATGTTCATGTAATTCTGACAGAGTTCGGACTTTATTTTCTTTTGATAAAAACTACTGAGAAAGATTTACAAAAAAAAGGAATAGGTAGGAAGTTAGCCTATTGCGTTAGCCGATGCAGAACAGCCTTATCCCTTACTCGTGTTATACGACAACCACGGGATAGATGGGGTGGGGTGCCCTCGGCATTCTAGTTCGCCAGGAACCACAAAGCCTCGCCAAGTAAATCTTCACGAGGGGTTTCTGTTGAACCTTACTTTCTACATATGTATTGTTTATGTTAATGATATGATCAACAAAATAATGTCCGTGTGGTATCGAAACAGAAAGTGTGTGAGTGGCGCCCGCATATCATGCGATTTGATAATTATTGCAACATGGAGGTTAATCTCCTAGTTCGGCGAGAGTTTTGAACAGCTCTTTTATCATTTTTGTGCATGTTTCCGGCAAGATGTTTTTTTTTGAAATTATGACACACGGAAATGATAACCTAGTATGAGTTTGCAAATTTATTCAAACGACTACCATTTTTTAGAAGTTCGTTTGTTTTGTACATACAATATAAATAAAAGAATGCCTCTGATGGACTACCTTTTCTTTTTTTAGTTACCGTATAAGTTAGGCAGTGTGCTTGTTAGCTTAGCAGCATTTTGTTTAATTCTTTTGTCATTTGTCTGCTGTAGAGATACAGTTTTGTCTAATGATAATAATGACTAATCAGACAAAAGTAAGTGTGTATTGCAGCGACTGAACCAAAAACACAGTTAGTCAGATAGTTGCACGACATTATATAGAATGTGCGAGGGAAGTGTGTTACTGTGTTGATTATAAATCTAGTCGATATTACACATTTTAATAAGGCTCGGTATGAATAAATTAAGATGATGATTTTTGATTGCCCTCCATTTAATAACCCGGTCACAAGCAATTGAAATAAGCTGGAGGTTAGGTATTTCTAAGGGCTATCACGACTTTATCTCAGTGTTTCAATGATACAATGAGTTAACTAGTCGTCAAACCAATGAACCCTATTTGAGTGTCAACCCTATAGGTTTCATAAGATGAATCGCCTTTTGACTACTTATCTATCAGTGAGAATGATATTAATAACATAATTAATTGTATGTCTATTGGCTTTATTTTAATAGGTAACTACTATATCAAGACTAAGATGGTCTTAGTCTTGATATGATATTAGAATGGCATAATGTATGTATAATATTAATCTACTTACCTACCTACTGTATTGGAGCTAAAGTCTGCCAACAAACTGTCCTACAGTTGAATGTTTGCCTTTAACTTAGGAGGTTCAATAAATAAATTGGATATTCCAAATCTTTCAGGAAATGTTTGTGGCTAAAAACAAGTAACCGATTGGTGCGTTAGTAGTAGCCATACTTAACTTAATGTTAAGAGTAAGTTATCATCCGCGCACCAGTTCGGGTTGCAGCCAACACCTGCACTTTGGAGCCCAGCATCTGCTCTCTTTCTTCTTTACTTGACTTCTTTGCTCTTTAAAAATATATCTTTTGGATTGTAAAAGTTACCAAGCATTTCAGTCTGTAGTGCTTGATGCTGTAGTGTATCAAAAGCACTTATCAATTTCTAAACCAGGTCTAAAGAACGAAAAATATTTTGTCTAATTTCTATCTGTTATGATAACTTAAACACGAGGTACAGATATCAGAATGTATAATTATTAAATAACTCTATTTGGAAATTGAATTTGCTGCTAATTACAGTCTGAAAGTTCCTATCACCTAATCATGACATTAGAACAGTTCAACAATTATTTTACTTTGCAATACGAAGATTTAAAAGTAGGCCAGCATCAGAAGAAGGTATAATTAAATAAATGCTAATGAACTAAATACATGATATAAGAGATAATTTGCAAATATTCGCACGACGCGGCTGATGTAATGGATATTGTTCATTTTGTATTTTAATATTAATTACTTTGTAACGCGTTGCGACTGTGATAATAAAATGTAACCTTTGTTCTTTATCACATGTGAAATGACCTAAGAAGGTAATATTTACATTACGTTTATGATCGTTTTACATAAAATCTTGAGGATCGATGACTTTCCTTTATGAGTCGTCAATATCTTGAGACTTTTACTGATTTACGAAATACACTAAAGTATCTTAATTCGTATCGTATTTAATTCCATGTTATATTGCTACCTGAGTATCATCTTTTTAAATAAAGGTATTAACGGATGTCGATATAAGTATCTAATATCCTGTTTAGATATTTTTCAGATTGACTAATTTAAAAAATAATAAATTTCTATAAAATCGTCGGGCTTGCATGAAAGATTGAATTACAGTAGAACAAACTCATGACGTTTAACGACACAAACTAATGACAGCCTACCCAGCAGGGATACCCCAGAGGAAAAGAACCGTATATACTCGCATATATGTAAAAGTTAAAGATCGCGCCCCTGTGGCGTAGCGGTTGTGCCTTCGACTGCTACGACAGGGGGTGCGGGTTCGATTCCGACTCAGTGCAAATATTTGTATGCATGAATATGTATATTTGCATTGGTCTGGGTGTTTCTATGTATAATATGTATGTATTTACAAAAAAAAGTATATAAGTATGTTTATCCGCATTCTGGAACCCATAACACAAGCTAGTTAAACTATCCTTACTTTGAGTCTAGAAAGCGCTGTGTAAGAATGTCATAGAATATTTATTTACTTTTATATTAAACACAATTTCAAGGTTTTGCATAATTTGTTAGTACTTACCATCAACTTGAACTGAACCATCTTGGGGAACGACGTTGTTTCTGGAAACGAAAGAAAGAAATATTTAGTCCTCTAGCCTGTACTTTTTGTTAATGATGACAGAATTGAGCTTTACTACTATTATAAATGGTAAACTAATATTATAAATACTTGTTTCTAAATCACACCAGAAAGACAGAATTTTTCTGGACGGGATTTCACCGGAATAACTATAACGTAATCTGTGATTTGGCGTAGAGATAGATTATATGCACCATATGCTACTTCTGACGAATTAAAAGGGACGAAGCCGCGGGCGACAGCTAATTAAAAATACTTTGTTTCTTAGTAGTACATTTAAGTTCGAAATTAGTTAATTTTGGACCTTCGATACGCTATTGAGTTTGGTAATCTGGGTAGCAAATAATAAACATTAATTTAGATCAGCAGATAACCCTACTCGATCCTAAATCTACATTACATCCCCAGACAGCCGTAAAGGCAAATGTTCACAAATTATTCATAACTTTACATCCATATATAAGGAATATCTCGAACAAAAGCAATTTATTTTGAAAGATATACTATCTACGTTTCGCCCTAAAAATGGCATATCGACGCTTATGTAATTCGCTTGATTAACATCGGAATTCATGAGAGTGAAAATAATTATGATCGAATCAAACTAAACGAGGATAAAACGGTTTCCTCAATGAATCTATTTATTGATGATAATTATCCACCCAGAGTTGCTACAAGGGGTTTTATTTAGATCAGTTAATAAATTGATCACTGGACCATATTATGTGTGGCAACCATCAGAGGCTGCTTCTTAGACTTATTTATCTTATTTTTCATAAGAATTATATTTATGGTCGGCCTACTGTTATAGGGCATTTTTGAAATTTCATACAAGTAATAGAACCATAAGTTACGGAGTACCACAGGGAAGTATTTGAGTTTGAAATAGGTAATCTCTGGAATGGCTGGGATGATTTTGACTGAACGCCTCGAGGCGTAACTTAAACCAATTTAATTTTAGGAGAAGAATTAATGTTCCGCTCAAAAACATTGAAACCCAGATCTAAGTTCACGCCAATGACGTCGCGGGTAATGCTTTTTTATATATATTTGGTCCGTCAAGTGACGAAGATGAACTCCAAAGAGTAGTGGCCACCATTGTAGGTGCTATCCCTAGAATGGTGATCCCTAGTTTGACGGCCTCGATAGATGTTTTTTCACGCCCCGCTTAAAGAACCCGGGATTGTAGGTAGAAGGGAACACGTGTGTGGGTAACGCATTCCAGTTCTTTATCGTACGACAAAGAAAGGAAACACAGAACCGCTTGGTTCCGTCCATCACACCGTATGAGGGTGGCACCTATGTCGTGCACGTATTGTTCGGGATAGTGAATAAACAAGAAGAGACTTCGAAAATACCATTGCCTAGCGCTACCCCATACTTCTAATTTATGTAAACTAACTTTAGTAATCCTGGTTAGTGTAGTCTTATTTTGTCTTACGTGAAACTAGCAGACGCCTATTACATATATCAACCTTCCTCTTAAATCACTCTAGCTATTAAAACAAACCGCATCAAAATCCGTTGCGTAGTTTTAAAGATCTAATCATACATAGGGACAGAGAGACGGGAAAAGCGACTTTATTTTATACTATGTAGTGATATTTAATTAATGTAACTAAGCAGCAGAAGTCTAGTGACTTCGATATTGAACTTGCGATCGAGAATTTACAGGTTCGGACTTCGGCTCACTACTTATGTGAAGCCAGGCCTCACACAAGCAATGAAGCTTAGCTTGAGGTGTTAACGAGAATACTAGTATAGTTTCAGCTTTCAGTATCCTTTATGAAATAACGTTTTAAAACGAATACAACTTTGTGTTCGAAGTTTGGCAACTAGTTCAGTACTGGGAATGTTTGTAGTCATTATTGTTTACCTATTTATGTCCTGGGGAGGTATTTTACTAAGCAAAGTACCCTAGCACAACCAAATTCAGAGATAGCTAGATACTTATGTTGGTTGATCAAACTCTCTCTGGAGCTCTCGTAATGACTCTCGCTGCTATTTTGAGAAGAGGATGATTAAGGGAATAACATTGGGTTGGCTTGTTCTGGCCAGAATAAACTCACCTATTAATACAATTTGAAAAAATTAATATTTTTATGTAGTAAGTTATTATGCTTAGTTTGTAAGCATCTGTAAATTTTAACAAATGGTACTGTGGGAATTGATATTTCTACTCGTGTTATTTTAGTATTTGTCTAGATTTATTAATTGTAATCCAGTGAACTATAATTTAGGTTTTAGTTTTGATTTTTAATACCTACATTTAGTGTTGATTTTTATCTAAGTATATAATAGAATACTATAGAATCATACTACTTAGATTATCCAAGAGAGTTCAGTTCCATCTAATCTAGTTCAAACTGCAGTGATGAAAATTACGGAGATTAGACCGTTATCGGTAGTAAAATTGTAATCCGATTTTTTATTTTGTTTTTGGAATTTCCTTAAAATTCAAAACACAGTCTTACAAATAATTATAGAAACTACAAGAAGGAATGATTACATTTTATTTATATAATGATAAGGCAGCAAAATAAATTATTTTGTGTAATTTGCGGTTAAACTTAAACATCGCTTGTTTTACACAGATCACGAGTTTTTAGTTGTTAAGTTGCAACTCGTAATTACATAATTATTTGTTGCATTTTAATTAGATGTAATATAAAAATAATTTGAGGAAAATTTCGATGATTTAGAAAAGAAAAAATACAATAATTGCTTTTATGAGTAAACTTAATTGATCACAAAAAATCAATAAGTAAATTATGAGAAAAATATAAGAATTTAATATTTAGTGAAATAATAATATTTGAAGCCATTTTCACAATATTAACAAATTAATTATTTTTACAAATATTCCGCGTGCACTCACACTTGCCACTTACCAGTTAGATCACAGAATCCAAGCACAAAAAAGAAAACTTTTGAATATAAACTTCACAAACTTTGTCAAATAATTTCGCAGTGACTCGACCGACACGTGAGGTGCCCACGCGTCGCTGAGGAGTTGCGGCTGTGTCGGCGCATCTTCGCTTTATACCACGCCCCCCTCTCCCCCACCGTTCTCACCCTCGGAGGCAGCTCGAGGATATGTAACATCACTAAATATGCTCTAATAATTGGTGTAATGATAGTCTATGGGATTTTGTCAGCGTTTGGGAGTCACGTGTATAGAAAGGTAAAGGGAGCATCTCATTATTCCAAGGTCTCGAGTCTGTGAGGTTGATACGAGAGGGCTTTAGTTTCGCCATTAAGCGTAGTTCAATATGTCATAAAGTTTTAGGCCTTGCAAATAATCTATCTGTACTAATGTTATAAAGAGAGAGGTCGAATTTTGATAGTTTGTTGTGTGTTGCAAAATAGTATTTTTACGGCGAGGGCGCTACTTTGAACCTCGAGCGAAGCGAAGGATTCTAGCGCGGAATCCTGAGCGCAGCGAGGGATTCATAACACATCGCCTGAGGGAAAAGTAATTTGCTCTCAATTCATATACTCTACTTTTCATCCCCTTTCTATGAGAAAATATGTACTGATTACAAAAACATAGACGTAATTCGCGCGCTTTTGTTTTTTTTAGTAAGCGCGGGTCCCCGCGGCCGCGCTGTGAAGCCGACACGTGCCAGCCAGTAAATTCATACAATTTGCGTTCGATTTCCATGAATGATATATGTTCCAAATTCAAATTTCATTTCCGCCCGCTAAAAAGTTCCTATCGGAAAAGAGTTATTTTACTCGCTTATAGAGAAACAGAGCGACACTTTTCAGATAGAAGGGATGACCAATAACTTAGCTCACTTGTTGAACAAATATCTAACCAATCAGAGAGTTCGGGTCGCTAGGAAACAGACAGTTCGAGTTACAGTCCGTGGACGCGGCCCGGACTTCTCGGACTGATGTTTTACCTTTCCTAAAACCATATAAGCGATCATCATCTCAGCGTTGTTCCCGATTGCAGTCCGCATTTCTTCGTTTTGGTTTGTTTTATACGGTCTTTATGGGTGCGACTGACATCTGAGCTCCCAACCCCGAGAGGAAACCCTGTAAGGTGGGCTTGGGTCCCGAAGATCTTGGATCCCTGAAAAAACCGTAACTGTGTTTTTACGAGCGTGAAGAATTACGCTCTGTGTTTCGTTGCTAACATAACATTAACATGTAGATGGGGTACGTCCAAAGGGCCCAGTCAGTAACAACACAGCGGAGCCCTGATTAGGTATCTTGTACTCGTATACGTTATACGTACACGGTGCGGCGCACACACATATGAAAGCGAAGATAGAAAGAGGGGCAAAGATCTGAGAGACTAGAGATTATGACATTAGTGTCAATATATTCGAGTCCCAGTGTCGCATAAAACTACGTTGTTCAATTTGAAACAAATCGTCCCAGTCCCAAAGAGTCCCAGTGTCGCATAAAACTACGTTGTTCAATTTGAAACAAATCGTCCCAGTCCCAAAGAGTCCCAGTGTCGCATAAAACTACGTTGTTCAATTTGAAACAAATCGGCCCAGTCCCAAAGAGTCCCAGTGTCGCATAAAACTACGTTGTTCAATTTGAAACAAATCGTTTTACGTTATAATTGCGCACTTGATATTATTATATCATCGATAGGATCGGTGCGCGCGTCAACAGTAGTGTGAACAACGGTAGTTCGTGTGAACTGTACCAGCCTTGGTGATGCGAAATGTTAAAAAACATAACTTCATAACTTCACGCCTGTATCCCCGAAGGAGTAGGCAGAGGTGTATTACACACCCACGATTCGCCAGTTATGTTTAGGTCCCTATGTAATAGGGGGCGAGCCTATTGCCATCTACCGGGCATATCTAAGCGAGCGATAATAAACATTTTTAAAACTGTTAAAAATGTTAAAACTTCTGGATAATTTATGTGTTTATGAGAAAAAAGTAATATGTAGTTTAATACTTACTCGTGAGAAGTAATATCTATACTATTATATAAAGCTGAAGAGTTTGTTTGTTTGTTTGTTTGTTTGGTTGAACGCGCTAATCTCAGGTACTACAGGTTCGAATTAAAAATGTATTTTTGTGTTGGATAGCCATTGGCATTTATCGCAGAAGGTTTTAGGCTGTATATCATCACGCTACCACCTAGGAGAGCGTAGCAGCAATCATAAGCTTTTATTTTTTAACGTGGTGAAGCCCCCACGGGCATCGCCCCATCGGTGCCAACGATGGGGTGGGCGTGACCGAATCGGGCCGACTAAAACCACACGGTGTCCTCCCCAAGTGTCCATTGCCGGGCACCCCGGGTAAGCCCTCGAAAGGTTACACAGCTAGTTAAATATATTCTTGTATGTTTTATTTTTCACTTATGTTCTTGTAAATATTATATTTAGAATTCTATTTAAACACTGGTTGAAAAAAGAATGAAGTACCGTTTTTTTTTTCGTGCGGAATTCCCTTCGGATAAGCCCGACATAACCGCCCCCGCTGGCACGCGGGGGGGTATCCGAAGGGATTTCCGCACGATATAAAAAAAAAAAGGTATTTGAAATGCACGTCTAACACGTCAAATATCTCGTGCAATTAATCAGACTAAAGTTTGCTTACACATTGCCTTGACACATTTGTGAGCAAATTGCCAAAAGTCAGAGATATTTCACATATCGATATCGAGTAGAATATACTTACTTATATATCCACCAACTAGCCAAAATAGCACATACAAGTGTATAGTGATAGT
Organism: Cybosia mesomella; assembly: GCA_946251805.1. Lineage (NCBI taxonomy): Eukaryota > Metazoa > Arthropoda > Insecta > Lepidoptera > Erebidae > Cybosia > Cybosia mesomella. The sequence goes on from OX276400.1 coordinate 694,088, forward strand.
ATTCGAAGATATACAACACTGCACTATTTAAATCCAAAGTTAGCATAGCTTAACTAGCTTGTGATATGGGTTTTAGAATGCGGATAAGCATAGGTGATAGTTTCCTTGTCGACTCCGCATGCATTGTAGACTAAACTAGACAATTTTTAAATAAAATAATAAAAATAAAATATATAAAATATCTAAATATAGATTACAGAATATATACCTCTACAGTTTTAAGCGTCAAAGAAAACCTTGTCATCGACGTCAACTGGAAAGGTGGCCAGAAGGTTTAGCGGCATTACCACGTTTAAGTCGTCAACGCAAGGAATAAACCTGGTCACGGGTAGCTTCTAGCAGAAGCAGCAATTCTTGGAAGATGGGAAGGCGCAAGGGTTTCAGCACATGTTGCGTCCCACACTAAATGCCTTCGTATCTTCCAAGGCACTAAAAACCTTCCGTCGGGTCTTTTACCATCGTCGCGTGCCAAGCCTTTAGTTCTAGTACAGTTGGAACGCCGGCGGTGGTAAGAGCGAGATGGATTATGTCAGTTATGTATTTGTGCCGGGAAAGTCGACCTGCACTCCTGCTGGATGAAAGGTCGTGGTGCCCAAGGCTACCAACTGCTTCTCCACAGTGACATCGATGAGGAGAAACACAAGGAGTACCTAAACGGACTAGACTATTACATAACATAAACTCACGCCTATATCCCCGAAGGGGTAGGCAGAAGTGCTAGCACCCACATTTCGACAGTTTATGTTTAGGTCCCGATGTAATAGGTGGCGAGCCTATTGCCATTAACCGGGCACTTATAAACCTGCGATAAATACACACATAACTTCGAAAAGCATCGAAAAGTCATTTGTGTGTGCCATGGTAATACCTGGGATCGAACCCAAGACCTCGTCTCAGCAGTCCTTTACCCATACTACTAGGCTACCGCGACTATTATAAATTAAGAAAATAAAAGCATATACGAGTATTATTATTATTTAGAAACTTAGGCTTAGGGTTTTCCCGGTTAGATACTCGTACAATAGTTTATGGGGCTGTGTGTTGATGGCGCAGTGCCAAAACTCTTCAATAAAAGATAGTTCGTGTGGTGTAGTAGTTTATTACTTAAATAATATAGTTTTACTGGCACAACATTTATCTTCAAACAAATGGCAAGCGCATTATCCCACACGTTCAGACTTTTTTTGAGTTATTATATTATTATCCCGTCCGTCCGTCCGACATTTCAGTTGCTTTTCAGCACCCACGGTCATGGGGAGACTAAGATAGTGATTGTTTCATGTCTTGTAATGTAAAGTTATCTTAAAGTACCTGGACATTGTTTAATTATCGGTGTTACTATTACAAGTTCGATCCCCAGTCGCCCCAGGCACACACCTCTGACTTTTCGTAGTTATGTGTGTATTAAAAATGTTACTTATCGCTCGCTTAGTAATGTGCCCGGTACATGGCAATAGGCTCGCCCCCTAATACATTGAGAGCTAAACATAACTGGCGAATCGTGATTGTGTAATAGACCTCTGTGTACCCTTTGGGGATACAAGCGTGGAGTCATGCTATGTTAGTATTTACGCAGATCGTGTAAAAGTATTTGTTATTATGCCTACTAGTAATACAATAATGCTCCAATATGGTTCATCGTAGTTTATGTGGTTTGCAGCAGACTTCCCGCCCCAATTTGTAAATATAAACATAGTAATTGCTAACAGGAAAAGAGTGGTCGTGAGTTGTTCTTGTTTCATTATTCTCACAGTCCGATCTCGTCACAACTCCGATGACAAATGTACTTTATGTCATTATGTTGATACCTGAAGGAAATTTCAAGATGGCGGTCTGGAATTTAATTTGCGACCGACGCGTTGTTTGGGAATTATTTTGTAACTTTAAATCTATATGCTTTATGCAAATAAATAGAATTGAGGTGTCTGTTTGTAATCCTTATGACTAGGAATTCAGTGAAGGGTGCGACTGAAATAAATTGAGCTGAGCGAGCAGTACTCTTACTTGAAAATAAGACATGTTACTACGGTCGCGCGCTTAGCTAATCCTTTCGAGGGCTTACCCGGGGTGCCCGGCAATGGACACTTGGGCAGGATACGGTGCGGTTTTAGTCGGTTCATGCCCGACATAACCACCCCTGGCCGGCGGGGAGGACTTCGAAGGCATTTCCGCACGTAAAAAATAAAATAAACGTCGCGCTCTCGTGAAACTGTTGTTGTGTCGGTGATTATTCCTCAATGGTAATCTCTGCGGTTCTTCTTAACTGATTACAATCAAACATACGGTAGATTTTGAGTCTGACCAAGACTTTTTTAAAAGATTGGATCAAATCAAAAAACGGATCAAAATCGGGTTAGTAGTTTTTGCGTCGATCGCGTACAGACAAACAGAAAAACAGACAAACACATGTTTTATCTTGGTCACACCTACTTAGCACTGGGCGTTTATATTGAAATTTGCATACGAAGTCTACGTTGTTTTTCAGTTTATTTCTCAAGCCTACGTTACTATGTAAGGTAACATGTGTGCGAATTGGCAACAAAACAATTACAATCGGTACTTAGCATTAGGAAAGTTTTCAATATGAGTACGTAACGAGGGCGCGACAAAGTGTCCGCTTGTTACAAAGTTATTGATAATTCACTAACAATCATTGCGACATACATTCGTGGGAAGTCTTCATACTACACATGAGCTATCTAGCTATGAACTATCTCTGACCCGCGGCCGTAGCGTTATGTTAGCCTATAGCCTCCCCCAAGAGCCGGGCTATTAAATCCAAAAAGAAATGTACTTCCGAAGATTAGCGCGCTCAAATAAACGTACAATCTCTTCAGCTTTATTATTCGTATATATTTATATATTTGTGCCTTTTACAGGCTGTCTACTTTTTTTTTGATACATTCGCTTCGTAAACCACTTAATCAAAGATACGTTGACGCCATTGTGAGGGAAATGCCCTATGGGCAACCTTACATTCCGGCGTCTGAAGACTCAAGACGGCGTGCGGTTTTAGTCGGTTCCAGCCCGACATAACCGCCCCCGCCGGCCGGCGTTGTGTATCCGTGGGAATTTCCGCACGAAAAAAAAAAGATACGTTGACGCCTCCGATTTTTGCAATTGACCCCTGAAGGCCCGCGTGGAATTTTGACCCCGATCCTTGTTCTTTGTTTATTCTAGACTATAATCGAATTCTGCCTAATTTCAGCCAGATGCGTTCAGCCGTTTGAGAGTAATTGAATAACATACATTACCGACCTATTCCCAAAATTGTTGTATGTGGCATCTAGATATATTATAAATTATCGCCATCGAGCTGATCTGATTAACGCGATCAGGGTATGGGTATAAATAAATAAATATATATCCTACGATATTCTACACTGCGCTTTCTAGACCCAGAGTAATCGTAGATTAACTAACTGGTCTTATGGGTTCTAGAATGCTGATACCTAGATATACCAAACATTATTGTATATCATGGACATGAAAGTTTCAATTAAAAGTTAGGATGTGTGTGTATATTTAGACTCCAAGGAGTAACTGAGGAGTTAATAAACCATACTTTATCTTCTCTTATATATAAAAATGAATTGCTGTTCGTTAGTCTCGCTAAAACTCGAGAACGGCTGGACCGATTTGGCTAATTTTGGTCTTGAATTATTTGTGGAGGTCCAGAGAAGGTTTAAAAGGTGCTATCGATTGAGGCAGTACGAAGTCTGCCGGGTCAGCTAGTGAACAATAAATTACCAATAAATTTCGTTAAAACTTCCTGTACCATATTCAAATACAAATTTTTGTGGTTTTGTTAAAGAGTATGCTTTCTTGTGGTTATGGTGATTGCAGAACTCCACTTGCTATCACAATTTCTAAACAATAATGAAATAATCGGTGATTGAATAAGAGTGACCGTGAGTTCGTTGCTGGTGCTCCCCTCGGACCCTACGCGGTACTCGCCGCGTTGCGAAAATGTAAATTCTCACATTTATAAAGGTTGCTTTGTAATTTAAGTGAGTAAATTACACTTATTTGATTTGTACGCTTACAATATTAAGCAAGTGATTAGTGCAATATTCCCAGAAAACTTCCACAATAGAATGTCGTCTCGGAATTTACTTAGAAAGTTACAAAGGTGGTTGCTTTAATATCTACAGAAATCTCCCGAAAATTACTTTGATGAACTGACCACGGAATTACAGAATTTGATCTTCAGCTCGACTTTCCGCCAATTGTCAGCCATATTTGATTTGGCACCGTCGCTATACGGTATACATTTTAAAGATATAAGTATGATGTACTAAATAAAATTAAACAGTTTTAATATAAGCACAAACGCATAGTTCAATAATGCCGAGACTTTTTTCAGTATTTTTTTAATAGGAGTTCGAAATTCAAGAACTTGCCTGTTAGGCGGAAATATTTCATGGCAGAGTCTAATCCAATTTGATGCCTAATCCAATTAAAGATGCGTATATTGTTTCGATTGAATCTATATAACAAAAAAGCATCATCGAAATGTATGTAGGTACGCGCATAATTTACGAACGACTGCATCAAATTGGATAACTCTTTTTTTTGTGTTCGTTATTGTCAGGACAAGGTTTGTTTGAAAGAAAATATTTCACAAGTCCAGTAAGGTGCAACTATTGCACCGGAGCAAAGGCAGGGCGCGCAGCTAGTGATAAAAATATAAAATTTACGTCATGAATAGATCACATTTTGAAGTTCGATTTTGATTTATTATAGCAAACACAAAACTAATTTTAACGAGGTATATCGAACTTTTAACCGATCTCGAAAAAGAGCAATGTTATCATTTTGATATTTGTTTTTAGTTGCGTGAGTGTTTCCCAGTCGTGCCGTTACTCCCCCTATTAACGGCCAACAGGACGAGCTCTCCTCCATTGTTGGCGTACATATACAATCATTTCCCCAAGGATCAATAACAATGGGGTATTTCTCCTTTTAATTGACGCCAATAAATTGGAACTTGGGAAAAGTCATATATTATGCAAATTAGAGATCCATTTAAATATTATTGCTCACTTTCATATTCTGTAGGTATATGGGACCCTATCGAGATCTGCGGGGCCAAGCCCAACTCACCTGCAAGCCGGCAGTAGGCACTGATTATACCGAACGAGGCTTTTCTGCAGACTCTCCTGTCGGGTTGAGGTAACAGATGGCAGTCGCTCTCATCAAAGCCGGAAAAGCCGGAACCAAAAGGAGGAGAAGGAGGAAGCGAACCCTGGGCTTCGAAGTGTAGGTCTCGGATGAGACGGGAACAACGGGAAGATGGCGATCACTCACTTTCAAACCCTTTGTAGTAATTTTTTTGTATACTAGACTTTCCTCTTCACTGTTATCGTCTGTTAAGGACGGTCATGCTTTTTTGTTATTACGTGCGGAAATCCCTTCGGTTTCCCTCTCGGCGGCCAGCGGGGGTGGTTATGTCGGGCATGAACCGTTGCCGGGTACCCCGGGAAAGCCCTCGAAAGGATAACCCCAGGGATGGTCATGCTTGCTTCTTTTTTATTTCAAGCAAGCCCGACATAATCGCCCCTGCTAGCCGGCGGGGGGGAGGGGGTATAAGAGGGGATTTCCGCATGAAAAAAAAGGTAGGTATCATCACCACAAGTTTTATATAGAGATATTTATGTATTGTTAATCATTTATGCATACTTAAAGTCAAACCCTTTTCACACCTTTCACTTATAAAACCGAACATTCGAGATAATTTGTGTTTTGATGTTCTGAGTAAACAACTATGATGACATAAACAGCTGGCGAGTGTGGTGGGTATCTTCCGCGAGAATGACTTTGAAGCCGAGGTCACCGGCAGCTGTGTGGTTCGAAATTGATATTTCCTAAGCCTAAAGTGTAAGGTGCATGTGAAATTATTACGTTTCACAAACAAAAAATTTATTGCATTGAATGTTTGTAATTTTACTCCTGAGTTTTGTGTATTCGGCTATATTTATGCATCTACTGGGACTACAAGAGTGATATTCGACCACCTGCTAAATCATTGTTCTTAATTCAATTTGTAAGCATTCACATATTAGAGTAAAATATCTGTTAAGGTCAACGGCTTGTGAAAATGGCAATGTCAAGGATTTTTTTGGTTCCAGGTCACAATCCCGAACAAGTAGCACACTGCCTTTAGGTCCTGTTTAAATGGAGAGAATTTCTCGCACGTTTTAGGGCGAGAATTCGTATGCAATAATCGTAGGCGATAATCTTCAGACGATGATCGCATTCACATGTTTACATTGAGCCAAAAAATTAAAAACTCGCTTACGAGTATATCATACGATATTGGTAAGTTATTTATCGCCCAGCTTTTATGTTTAGACTGCGACACAAACCGCAATTCGATATTTGCCTACAATTTCTCGACTTCTCTAACCTTAATCTCGTATGATTCATTTTAAGTTCATACGATTATCGTACAAATCGGTTTGATTCTATTGCCATTCGAGCTCCATAACTTGCACGATATTGTCTTGGTTACACAGGGACGTCCAGTGTTTAATGACAAGAAGATTATAGCCCTTTCACGTACGATATGGTATCTTTGGTGTACATGATATAATCGAGGCTACCGCGGGGTAGAACTAAATTGTTGGACAATCAAATGCTCTCCTCACGCGAACTATTACCCTCAATATAGTGGCAGAAAAAGTAGATGTGGTCTCGTGTTCACTGAGTGAGTTCGTAAAGGTTACCCTGCATTCCACTTGTTATGTTAGTTCAATTATATTGTTTATCTACACCCATGCTATAAATCCTCTATAAAAGATTCTGAAACAGTTAGCTTATTGCCAACATTAATACATCCAATGTCATAATAACCATAATATCATCCGAACGGGTGTTATAATGTTGTATGAAATTTCATAATAACACTCCTTTCGCTTTTTCAATCTCTTCCGCGTAAAGGGTTACTCATCAGACAGCCAAATTCTTACCGCCCGATACGTGGAATCTGTATGAGTTTCAAAAAAAGAACTGTCATTCACGCGCGTTGCATTGCACCACCACAGCGGCGGCGGCGCGCCGTAAAAAAAATTTAAAGCTTATTCATTCGAATTCGAATTCCCGCTATTTTTCTTCGCTATTATTTTTGCAAATTGTTTTGTTTACTTACTATTTTATAGAGGACACATCATGGGTGTAGATAAAGTCTTGTATGCAACTGTATAATTAGGTATTAAAACACTCATGTGATACTATTATCACACTCAGCTTCGCTTCGTGTGATAAACCCACATTCATGTTTTAATACCCCTCATTATACCACAGTTGCATAAATAACTAATATGTTTTTTATGTATTATTATTTTATAATTATTATTTGAAATTGCTATGATATAATGAGTAAATTAACATTATTACTATTACTATTGAAATATAATTAATGATATGCGATGATATGTCTAAGATGAATGAAATCTTGTTACTGCACTGTCGAATTGGGATTACCATTTTTTTATTTTTTTATCGTGCGGAAATCCCTTCGGATACCCCCCGCGTGCCAGCGGCGGCAGTTATGTCGGGCTTGAACCGACTAAAACCGCACGCCGTCTCGGGTCTACAGACGCCGGGGTGTAAGGTTGCCCATAGAGCATATCCCTAACTCTCCCGGACCGCCGAGCCCGCAACTTGCTCGCCGCGCGTCGCAGGCGAATTGGGATTACCTGTAATGACGGGTGTAATGTAAGAAATAAATAAATAAATAAAATAAATGATCACATTTTTATTTCTACTGACGATAATCGTATCTTCGAGATAACTCTCTCCATGTAAATGGCCCTTATGGAAGAGGTACCTGCATACAGGCATCCTTAGGTCTTCACCTTAGAGCAACCGGAGGCATTAGATTTGGCTTAGGAGACAATTGCCATTCAACTAGATTCTGTTGCCAGGCTCACTGCTGAGAATTATTTAAAAGAAAATTACAAATATACTTGTCAAACTGGGTGTCGAAGCAGTTGTACAGCAGTAACACTCACACAGTGAGGATAAAATATTTGGCACTTGGGAGCAGTTCTATCATCTATACCCTCATTTTACCTGAACATTATAATTGTCTCAACCTCAGTACTTCGTCTCGAGAACTCTTGAAGTATTTAAGTATATATTTTTTAAAGTTTTTTATAAGTGCCAAAGTTGTCAAAAATTGGTTTATCTCGCCATGTCGCCGTCGGGAACTTGAACAAGTTTGGAGAAGCCTGTTCAAGTTTATTCTGTGTGTCATGTAATTAGATTTTTTATTTCTTTCCAAATAAGGATTGATTTAGGAAACTACTTCAGTTTCCAATTGTTTTTAATAAGATATGTTTATCTAAACTTTAAAAATTGGTTTGTTTGTAATCTATAAACTCAGAACCTACAAACCGATTTAAAAAATTCTTTCACCATCGAAATTCTACGTTATTCCTGATCAACATGGGGTACTTTTGTCCCGATATTCCCACGGGATCAGGACTTACGCGGGTGAAACTGCGTGGCGATGCTTTTACGAATATATAAATATTTGAATAGGCATTTTGTTTAGTTTTAATCTTTGTTTTATTTTGTTTTGATGTTGGTCCCGCTTATTGATAGGACCAACACCAATCATATTTTTTCTTTACATACCCGCGCATTATTGTACGTGAACTTGACGCCTGTACATGGCGAGTTGAGCGCCGAGTACATCGAGACGTCGCTTTGTGAGAGTCCGAGCTCGTTGGCTCGTTGGTGGACCCTGTGTTTGCGCTTTTGGAAGGTTTGGCCCCGTGCTATTGGAAGAACATTGTTTGATTTTGTTTGTTGAATGTGGAGTAATTGGTGAACATTAATTAACGAGATCATTATCTCTTTGTAAAATTAAGTGAATACTCCCATCGCGTCCGTTTGACTTGGAACCATTGTTGCGGTGGACCTCACACACTAAGGAAAGTGAAATCTTTTGTAATTTTTGTAATCTATTCTATAATACATCAACAACATTCTTTAGACTAGGATTAGATGACCTATCGTTCGCGAGCCCCTCGTTGGCGCGACGTGTTCAGGGCTGGCGCGTCGTTTTGGGGGAGGACACAAGTTCGGATCACCGATACATTCGGTTTGACGTGTCCCCCCCTGCGAGCGACGCGCCGGCTGCACCGGCTCCACCCGAGCCACGTTGGGCGCTTAAGCGACTTGATCGGGAGCTCCTCCCCTCCTGGAAGCCGCCATCGTACAGGCCTGGGCCCCTGCGCCGGACAGGCCTGTCTGCATAGACGATGAGGCGGAGTGGTTCCGGGAGGTCATGACCCGTGTCTGTGACGCGGCGATGCCTAGGGCTCCGCCCTATAATCCGAGGGGTCAGGTCTACTGGTGGTCGCCGGAGATCGCGCAGCTCAGACGGGGCTGCGTGATCACGCACCGCCGGTGGGCCCGATTCCGTAGGAGGCGTCGCCGCCCCGCAGATGCGGAGGCCCGAGAGGCGGAGTTGTACGAGGGATACAGGGAGGCCAGACGAGCCCTCCGAGCGGAGATAAGGCGTTCCAAACGGGACGCCTTCCGCGAGGTGCTGGAGACGCTGGAGCGGGACCCTTGGGGGCGGCCCTACCGGATGGTGAGGGGCAAGCTGCGCCCCAAGGCCCCGCCGTTAACCCGGTGTCTCCAGCCGGATCTGCTCGGAGGAGTTGTTGGCTCCCTGTTCCCAGCGCGGGCGGTGGAACATGTTCCACCGCGGATGACTCCGCCTCGGTTGCGCATGGCGCTCGACGTGGAAGACGACGACGTGCCCGAGGTCACTTGGGTAGAACTAGAGCTGGCGGTGAGAAGGCTAAGAGCCAAACACACCGCCCCGGGACCCGACGGCATTCCAGGCCGAGCGTGGGTCCTAGCTCTAGTCGACGACGCTCTCGAGCCCCGACTGAGAGGGCTTCTCAGCGCATGTTTGGAGCGGGGCCAGTTTCCGAAATTGTGGAAGACGGGGAAACTGGTCCTCATCCGAAAGGAGGGGCGCCCGGCGGACTCGCCGTCCGCCTACCGGCCCATAGTGTTGCTCGACGAGGTGTGCAAGCTCTTTGAAAGAGTAATTGCGAAGCGCCTCGTCGAGCACCTCTCAAGAGTGGGGCCGGACCTGGCGGATGGCCAATATGGCTTCCGCCAGAGGCGCTCCACCGTGGATGCCATCATGCGCGTGAGGGCTCTGGCGGAGGATGCAGTAGCCCGGGGTGAGGTGATGTTGGCGGTGTCCCTGGACATCGCCAACGCGTTCAACACCTTGCCCTGGAGTTGCATTAGGGAGGCGCTCGTGTATCACGAAGTGCCTCTCTACCTCCGCCGCATAGTCGGGGCGTATTTGACGGAGAGAGCCGTCATCTACCCAACCGTGACCGGTCTCGGTCGGCGTGAAATGTCGTGCGGTGTTCCACAGGGATCGGTCCTGGGGCCGCTCCTGTGGAACATCGGATACGACTGGGTGCTTCGCGGTGAGCTCGTAGGCGGTGCCGCCGTCACGTGCTACACGGACGACACGCTCGTGACGGCGTGCGGGGCGACGTACCGCGAAGCGACCCGAAAGGCCACGACCGCGGTTGCCCAAGTCGTTAGGCGGATCCGGCGGCTGGGTCTCGAGGTGGCCCTGCATAAAACCGAGGCCCTGTTCTTCCATGGGCCTCGGAGCAAGCCACCCGAGGGATCCAGTCTCATCGTGGGAGGAAATCGCATCGGCATCAAGCCCCAAATGAAATATTTGGGGCTCGTGCTCGACGGCCGATGGGACTTCGGAGAGCACATCCGAAGTCTGGCCCCCAAATTGAAGGGCACAGCTCTTGCTCTGGCTCGGCTGTTGCCCAACATGAGGGGGCCCGATGACTCCTGCAGGAGACTCTACGCGGGGATCGTGCGGTCCATGGCCCTGTATGGGTGCCCAATATGGGCGGAGGCCCTGAGGACCAGAACTGTGCGTATGCTGCGCGCTCCGCAGCGAGTTCTGGCCATCAGGGTCATCCGAGGGTACCGCACGATCTCCTTCGAGGCGGCGAGTCTCCTTGCCGGAACTCCGCCATGGGACCTGGAAGCGAGAGCCCTTTCGCAACTGTACCAGTGGCGAAAGGAGGCGCGGGAGCAGGGATGGAACCCCGAGCCTCGAGAAATCGAGGCCGTGCAGTCCCAGCTCCGCCAGGCCATCGTGGTGGAGTGGAAGGAACGACTTGGGCAACCAAGCGCAGGGCACGCCGCAATAGCGGCGGTAAGGCCCATCATGGAGGATTGGCTGGAGAGGCGACACGGAAGCCTCTCCTACCGACTGACGCAGGTGATCTCAGGGAAGGAGTGCTTCGGGGACCACCTGCATCGGATCAGGAAGGAGCCAACGCCTGAGTGTCATCACTGCGACGCGAGCGAGGACTCAGGGCTGCACACGCTGGCGGACTGCCCGGCGTGGGAGGCGCCGAGGCGTGACCTCGTGGCAGCCATCGGGGTGGGAGTCCTCTCGCTCGGCAGCATGATTGCGGCAATGGTGCGGAGCGCGAGCGCGTGGGCCGCCGCCGCCTCCTTCTGCGAGCATGTAATGCTCGCGAAGGAGGTGGCGGAGCGCGCCCGGGAGAGACTTAGAACTCTCCCGGTCCGCCGAGCCCGCAACTTGCTCGCCGCGCGTCGCAGGCAACTCAGGCGCCGGAGGTCGCTTAACGACCTCCGTCCTCCATGAGCGCAGGCCTGGGGGTGGCGGGTGAGGCCACCTGTCACCCCAGCAGAAGCAGGCCGGGACGGTGGGGCGACTAGCGCCCCTCCCCCAAACCGGGGCAAGACGGGGACACCGTGGTTCCCAAACCCGAGGGGGCCATCTCGAAACCGGAGATGGCCCAGGGTCAGTCGGGGTGCGAGGGATATGCTCTATGGGCAACCTTACACCCCGGCGTCTGTAGACCCGAGACGGCGTGCGGTTTTAGTCGGTTCAAGCCCGACATAACCGCCCCCGCTGGCACGCGGGGGGGTATCCGAAGGGATTTCCGCACGAAAAAAAAAAAAAAAAAAAAAAGGTACATTATCACTGGGTCATGTGTTCCTAAATAAGAGGGCCGTCAGTAATAAGGTTAGTTAACCACCTACTTATTTTTATTTCATTTCCTTGAAATTTTATTTATTTTTTGGCTTGTGTAATCGTATTATTTTGTTTGAAATCGATTGATCTTTTGTTGTGTGTTTGTGTGTGTGTTAATTTATCGGTACTATTTGGCCTTTTGGTGCAATTGAATTTGACTATTTTCACTTTTAAACATGAAATTGTTTTTGTAATTAAAATATTTCCTCGTCGATTTCGATCGGGTGTCAATTGCGGCTTAATTTGACTATTGAAACAAGTACGTGCTAAAATCTGTTTAACTTTGAATTGTTGTTTATTCATTTTGATTGGACCCGCCGGGAGTTCAGACTAAATATTTATTTGTGTTTACTTGCTATAAAATAAAAAGTAATGTACGATTTGATTTGTTTTTATCCGTGCGGTTTTAGTAGGTTCGGTTAACCGGTTTTTATAAAATTGCGGTATGTTTTGTTTGAACCGTTTTATATTCGTGACGACTTCCTGTGTTTGATGCTTCGTGCGGTTCTAGTGGTACGATTAACCGGTTTGTATAAAATTACGGTATTTGGTTATTGTTGTTTGATTAATGATTTTGTACCATTTGTTGACTGCACCTTTGTGTAGATCCGGATCATTAGACACTTTATTTTAGTTAAATACTAAGTTTTAGTTTTATTTGCGTTTCCACTGTCGGCTTTCGATCACGCTTCGGAACGAAGTAGTGATTGCGTGAAAGTGAGTGGTGGGGCTACGGCTTGAATACTACCTGCTCGTGGTCTTACTCCTCACCCTTGTAAAGGAGTAAAGGAGACTGGTAGCAGAGCTGTTAATTGCTTTTTTTTTTACTGCGCTCGCTACGTTGGCGTACACATTGGTTTTACCTCCTTCTAGCATTGAATAGTCTATTGACATCGTACGTAATGGTTTCTGCGCGATGAATTTGAACGATATTAGTGAAATCTTGCTTATTGCTTTATCTAATGATCTTATATCAAAGGGTAGTGTTAGTCAGCATATTGTAGCCCACTGCTGGACATAGGCCTCTCCCAATGTGCGCCACAGCACAGCACAGCAGGTATTCTGAATGGTTTAGTTTGATACTTTCAATTTAACGTGTGCCTAATTAAATATACCGGTGTAATGTTTGCAGTTCATATTTAAGATATTCGTGCAAGCATTAAATATGCTTCAGCAACTTTCAAATTGAGATCAAATTTGAATGTACAGTATGAGCACATAAGTGATGATTAGTTTGGTGTTACATCATTTGACAAGCAAATAGTGGCCTACAAGTCTAAACAGTCTCGTCACTGTTATAATTAACTTTCTTGGCGAGATACCCGATTGTCTCCTTATTTGTTTCATTTGTAGCTAAGGAATCTTATTGTATAACATCATTACAACGGTTACCATCAGGCGAGGTGAAGTCAAATTGACGTGTCCTAAATATATAAAAAAACAAGAAAATCATAATTATTTTTATGAAAAAATAGACCTTAAGTCGCTTAAGTATACTAAAACTTTCTCCAGAATGTTGTAACAAATACTTTTCTGAAACTGCATCAAAAGCGGTTGAACAAAACGCAAGAAAATCGCGGACAAACATACAGGTCAAATAGTGAACCTTCTTTTGAGTCGGTTAGATGAAATATGTATTCTGGGTGTCTACACCACAAAGATCTTCAGCATCCAAGCCAATCTCACACGCAAGACACCTATACCTACTGATTGACGGACGAGGCTCTGGCGCAAGCTTTAGATCTAAGTCAGACGGTAGTCGCTCCCATAAAAGTCATATGAGTCGAATTAATAGGACGAGAAGGACTAAATGGATTTTGGGCTTCGAGGTGAACTACCATTTTTTAGGGTTCCGTTACAAAATGGCAAAAAACGGAACCCTTATAGATTCGTCATGTCTATCTGTCTGTCCGTCCGTATGTCACAGCCACTTTTTTCCGAATCTATAAGATCTATGCTGTTGAATCTTGGTTAGTAGATGTATTCTGTGAAACGCATTAAGATTTTCACACAAAAATAGAAAAAAAAACAATAAATTTTGGAGGTTCCCAAGGGGTCAGCAAGTGCATAGCCGGGTAGGGGGATTGTGGACGCAGCACTAGTGGGACCGGTGGGTGTCACGCGGTGCTGCGACGACAATCCTCTTCTGATGAGGCCGTCAAGCTGAGTGCCACCATTGTTAACATGATACGTGTATGTAATGGTGACCCTCTTTCCTGAGACTTTACCTTCAGCTTACCATCAGGCGAGGTGAAGTCAAATTGACGTGTCCTAATTATAAAAAAAAAAAAAAAAACTTAGAACTGAAACTCAATTTTTTTTTTCATTTAACCCATACATGTGAGTTAAAAATGATATTGAGGTTTCTGATATCATTTTTTTCTAAAGTGAATAGTTTGCGCGAGAGACACTTCTAAAGTGGTAAAATGTGTGTCCCCCCCTCTGTAACTTCTAAAATAAGAGAATGATAAAACTAAAAAAAATATATGATGTACATTACCATGTAAACTCCCACCGAAAATTGGTTTGAACGAGATCTAGTTTGTAATTCTCACTAACATTATAAATGTGAAAGTAACTCTGTCTGTCTGTCTGTCTGTCTGTCTGTTACGCTTTCACGCCTAAACCACAGAACCGATTTTGCTGAAATTTGGTACAGGGGTAGGTAATCTAAGGAAAGGACATAAGCTATGTTTTGTCGCGATAACAGACATCTATGCGGGCGGAGCCGCGGGCAAAAGCTAGTACGTCATAAATCGTAAACCTCAATTTACCTTTTATTCAAACAACTCAAATATAAAAATTCAAAAAAAAAAACGATCAAATTATTAATTATTATTAAGCACGCCAGCGCCATAAATCTAATAGCTCACATCTGTCTCGCTGGGTCTCAAACTCGGTGCACTTGTCCAAATCTAACTCCTGTAGATCATGTTAAATATTTGGGCGTAACCCTAGATAAAAATCTCAACTTCAAGACACATATTATTAGTCTCACCGGTAAAGTACGTAAACTCATATACATTTTTAAAACTCTTCGTCATGTCGCTAATCTTAACGTCATTCGTAGTGTCTATTTTGCGCTGTGTCAGTCCATCGTAACATATTGCATCTCATATTGGGGTGGAGCTGCAAAAACTATAATAAAGCCTCTAGAAATAGCACACAGAGCAGTGTTGAAAGTTGCAACATTTCATTCTATTACACGCAACCGAACTATATGAGAGATGGGACGTTTTAAACGTACGACAACACTTCATCTTGCAAGTAGTGATTCTGCAGCACCACCAAACGCCAAATGGGATGATTGACAAGCGTAGAAAGGATAAAATTTGTGCTGTTCCGCTGCCACGGTCGTCTTTTATTAAGAAATTTTATTACATTTTAGGTCCATCCCTATACAACAAAATAAACAGGCATTGTCCTGTATTCGGCCTCAGCCACTTCGAGTGCAAAAAAAGTGTCTATTTGTTTCTTCTTAGTCAGTCATACGATGAAACAGAAACCTTTATTACTGCGTGTTCATAGCGAGTGGTCCTACACCTTCTCTTGTCACAAATAAGCACACATACACACACGCACACACACACACTCACACACACACACACACACACACACACACACCCACACACCCTCAGACTCACACGCACACACAAACTCGAACGTACACATTACTGTAGTCATACCTTGTTATTTCTTTGTCTGTTTTTATTATTTTTATTTTATTTTTAATAAATTAAAATAAGTCAGTTCATAACCTTATAAATTAAATTACATAAATAGTTATTTATGTTCGTCTAAAGAAAGACCGCCCAGACCTGTACCTGGTGCAAAAGTGCCCATCACACTGGCGGCATTACCTCTTGGAATGGCGATGGCCAGCCTCTGCATCAGGTACGATCCGGCGCGGGAGTCACCCGAGTTTTTTAATTTGCGAAGAAAAGTTAACTTGTAGCACTTGAAATGAATCAATTGTACTATTTTATACTCACATTAAATCCTTAGGAAAGGGACTGTACCTCCTTCATACAGGCTACTTTGTAGCCTAGTTAGGAAATCAGAACCGCACCCACATATTGTAGAATAATAGTACCTACCTACCCTGTAAACTTATAATTATGCCTCATTGTACTACAATTCTTTAAAATAAATAAACGTTATTATTATTATTATGTTACTTGCTGCTACGGAACCCTTCATGAGCGAGTCCTACTCGCACTTGGCCGGTTTTTTTTTTCGTGCGGTAATCCCTTCGGATACCCTCCCGCCCTACCTACAAACGAAAAAAAAACAGATGCAATGTGTATTCGCCTTTAATAAGAAAGTAGAATGACGTTCTATAATTCCGTAAGGTCTGCAAATAACTGTCAGAGTTTATTTTATTCAAGGCACGTAAAGTACGAAATCAATTTCGGTAAGTTTTCTCCATAAACTGTCCGAGACAGGCATAAATCTTCTCGCTGCCCTGCATAGCGTATGAGCAGTAATCTAAATATTCAGCTGTGCCGATCTCAGCCACGTCTGAAGCTGCTTCCAGTTTTTATTTCTTACGCAATTTTAAATGTTTTAAATTAAACTTTTGCGTAAGAAGCATTTAAAATATGAAATGTAAAAAAATACTTATCTATTTTGCATGTATGTATGTTTACTTTTCGACAAGAGTTAAGAAAAATAACACTAAGCTAACTAAAACTAAAAATAACACTAAGCTAACTAAAACTAAAAATAACACTAAGCTAACTAAAACTAAAAATAACACTAAGCTAACTAAAACTAAAAATAACACTAAGCTAACTAAAACTAAAAATAACACTAAGCTAACTAAAACTAAAAATAACACTAAGCTGTCCCTCCCTATTATGTCATCTGTTTATGTCGAAGTTTCTTGAGTTTGAAAATACAAAGGAAAAAGCGTAAGAAAAAGTAATAGTTAGTAACATAATCAATTAAACAAGGTTCGGGTACTTTGAGATTTCTTCACACTTCAATACATTACATGACCGTCTTGTGACCATGGCTGCTGAAAGGAAATCGGAACATTAAGGATAATGTAAATGATTTTTTCTAACGTGTGGAAACCCCCACGGGCTTCATCCCATCGGTGCCAACGATGGGATAATGTAAATACTACAGTAATACACTATTAATACAAATAAATAGCTATATAATCCGTTAAAATTAGTTATGACCTAAGTAATTTTCGTGTAAACTTTTGACCTAATTCAATTTGCACGAGCAATTGAGTTGAGTTGGAGGTATTCATTAGAATGTAAATCTTAATGTCATGTCACTGAAATAAATAACTGTCAATTCAAATAACTGTCTGCAGCCAAATAACGACATTACAACATTGAACAGCATAAATTGTCCCAACTTAAATTTTGACACATTTTACTTTGCCACTGGTGTAGAAGTACCTTTTTCTTTTTTTTTTCGTGCAGAAATCCCTTCTGATACCCCCACCGGCCAGCGGTTGCGGCTTCGCCCGGAAATAAATTCGTAAAAAAAATCCTATACCGATATCTCCGCCACCTACCGGGTCCAATTGTAAATATAAACAAAATTGGCTTTAATATTGAGTCATGCTTCTTACTTCAAAAGTTATAGCATTTTCCATAATATAACAGACTTCCATTTTACCGACGGATTTCACCATATTAGAAATTGAATTTTGAAACAAACTGATAAACGTGTTCATTTATCTCTAACCAGAAGCAGGTGGATGACATTTCGGACTTCCATACAAACATTCATCCCTTATTTTGGTACATTAGGAGTGAAACTTCATGTCGATTCTGCTGGAAGTAACTTCGAACTTGAGCTAACCTCCTTCGTTAATAGCTCTACTACGGAACATTGTCGAAATTGATGCTGACAGCATAGAGCCAGCGCAGAGTCAGAGCAAAAAAAAAAAAGAGTGAAATTCAGATATGGAATTCAGTAAACTTCAAACTACAAGACAACAACCATCTTTAGTCTCCCCGTGACCATGGCAGCTGAAAAGCAACCGAAACGTTGGGATCAATGTAAAATATAAAATAACATCAAATAAACCGCGATAGAATCCGTTAAAAATAGTATTATTTCAATGTGTAACATTCGCGTAAACTTCCGACAATATTATGTAGAACAGTACGGACTGCAAACAGCTAAATTAATAGCACTTCAAACTACACGACAACAACCATCTTTAGTCTCCCCGTGACCATGGCAGCTGAAAAGCTACCGAACCGTTGGGATCAATGTAAAATATAAAATAATATCAAATAAACCGTGATAGTATCCGATAAAAATAGTTTTATTTCAAAGTGAAATTTCCAATTTGTAGGGTCAGCGGTTTAGACTTTGCATGAATCAGTCAGTCAGTCAGCACAAGTAATTATATTATTACTACAATATGTAAAGATAAATCCGCATTCTAGAATCCATATTACAAGCTATGCTTAATTTAGGTCTAGATAGTGCTTTATGATATGCCCTACAATATTTATTCTTTCGAGTATTAGGCAATGACTCAATTCAACACTAATGAGGGCCAAACCGCCGAACAAGGATCGTAATCGGTGCTAATAACAGGCTCTCGGGGTCTTTAACAAAGAGTTGCACAACGATAGCGCCGTACACGAGCTGCTACTGCTATTTAAAATAACTGCTATCAAAAACAGAGTCATAAAATATCGCATATAGCGTTACATTTAAAAACAATAAAACTTATAAGTTTACGAGGTTATGAATTAATGACTGTTGTTGGGAAATGTATGAGGTGATCACACATGTATAAGTTTAGTTATATACATTACATAACTTCACGCCTGTATCCCCGAAGGGGTAGGCAGAGGTGTATTACACACCCACGATTCGCCAGTTATGTTAAGGTCCCAATGTAATAGGGGGCGAGCCTATTGCAATCTACCGGGCACATTATTAAGCGAGCTACTGGGGATCGAACTCGAGACCTCATCTCAGCAGTCCGTTACGTCCGCCACTGGGCTATCGCCGCTTCTTACGTTTAGTTATATAATCTTGTGGATAAAACGCAACTCAAGTTATTGAACTGTTTTTGTTTCAGATTAAAGGTTAAAGGCAGGCAGAGTTATATAAACACCCACAATTCGTGGGTGTTCTTAATACCTATTGTTATAACCGGTCACCCATCCTAAGACTGCTTGGCTAGCAACACTTGCCAAGGCAGTCTTTAGGTGATCATACTTCGGTTCAAGCCCGACATAACCGCCCCCGCTGGCACGCGGGGGGGTATCCGAAGGGATTTCCGCACGAAAAAAAAAAAAAAAAAAAAAAAAAAAAAAAGGTGATCATACTTCTCAAATATTGAGAATACTCGATGCCATTTTTTTTGACGTGACAACGTCTTATGAATCGATGGAGCCGGCTGCACGCACAAAAAAACATGACGCAACATGCCGTTACCTGACGTATGCGGCGTTACCTCGTATGCGGCGTAACCTCGCTCTGGGCTTCAAGTGCAAGCGATGCGTCCGCGTGGACAGCTGCTATACATATAGTTTGTATTTTCTTATGACGTTGTCACGTTCAACTATCATCAGTAAACCGACTTTACAGACAATCGGTTTTTTTATTCTTGCGGAAATCCCCTCGGTGGTGCCGGGGTGTAAGGTTGTGCCCATAGAGCATATCCCTCGCACCCCGACTGACCCTGGGTCCTGGGACTCCGGTTTCGAGATGGCCCCCTCGGGTTTCGGAACCACGTTGTCCCCGTCTTGCCCCGGTTTTGGGGAGGGCCGCTAGACGCCCAACCGTCCCGGCCTGCTTCTGCTGGGGTGACAGCAGCCTCACCTGCCACCCCCAGGCCTGCACTCATGGAGGACGGAGGTCGTTAAGCGACCTAGACCCCTCGGTGACTTGGCGAACACGTTAAGTTGTCGGTCCGGGTTGCCATAAAAACATCTATGGCAGTCATTAAGGGTAGTTGGAGCCCTGTAAAGTCCAACAAATGGTCTAATGGTATAGTTGTGGAGGGCAGATGGCAGTCGCAGCAGACGCTACGAAGTTCAGTCGTTTCGTAGTAAGACTGAAAAACCGACCCCCACTAATTGGTCGAGAAGGCTCGGAGCATGATGATGTAATTTAATGTATGTTGTAACCGGGCACTATTCACTGAACCCAGGCTGCTTTGAAGAATTTAGAAATAGAAAAACCTAATAATATTTTGTCAAATTCGGGTATCAAACCCGAGTCCTCCTGCATAACCGCTATGATAACTGTTTCACCACAAATAGGTTGTACTACATTTATATTTACAACCAAGGCAATGCAATAGGACGCACTAAATGTTTCCGGAACTGGCCACTTACATACAGAATATTTAAAAAGTTATTACAACAGTAGTATTTATAGAACATTTTTGGGCTGTAGAAAATAATTTGTTTGACAGTGTGCCTGTCAATTTGTTTTAACATTTTGATGCCATTTTAAAAATAGCTTGTTTTCATTAGCAAATTAACGCGGGGAATTTTTTGTACTGATTTTAATACAGAGGCCTTCCCCTTCGGGGATAAAGGCGTGAAGTTATGGATGTATGTATGTTTAAATGATTTTAAATGTAATTTGACAGCTCAGCAGAGCCTTGTTCGACTTCAAACTGCTTTTGGCGATGAAGCCCCATGCAAGACGACTATTTATGGCTGGTTTGAATAATTCAAGCGCGGGTGTGTTATTCAGTAATGAATGTGCTTGAATTCTTCAAACTTTCTGTACGCCCCACGTAAGTAACGACTGTGAGAAAAAAAACTCTGGTAATAAAACACACACGATGTACTTATGCTTATCATTTTAAGTAGATTTCGATGAAATCGATCTACCTATTGGTTTCTTGACTACTGTTGAATTTAAAAAAAAATCTTCATAGGAGGTCTAGTTATGACCCCCTGAGTCCGAAATGACCACTGGTCAAAAAGTTTATATATATATATATATATGTATGTATGGTTCCACTTCCCAAAATTTGCGGCACTCTCACGGTCGCATTTTTGCCCCGATCGCTTTCAAACTGCGGTCAAAAATTGTTTGGGTGTAAACTTAGTTTAAGTTCGTGAACGGGTGGAATCCGGCCTAAGGGGACGGTAGAGCCTCACTTTTTGTGAAATCAGTTTTTCCTCAAAATTTCACGTTCCATGAAAGATATTCGAACCGTTCTAATTTTATCCCGTAGTATACATGAATACCAACAACTTTTAAGTATAAACCTATAAGATTAAAACTTTAACTAAAAGTGGAGGGGGGAAAAACCAAAATTTTTCAGGAAAAAAATCATAACTTCTAACCGGTGAACATTCTTGGTGCCGGAAACATTTTTAATCGATAGGCCATTTTTAAGTCTAAAATAAATGTTTCAAAAGTTTTTCGCTAAGAGTTACGGTTTTCGAGAAAAAAAAAATAATATTAATTGCTTCACGAAATCTACCTGGGCGTTCCCCCTGTGGGAACGGATTTTTTAATCACTAATGTTAAATAAATTTTTAGTTACTCAAATACATATTAATTATTTTCCAATTTTTACTTAAAAGTGATTTATTGATTAGATTGAAAACTAATTCTTCGAAATATGCTTAGTAGCAATATGTTATAAATTTTTATTAATCGTTCATCGGTTATCTATAGGTACTAATATTATAAAGCTAAAGAGTTTGTTTGTTTGTTTTCCTAACTACTAGTTCGAATTGAATAATATTTTTGTGTTGGATAGCACATATATTGAGGAATGTCGTATGCTATATATCATTACGCTTCTACTCAAGAGAGCGGAGCAGTGATCGGTAGTAATGCTGGCGAATTGCCATGAATAAATTATTGTTAAACTAATATTGGTTAAATGTGTGCCACGGGGGCTACGGTAGGCCTCTGCCTACCGTAGCCCCCGTGGCGTGCTAGCACCCACATTTCGCCAGTTTATGTTTACATCCCAATGTAATAGGTGGCGAGCCTATTGCCATTAACCGGGCACTTATAAACCTGCGATAAATACACACATAACTTCGAAAAGCATCGAAAAGTCATTGGTGTGTGCCATGGTAAAACCTGGGATCGAACTCGTCTCAGCAGTCCATTACCCACACCACTATTCTACCGCGGTTTCTATCTGAGTAAGATAATTAATGAGAATGCCCTAAATCCTTATCAATGACTTGACAGACAAAATCGGTATGATTTCTTATGTGTACATTTACATAACGGTAATTTACCGACTATCTATTTATTTCTACGTCGGTGTGTTTCTGATTAGGACTTCTCACTTTCGTGGATCGTTTATAATGTAATTAACAAAATTTCAGTAGTTTGCTGTTGTTGCCTGATGCGATGTACTCCCTTAGTAATAAAATAAAATATGCACCTACGTAATGCCTTTGGGGTATTACTCTCACAGACATGCATACTCAATGAATCACTATTCCACAATTTGCTTGTGTTAAGCTGTCTACGCACCAAAGCTACCGGCTTGTGCCGCCGGTCTTGTTTTTCGTTTAATCGTACAGCTCTCTACATACCAACAGCCGGCAACCCGACGACGGCTAGAGGAAGTAGTGCCGCAAGCAAACTTGTTCCAAAACGCAGCCGTAGGCATAATAGCCCGTCGGCATAACCCGCCGGCGTTTGCCGCCGGGCACCGGCTGGGCGCCAGATTTGGTGTGTAGACAGCCTTAAGCCTGCAGAGCCAGAAGAGTCAGCCAGCCTGAAGAGTCTGTGTTTTCAAGGAGGGGTGCCTTCCTTACTTCAACACAAGCTCTTCAACTTTGCCAAGGTTTGATAGTAACCAAAATTTCAAATCATTTAGTTACAAGTAGATCGGCCCTTTTTCTAGACTTATTTAATTTTATTCTCAGTATCGGAATAAGTCGGAAACATTACTAAGAGTTTATTTGAAAGCAATAGGATCACCCTTATATATATATATATATATATATATATATATATACCGAAGACATCATTGTTGGTTAATGTTGTCTTATACATTAGATACACCACTGCTTGTATTTTTGAATATGTAAAGTTTCTTTAATATAAGATATATTCTTTTGTTATTTTTCTTATGTCTCTTATATTCGAAACCTAGATATTGACAGTGAGTCTACGACTTAAAAGTCTCGCAGAGGGCTATGGAGCGTGCTATGCTTGGAGTTTCTTTGAAAGATAAAATTCGAAATGAGGCCATCCGACAAAGAACTAAAGTCACCCACATAGCTTAATTAAGCTTAATTAAGCTTGCTTATTCTGCGAGCTTTTGGCAATGGGCTGGCCACATATGCCGAACCACCAATGGCCGATGGAGCAAACGAGTCCTTGAGTGCAGACCACGACTCGGTAAACGGAAGGTAGGACGTCCCCCAGCAAGATGACGGACGACCTGAAAAAGGTAGCAGGGATATGGATCGTGGATGATCGGGTGCTATGGGGTACAATGGGAGAGGCCTATGTCCAGCATTGGACAGCAATAGGCTTATTGATTGATTGATTGATATTCTTAGTAACTATTTATACTCGAATGAAATCTAATTACAATGTTGTCTTTATTTTATGACATTTTGTATAGATTTAGGAATAGAATTATTATCTAGATTTTACACGTTGTTTACCTATGATTGCTGTTCATTAAATTGGCCTAGTTTAAGCCCTGTGTAATATACATTTGTGTTTATACTAACTATAGCCTACTACTAAATATATTATTTTATTATCTACGTGGTGAAACACAATTACACAAGTACGCACTCGCAGTCAAATTAATTATATTTTGAGAATATCACAATACACTAATTGTAAAAAGTAAATGAAAATGAATAATTATAAACAGTCACCTTGGAAGTCGTTAAGACCTACGAATGCGTATAGTTAAAGATTGCTAATTTCATTCCGTAAAAGTTATTCCTCAAATTATTTCAATTCATTTAATGAACCATTTAACGGATTTTATTAATTTTGAGCAGCTCAATTTCCAAATTTAAAAACCTGCTGCGCAGGGGTCCCTATCATATTCATATATTCTTTAACATAACATAACTTCACGCCTGTATTCCCTAAGGGATAGACAGAGGTGTCTTATACACCTACGATTTGCCAGTTATGTTTAGGTTCCAATGTAATAGGGGGCGAGCCTATTGCCATCTACCGAGCACATTACTAAGCGAGCGATGATCAACATTTTTAATACACATGTAACTACAAAAAGTCAGAGGTGTGTGCCCGGGGCGACTGGGGATCGAACTCGAGACCTCGTCTCGGCAGTCCGTTACGTAAACCACTGGGTTATCGCCGTTTTTATATTCTTTATTGTACCTACACATATTTTTGATACAAAAAACAAAAGGATATTCAGGTACAAAGGCGAGCAGGGTGCTTGGGCACCCTGGGCAACGGAGACAGCAGCGCCTCTCTCCTAGGGCGGGAGAGACGCTGCGGCCTACGGCCAACTCCGACCGAGGCGAGGACGGCCCTGTTGAGGGCTGTTAGGAAGCTTTCCACGTGTCCCTCTGATTAGCAGACGGCACAGTGGAGAGCATGTAAGGGGGCCATCTCGAAACCGGAGATGGCCCAGGGTCAGTCGGGGTGCGAGGGATATGCTCTATGGGTAACCTTGCACCCCGGCGTCTTAAGACCCGAGACGGTGTGCGGTTTTAGTCGGTTCAAGCCCGACATAACCGCCCCCGCTAAACGGCGGGGGATTTCCGCACGAAGATTTAAAAAAAAGGTACAAAGGCGAGCTTAACTCAATGTTAAGTTTTCTTCCAGCAAACCTTGGAGTGATGGAGGAGACTAAAACAGAGACTAGCGTGCGTTCAGTCTACTGATACTGATACTTAAACTGTTTTCGAAAACATTTTGCATCGATTGGGTATCAGACGTCGTACCTTGCCGTTACTGCCGGGCCCCAGTAAGTGAAGACAATACTTATCCTATAAGATGACATACGTGTACGTGTCATGGTCTCAGTGTCAGCCTCAGTACCGAAGTGAAGGAGAAAAGGCAGGACAGCAGACCCGGCTTCTAAAGTGGAGGCTTTGGACGCATTCGGGATTAACTCCAGGTGATGATACAGAAGATAGAGGCAGTGGGAACACGAATCAGATCAGCAGGTCTACCATGAAACTTACATCCGCAATGGCGGGCTGCAATTTAGGGCAATCGGTTCATTCGGTCTAAGCCCTACCATGAAACGGCTTGAAACAACAAAATACGGAATTATGAAGCACGCCAAACAAAAATTTAAACACGATACTATATCACTTATTTCGAAGCGTCGAAAGGTCATCATAATCCAACAAAAAAGGAATGTATTGTTTAGTATGTTGGTTTATAATAGTTTATTTTTTAATATAAATATATTGAAAACCTCTTTGATATGTTTGATTCAGTCCCGAACATACTTGATGGTCCCGACCGAAAGAACGAAATCCGAAGTAAATTTATGGTACTTAAATGACACTTCTTTCGTTCGTGTTTCATGCGGGCCCGCAATTGTGAATGTACATTTCATGTAGGCCTACAGAGATCTTGACATGACTTGATGATTTTATTTATAATGGTCACGTAAATTTGACTTCACCTCGCGTAATGGTAAGCTAAAGGTACGAGTAAAGTCTCAGGAATGGGGGTCACCATTACAGACACTGATAATGTTACAATAGTGGCCCTCAGCCTGACGGCTTCATCAGATGCTTTTTCACCCCCCACTTAAAGGGCCCGGGACTGTAGGAAGCAGGAAATGCGTGTATTGGTAAAGATTTCCAAGTCTTTACGGTGCGGCAAACAGAGGTAGTGTAGAGGCGTCAGTAGATACTGTGCTCATGGGGTGCTTGGTTGGGGACCTCCACGCGGTGCACCCTGGGCAACGGAGACAGCAGCGCCTCTCTCCTAGGGCGGGGGAGACGCTGCCGCCTACGACCAACTCCGACCGAGGCGAGGACGGCCCTGTTGAGGGCTGTTTGGAAGCTTTCCACGTGTCCCTCTGATTAGCAGATGGCACAGTGGAGAGCAAGGAAGGGGACCATCTCGAAACCGGAGATGGCCCAGGGTCAGTCGGGGTGCGAGGGATATGCTCTATGGGTAACCTTACACCCCGGCGTCTTAAGACCCGACACGGCGTGCGGTTTTAGTCGGTTCAAGCCCGACATAACCACCCCCGCTGAACGGCGGGGGGTATACGAAGGGATTTCCGCACGAAAAAAAAAAAAAGGTACTGTGCTCATAGACAGATGGATATAATTGTGTTTCTGGTGTTGCATATGAACGTCACGCAATTAGTAGTTTTCCATTGAACAGTTAATGAATGATCTTTTGAGTTGCTACACCAGCCGAGAGGTCGGGGACCTGCTCATGGTGAGTTCTCGTAAGTCATTGGGCAAGGGGGGTCGGTGCTATCGCGGTCAAGTTCGTTCATGGGTGAATTTTGATTATAATGCTAATTGACATTTGTGTATTTTAACAGACTTAAAAAAGGATCATATTTAAGTTGATTGCATCATTGCTCTTTATATTATCTTATTTTATTTATTTTTCTTGTTTAATGTAATGTATAAATCTATTAGGTACTTCATGTCACACTACAATCATATTTTCTGTTTTTAACGTCGGTAGCTTAGTGGTTAAGGAGTCAACCCTACGATCGAGAGGTCCCGGGTTTCAATCCTGGCCGCTACACTATCGACGTGAACCCACCCCTAGACATAAGCAGTAAAGCTTAGCTGGAGGGGTTTTTTTTTTTTTTTAACGTGCGAAAATCCCTTCGGATACCCCCCGCCGGCCAGCGGGGGTGGTTATGTCGTGGTTCGACTAAAACCGCACGGTGTCCTCCCCAAGTGTCCGTTGCCGGGCACCCCGGGTAAGCCCTCGAAAGGATAACCCCAGGGTTGCCGGCGGACTTTGGCCGCCACCGCGGCCTCGCCTGGTGGGGTCGGGTTTTATCCCGCTTCGGTGAGTTGGCAGGCGTGTGTAGGGCACACACGACACGCCTCCGCCACGGCCTGCTTCTGTAAGGACGGCGAGTCGGCCAACTGCCGTCCTCAGGCCCCGATCATGGAGGTCGGTAGTCCCGGGCGTAGATGAGTCTGCGGCGTCCTCGCCGCAGACTGCGAAACTCGGGGGGCAGGGTTCTCTCCCGCTCCCTCTCCGCCGTCTCTTTCGCGCGCATTACCTGCTCGCAGAAAGAGGCGGCGGCGTGCCACTTGCTCCCGTCGGAGACCACGGCCCTCACCATGGTCTCCAACGAGAGAACGTCCACGCCCAGGACCGCAACGAGATCCCGGCGTTGACTCGCCCACGCAGGGCACTCCACCAACGTGTGGAGCGCCGTGTCTTCGCCAGGATTCCCGCAGTGCTGGCACTGCGGCGTTGTCTCTCGGTGGATGCGCCATAGATACTTACCGAAACACCCGTGTCCGGTAAATATCTGGCCCATCCGGTAGGAGAGGTCCCCATGGTCCCTCTCCAACCACTCCTTCATAATCGGTCTCACCGCCGCAATGGTGGATTCCCCCCACCTTGGATGCTCAAGTCGCACCCTCCATGTCTCCATGAGTTCCTGGCGGAGTAGGGACCGCTGAGCCCTGATTTCTCGGGGCTCCGGCCTATGGCCCCGCTCCAGCGCCTCCTTGCGCCACTGGTACAGCAGCGCAAGGGCTCTCGCTTCCAGGTCCCATGGAGGGGTCCCGGCTAGGAAACATGCCGCCTCGACGGAGATCGTGCGATACCCCCTGATGACTCTGACGGCCATCGCTTTTAACGGGCTGTTTAATACAGCCACGTTGCGGGCCGCCAGAGTCTCCGCCCATACTGGGGCCCCGTACAGGGCCATGCTTCGCACGATCCCCAGGTACAGTCTCCTAGTGGGGGCGTTGAGTCCCTTAACGTTGGGCATCAGCCGCGATAGCGCGATCGCAGCCCCCCTCAGTTTCGGGACCAGACTTCGGAGATGAGGTCCGAAGTCCCATCGGCTATCGAATACGACCCCAAGGTACTTCATCGTGGGCTCGATGCCGATGCTTACGCCCCCTACGGTTATGCTGGTTCCCGCAGGTGGCCCCCTCCGAGGCCCGTGGAAACACATAGCCTCGGATTTGTGGAGAGCCACCTCGAGTCCCAGCCGCCGTATTCGACCCACGACTTGAGCAACCCCTGCCGTGGCCTTTAGTGCCGCGCTTCGGTGCGTTGCTCCCCGCGCCATAACGAGGGTGTCGTCAGCATAACACGTTATGCTGACACCCTCGAGCAACGAACCGCGCAGCACCCAGTCGTATCCGATGTTCCACAGGAGTGGCCTTAGGACCGACCCCTGCGGAACACCGCGCGACACTCCTCGCCGCCCTGGCCCTAGCTAGCTCGGGTAAACTATGGCCCTCTCGGATAGATATGCCTCGACAATGCGGTGGAGGTACGGAGGCACTCCGTGATACGCGAGCGCCTCCCTAACGCCGCTCCAGGGTAGGGTGTTTGAAGGCGTTGGCGATGTCGAGAGACACCGCCACCACCACCCCACCCCGCGAGACTACTTCCTCCGCCAGGCGCCTAACGCGCATGATCGCTTCCACGGTGGAGCGCCCCCGGCGGAAACCGAACTGGTTGTCCGCCAGATCTGGCCCCACGTTCGTGAGATGCTCGACGAGGCGCTCTTAGCTGGAGGGGTTAGGTTAGGTTAAGGCAGTTGCTCCCGCAAAAGTCAAGATAACTCAAATCAGGGTGTGCGTTGTTTTATAGACAATTGTTCTATATAATTTCGTTTTACAGAAAATGTTTCGCATAATTTCGTTTCATAGTATAATCAATATACAGAATACTTACTTTAAAGATTTTTAAATCATTGATTTTTGTTTCACATAAAGTTTAATATTAGAATAATCATATCATAAAATAACAAATCAAATATTCTTTATCATTATATTGTTTATTTAATATAAAACTTATTACCAAGAATAACATAATATCAAAGTGACAGTTTCTAAACGTTTCAATTCATACCGTTCATTTCAGTCAAATAATTTACAGGTGAAGCTATACTTTTTTTAAATATAACGATAAGTTAATACAATAAATGATTCTGGGTGGTCCTATTTCTGGGTGATTAAAAAAAAATAACCAAACCTAACCTTCTAACCTAACCTATCCGAGTCGGGGTGTTAACTATAATGACGTTTTTTAAATATAATAAACGATTCTGGGTGGAAATAACCACGAAGGCTAAGGCGGGTGCTCCGCTCCGCTTCGCTCCCGCCTTAGCCTTCTAACCTAACCTATCCGAGTCGGGGTAATCTGAGTCGGGGTATAAACTATAATGACGTTTTATTAACAATTTAATAACAATTTGATTTTATTTTATTTTACAGAAGAATTCAAGCAAACAAATTTGCAACAAAATATGCGAAAGATAAAAAAATCTATATTGATATGAAATTATTCAGAAATTAAATTACTACAAGCAATCGGAAAAAATTTAAAATTGTAAATGTTACAGTTTAAAATAAATGTGATTTGGAAAATTATAAAGGTGGTTTAATATTCTTTTAAAAATAATTCTACAGTTTGATAAGTTTGTTAAACAAAAAATTGTGATTAAAAATTCATTCAATTGTGTTTCTGTGAAATATGTTTCATTGTAGTAAATTGTTTTTGAAACAATAATATTCGAAATAAAAATATAAGGACCAAATATTATATGAAACATTTTCTGTGAAACGAAATTCTATGAAATTTCTTTCTGCGAAATAAGGGCTCCCCCCAAATCACTATCTAAAGAAAGAGTAGAAGACCGATATCGTCGTCATCTAAAGCACTACTAAAAGATCTTCGTATAAGTGAGCTGCAATATTATTCGAGGATCTGGCGCAGCCTTGCCTCCCGGTGAAAAGGGGGGGCAAGCTTTGGATGCAACCGGGACTAAAGCTGTGATGTTGATGATGATGATGATGAGTAATGATGACAATCGCAAATGTTGCTACCACTATTTAAATGTTTTATGTAACACAAACTTGTCTGCACGATTGCCCTAATGGTTTATGTGAAAGTCACAAGACTGAATTGACAATGACGTGCCCAATAAGAGATTAATAATCGGAATTGAGATTTTGTCATAAATTGTCTATTACATTATGTGAACTGCCTTTTGAATACAACTGAGGAGGCAGAAGCCATTCTTTTTCCATTGCTGTCATCTTTCCTTATCTTTTGTTTCTTCTATTTTCCTTTGTGACTTGATGAGCTATCAAGAGATCTATCTCTTGCACTAGCCTCTAGGCTTTAGCTTTTAATAATTTAATTCTCGTTTTTCGTCTATTTCTGGTTTTAGAAGCGCCATTCCCCCATTTATTGATGAAGAACCAGACTTACTACTTAGGGCTCTTCATGATGTTAAGACTCTAATGTTTGGTAGCGAATGCTGGGTTTGGCAAAAAAAGCATAACAGTAAATAGAACGCAGCGGAAATGAGAGGTCTGAGTTGTATAGCTGGTGTAACGTTGATGAACCGAGTGAGACAGCGTGATTAGGGAACGTTGTAGGTACTATGGTGGCAGATGTAGGGACCAAAATAGAGGAAGGGATGCTTCGAATGATGAAAGAAGATTGACGAAACAGATTTGTGTACGAGGCTGAATGGAAAATCTGGCGAGGGCCGACCTAGGTGTACGTATGTGCATCAGATCGAGGATATTTTTAAGATAGGTTAGGTTAAGAGCACCCTTTTTTTTTCTTTTCTTCCGGAAATCCCCTCGGATTCCCCCCCAGCCGGCCAGCGGGAGCGGTTATGTCGGGCTTGAACCGACACTAAAACCGCACGCCGTCTCGGGTCTTCAGACGCCGGGGTGTAAGGTTGCCCATAAAGCATAGCCCTCGCACCCCAACTGACCCTGGGTCATCTCCGTGTTCGAGATGGCCCCCTCGGGTTTGCGAACCACGGTGTCCCCGTCTCTTTCCCGGTTTGAGGGAGGGGCGCTAGCCGCCCCGCCGTCCCGGCCTGCTTCTGCTGAGGTGACAGGCGGCCTCACTTGCCACCCGCACCTCCGGCGCCTTAGTCGCCTACGACGCGCGACAATCATGTTGAGGGCACGGCGCCGGCGGGCCAGGAGAGTTCTAAATCTCTCCCGGGCGCGCTCCGCCATCTCCTTCTCGAGCATTACTTGCTCGCAAAAGAATGCGGCGACGGCCCACGCTCGCGGTCTGCACCATTGCCGCAATCATGCTGCCGAGCGACAGGACTCCCACCCCGATGGCTGCCATGAGGTCACGCCTCGGCGCCTCCCACGCCGGGCAGTCTGCCAGCGTGTGCAGCCCCGAGTCCTCGCTCGCGTCGCAGTGATGGAGTTTAAGAGTACCCATGACCAGCGAGTATGTATCGAATCAATTATGTCAGGAATGTAGCAAGTGGAAACAAGTGGTCTCTGCCTCCCTCATTGTGAAAGAGGCGTGACTGTATGTCAAGTGCTACACCTCTACGTTCATGGTAATGATTGTTAAAGAAATAGGATTACTTGTTCGCTTTCAAGAGCCTTGAAAAGAATAACACTGAAAACACGACATAATTCTATACTACTTACAAACAAGTAAATGAATTAGTTTCTCAAGGTCATTCATTTCGCTGTAGTGTCCACACTGCGTGACCGCGTGTGAATTGTGCCGAGATGGTTAATCTTACAACGATCTATCACCGTGACTTCTTGTTGCCGTTAACTTAAGTTGAACTAATCAATTTAGTACTCAATTAAAATGGCTTGCCTATAAAGCTCTGTGAGTAAACAAATTGTGTGCAAGATTGGAACAGCCGTACCGTGCAACCATTGCAACCGAATGAGCCTTTCTACAAACTGTGTGCACTCGTACGTACAATATTTCTTTGAAGTATCGACAGTCGCATGAGTGCAGTCGAAGATGAACGAGATTTTTTTTATTGGTATTTTTGCTTTACTAAGTGTACTACTTTCGAATTGGGAGGCATACTTTGATTTACAGATTCATATTAGCATTCCAACAAATCATTTTTAATTTTTCTTTAAACTACTTAGGGCCATAATAAAGGCACCTGTGAAGATGCCCAAGAAGGTGCCATAACGTGCTCCATGCGAGCCTCTTTAAATGGAGGGGTGAATTGCACCGGCTTTTTTTTCTTAATTATATTATTTATGCCTTTTGCACACTGTCAACACTTCAGCTGTTGAACTATAGTGGTTTATTAGATACAACCCGCAGACCGTCTTGTAGCGGAAAGTACTTAATAGTGTTCCGTTAGTTAGTTAGGGTTTTAGACCCTAAAAAGTGACACTCTATTTTACAAAGAAGTTACGTCACTAAGAAAGTTAAAGTAAAAAAAAAAATGTCACCCATTAGAGTGCTTTCACATAAAGGCATTTTAATCGCGCCACTGCGGCGCTTCTGCGTCGCGCTAGAGTCACGTGAAAGAAAGAAAAATCTTCTTTTTTGTACACTATCTACACGATACATATACACAACAATACATTAAAAAGCTTTGAGGAAATAACTTAAATAGGTACGTGATAATGGGGGGTGTGTGTTGGGTAACCTCCTCGAGTGTCGCTCCGATTCCGATCCCGCTGCAGTCCGAGGGAACGGAATCGGAGCGGCCGGTACACCCTGGGCGGCGGTCAATGACTTCCCCTTCACCCCTTCATAGGGTTGGCATTGATCGTCGGCCAATACCCAACGTGGCGGGAACACATCGCTCTCCGTACTCCTCTGCTTTCAGAGGAGACAGGATGAGCGATGCTGTTAGTGGTGAGATGGCCCAGGGTCAGCCGGGGTGCGAGGGATATGCTCTATGGGTAACCTTACACCCCGGCGTCTGAAGACCCGAGACGGCGTGTGGTTTTAGTCGGTGCAAGCCCAACATAACCGCCCCCGCTGGCCGGCGGGATTTCGCACCGAATCCGCATCCGAAGGAATTTCCGCACGATAAAAAAAAAAAAAAAAAAAAAGAAAAAAAAAAAGAGGTACGTGATAATGGGGGTGCGACTGGTTGGATCACCTCCAAGTTTGGTGCACCCTGGGAAACGTGGGCGATGACGCATCATTGATTGCTCCTCTGGAGTAGCTGGCGTCAACGTCAACGGCCAAGAGTCTGACCAACCGGCCCTTTTCAGGACCAGCTGACCCCATTGCACGAGGGGGACACTGCGAATGGCCCAGGGTCAGTTGGAGTGCGAGGGATATGCTCTATGGGTAACCTTACACCTTACACGGGTCTGTAGACCCGAGATGGCGTGCGGTTTTAGTCGGTTCAAGCCCGACATAACCCCCCCCCGCCGGCGGGGGGGTATCCGAAGAGATTTCCGCACAAATAAAAAAAGGTACGTGATAATGATGTCGCACACAACTATGTAGTGTAGGTATATATTTAAGCAGCGCGACAGTCGGATGGTTGTCACGAAAGCAGCGCTGCAAGCTAGTGTCGGTGTTAGACCAGTGTTGCGAGCGCATTACTGATGCGCCATCAAAATGGTACAAAGCCATCCAACATCAAACGCGCTACACTGCGAAGCGCGATCGAGCCGCTGTAACGCGAGTGGGTGCGCTGCAGCGCTGTGTAGCACGACTACAATGCCCACATGTGAAAGCGCTCTTTGGAAAATCTCTGGTTTATCACCGTGAAAACAATTGACCCGCGACAACATACAAACACATTTCCCACAGCTGATATAACACGCTTTACTCGCCAGTAATGATCGTTACACCACGTGCTGTGACGTAATTACCGCGGTAAACAACTTGGTAAATACTGCAGTAATAGATTTTACGCACACCGTGCAGGAGCAACAGAATTGAAGTTGCGACATCGGAACATCAATTGTGCGCTGTCAGGGCGGTCATTTATGTCAAGAGTTTGTCACAATGTTGTACTGATCTCACTATATATTGGTGCCGATTCTGGTGTTACAAAACTCTCTAAGATCGAGTAAAAATAGTTGGAATGTTGGTAAACAAGAAAAGTAAAGTACCAACCCTTCTTTTTCATGTCGAAATCCCCCTGGATACGCCCGCGCCGGCTAGCGGGGGTGATAATGTCGTATTCGAACCGACTAAAACCGCACATCGTCTCGAATCTTCAGACGCGGGGGTGTAAGGTTGCGCATAAAGCATTTCCCTCGCACCCCGACTGACTCGGGTTTGGGAACCACTGTGTCCCCGTCTTGTCCCGGAAAGTGAGAGGGGGCTAGCCGCCCCACCGTCCGGGCTGCTTCTGCTGGGGTGACAGGCCCTGCGCTTATGGAGGACGGAGGTCGTTAAGCGACCTCCGGCGCCTGAGTCGCCTGCGACGCGCGGTGAGCATGTTGCGGACTCGGCGGGCCGGGAGAGTCCTAAATCTCTCCCGGGCGCGCCTCGCCATCTCCTTCTCAAGCATTACTTGCTCGCGAAAGGAGGAGGAGGAGGTATCAAACGATATCTGACACGTTTATGTGCAGACAAATTTGTCGTTTCATCACTCGGCTTGTTATTTCCGTAATTTCACTCCATTGTATAACGGTGGGTACAAACACCTACCTTTCAAATATCATCTATATAATACCAATTACCTTAAACTGCAATGAAAAAGTTTGTCGCACATTGTATGTACAAACACAGCCAGAAAGCGATAAGATAGGTTTTAATAACGCGATATTCGTGTTTGTATCAATATTTATTGACTTTCGAACCAATGCGTTTACCAAACAATGAATGGACAATAAAACAATTAAAATATAGCGCAATAAAATATAATGCAATAAAGCGTTCGACTGATAAGTTAGAGGTCGCGGGTTCGATTTCCGGTCACAGTAAATATTTGTATTAATAAATATTTAGATTTGCATTAGTCGGGGGTGTGTAATATATCTCTGTCTACCCCTTAGGGGGTACAAGCTTGAAGTTATGTTATGTTAGGCTGAGTGTTTCTATGTATATACGTATTTACAAAAGAAATATCTAAATAAGTTTATCTGCATTCTAGAACCGATACACAAGCTAGTTAAACTATGCTTAATTTGGATCTAGAGAGGGCTGTGTAGACTGTCGTAGAATATTTATTTATTTATTGTTATTTATTTCAATAGGTACATATACCCGAGGGTGCGACTGGTTGGATTACCTCCAAGTTTGGTGCACCCTGGGCAACGTGGGCGATGACGCATCATTGATTGCTCCTCTGGAGTAGCTGGCGTCAACGTCAACGGCCAAGAGTCTGACCAACCGGCCCTTTTCAGGACCAGCTGACCCCATTGCACGAGGGGGACACTGCGAATGGCCCAGGGTCAGTTGGAGTGCGAGGGATATGCTCTATGGGTAACCTTACACCCCGGCGTCTGTAGACCAGAGACGGCGTGCGGTTTTAGTCGGTTCAAGCCCGACATAACCAACCCCGCTGCCCGGCGGGGGGGGGGGGGAGTATCCGAAGGGATTTCCGCACAAAATACAGTACAGTACATATACCCGACTCTCCCCTGTCGGGTGCGATAGCTGAATATTTCTTCCCCACATCAATAAAGTACCTGCAGCTGGCGAGCGTCTATGAAAACATTTATGAAAGTAGAAGAAGCGAAAGGCGTATGCCAGGATCGTAGCAAGTTGTTGTCTCTGCCTACCCCAACGGGAAACAGGCATTCCTTCATTTAGGTAGGTCTGTGTGTCACCCCCAAACCGGGGCAAGACAGGGACACCGTGGTTCCCAAAACCGAGGGGGCCATCTCGAAACTGGAGATGGCCCAGGTTATGTCGGGGTACGAGGGATATGCTCTATGGGCAACTTTACACCCTGGCGTCTAAAGACCCGAGATGGCGTGCGGTTTTAATCGGTTCAAGCCTGACATAACCGCCCCCGCTGGTCGGCGGGGAGGGGGGTATCCGAGGGGATTTCCACAGGAAAAAAAAAGTTATGTGTGTCAATAAAGTAGCGTGCTAGTAGCCCTATATCATCATCATCTGCATTCAAGCACCGATCCCGGATGCATCCTAAGCTTGCACTTTGGAGTCTTAGATTAACTTTTATACTCCTTCTAGTTGTTTGTTTTGGCTTTTACGAGAGCGACTTCCGTCTGACCCCCGATCCCAGAGAAAAGCCTGCGCCAGAGCCTCATCCGTTAGCTAGCAGGTGAACAGGCTTGCAGCTGAAGTTGGTTTGGGTCCAGGAGTTCCCAACAATCACCCTTTATCATTATAAAAAAGCGGCCAAGTGCGAGTCGTACTCGCCCATTAAGGGTTCCGTAGCAGCAAGTAACATAATATTTTATTTTATTTTTTCAATTAAATTTTTAAGCATTTTGTATGCTTACTTTTTCATGTTGTTTTTTTTTTTTAATTTTATATTTGAGTTGATTGAATGAAAGGTAAATTGCGGTTTACGATTTTTGACGTATTAAAAAAAATACTTACTAGATTTAGTTCAAACCAATTATCGTTGGAAGTTAACATGGTAATGTACGTCATATATTTTTTTTAGTTTTATCATTCTCTTATTTTAGAAGTAACAGGAGGGAGGGGGGACGACGACACATTTTACCACTTTGGAAGTGTCTCTCGCGCAAACTATTGAGTTTAGAAAAAAATGTTATTAGAAACCAGAATATCATTTAATAAACCCCCAAAATTTATTGTTTTTATTCTATTTTTGTGTGAAAATCTTAATGCATAGATCTTAATTCATAAAAAACATCTACTTACCATGTTTCAATAGCATAGTTCTAATAGTGAAAAAAGTGGCTGTGACATACGGACGGACAGACAGACAGACAGACATGACGAATCTATAAGGGTTCCGTTTTTTGCCATTTGGCAGCGGCACCCTTTTTTTTTTTTTTTTTTTTATCGTGCGGAAATCCCTTCGGATACCCCCCCGCCAGCCAGCGGGGGCGGTTATGTCGGGCTTGCACCGACTAAAACCGCACGCCGTCTCGGGTCTTCAGACGCCGGGGTGTAAGGTTACCCATAGAGCATATCCCTCGCACCCCGGCTGACCCTGGGCCATCTCACCACTAACAGCATCGCTCATCCTGTCTCCTCTGAAAGCAGAGGAGTACGGAGAGCGATGTGTTCCCGCCACGTTGGGTATTGGCCGACGATCAATGCCAACCCTATGAAGGGGTGAAGGGGAAGCCATTGACCGCCGCCCAGGGTGTACCGGCCGCTCCGATTCCGGTCCCCCCGGACTTCAGCGGGATCGGAATCGGAGCGACACTCGAGGAGGTTACCCAACACACACCCCTGGCAGCGGCACCCTAAAAACAGATCTTGAACCAAAACTATATCCAAAATAATCGGTCGCATTTGGAATTTCCTCTATTGACGTGTGTAAATTATTTGTATCTTAGAATCTGAAGTTAACAAAGGAAATGATTGTGAGCTAAACTTCATTGAATGCCAGACAAAGCGGTTCCTAGTCCCTTCCCACCATTATGAGACGTTACATAAGTACATGTCCATCCTTTCTAAATGTGCAATACTTTCGATGCAGTCTGACTGAGCCACCGCACAGTTTTGGTGCTCGAATATGAATGGGATTAGATGGTTGATAACATTTTTTGTATTTTCTTGCAGTTTTTACTGTTACATCATTATTAGTGCTATATCATCGTCATCTGAGCGATGTTACATCTGATGCTTTGGTTTGGCTTATTTGACTTTTATGGGAGCAACCGTAATTTGTTTTTTTTTTATACCACTGAGGTGGCAGACAAGCACACGGCCCACCTGATGGGAAGCGGTTACTGCGGCCTATAGACGTGTGCAACACCAGTGGCGTCATACTCGCGCTGCCGATCCTGTAAAGGAAAGGGGATGGGAAAGGAGTTTGGGAGGGGATGGGCTTTTTTCTACCTCTACTGCTCAAAGGTTTGCTGGTAGAGAACTCTTTTAGAGTTAAGCTCGCCTTTGTACATAATTTATTTTAATTGTAAAACATTTATATCTTTTTCTTTTTTTGTGTACAATAAAGAATTAAGAATTAGGAATTAAAAAAAACCTGCACCAGAGCCTCATCTGTCAATCAGCAGGTGTAGCAGTTGGCAGGTGAAGTTGGCCTGGCACCAAACGTCTTGGTGGAGACAATTATGTCTATTGGCCTTGGTTTGGGTGCTTCTACAATTGTATGAATTCACAAAAAAAATCTGTAGGTTTGTTTATCTGGCCCAGGGTCAGTCGGGGTGCGAGGGATATACTCTATGGGCAACCTTACACCCGGTCTGAAGACCCGAGACGGTGTGCGGTTTTAGTTTAAGCCCGACATAACCGCCCCCACTGGCCGGCGGGGGGTTATTCGAAGGGATTTCCACACGAGAAAAGAAAAAAGAAAAAAAAAGGTATGTTTATCCGCATTCTAGGACCCATATTACTATTGCTTAGTTCGAATCTAGATGGCGCTGTGTAACATGTCCAAGAGTATTTATTTATTTACAGAGAGCTACATAACTGTTCGCTGCAGTTTGGCAATCAAACCAGTAGCCGTCCTAACTACTGCACCGGCCCACGGAAGCTGTCAGCGTGTAATCCTTACTAATATAATAAATGTGAAAGTAACTCTGTCTGTCTATCTGTCTGTCTGTTACGCTTTCACGCCTAAACCACTGAACCGATTTTGCTGAAATTTGGTACAGGGGTAGATTAGACCTTGGGAAAGGACATAGGCTATGTTTTGTCGCAATAACCGATATCTACGCGGGCGGAACCGCGGGCAATAGCTAGTGTGTTATATTTACACAGATTGACCCCATCATCTCGGCATTTCTTAAACATTAGATACGAATATTGCAAACAAGTGCTTCACAGTATTTATGTATGTGTACAGAACACACTCGTGGAGGACCATAAGAGCCGTACACGTCGAGCGAAGCCATTATTTGGTAATATTGTGTGTGTCCTCATACAATTAAAAACTGGATAGGCTCGGTTGAATCAAAATAGCTTACATGCATCAATCAATCAATCAGTTAGCCTATTGCAGTCCACTGCTGGACATAGGCCTCTCCCATTGTATGCCATAG
Organism: Cybosia mesomella; assembly: GCA_946251805.1. Classification (NCBI taxonomy): domain Eukaryota; kingdom Metazoa; phylum Arthropoda; class Insecta; order Lepidoptera; family Erebidae; genus Cybosia; species Cybosia mesomella. The sequence goes on from OX276400.1 coordinate 733,148, forward strand.
CATCCGATCCTCCGCCTTGCGCATCCAGTCTATTCCAGCTACCTTTTTGCATGCATATGCCTAATTACGCCTGAGCATATCCACGAACGTTTTTTGTTTGTTAAAGAATATTAGTACCCGAAATATACTAATATTCCCCCTAACCCCTCCAGCTAAGCTTAATTGCTTGTGTTAGGAGTGGGTTCACGTCGATAGTGTAATGGCCAGAATTCGAACCCAGGATATCTCGATCGTAGGGTCGACTCCTTAACGACTAAGATACCTACGCTTCGAATGTAGATAATAATCCTTATATTTGATCAGGTCCATGTAATAGGAAGCGAGCCCGTTGCCGTTAACTTTTTCAGTACGCTGTCAGTTTTTTTTTGTCAATTGGCAAAAAACGGAACCCTTATAGATTCGTCATGTCTGTCTGTCTGTCCGTCCGTATGTCACAGCCACTTTTTTCCGAAACTATAAGCACTATGCTGTTGAAAATTGGTAAGTAGATGTATTCTGTGAACCGCATTAAGATTTCACATAAAAATAGAAGAAAATATAATAAATTTTGGGGGTCCCCATACTTAGAACAGAAACTCAAAAATTTTTTTTTCATCAGACCCATACTTGTCTATGGATAGGTCTTCAAAAATGATATTGAGGTTACTAATTTCATTTTCTTCTAAACTGAATAGTTTGCGCGAGAGACACTTCCAAAGTGGTAAAATGTGTGTCCCCCCTGTAACTTCTAAAATAAGAGAATAGTAAAACTAAAAAGAATATATGATGTACATTACCATATAAAGTTCCACTGAAATTTGGTTTGAACGAGATCTAGTAAGTAGTTATTTTTTAATACGTCATAAATCGTAAACCGTAATTTACCTTTCGTTCAATCAACTCACATATAAAAAATTTAATTGCTGCTACGGAACCCTTCATGGGCGAGTCCGACTCGCACTTGGCCGCTTTTTTATACCCTAGTACTCATAATCGCCTTGTTGTCCTTGTACGCGCGACTATAATATTCTCTTCATATTTCTTCGGCATTAACGGCTGCTGTCCACTCGAAAGTTAGCATGAAATGAAAGAAAAATGCGGCCAAGTGCGAGTCGAACTCGCCCATTAAGGGTTCCGTAGCAGCAAGTAACATAATAATGCTTTTTTTAAATTTTTATATTTGAGTTGATTGAATGAAAGGTAAATTGCGGTTTACGATTTATGACGTATTAAAAGAAACTACTTACTAGATCTCGTTCAAACCAATTATCGTTGGAAGTTTACATGGTAATGTACATCATATTTTTTTTTAGTTTTATCATTCTCTTTTTTGGAAGTTACAGGGTTCAACCAGGGTTACACACACGCAAACTATTCAGTTTAGAAAAAAAAAATATTAGAAACCTCAATATCATTTTTGAAGAGGTATCCATAGATACCTCACACATATGGCTTCGATCAAAAAAAAATTAGTAAGTAAGGGGTCTAAGTATGGGGACCCCCAAAATTTATAGTATTTTTCTATTTCTGTGTGAACATCTTAATGCGGTTCACAGAATACATCTACTTACCAAGTTTCAACAGCATAGTTCTTATAGTTTCGGAAAAAAGTGGCTGTGACATACGGACGGACAGACAGACAGACATCACGAATCTGTAAGGGTTCCGTTTTTTGCCATTTTGCAACGGAACCCTAAAAAGTAACAAGTCGACGACGAAAGGCTTGTCCCATTTTATGAAGAAGAAGGAAGTAAGAAAATACGTGTATTAGGGACACGCACACATACGTAGTAAGCAAAAAAAACACACAATTAATGACGACCGATATTGTATTCGTGTTGTGTACTTTTTTTTTCGTGCGAAAGTCACCACTGTTAAAAGTCTTGGAAGGTAGCCCAATAAGATATTTTCCTCGCATCCCAGCTGACCCCAGGGCCATCTACGGTTTTGAGATGGTCCCCTCGGGTGTAGGAACTATGATGCCCCCATCTTGTCCCGGAAAAGGGGACGCTTGTCGTCGTGCCGCGCCGTGTAGCCCCGGCCTGCTTCTGCTGGGGTGCCAGGCGGCCTTCGTATTGTGTACGGCTAGGCACACAATACGAAGGCCGCCTGCAAATTAAATTATACAAATTTTTATTGTTTTGCAGCATAATTATTAAATTCTTCAAAATTACTCAAGCCAGTTATGGTTATTTTTAGGGTTCCGTTGCCAAATGGCAAAAAACGGAACCCTTACAGATTCGTGATGTCTGTCTGTCTGTCCGTCCGTATGTCACAGCCACTTTTTTCCGAAACTATAAGAACTATGCTGTTGAAACTTGGTAAGTAGATGTATTCTGTGAACCGCATTAAGATTTTCACACAGAAATAGAAAAAAAACAATAAATTGCGGGGGTCCCCATACTTAGAACTGAAACTCAAAAATTTTTTTTTATCAATCCCATACGTGGATAGGTCTATGGATAGGTTTTTTTCGAAGCCAAATGTTTGAGGTATCTATGGATAGCTCTTTAAAAATGATATTGAGGTTTCTAATATCATTTTTTTCTAAACTGAATAGTTTGCGCGGGAGACACTCCCAAAGTGGTAAAATGTGTGTCCCCCCCCCCCCTGTAACTTCTAAAATAAGAGAATGATAAAACTAAAAAAAATATATGATGTACATTACCATGTAAACTTCCAACGATAATTGGTTTGAACGAGATCAAGTAAGTAGTTTTTTTTAATACGTCATAAATCGTAAACCGCAATTTACCTTTCATTCAATCAACTCAAATATAAAAATGAAAAAAATAAAAACATTATTATGATACTTGCTGCTACGGAACCCTTAATGGGCGAGTCCGACTCGCACTTGGCCGCTTTTTTATAGTTACTATCATTGTAATTAAAGTTTATTCAACTCGCTCTGTTGGCTTACCGAGTGACATAATAAATAGTAAGTACTATACTTTAGTCGTGTGTAAATGACTATAGTGTTTAATGTTAAATGGCAAAAGTTCATAAAGGCGCTCTTAACCTCAGTAACATAACATAACATAAACTCACGCCTATATCCCCGAAGGGGTAGGCAGAGGTCCCAATGTAATAGGTGGCGAGCCTATTGCCATTAACCAGGCACTTATGAACCTGCGATAAATACACACATAACTTTGAAAAGCATCGGAAAGTCATTGGTGTGTGCCATGGTAACACTCGTAATTTAATCTTAGAAACAATTAGAATAAGATCAATTGTTTACTATCCTTGTTGAGCGAACCTCTGAAAGAGTGAGGCTCTCTTTTAGACGACTCATGTATTTCGTTAGACCATCTTCTCCTCCCAAACGGCTGAACCGATTCTAATGAAATTTCAGATAAGCAAAGATGTTACTGATGGGAAGTCCTTCCCAGAGGCTAGGAAAATCAAAAGTACCACTGAGGAATAATCTTCGGGAAAAATAATTAAAATCTGATATCTCAATGAACAAAACAGCCTCATTCACGCGATTGGTATTAAATTAAGTAATTTGTTCATAACATAACATAACATAAACTCACGCCTATATCCCCGAAGGGGTAGGCAGAGGTGCTAGCACCCACATTTCGCCAGTTTATGTTTAGGTCCCAATGTAATAGGTGGCGAGCCTATTGCCATTAACTGGGCACTTATAAACCTGCGATAAATACACACATAACTTCGAAAAGCATCGAAAAGTCATTGGTGTGTGTCATGGTAAAACCTGGAATCGAACCCGAGACCTCGTCTCAGCAGTCCATTACCCATACCACTAGGCTACCACGGTTTTTGTTCATATACATGATGTGAAATTGCTTCTCTCAATTTTTGCAACAGCAAAATGAATTGCAGACTTAGTAATATTTTATAAATAAAGACGATTGATACCGAAATGAGGGTGTAAATGCATAACCTACCCTTTTGGAGATGTACCAACTGAGTTGGTACTTGTTGGTAGCTCGCGGAGTCTCAGGGGGTCATTACCGGGTCGCTCACAGTGACCCCGACCGACATACCGAGCAAGGACGAATGACATGAAAACATGCGTGAAGGTATTTAGATCACGCAATACGACATCTCTTTATTCGTACGATTATTAGGTACGGCGTAATTTTATTGTTTTTACGGTTCCTTTGTTTTTATTGGTAATACTTTTTTTTTTTTTTATATATTTAGGACACGTCAATTTGACTTCACCCCGCCTGATGGTAAGCTGAAGGTAAAGTCTCAGGAAAGAGGGTCACCATGCACGTACCATGTTAACAATGGTGGCACTCAGCTTGACGGCCTCATCAGAAGAGGATTGTCGTCGCAGCACCGCGTGACACCCACCGGTCCCACTAGTGCTGCGACCACAATCCACCTGTCCGGCTATGCACTTGCTGACCCCTGAACGCAATCAAACCGAAATTGGATTACTATGGAAGGTTTTTCGCAATCGTGCACGGTGATACCAACCCGGCCGAATTTTGTTACGAATTTGTGTCATCAAATTTCTACCACCAGTAAATACATTTAAAAAAAAATACAATACAATCTTTTCATGATGTGATGTGGTCAATGGTGGAGCAAGCTTGCATAGAAGTAACGTATTCACTTTAACTTTAAATGAATAAATATAACAGTTGCTGGGCCATTCACGTATCTGTTCCTGCGTTTGGCATAGGTTTTTATATTGTTAAGGCAACTAATAATAGATATTGCTATATACCGCTAATAAACACATTCAGATTTTATTTTATTACAATTACACTTTTTTAATGATCCCAAAAGGCATATATTCAAAATGAAAAAGAATAATTACATGCAGTGATATAACTATTTCAGTTTAAATCAACTTTTGTCGTTACCTGTACTTACTGTACCATTTTAATTTGCATATACGTTATTAAATAAATTTATTGGTTGACCATTGTAAAGAATGTTATTAATTTATTTTCAGCCCAGGAAGTCATCTCAATATCAGATCTGTCATATATGCGAACACAGTGTAAACAATTTTGAACTTATTGAATCTGTTCATAGAGTGGAATCCAAAAGTCAACTCTTGTTAAACTTATTGCTGACCTTTGACAGTGGTATGGGTGCCAAGTGAGCATCGCCTATTATACAAGAATATTGTATAATGTACACTTACTCTGTTACGTATAGGTAATATCAATCAAATTTCAATGTATCTGCATTATGGTATGAAGACATTAACTGTCGGCCGAAGATTGCGACGTTAAGTTTCCGGTTTTCGTCATCCCAGTGAAATACAATACACAACTACTTACGATTTAAAAAAATAGTAAGTTTTTGTAATACAACAATCAATCAATGTATGTTGATTGGAGAAAAAGGTGTTGAAGGTAGGTAATAATTGGATACTTTTCTACGGGTCATCATCATCAATCTATTCTAGTCCACTGCTGGACATAGGCCTCCCGTAATGAGCGCCATAGCGCCCTGTCTTCAGTTTGCCGCATCCAGCATCTGCCCGCAGTCTTTCGCTGATCGTCATCCCACCTGGCCGGAGGGCGTCCTACACTACGTTTGCCGAGTCGCGGTCTCCACTCAAGAAAACGTTTACCCCAGCGGTTGTCGGTTCTTCGCGAGATATGGCCGGCCCACTGCCACTTCAGCTTGCTATTTCTTTGAGCTATGTCGATAACCTTGGTTCTTTGTCGGATGTATTCGTTACGAATCCTATCCTTCAGAAAAACTCCGAGAATAGCTACTTTCCATAGCTCGCTGAGCAACTTTGAACTGGCCACGACTGGGGTACGGGTAGGACGCACTGATTGAAAACTTTCGTTTTCAAACACTGCGGTATGGATGACGAGAAGACTCGACGTAGTTTCCCAAACGCTGCCCAGCCTAGCTGGATCCTCCTCTTGGCATCCTTCTCAAAATTGTTTTTACCTAACTGCACAATTTGCCCGAGGTAAGTGTACTCAGAAACAATATCAAGAAGGTGGCGGGAATAGGCTCGCTTTTCATCATGTGGGATCCAAAATAGTTAGTGAAATTTGTATTAATTGTATCTCCGTGAATAAACCACCCTGAATATGTTTAAAGAGAGAATAATCTAAATCGTCACGCATTCGTGTCGGACTATATAAAAACAAAGGAACCCTTATCAGAATGTGGTTGTTTACAATCTTCCGTAGGTTCGATATAAAAGTCATGAAGGTTATCACATTATGTGGAACTGAAATATTAGGCCTACTTAACGTTAACAACATCACAAATATTACTAGGGCTCTCCCACCTGCAGTGGAGAAGAGAGAAGGAAAGGAAAATGAACAAAGGAAGGAAAAAGGAGGGAGGATCTTACTTCTCTTTGTGAGGGTACTGGAGACTAAGGGTGAGATCTATAGAGCATACTTTGGCTTGGCTCGGGTAAATTTTAGCTGAGTATAAGCTGAGCATGTTCTTTATTTTGAAATGTATAAACAATATACGAAAGATTATGGTAGGCATGTGTTAAGCTTACCCGGGGTGCCCGGCAACGGACACTTCTTGGGGAGGATACCGTGCGGTTTTAGTCGATACACGATATAACCACCCCCGCTGGCCGGCGGCGAATTCGAAGGGATTTCCGCACGTAAAAAAAAAAGAGGCATGTGCTAAGACTTGCGAGGTCAAAATACAAACTTGGATTCCTTTTCATGCATTATCTTTTCGATATTTCTTTAAATTAAACGAGAAGTAGATGCCTTTGTGCTTAATTATCACAATGATTTATGGATATATGTAAATATTATTTTAATACAAGGGCGAATTCGTGTGATAAAAGAAGAAAAAATTATTAACAAGGTCATATATAAGTTGCACACAATAGAAACGGATCGCAACACTTCAGCTAATTGTTGAAGTTTGAATGACAGGGTTGCCAGATGATAGTTCCTTAGTCTCCCAAAATTCAATTTAAAATATTATTATCCATCCGCTTAACGACTTTAAAAATTTAATCAAAGTAAAATTTGATGTTACGTGTTATATTGCAAAAAAAACACTAAAGTCATTACCACATTAGTTATGATTTCTAGATACCTTGAATATAAAATAGTTAGTACGATAAAGTTTTTTTTTTTTTTTTTTTACGTGCGGAAATCGCTTCGGATACCCCCCCGCTGGCCAGCGGGGGTGGTTATGTCGTGTCTCGACTAAAACCGCACGGTGTCCTCCCCAAGTGTCCGTTGCCGGGCACCCCGGGTAAGCCCTCGAAAGGATAACCCCAGGGTTGCCGGCGGACTTTGGCCGCCACCGCGGCCTCGCCTGGTGGGGTCGGGTTTTATCCTGCTTCGGTGAGTTGGCAGGCGTGTGTAGGGCACACACGACACGCCTCCGCCACGGCCTGCTTCTGTAAGGACGGCGAGTCGGCCAACTGCCGTCCTCAGGCCCCGATCATGGAGGTCGGTAGTCCCGGGCGTAAATGAGTCTGCGGCGTCCTCGCCGCAGGCTGCGAGACTCGGCGGGCAGGGTTCTCTCCCGCTCCCTCTCCGCCGTCTCTTTCGCGAGCATTACCTGCTCGCAGAAAGAGGCGGCGGCGTGCCACTTGCTCCCGTCGGAGACCACGGCCCTCACCATGGTTTCCAACGAGAGACCGTCCACGCCCAGGACCGCAACGAGATCCCGGCGTTGACTCGTCCACGCAGGGCACTCCACCAACGTGTGGAGCGCCGTGTCTTCGCCAGGATCCTCGCAGTGCTGGCACTTCGGCGCTGTCTCCCGGTGGGTGCGCCACAGATACTTACCGAAACACCCGTGTCCGGTAACCATCTGGCACATCCGGTAGGAGAGGTCCCCATGGTCCCTCTCCAACCACTCCTTCATGATCGGTCTCACCGCCGCAATGGTGGATTACCCCCACCTTGGGTGCTCAAGTCGCACCCTCCATGTCTCCATGAGTTCCTGGCGGAGCAGGGACCGCTGAGCCCTGATTTCTCGGGGCTCCGAGTACGATAAAGTAAAGATTGGTTCATTATTATAGCTGGTTTTTATTCTGAGGTTTTGTGTTCCGTAATACTAATAATTTAAAAAGTCGTTTAAAGTTAGTACGATAAAGTAAAGATTGGTTCATTATTATAGCTGGTTTTTATTCTGAGGTTTTGTGTTCCGTAATACTAATAATTTAAAAAGTCGTTTAAAGTTAGTACGATAAAGTAAAGATTGGTTCATTATTATAGCTGGTTTTTATTCTGAGGTTTTGTGTTCCGTAATACTAATAATTTAAAAAGTCGTTTAAAGTTAGTACGATAAAGTAAAGATTGGTTCATTATTATAGCTGGTTTTTATTCTGAGGTTTTGTGTTCCGTAATACTAATAATTTAAAAAGTCGTTTAAAGTTAGTACGATAAAGTAAAGATTGGTTCATTATTATAGCTGGTTTTTATTCTGAGGTTTTGTTAAGTCGCCGATTTCGTGAACTTAGACTTTGCTTAGCTTTAACTTAGAGATATTCAAAGACTGTACTATATTTACCGATTTTGCCTTAAGTCAGCGTAAAGGCTCAGCAAGTATGCTCTATAGATCTCAACATTTTTCTTTTTTTCTTTTAAACCTTACGCTGTCTCGGGTCTTCAGACCTAGCGTCTGAAGACCCGAGACGGCGTACGGTTGTTGTAAGGTGGCTTATAAGAGAAATTAAAAACAATTGAAATATTAAAAACCTCGAAGTAATCTACGGTCTATATTTGTATACGTTTTTCTTATAAACATAAAACTCGCAGGCATTTTACTCACTTGTGTATAATATTACTTTGCGGACATTGGTGTGGGTTATGCGTTTACCTAACAGACACATTTACTGTACACTTCTAATGTCAATGTATAACGCATAACTGTTGAATGTTCCAATAAATAAATAAGGTAATTCTCTCGCATCTCGGCTGACCCAGGGCCATTTCCCGTTTCGAGATGGCTCACCCTAAGACTCTTCTCTTGCTGATGGAAACTTGACTCTACCACCTGGATATACTAATATTATAAACGTGAAAGGGCTGTTTGTTTGTTACTCATCATCATCTTCGCGCTAGTCCCCGGAATCTGGAGATCGCCTTCCTGCTTTTACTCCTCCACTTCGCACGGTCATGGGCATGCATGTTATTTTCTACGACGTATAGCCACGATTCTTGGGTCTAACCCTCCTACTGGGGCCCGACGGAGGCGTCATGGCCGGATATTGGTTACCCTCCCCAGCATTGCCATCTCCGTGACACGCAGCTCCTGCTTTTGTCGCTTCAGCAACAGGCACCCGGTTCAGCTGATCCATTATGCCGTAACAGTGGGGTTACTGTAAAAGGCATGGCTCTATCTATAATAAAATCAAATAATCTTAAAATTGAACGAGAGATAGTTTTGTAACCTAATTATGGTTTTGTAACCAATGTTCACACTGTGTGAGACGTCGCGTGGTATTCTCATAGTGCTATGGTGACCTTTAGCACACATGACATGTTGCCTTGTGACATGCGCACGGCATGTAGCGCACACTAGAATAGAATTTGAACTAGCAGCGGCGACAGCAGAGTGGCTAAGTTATTGTCAGATACTGTACACTCCGGGGGGACATTATACCCCGGCAAAATGAGATCCGAAACGCTGTGCGGGTCGCCTCCACTGACTTCCCGCACGAAAAAAAGGTGCACTATCGACATGATCCCACATTTGTTTTATTTTAGCATGTACCTACTAAGAATTGCACATAGCGTGGGGCTCTCATCACGATAAGATACCCGGAATGTGCTATACTGTAACCCTTAAATCAATGAACCAGCCTAACCGTTACAATGTCAACAATGGAGTGAACGCTGGTTTGCAACTCGGCATGGATGCAGCAATCTATCATTGAATTTCTATCTTTCAAGATAGAAACGCCTCGAAAGCCCTCTGTGGCGTAGCGGTAGTGCGTTCGACTGTTAAGCCAGAGGTCACGGGTTCGATTCCCGCTCAGTGCAAATATGCATATTTGCATTGGTCTCGGTGTTTCTATGTATAATAAGTATTTATTTACAAAAAAAAAGTATGTTTATCCGCATTCTAGAACCCATATGACAAGCTCTGCTTAGTTTGGGTCTAGATGGCGTTGTGTACTTTGATCTACAGTATTTATATTTTATTAGTTCTAAGTTTCAATCATCATCATCTGCGCGTAAGTCCCGGTCACATCCGAGGCTCTTATCTTTTTTTTTTATCTATATTTATTTAGGAGATTTTGGCCTAAGAGTACTTTTTTTTTTCATGCGGACATCCCTTCCGATACGATATATGGGGTGTAAGGTCATAAGGCATTTCCCTCGCACCCTGACTGACCCAGAGCCATCTCTGGTTTCGAGATGGCCCCCTCGGGTTTAGGAACCACGGTGTCCTCGTCTTGCTTAGGAAAGGGGGAGGGGCGCTAGTCGCCCTGCCGCCAGGCCTGCTACTGCTGGGGTGACAGGCGGTCAGTCGCAAAAATATAATGGCTTAGTGGAAGGTGGTGAAAATGTGTCTTACAATCGAGAGGTCCCGGATTCGAATCCTGACCATCACACTAACGGCTTGAACTCACTTCTAACACAAGCAATGTTGCTTAGCTGAAGGTATTAGAGGAATACTATTAATTTCGTTTACCAATATTATATTTAAGCAAAAGAACAAAATACTACTATTACTGCTTGATTTTAAGCGGTTACCAGAGCCTATGATTACTTGCATTATCAAAGATTTTACAAACTTCAGAACGCAAGGTAAAGGAAAAATCCTGCAAGTATAAATTAAATCGTCGAACCAAATGCAATAATATGCGCAATGCAAGACAACAAGTTTGCTTTGCAAGTAAATGAGGGTCAAGACCTCATATTATCGCCATAATCACGATGTAGTTACCTAATTGAGAAGAATTTTGTTCATCTCATCTGCAGTAATTAGATTTCTCGGTACATTTAACACGCTAAACACGTGTACTGTACATCACTTCACATTTCACCACGCGTATTACCCGCGGGGCACAAGTGTGATGTACATATCGTTACATAACGCATTGTACGAGTAGGTATTAGGGGTCAGGAGGTCATGGGGTCGGATGGTATCCTCATGACCGTGCTACTTTTGCATCGAACTGTATTGTATTGACTGATCGCTTTTATATTTCATTTCATTGAAGGCGTATTAGTTTGTATGAAGATTAAATAAATAATTTTTTTTACGACATTCTACACAGTGCTTTCTAGACCCAAAGTAAACATAGTTTAACTAACTTCTGTTATGGGTTCCAGAAAGTGGATAAACATACTTATATACTTTTCTTTTTGTAAATACATACATATTATACATAGAAACACCCAGACCAATGTAAATAGACATATTCATGCATACAAATATTTGCATTGAGCGGGAATCGAACCCGCGCCCCCTGTCGTAGCAGTCGAATGCACTGCCGCTACGCCACAGAGGCCGTCATGATTGTTGTGATATTGATACTTTTTTTTACGTTTGGAAACCCCTACGGGCTTCAATCCCTCGGACAACGTTGGGGTGAAGCATCGGGGCACCCTAAAGCCCTATAAAGCATAACCCTGGGTCACCGGCAGACTTGGCCGCCATCGCAGCCTCGCCTATGGGGTCGGGTTTGATCCCGCTTCGGTGAGTTGGCAGGCGTGTTTATTAGTAACAATCTCTCGTGTGTGCTCTAGCACACACGAGAGATTGTTACTAATAAAATTGTAGTGTTTTTTTTTTTTTTTTTTTTTATTTGGGACACGTCAATTTGACTTCGCCTCGCCTGATGGTAAGCTGAAGGGGTAAAGTCTCAGGAAAGAGTGTCATCATTACATACACGTACCATGTTAACAATGGTGGCACTCAGCTTGACGGCCTCATCAGAAGAGGATTGTCGTCGCAGCACCGCGTGACACTCACCGGTCCCACTACTGCTGCGACCACAATCCCCCTGCCCGGCTATGCACTTGCTGACCCCTGAAGGCAATCAAACCGAAATTGGATTACTATGGAGGGTTTTTCGCAATCGTGCACGGTGGTACCCACCCGGCCGAATTTTGTGACAAATTTGTGTCATCAAATTTCTACCACCAGTCTCTCTTTTCAAGTCTTCTTATGGTCATATTTTCTATTCTTTTATCTGTCGCTTTGTAAACACTTTGCGTTTTCACATCCGCGGCACCGTGAACAGCTGGAGTAGAGAACCATTCTACAGACTGTATACAAAACTTCTAGAAGCACTGTAAACTCTTCGAAGCGAGGTCTGCATCGCGCGATTGCGCAGAGTTTTGCAAAATGAATTCAAGGAATGTAAGAGGTTCTGAGTAGGTAATAGTAAGTGTAGCAAGAACTAACGTTAATAACAGAAACGAACTGATAACATTATCTAAGCAGTTATTTCAGCGTTACGAACAGACACTTCAATTTTATTAATTTTTTTAGATACCTACCAGAGATTAGTATTACGAGTATAGTCAACGGGATATTTACCCTTTGTTCCCACTATACCAGATTCCAAAATACCAGATGATCAAAATACCAGATTCCTATTATATACCATGTTGTTTTGAGCGTCCGAGATTTCCATTTTACGGCCATGATCACGGAGGAACTAAAGTACTGGCGGTTAACGATGAACGAGTTTAAGAGGAATAATATCTATCTACCCTCTTTCGAACTCGTCTCTGACTTGCCTCATCACTACCGCTAGTTTCATACACACTCGAACTCGATCACGATCGCGACACACGACACAGACTCCCGTTGACTCTAATACTAATGATAGTAACCATGATAGTTTAAATACCTATTTAATACCTTTAAACGAACAATTTTTATATATATACGGCGTATCGGTAGAGCATTCGACTGCTAAATCATAGTTCGCGGGTTCGATTCCCGCTCATTGCAAATATGTATATTTGCATTGGTCTGGGTGTTTCTATGTTTAATATTTATTTTTTTACAAAAAAAAAGTATCTAACTATGTTTATCCGCATTCTAGAACCCATGTGACAAGCTCTGCTTCGTTTGGGTCTACATAAGTAGATGGTGCTGTGTAATATGTCCTAGAATATTTATTTATTTATTATTAACCTGAATCTCGAAAACGGTTCCAATGATTTTCATGAAATGTAGTATACTGGGAATTCCGGGGGCGATAAAGTCATTTAGCTCTAGGTTTCACATTTAGAGTCGGTAGCTCGGTCACCAAGACATTACCTATAGATGTCAGCATACTTCCTACTTGTTTAAAAACTTCAGGCATCTCTTGAATCCCAATTAAATAAAAATATTACCACAGCATTTAATAGCGACGCATTTTTTCGAACCACCGATACTGAAAGCCTCACTTAATAAGGAAATAAATTGGTTTTCTTTTAAATAATTTCCTATTTTTCTGTTTCTCCTTTCTCCTTTGTAATTGACAACGAAGAGGAAACAACTGTGTTGTCCCAAGAGTTCATAGGCTACAGTAACCACTAGGGGCCCATTTACACTAGGGGCGCAATGCATTCTGCTGTTGCCATGTTGAGCTGAGAGTGCACTACATGATTACCTACAATTCACGCGCAATTTTTGAATTCTATTGAATTGTTTTTTCGGTGATTATTCCTCCGTTGCTAGACCGATTTTCAATTTTCTTTTTCTGTCCTAAGCCAATAGTTAAGTTGCACATTTTGGCGCCAAAGTCGTGGTCTCAAAATTGATCATTTTGGATAAATCAGATTTTGAAATTTTTGAAGGGTGATTATTCCTCCATGGTATGTTCGATTTTCAATTTTATTTTTTCTAAACCTTCCCGATATCAAGTTGTATTTACATGCCAGGTATGGTCAAAATTGGTCGATTAGTTTAGGAGGAGTAGCGTCACAACCGAAATACACCGAGTTGAGTATAGAGAGCTTTTCAATCGACTTCGTCTCACTCTCAGCTTAAACGAGTAGCCCATGTGTCTATTTACTACTTACGTAACATAGAAAAACCTTAGTATGAAATTACACAATTATGTGTTTCTTAGTACCAAAGTTAATATACTGATGATATAACTCCGAACAGTATTGTCTGCCGACCTTCAATGACCTCTGCGTGTGACACACCCGGTGGACAATGATTAATGATATTGGAACACATGAAAATTACCTGTTATAAATTACAAACTTCTTTAGAATAGACGGTAACAACTTATTTAATGCGGAAACTCATTTATTTGACATTTTCATTTTTTTGTTACAAAATTAAGCAGTAGACTTGCTTTATGAAGGTTCATTCTTAAGAGTACTTAATACATTTATCTACACCCATGCTATAAATCCTCTATAAAAGATTCTGAAACAGTTAGCTTATTGCCAACATTAATACATCCAATGTCATAATAACCATAATATCATCCGAACGGGTGTTATAATGTTGTATGAAATTTCATAATAACACTCCTTTCGCTTTTTCAATCTCTTCCGCGCAAAGGGTTACTCATCAGACAGCCAAATTCTTACCGCCCGATGTGTGGAATCTGTATGAGTTTCAAAAAAAGAACTGTCATTCACGCGCGTTTCATTGCACTACCACAGCGGCGGCGGCGCGTCGTAAAAAAAATTAAAGCTTATTCGTTCGAATTCGAATTCCCGCTATTTTTCTTCGCTATTATTTTTGCAAATTGTTTTGTTTACTTACTATTTTATAGAGGACACATCATGGGTGTAGATAAAGTCTTGTATGCAACTGTATAATTAGGTATTAAAACACTCATGTGATACTATTATCACACTCAGCTTCGCTTCGTGTGATAAACCCACATTCATGTTTTAATACCCCTCATTATACCACAGTTGCATAAATAACTATAAGAGATGCTACTGTGAAATTTTCTTACAAATAGAGAACCAGTGGTTAAAGCGTTGGGCTTGCGACGAGGGATCGCGGTTTCAAATCCCGGCCACGATACCACTGAGAGAGAGGTACTTCGGTGGTGTCATGGAAGGAATTTGAAGCAATTTGGCTTAGCTGTAGGTTACCCCTAAGAATATTTATTTTAAAGAATTTCACAAAGTAATCGAAATTACTAATATTCCCCCTAACCCCTATAGCTACGCTAAATTGTTTGAGTTAGGAGTGGGTTCGCATCAGTGGTGTAATAGCCAGGATTCGAACCCGGGACCTCCTTAACCACTAAGCATTAATACTAAAAACGTGTGACCTAATTTACTAGTAAGTAATCATATAAGAACATATTTACTAATATGTACTACTCTAGAACATATAATAATACACCCAATATAGTACACCCAATATAGTGCACCCAATATAGTACACCCCATATAGTATATCCAATATAGTACACCCAATATAGTATATTCAATATAGCACACACAATATAGTATATGCAATATAGTACACCCAATATAGTACACCCAATATAGTACACCCAATATAGTATATCCAATATAGTACACCCAATATAGTACACCCAATATAGTATATTCAATATAGTATATCCAATATAGTATATCCAATATAGTATATCCAATATAGTATATCCAATATAGTACCACCCAATATAGTACACCCAATATAGTACACCCAATATAGTACACCCAATATAGTACACCCAATATAGTACACCCAATATAGTATATTCAATATAGCACACCCAATATAGTATATTCAATACAGTACACCCAATATAGTATATCCAATATAGTACACCCAATATAGTACACCCAATATAGTACACCCAATATAGTACACCCAATATAGTACACCCAATATAGTATATCCAATATAGTACACCCAATATAGTATATCCAATATAGTACACCCAATATAGTACACCCAATATAGTATATCCAATATAGTACACCCAATATAGCACAGCCAATATAGTATATTCGATATAGTACACCCAATATAGTATATTCAATATAGTACACCCAATATAGTATATCCAACATAGTACACCCAATATAGTACACCCAACATAGTACACCCAATATAGCACACCCAATATAGTATATCCAATATAAACATAACATAACATAACTTCACGCCTGTTTCCCCGAAGGGGTAGGCAAATGTGTATTACACACCCACGATTCGCCAGTTATGTTTAGGTCACAATGTAATAGGGGGCGAGCCTATTACATTGGGACCTATATTAATGATCGTCCTTTTATTCGCAGCTAGTAAATCCGATCTCAGAGATAACCATTTAGATTAATTCGTTATTTAAATGCGAACGCGTTTAATTGAAGCATGTCATAGTACGGATTATAGGAACTCAGTTTGGAAACTTGTATTGGATTGCTCTGAAACTGAACTGTTTATGAATCGTCATGATAAGGCCTCAGGAAATCAAAACAAACTCGTGCGAAAGTCAGGGCGTTTCGTCTAAAGGCGACTTACCACGGTGGGTGATTATGTGGACGAACGCCGATCAGCCTACAACGACGGCGGAAAGAGTATCGTCTATGGAAGTACGTAGCGGTGTGGATCCGCGGCTTCGAAACAAACCGACACGATCCGTAGAAAGCAATTGATGCACCGTGCGTCTATGTCCCTGGTCGTCTACCGTGCGTGATGACATCTGTAGAATCACCTTGGAAAGCCGCCCTAAGAAGATATTATTAAAAACTTCTGGAAAAAATTGCAACAAAACCTGAAACTTCTCATGAACCTAAGTGCATCGATTTGTTAGGACACCAGCCATTAACTCCTAACTCGTTTTTAATGTGTTCTACATGACTTATGACATTCATAAAGCGTGAGTCATTTATAATGTTTTTTCTCGAACAGTGTGTAGGTCATCTTGGTACAGCAGGGCGACCTAGAGGACCTAAGTCATGTGGTACGTGTTAAGTGTTTTAACTAATTGCATAAAATACGTACTTTTCACAAAAGAAAACCGTTTTTAACAATGCTAAATAATTGAAGTGTTATTTTATTATTTACACTGTTTCCAATGTGGGTGTCCTGGGCCCTGATTGGCCGTCAGAGGTCAGACAGTGGTCGCTCCTGGAAGAGCCGACATAGCAATCAAAATAATAAGCGGACCTCGGGCTGCTAAGTGCGAATTTTGGACGCAATTGGAGAATGGTTATGAGGATGATGATGATTATTACCAACATTTCGGTTCTTTTTCAGCAACCCTGGCTGGTAACATTACGACAACTGTTCTCAGTACCACTAAATAGGGGACCTATTATCGTCCACCAGGAACTTTTTCCAGACTCCGTACTACTACTGATAATTTCCAACACTTTGCTCAACTGGGGCTCGAAAATCCACCGAAACTTTACTCAACTTGAGCTAGAACATCCACCAAAACTTCACTCAACTGGGGCTCGAAAATCCACCAAAACTTTACTCAACTTGGGCTAGAAAATCCACCAAAACTTTACTCAACTGGGGCTCGAAAAACCACCAAAACTTAGCTCAACTGGGGCTCGAACTCGGGACTTCACGCACAGCAGTCAAACTCGTTACGACTGATCCACCTAGACGATATGTTTATCACTTACCATTTCTGTAATATAAAAAAGTCCTTGTAATAAATTTCGAAGAGGTACCTCGTGCAATGTATACACGCCAGCCGTGATTTGCCATAGGCGTACGGTCAGCAAACAAGTAAAATCGCGGACGACATTTACGTACAGTTAATACAGTTACTATTCAAATACGGTCAGCAAACAAACACACAAGTGACCGCGATGCGCGGACAGTAGGCCAATACCATACAAATATCTTGCTTTTCGTGTGACGTAATCCATATTTGGTTTTTGACACTCCTATATACGTCAGATAGAAAAAAATCCTCATCACTATTGGTATTTAAATTATAAGACGAGGATTTTTTAATGATGAATTTATTTATTCATAAATACAACTCTGCTAAACGGGGTTTAATGGGTTTTACGCGAGAATATTTATATTTACTGAACGAACTAGAAAGGGACGCGAATTCTGCTCAATGCTTGAGCCTGATCCACTTTTACTTCTTGGTATTTTCTTCTGCAAGATTAAGTTCGGTGCCTCCGGTTATCCGCAAACTCGATCTATCCGCCAAGCATTTGTTTTTAGGGATTTTCTTTAGAAAAGCCCTATTGTTATCGAGTTGTCGTCGTCGACGTCGTCGTTGCCAATTTTCTGTCACGGTTTTGGGTATGAAGGAGATGAGCTATCGAGTTGCTGTTTTCGGTAATAGATTCGTGCTGGGGTGAACCACTGCAAGATAAAGAAAAAAATCACAAAAAATCGCAAAAAAAAAATCGCAAAATCGTAAATCCCTTGTATTCGGCTGAGCTCGTCTCAGGAATTCAACTTGTTTTCCTAAGCTCTGATTTCAAATTCAATTATACAGTTTTATTTTAATATCGCTGACGCATGATGGCAAGGCAACTAACTATAGTGTTCGAAGGAGTCCGAACACTACAATACTTAACGACCTCTGTGACGTCGATGTGGACCGTTCGACTACCCTGTCAAAGGTCGCAGATTCGGTTCCCATTCAATTTGTAAGCACGAATATGTGTATTTGCGTTAGTCTGAGTGAAGGCGTGTGGAACTACCAAGATTCGGGGTTCAGATACACCTCACTTGCAAGCTGCTACAGGCGTAATCTTCCCTCTCATGGTTGAGGGGTTAAACGGCTGCCGTTCCCGTAAACGTGAAAATAAACCAAATTTTACAACGGGTTCTTCCCCGAGAAGAGTGGACCTCGGTCTACGAAGTACAAACTATGGGGGCAACCGTGATTAGTTCTCGGAAGATGTCGATGTTGCTTCCCATAGATGGTGTTTCTCCATTGTATGCCTCGAGGTAAAACTCTTGAACAAACGTCAAATTTAATATATACCAGTCGGTGATGATGCGGAGGAATTCCATGACGCATGCATGTAAATATTTATCTATCTTTTAGGTTTAGTTTTCTTTAGATTTATTTATAAGTAAATAATTATGTACTCATTTTAAGTTCTTTTTTAGCGTTTGGAAGCCCCCACGAGCTTCACCCCATCGGTGCCGACGATGGGGTGGGCGTGTCGGAATCGGACCGACTAAAACCACACGGTGTCTCCCCAAGTGTCCATTACCGGGCCCCCAGGGCTACCGGCGGACCTTAGCGGCCGTCCTCGGGCCCCGATCATGGAGGTCGGATAAAACTATTTAGCATAATTAGACACTTGCAAGGGAGTCAAAACTTATATATAAGGCAAAGTCGTATTAGCGATCAAGAACAGGACACTCAAGAACAGGTGGACTGTAAGATTTTTTTTTTTTGTTTTGTCTCCGCCTATACTGTGCCTTTTTGTTTTTTTTTTATTTTTGCAGATATCGCCACGGTTACCCCCCGCCGACAAGCGGGGGTGGTTATGTCCTGTCGGACTCGGACCGACTAAAACCTCACGCCGTCTCGGTTCTTTAATGCTGGCGTGCAAAGAAGAATTAAATTCAGCTGATAAGGTAACGAACACACCTTGATTCTAACGCAGATCATTATATAACTTTTATTAAGACTATATTATTATCATTTAAAGGAGTAAAGATTATTATTGTATGCTGACATAATTTGTTTTAAGATAAACGAAAACCTTTCAATATTTGTACGCTGGAGACAGCAGAATATTATGGAACTCTATTTTGTAAGAACTTCATACAATATTCTGACAAGTAAATAAATCTTATCTTATCTTATTTTATCTTTGCTGGGTCAGCTAGTGTTGAAAAACTAATCAATTAAAAGTTTTATAATGTCAATGATTGGTTGGTTGGGCACTTACCGCCAAAAAGACCTTTTTACTTCGGATACCCCCCTGCCGCCGGCCAGCGGGGGCGGTTATGTCGGGTTTGAACCGACTAAAACCGCACACCGTCTCGAGTCTACAGACGCCGGGGTGTAAGGTTGTCCATAGAGCATATCCCTCGCACCCCGACTGACCCTGGGGCATCTCCGGTTTCGAGACCTATAGTTTAGGGTGAGCGCAAACTCGAGATAAGACAGTCTTCAGACAGACTTGACAGCACTGCTAATGAAACAGTTGTTTTTTGTTGTTCGAAGTGTGCGCACTGTCATGTGTCTCTGTAGAGCAAGAGTCTGTCTGAAGACTATCTTATCGTACTCTTGTAACTGTGAGGCGTATTGCGGTTGTAATTATAAACATTTGAGAGGTAGCGATGTTCAAGAGTGTGAAAATATATATTTACTGTGATATTCGCAATGCATTAGCTAAACACAAATCTAATTACCTAATTCAACAAATGTCCAGCTAAAATGTTACATCACAGCATGTAACTAATGTTTTAAGAGGTTTTGCATGCATTTTTATGTAAATATATACATATTATAATTATACTAGTGGCTCTGCTCCTGGCTGCGCCCGAGCGACGGTAACTTAGTGGTGAAGGAGTCGGTAAGATTGTAAGGTCCCAGGTTCGAATCCTGGTCATTACACTACCGACGTGAACCTGCTCCTAACACAAGCAATTTGGCTTAGCTGGAGGGGTTAGGAGGAATACTAGTAATTTCGGTTACTAATATTCTTTAAAAAAAAAAAACAAAATATCCAACTCCTCCTTTCCTTGATAGAGCTTATTTTGACTTTTACGTCATCGACTGCCGTCTGACTCCCCAACCCCGAGAGGGAAGTCTGCGGCAGAGCCTCATTCAGCAATCAGTTAGTACCAGCCAGTAGTAGGCTGGCTTGACCCCTGAAGACCTTGGGGGGGGGGGGGGGGGGGGTTCAAACACCCAAGCTAGCTATGAACGCCAACATTCATATTTATGAATAAATAATTATAACTAGTGTTCCATTGGTCGGATTTCGATCATAATTGGGCACGCGTTGTGCAGAAATGAACCAAACCACCAGCTCGCTCGAATTGGGATGTTGATGCCAAGCCATCAAAATAATCCATATTCTCGTGTTAGGACTCGTTTTATTTTGACAACTAGAAAAAAATATCTCTGGTTGTCAGAATGAAGTGTCTTTGCCACACAGGAATAGGATTATTTTTGAAGGTTTGGCGTCGATGTTTTGGTTTTGGCCAGTTGGTGGGCTGGCTCATTTCTGCACAACGCGGTTCAATTATCATCTTCATAATTTTCTCAAATTTTCACTCATGTTAAGGTGGTATGAAAGAAAGACGATCAACGGACAAGGCTTTGTAGGCCATGAAAGATACATCCGCAATTGCGGACCGAAATTTCGGGCAATCGGTACCATTAAACGCGCTTATCCCGCAAGAGGGCCTGAAGATGTCATGTAGTGTGTTGTGTGATGTAGTACCAGGTGGTAGAAATTTGATGACACAAATTTGGCACAAAATTCGGCCGGGTGGGTACCACCGTGCACGATTGCGAAAAACCCTCCATAGTAATCCAATTTCGGTTTGATTGCGTTCAGGGGTCAGCAAGTGCATAGCCGGGCAGGGGGGTTGTGGTCGCAGCACTAGTGGGACCGGTGGGTGTCACGCGGTGCTGCGACGACAATCCTCTTCTGATGAGGCCGTCAAGCTGAGTGCCAACATTGTTAACAAGGTACGTGTGTGTAATGGTGACCCTCTTTCCTGAGACTTTACCTTCAGCTTACCATCAGGCCAGGTGAAGTCAAATTGACGTGTCATAAATATTAAAAAAAAAAAGTGACAGTTCATTCGACCTCCTGATACCCAACCGTGGAACGACGCGGAAACGCGACTTATTTCAAAAGGTCCAAAGGTTATCGTAAGTCAATACAAAGGAATATATATTTTAACTAGCTAACCCAGCAGACTTTGTACTGCCTCAATCGATAACAACCTTTTAAACCTTCTCTGGACCGCCACAAATAATTCAAGACCAAAATTAGCCAAATCGGTCCACCGTTCTCGAGTTTTAGCGAGACTAACGAACAGCAATTCATTTTTATATATAAGAAGATAGCTGACCCGGCAGACTTCGTACTGCCTCAATCGATGACAAACCTTTTAAACCTTCCCTGGACCTCCACAAATAATTCAAGACCAAAATTAGCCAAATCGGTCTAGCCGTTCTCGAGTTTTAGCGAGACTAACGAACAGCAATTCATTTTTATATATAAGAAGATAGCTGACCCGGCAGACTTCGTACTGCCTCAATCGATGACAAACCTTTTAAACCTTCCCTGGACCTCCACAAATAATTCAAGACCAAAATTAGCCAAATCGGTCTAGCCGTTCTCGAGTTTTAGCGAGACTAACGAACAGCAATTCATTTTTATATATAAGAGAAGAAGATATGTTGGTTAATTAAAATTTATTTTTTAATATAAATATATTGTAAGCAAAAGCCTGATATATTTGATTAACTTCCGAATGTACTTTATGGTACCGAGCGAAAGAACGAAACCCGAACGAAACCCGAACGAAATCTGAACGAAATCACTTGACACTTCTTTCGTTCGTATTTCGTACATACCCGTAATTGCGGGTATCCCTTTAATGGTAGGCATACTGATGTAGGCCTTTCTCTTGAAATTAGGGGCCAGACGGCAGTGCCGCAAACGCCAGAATTACCCAAATCTTGAGAAAGATTAGGAGAGCTGGCCCTGGGCACCAAGCACAAGCTTTGTATACAACCGGGACTAACTCTGTGATGTTGATATTCACAGCTAAATAACTCAACAAGGTCTTACATGATTCTAAAGAAAACCACCATAAAAACTATGTCGTAAAACTTTCCACACGTTTCTCGTACCATAGAGCACGTAACAGAGCTGTCAATATTGACTCTTATAAATAGCTTGATATAAGACAATGATATGTCATAAGTTCACTATGGGTTATAGCAAGGCGGACTTATGTAGCCGCGTTATATTACGTCATTATCATTACGTCACTGGTTGAATACGGTTTGGGTTAATTTGTAAGTGGTTCTGGTGTGTCAGTGCCAGCGGCGCCTTCAAGTCAGTAGGCCATGCGATGGTATAAGCTAAGCTTTTACAGAGATATATAAGGTGTCACAAAATTAGGTCTCTGAATTTGGTGAGATGACTTGGTATCGACAAAATATGTATTAAAAAAAAATATCGGGTAAAAAAGAAAAAAAATAATTTAAAAAAAATAATTAAAAAAAAACACCACCAGCGACCAGCGTCACGTGACGCGACGAGCACACGTGACGCTGGTCGCGATTTAGGTATTTCCCACACATCCGCTTGGAGAAGGACTGCACGCCTACCACGTGCGTCACGGGCTCGTCGCGTCAGGTGACGCTGGTCGCTGGTGGTGTTTCTTTTTTCATTTTTTTTATTTTATATAGGTATATATATATATATATTTTTTTTTACTTTACCCATTTCTTTTTTTTTCAAATACATATATTTTGTCGATACCAAATCATCTCTCCAAATTCAGAGACCTATGTTTGTATATACACCTACATATACAGGTGGGTAGGTATATCCAAAAATAGTCGTGCCCTACGGTTTCATCCGCCGTACTTGGTTCTCTTTCACCATGTTGCATTGCCTGCCCGTTCGGGTCTGTTTAGGGTTCCGTAACCAAATAGGAGCAAAAAACGGAACCCCATTTTTTTAAAGAATATTAGTAACCGAAATTACTAATATTCCCCCTAACCCCTCCAGCTAAGCTTAATTTGCTTGTGTTAGGAGTGGGTTCACGTCGGTAGTGTAATGGCCAGGATTCGAACCCGGGACCTCACGATCATAGGGTCGACTCCTTAACCACTAAGCTAATAGATTCGTCTTGTCTGTCTGTCTGTCCGTCCGTATGTCACAGTCACGTTTGTCCGAAACTATAAGACCTATGCTGTTGAAATTTGGTAAGTAGATGTAGGTATTCTGTGAACCGCATTAAGATTTCACACAAAAATTGAAAAAAAATATAATAAAATCTGGGGGTTCCCCATACTTAGAACTGAAACGCAAAAATTTTTATTCATGACCTATCTATGGATAGGTCTTCAAAAATGTTATTGAGGTTTCTAATTTTTTTTTTCTAAACTCAATAGTATGCGCGAGAGACACTTCCAAAGTGGCAATTTACCTTTCATTCAATCAACTCAAATATGAAAATTAGGAAAAAAATACATTATTATGTTACTTGCTGCTACGGAACCCTTCATGAGCGAGTCCGACTCGCACTTGGCCGGTTTGTATTGCGAATTGCTTCTAAGTGTCAAAACGTAATGTTAAACTTAGCCTTCGCAAAAAAACTGGGCTCATCATAACAGCATTTTACCCGATAGCATATGAGGTCTTCAGCTCGGAGTGTGGGTCTGCCTACCGGCTTCAAATCCATGTGGCTCCAGGGATTAGCTGGTTCAAACTGTAGTGTTTAGCTATTACATCGTATTGAGTGTGGGTAAGCCTGTACAAGATGTTATGTACATACCGACCTTATAAAATGAAGTTAGTCGTTGTTAAGTAACATAACATAACTTCACGCCTGTATCCCCGAAGGAGTAGGCAGAGATGTGTATTACACAGCCACGATTCGCCAGTTATGTTAAGGTCCCAATGTAATAGGGGGCGAGCCTATTGCCATCTACCAGGCACATTATTAAGCGAGCGATAATTAACATTTATTAATGCACACATAACTAAGAAAAGTCAGAGGTGTGTGCCCGGGGCGACTGGGGATCGAACTCGAGACCTCGTCTCAGCAGTCTGTTACGTACGCCACTGGGCTATCGCCGCTTTAAGTTCGCGTTCGCGTTGTTAAGTTTCTGTTTGAATTGCATCACCACCTTTGAATTCCCGTATATTCCCTAAACAAACAAACTCTTCAGTTTTATTATTAGTATTCTTAGATAAAAAATATTACAGCACCACCATCTAGGACCGTGCGGCATGGCAGCTCTTTTCGGGTCCGCACCTTAAAAACTTGTAATTCTTTACCAGCACTTGTGTTTTCTTCTTCCTACAGACCTGGTAAATTTTTCTTTCCAACAACACACAAACTGAGGGTTACTACTGCAGCATCGGGCCCCGCAATGCTGTGGTCGTTCCTGTGCCGTTTTTGAGAAACATACTCTTATATACTTGTATCTGCAAAGGTGCCCCCTCATTCTTGAGATTTCCCTTGAGTGTACTATCAGGTGAAGTGAAGTCAACTTGCCGTGTCCTACATAAAAAAAAAAGAATCTCACTGCCTCAGGCCAGGTCTGCGCTCGAGAAGGACGGAGGTCGTTCAGCATATCTCTGTGCGGCCTCGCCTGCAATTTCCAAACCTTTGATTGAGCAGGTACTACCCAAGGAACAGCTATTTGTGAATGTCGATTAATTGTATAATTGTCTTCCGCGTCGCGAAGGTACTTTCTGATATCTGTAATCTGCGTAATTCGCGAAATGCGTAAATTGTTGTCATAAAAGATTATGATCGTTTATGAAAAGCTGGCTACAAAATATAAGTTGCTTCGGCTAATATATATATATATTTTATTTTCGTTCCGTCAATTGACTGCACCCCAATGGATGGTGGGAAGCTAGGGTGAAGTCCAGAAGATATGGGCCACCATCCCAGATGCTGACGATCCTAAAATGGTAGCCCCTACCTTGACGGCCTCAAAAGATGCTTTTTCACGCCCTGCATGAAGAACCCGGGATTGTAAGAAGAAGGAAACACGTGCGCGGGCAGAGCATTCCAGCTCTTTATCGTGCGACAAAGAAAGGAAGCACCGAACCGCTGAGTTCGGGACTGTATGGTTTCCACCGTGTGCGGATGGCATCGCAGTCCAGCATGTGTTGTTCTGGATCGAAATGGAGAAGGTGGGATTAGTTGAATGCCGCTGAACATAATTAGATATTACAAACTGGTTAACTAATCATACCAATATTATAAATGTAAAAAGAATGTTGATTATCGCTCGCTTAGTAATGTGTCCGGTAGATGGCAATAGGCTCGCCCCCTATTACATTGGGATCTAAACTTAACTGGCGAATCGTGGGTGTGCCATACACCTCTGCCTACCTCTTCGGGGATACAGGCGTGAAGTTATGTTATGTATAAATGTGAAAGGTTGTGAGGATGATTCCATGAATGTGTGTGTGTGTGTTTTACTTATAGCTTCCTTAAGGCGGGATAATGTCGTCTGATCGTGTACGGTATGAAAAAAACATTATGGTAATTTTTTTGGTAGTTGTTTAAAAAGGTCATATTTGTTTCCAGTCAGTATAAAAAACTGCATATTTAAGCTTAATGAAGAATTAAAAGAATGTCAATGTTAATGTTATTTTTCTTCGAAATGCTTTACAAAGAGTCGTTATTGATTTCTTTTGTAATCTGTGGCATCAGTTTAATTGGTAAAAATTACACGTTTCATTGGTGTTAATTTTATTACGTTGAGTTTTATCTGCTGCCGGGTGTCGGAATTTAATGAACAGGATTTTTGTACTTATAAGGATAATTATATGGACGCGCAGTATTTTAACAAAGTCATTATTGGACATCGCATTTTTATTAAAAATCTGATAGATACGTTGACTCGGAGGATGAATTCCTCAGCGCCATATTGTTTACTAACCCAGTTCGGGTCGGCTTTCAGTTTATGAAACGGTCGAACTTCAATATTTACTGTAAATGTGTGAAATGTGTGGTGGTAGAAATTTGATGACACAAATTTGTCACAAAATTCGGCCGGGTACCTACCCGGCCGAATTTTATTGTATAAATATTTATGACGTATTAAAAAAAGACTACTTACTAGATCTCGCTCAAACCAATTATCGTTGGCAGTTTACATGGTAATGTACATCATATATTTTTGTTAGCTTTATCATTCCCTTATTTTAGAAGTTACAGGGGGGGGGGGACACATTTTACCACTTTGGAAGTGTCTCTCGCGCAAACTATTCAGTTAAGAAAAAAATTATATTAGAAACCTCAATATCATTTTTGAAGACCTATCCATAGATACCACACGTATGGGTTAGATGAAAAAAAAATTTTTGAGTTTCAGTTTTAAGTATGGAGACCCCCAAAATTAATTGTTCTTTTTTCTATTTTTGTGTGAAAATCTTAATGCGGTTCACAGAATACATCTACTTACCAAGTTTCAACAGCATAATCCTTATAGTTTCGGAAAAAAGTGGCTGTGACATACGGACGGACAGACAGACAGACATGACGAATCTATAAGGGTTGCGTTTTTTGCCATTTGGCAACGGAACCCTAAAAAGCCATATAGTTAACACAGATTAAACGAAACGTATAGAGAATTAAATGACGTCTACCATATAAAAACTATTTATTGAGTGTGGACGGGCTCTAAATCATGTGGCCCGCAAAAGACGCAACAGCGAGTGAAGAGGGTGTGGAAGTTAATTATGAAAGATATGATTAACACAGCGTGTTTTGTTTAATGTCTTATTATGACGACAGGCAACATTCACTTGTTCGTTATGACGCGGAAATAACAGATTTATTAACCGTCTTTGAAAATGGTGAAGGTTTAAAAATCACCGACTAGATACCTATTCAATTTAGCGTCGGTAGCTTAGTGGTTAAGGAGTCGACCCTACGATCGAGAGGTCCCGGGTTCGCATCCTGGCCATTACGCTACCGACGTAAACCCACCCCTAACACACGCAATTAAGCTTAGCTGGAGGGGTTAGGGAGAATATTAGTAATTTCGGTTGCTAATATTCTTTATTAAATATTATAATTATTATAATATTATTACGGTTGAACGAGTCTATTCTTTTTTCAATGTGCATTTAAGGTTTGTCTTTATTCGACAGAAAATTGCTTGGATTCTAGTTTGGCCGTTTTGGAGTAGGTACTATCAATCTCTGGGGTGTGTGTTGGGTAACCTCCTCGAGTGTCGCTCCGATTCCGATCCCGCTGCAGTCCGGGGGGAACGGAATCGGAGCGGCCGGTACACCCTGGGCGGCGGTCAATGGCTTCCCCTTCACCCCTTCATAGGGTTGGCATTGATCGTCGGCCAATACCCAACGTGGCGGGAACACATCGCTCTCCGTACTCCTCTGCTTTCAGAGGAGACAGGATGAGCGATGCTGTTAGTGGTGAGATGGCCCAGGGTCAGCCGGGGTGCGAGGGATATGCTCTATGGGTAACCTTACACCCCGGCGTCTGAAGACCCGAGACGGCGTGCGGTTTTAGTCGGTGCAAGCCCGACATAACCACCCCCGCTGGCCGGCGGGGGGTATCCGAAGGGATTTCCGCACGATAAAAAAAAAAAAGTACTATCAATCTCTATGATCGGGGCATAAGGACGGCAGTCGGCCGACTCGCCGTCCTTACAAAAGCAGGCCAAGACGGAGGCGTGTCGTGTGTGCCGAAGTCCGATGGGAACCCTGGGGTTATTCTTTCGAGAGCGTACCCGGGTTGCCCTACAATGGAGGCTTGGGAAGGACACCGTTTGGTTTTAGTCAGTTCGATTCCGACATTCCGACCTCATCGCTGGCACTGGTGGGGTGAACCCCGTGGGCCATTCTAATCGTAAAGAAAATAGCCGTTTTGGAGTCTAATTTATGTTTACATATCTACTTTTAGGGTTCCATTGTTTATTTTATTTTTATTTTATTTTATTTTTATTTTATGGAAAACTTACAGCTAGTATAGTAACATACACAGATGTCAATAATATGAGAAGGCCACTTACAAGTTTTCACAAGTAAATACATAAGACAATAAGCATTAAATATTAGTAGACAGCAATGGGAAATAAATACATAATATAGCGAGACACACAGAATAGATAATATAACAAATTGAAGCGAAACAAATAAAGATACATTAATACGAATGACCCAATACAAACTACCACCTCAAATAACACCATAAAGGATAAAAGTCACCCGTATACAATAACTTCGTAAGCAGACTGATCGTCAAGACCTTACAGGAACCTTAACACAAGAAATTAATATCAAGTACTGAAGTTTGTAACCACCTGTGGCTGTTACTTACTTTAAACACGCGGGGGGGTATCCGAGGGGATTTCCGCACGAAAAAAAAAACAAAAAAAAAGGTACGTACTGCTACTACATGCATACTTACATTTCTTACAAAGTAGATATGTCTAAATAGCTTGTTTTATTTTAGTTCTGAATTTACTTTTAAATTTTAGTTCCATGCAGCTGGTCTATTGTAGGTACTGAATAAGTCTTTGCCAAACGCCTGTAATATGAGGCACATTACGGGCGTCCTAAACCTGACGTGACCTGAACATTACACGGACCAACGCATAAAATTAAGTTTTCTAATATAATGTAACCTACTGTATCCTAAAGCGACATCAAAGCGTTAAATTATAATGTAGACGTCGAAATTACACACTTTTTCGTACATTAGTGACGTAAGCCTGACCCGACTACATTTGTGAGGTAATGTGTTTGACTTGACCATGTATTCATTTGATGTACAGGTAATAATTACTTAATTATAGTCTTCTGAGGTTAAAGATTTGATTAGCTTTTTAGGTAGGTAAGGAGCATAAGTTGATGTTAATAATTATATCTATAAGATATCGATATTGATATTATAAAATATATATAGATTGGATATTGATACAACCTCATACCTATTTCTAATACTTGTGTGTAAACCTCCGGGCTGTTGTCTCTGTCTACCCCGGAGTGAAAAAGGCGTGATTATATGTATGTATTCACATGGGAAGGCTTTCAGGCGAGGGTATTCGACGGCTTTAGGTATATTTGGCGTGGGGTGTGTGTTGGGTAACCTCCTCGAGTGTCGCTCCGATTTCGATCCCGCTGCAGTCCGGGGGGAACGGAATCGGAGCGGTCGGTACACCCTGGGCGGCGGTCAATGGCTTCCCCTTCACCCCTTCATAGGGTTGGCATTGATCGTCGGCCAATACCCAACGTGGCGGGAACACATCGCTCTCCGTACTCCTCTGCTTTCAGAGGAGACAGGATGAGCGATGCTGTTAGTGGTGAGATGGCCCAGGGTCAGCCGGGGTGCGAGGGATATGCTCTATGGGTAACCTTACACCCCGGCGTCTGAAGACCCGAGACGGCGTGCGGTTTTAGTCGGTGCAAGCCCGACATAACCGCCCCCGCTGGCCGGCGGGGGGGTATCCGAAGGGATTTCCGCACGATAAAAAAAAAAAAAAATGAAAAAAAAGGTATATTTGGCGTAGTAAAGTTGCCACTTTACGCCACAGCGAGGCGCTTGCGGTCCGCGTCCAGTCTTTTGCGTCAATATACAGAAAAACACCGAAGGTTAAGTTAAGGTGGTGTTGTAGTATCAACACTGTTATTTACATAGAAGATATTCTAGTTGGACTTTAGATAAAGGGGATACAGCTTATTATAATTATACGCACTTGGCTGGTTTTAAGAAAAAGCCATATGGTTGTCACAATGAACCAGGTTATGGAAAGGAGAAGTAGAAGAGCGTACTCTGGGCTCTAAACTGTAAGCTTTGGATGCAACCGGGATTGAAGCTCGGATTCATGAGGTTAGGTCCCAAAGCAAAAGCTTCATCAGCAATGAAAATATAAGAAGTAGAAGAAAAAAATGAGGGGATGGTACTAGTAGTATTCGGTAGTGTTGAAGGTTCATGTCAGTTTAAATTATGTCGCTGGTAGGTACTGTTCACAACTCGGGGTGCGAGGGATATGCTCTATGGGCAACCTTACACCCCGGCGTCTTAAGACCCGAGACGGCGTGCGCTTTTATTTTATTTTATTCGGTTTAAGCCCGACATAACCACCCCTGCTGGCCGGCGGGGGGTATCCGAAGGGATTTCAGCACGAAATAAAAAAAAAAAGGTACTGTTCACAATATTTAGCACCACCATTCGATATACGTCTATTAGTATCAATGTCAATGTAGTGTTTTAATGTCATAAGACATTTAATGCTATTAAAATGCCGATACATGACTTAGTTTTAATATTTATGCAATGAGTAACTACTTACTTATTGCGATGCATGCGAAATAGGGACATTTTACACAAAAAAACACACGCCTGTCCGGAAAATAACGTGCTGATGATTACATATAAACGGTACCGTAACTTCTGTAACTCAATTCTGAAGAAAGTGAAACTCAGTTATGAAAGAGACCTCATGCAAAGGGCAGGAAAGGACAGTAAGAAGATTTGGGAAGGTATAAAACATATCACTAATAGCAAGAAAGACATGAGTTTTCCAAAGGAACTACTCAAGATAACAGACACACCACTTGACTCAGTAAACGCTGTAAACATTTACTTTTCCAAATTGGGTGAGACACTTGCGGAAAGTGTTACTAATCCACAAACCAGTTTTGCAGAAAAGTCAAATTCCACAAATGGACCTCTGGATTCATTTGTAATCCTAAATACGGACGAAGGTGAAATAGACAGTCTTATAACAGCAATGAAAAGCGATTGTGCTGTGGGTTGGGACGGTATATCGAGTGAGTTGTTGAAGCAACATAAAGACATTCTTATCCCTCACTTAACATATATTTTCAATATGTGTCTGGATAGTGGAGTCTTTCCCGATGACCTTAAAAAATCACAAATCCTACCGGTATATAAGGGTGGTAGCAGGGAGGGTGTTGAAAGCTATAGACCAATCTCTATTTTGACAGCTCTTTCCAAAATTCTGGAAAAAATTATTAACTCCAGACTAAGTGACTTCTTGGAACGTAGTAATACCTTGACAAATAATCAGTATGGATTTCGTAGGGGTAAGTCAACTGATGATGCGGTTTCAGAACTCACGGATTATGTGTGAATTTGGATAAGGGTAATAAATGCATATCGATATTTTTAGATTTGGCTAAGGCTTTCGACACCGTCTCTGTTCCGATCCTGGTGAATAAGTTAAAGAAAGTGGGAGTTAGAGGGACTCAGTTAAAACTTATCTCTGACTACCTTAACAATAGAACCCAGAGTGTTAAAATTGGCCCTTACACCAGCACTAGTCTTCCCGTCACATATGGCGTCCCGCAGGGAAGCATTCTTGGCCCGACATTGTTCCTCATCTACATAAATAATTTGCCATGCCTGAGCCCTTTTAAGGGTAAATTGATCTCTTACGCTGACGATACAGCCCTCATCTTCACAGGGAAAACGTGGACTGACACCTATATCGCAGCCCAAAAGGGTTTAAATACGGTCACGAAATGGCTCAGGAACAACGTCCTTACCTTAAATCCCGATAAAACCAAATATATTACCTTTTCAATTCGTAGCTCTCAACAACCATGCTCATCTCTGACTGCACATAGCTGTGCTATTGCACCCCTGACTGGTGTGACCTGTAACTGCAAGCCTTTAGAGCGAACCCAAACTATAAAATATCTGGGAGTTATGATTGATGAAAAATTTGGTTTCGGAGCGCATATTCAGCTAATAACTACAAGACTGCGCAAACTGATCTATATGTTCAAGAAGCTGAGATGTGTGGTCGCACCGACTACTCTTAAGCAGGTTTACTTCGCTCTTTGTCAGTCTTTGATCACATATTGCATTGCTGCGTGGGGTGGCGCTCTTAAAACGTCTCTCATTCAAATTGAGGTGGCGCAACGGACTATACTAAAAATATGTACATTTAAACCGTTCCGTTGCCCCACCAAGCTCCTCTATGAGTATTGCGAAGTTCTGACCGTGCGACAGTTGTTTCTGTTAAGAGTAATTCTGAAACAACATGCCATTGTAGAGTATAAAGCTGCCTCACAGGTGAGGCGAAGAGATTACGCGGTGAGTGACCGGGTTCTTGCACCTAGAACGTCGTTTGTTCGGAGATTTTTCCCTTTCCTGGGTCCATATCTATATAATAGAGTAAACAAGGTAAATAATATCTACACCTTATATAGAATAGAGGCCAAAAAAATCCTTACTGAGTGGCTTAGTAAACTGTCATATGACGAGACAGAATCCCTAATAAAAATTATTGAATAAATCCCACTTAAATTCACGATTTTGATTGTCCACTACATTGTACACCATGTACTTACTAATTATAAAGTAAGTATTCTGAATTTATACATACTGGGCTCATCCTGCTTTCAATACCTGCGACCATAATACATTGGATCTTACCTATATGCATACAACATCCACAATACCTATATCATGCACACTCCACACACACACTCGCTCTCTCTCACACACACACACACACACACACACACACACATTCAAGCACACAATTGTTTCAAAATGTCCTTTTAAGTGAAATAGTTCCAAAAGCCTAACAATAAGTAGGTAGTTAACCGGGGTGTGTGTTGGGTAACCTCCTCGAGTGTCGCTCCGATTCCGATCCCGCTGCAGTCCGGGGGGAACGGAATCGGAGCGGCCGGTACACCCTGGGCGGCGGTCAATGGCTTCCCCTTCACCCCTTCATAGGGTTGGCATTGATCGTCGGCCAATACCCAACGTGGAGGGAACACATCGCTCTCCGTACTCCTCTGCTTTCAGAGGAGACAGGATGAGCGATGCTGTTAGTGGTGAGATGGCCCAGGGTCAGCCGGGGTGCGAGGGATATGCTCTATGAGTAACCTTACACCCCGGCGTCTGAAGACCCGAGACGGCGTGCGGTTTTAGTCGGTGCAAGCCCGACATAACCGCCCCCGCTGGCCGGCGGGGGGGTATCCGAAGGGATTTCCGCACGATAAAAAAAAAAAAAAAAAAAAAAAAAAAAAAAAAAAAAAAAAGGTAGTTACAATAATGTACTCTTGATACAATTCTTGGGGTTGCTGACTCTGTATGCTGAAATACAGGCTAAAAGCCTAGTTCGGCAGCAGACGCATGATTGTTACATTACAAAATAATTTAATAGAAGTTTTTTAACATTAGATTATACAATACAAATTTTATTTCTAATTCAACTGACATCTTAAATTTACTCCTAATGCTGACTGATTGTAAAATCTAACTTATGACATTGTATTTCTAATAATGATGACTGTGAAAACTGATAAGTACCCTATTTATTACCTCTGTTAATTTGACTGTGTTAACTTCCTAATACATATATTATATAAATATCTATTAATGTTGACTGAGTAAACTATGATGTATTGTATCTCTAATACAGATAAATTGAATAATATAAACTTATATGTATTTTTGGGCTAATAAAAAATTATTATTATTATTATTATAAATTATTATTATTATTTACGCATCACGAAAAAAAAAAGAAAAAAAAAAGTACTTTGCTCCTCTGGCGTCAATGTCAACGGCCAAGAGTCTGACCAACCGGCCCTTTTCAGGGCCAGTTGACCCCATTGCACGAGGCGGTCTGGGTATGGCGGGTCTGCAAGACCCGCGGAGGGGGGTCGCTCCAGGTACCCCTCTGCTCTTATAAGAGGGGATACTGCGAATGGCCCAGGGTCAGTCAGAGTGTGAGGGATATGCTCTATGGGTAACCTTACACCTCGGCATCTGTAGACCCGAGACGGCGTGCGGTTTTAGTTGGTACAAGCCCGACATAACCGCCCCCGCTGGCCGGCGAGGGGGTATCCGAAGGGATTTCCGCACAAAAAAAAGGTACCTTTATTTAAAAATTATACGCATTCGCTGTGCATCTACCGCAAACCGACACACGTACTGCTTGGGACTGATTGACTCTCTGAACGCGTCATTTCGGTAGAAAATGTAGATATTTTGAATTTTCAGTGTATAAATCAGAATTTATGCAACATTTTGATAAACGTTTTTCATTCTGCTATCAATGACCTTCATTTTGGTATCATTTTTATTTTTCTAACTTGAACACAAATCAAATAAAACTGGAATGCGTTTTGGGTTAGACCAATCTTTGAGAGCAAATTCTATCGAGGAAAGTAAAAGTCATCGTGCACCAGATAACAGAAAATACTAGTTTGAATAGCCTAGAATAACATATAAGATTTTCAGAATACAGGGACTGCTCATTTTCGAAAAATCTTAACCAAAAAACACCCTCGACTTAAGTTATATTGCCTGATAAAATGGTAATGGCATTGTTGCTAATATAAATTTAATTTGCTTAGATGAGGCGTCCAGATTATATTTCCAGATTAGCATTTATTAATAGTAGTAAGATAAGCTATATGTGTGTGGTCAATCTGATGGCGTTGAGTGACGTAGGATCAGTTGTTGCGATATACTCTTAGTTATATAGACAAGCGGCGATAGCCCAGTGGCGTACGTAACGGACTGCTGAGACGAGGTCTCGAGTTCGATCCCCAGTCGCCCCGGGCACACACCTCTGACTTTTCGTAGTTATGTGTGAATTAATAAATGTTAATTATCGCTCGCTTAATAATGTGCCCGGTAGATGGCAATAGGCTCGCCCCCTATTACATTGGGACCTTAACATAACTGGCGAATCGTGGGTGTGTAATACACCTCTGCCTACCCCTTCGGGGATACAGGCGTGAAGTTATGTTATATTATGTATATATAACTTACCTAGATGGCGCTGGATGCAAGTCACGTCTGCTTCCGGTACACTCCCGAAAAGTGCCAGAAAACCTTTGTTCTAAACTAAACTATAGTGTACTACTAGACCCGACAGTAATTGTGTAATGATATAACATAACATAACATAACATAAACTCACGCCTATATCCCCGAAGGGGTAGGCAGAGGTGCTAGCACCCACATTTCGCCAGTTTATGTTTAGGTCCCAATGTAATAGGTGGCGAGACTATTGCCATTAACCGGGCACTTATAAGCCTGCGATAAATACACACATAACTTCGAAAAGCATCGAAAAGTAATTGGTGTGTGCCATGGTAAAACCTGGGATCGAACCCGAGACCTCGTCTCAGGAGTCCATTACCCATACCACTAGGCTACCGCGGCTATTGTAATGATAATAATGTAATGATATAAAATTGTGTAAACTATACTGCGTCAGACTATTTATGCTTTTGATGGCTCTTGGTGGAACTTGTTACACATATTGAAATAAATGTATCACTTGTACTTTTCCACTATTATATTTAATAAATTACACCTGACCGGTTTCCCCTCACGGCATTCTTTTTTGGTTTTTTGTATTTATTTACACATTACAGTCACCAAGTATATTTGTAGTGAACCTCAGATGTAAGAACTTCACCATGTAAGGTTCACTATGCTTGGCACATTCTACTTCAATTATAGAAACATTGTAATACAATGAAACATAATTTTCATCACCCTGAGCACCAATTCCAGTTGCGTTCCAGAGCTCACTGAGAGTTTTTGTGCTGTCAGAGGGAAGAGTCTTCCTTCTGACAGCACAAAAACTAAAAAAGAAGGGAGAGGCGGGAGGAGCCTTTGGTCTTCCTGGAAGACTCAAGGCTATTCCTGCTTTGCAATTTCTTTTTTTTAGTGTCGGCAGCGCGAGTGTGACACCCCTGGTGCTGCACACGTCCATAAGCCACAGTAACCGCTTCCCATCAGGTGAGCCGTGAGCTTGTCTGCCACCTGAGTGGTATTAAAAAAAAAAAACTGAAGCTGGCTCCTTAGAGCCGGGTTCAGCTCTTCTTCTTCCTTCCCATGGTTTGGTTAATTTTGACTTTTACAGGAGTGACTGCTGGCTGCTCCCCCAAAGCCGATAGGCAAGCATGTGCTAGTTAGGCTTGTCTGTCAATCACCAGTGTACAGTCTGACAGGTCAGCTTGGCTTGGACCTTAGATCATAATTTTTGAAGTATTCATTTATTTTTCAAAGTCTTCGTCTTCGAGTGTAAATTAAATGCTAGAGGTTAACAAATTATGTTAGGTTACATTACACAAAGCTTTCATGAATTTATAGGCATAGTTGTAGGTCATTAAAGACATAAAATATAATGGGGAACATTAATAGTGTGTGTATGCAAGCTTTAGTGCAATTTTACATGTGTTGCATAATTAAGTTAGGCACTAGTAAACAATAATAGCAAATAAACGCATTTTAATATGTAGGTATTAACATAAAAAACATCTATTGGCAATGCAACAGGAACAAAAGATCGGTCATTAGCAAACACACAAGTTCACCAGTAGGCACAGTCACCGTAACTGCCATACTGGTCTGTATCCCGAGTCTATAAGAGTAATAACCGTGCGCACTGCTCCGCAAATCACTAATCTAATCTCACTTAATCTAACTTAATCTAATCTAATCTAATCTAACGTAATTTAACACTACCATCGTCAATCAGATGTATTGCTCTTAACCTTTAAGATAGTTGTGTATTTCTCATACCTGTGGTAAACGCAGTGGATGCCAAAATATAATTATCTTTATATTCTTTATATATAAAAATTAATTGCTGTTCGTTAGTCCCGCTAAAACTCGAGAACTGCTGAACCGATTTGGCTAATTTTGGTCTTGAATTATTTGTGGAGGTCCAGAGAAGGTTTAAAAGGTTTGTCATCGATTGTGGCAGTACGAAGTCTGCCGGGTCAGCTAGTATTAAATAAAATATAAATATTATGTTATCGACCAACTATCTTAAGCATTTTTATTATGATGTGGTTTATTTATCCAATAAAAAATAAAAAGAAACTCTTGTATTTTTTTGAATCTCACCATTCGTCACCGACACGCCTGCGTCACTGCGACCATTTGCATATTTAACAACGTCATCTTCGTTGTAGATGAATGGATGAAGGGAGAGATGGAGAGGGGAAGGGGGGAGGGATCATGTTGATTAAAAAATACACACGTAAAGTTTATACTGTTGTCTTTTTTTAAAGGAATTTTAGTAACCGAAATTACTAATATTCTTCGTAACCTAGCTAAAGTTAAATTGCTTGTGTTAGGAATAGGTTCACGTCCGCAGTGTGGCCAGGATTCGAACCCCGGACCTCTCAATCGTAGGCCAAATCTTAAACCACTAAACTACCAACGCTTCAAATTCCAATTAGGTATACTAGTTACTATACCTTAAATAATAATACAAAAAATCCGTTCCCGCAGGGGGAACGCACAGGTAGATTTCGTGAAGCAATTTATATTATTTTATTAACATGTTTAATTTTTTTGTGTCGAAAACGGTAACTTTTAGCGAAAAACTTTCAAACATTTAGTGAGTTAAAATATGTTAGAGTTAAAAATGGCCTATCGATTAAAAACCGGTTAGAAGTTATGATTTTTTTCCCGAAAAATTTTGGTTTTTTCCCCCTCCAATTTTAGTTAAAGTTTTAATCTTATAGGTTTATAATTAAAAGTTGTTGGTATTCATGTATACTATGGGATAAAATTAGAATGGTTCGAATATCTTTCATGGAACGTGAAATTTTGAGGAAAAACTGATTTCACAAAAAGTGAGGCCCTACCGTCCCCTTAGGCCGGATTCCACCCGTTCACGAACTTAAACTAAGTTTACACCCAAGCCATTTTTGACTGCAGTTTGAAAGCGATCGGGGCAAAAACGTGACCGTGTCGCAAATTTTGGAAAGTGGAACCATACATACATACATATATATATATATAAACTTTTTGACCAGTGGTCATTTCGGACTCAGGGGGTCATAACTAGACCTCCTATGAAGAAATTTTTTTTAAATTCGACAGTAGTCAAGAAACCAATAGGTAGATCGATTTCATCAAAATCTACCTAAAAATACAATACTTGTAAAATACTGAACCATTATAAAATGACATACAAAATATTCACCACTAAAATGATATTTCATAAGCAACAATGTTTTAAATACGCTTTTGAACCAACTGTAAGGCATTTATGAAACTTTTGAATACGTGAGCACAACGAAACAATTGTGGAGCTGTTTGTTTGGTCTTGTTCTGCGAGCGGTACACTGTAGATACAGTTTTCATTTTAATTTTAGTGAAATTTGAGATTTAAACGGTAGGTCATTTATACTTGCATGCAAGGGAATTTGAAGTATTATCTTTGGGGATTCATTGGATTACTAGTAATATAGAGTTTCACGGGATATGGGGGGGGGGGGGGCATGGGCACCACCAATGCCTGCAGAATCAAAACAACTCCACCTGCAGGTCGGTACATCTGCTGATTGTCGGACGAGGCCCTGGCGTCGGTTCTCCTCGCGGAGTTCTAAGGTTAGAAAGCAGTTGATCCCATAAAAATCGTATGAGCCAAACCAAATATAGCGGATCCCAGGATCCGAGGTAAGTCTCGAATGTAACCGGGAACGACGTCACGATGATGGTAAGGGTTCTCGAATAACAATCTTGTATTTAAGGTGTATATAGGACATCTGTCCTCCTTTTATTTTTTCATTGGGCGGCGGCCCAATTGTGTGAGTGCCTTTTTTTTTTTTTTCGTGCGGAAATCCCTTCGCATACCCCCCCGCCGGCCAGCGGTGGCGGTTATATAGGGCTTGAACCGACTAAAACCGCACGCCGTCTCAGGTCTGCTGACGCCGGGGTGTAAGGTTGCCCATAGAGCATATCCCTCGCACCCCGACTGACCATGGGCCATCTCCGGTTTCGAGATGGCCCCCTTGGGTTTGGGAACCGTTCCTTGGCTGTCCCGGCACTTCCCTCGCACCCCGATACCTCAGCACAACACATTATAAGTTACTTTGTTATGAATTACATAGGTGCCTAAAATAATATTAATTACTTCTGTACTATTATCACTGCATACTTTATAAAACAAAGTCCTCCGCCGCGTCTGTCGATAAACTCAACAACTCCAGCATCGATTTTCATGCAGTTTTCACCAAAGGATAGAGTGGTTCTCGAGGAAGGTTTCAGTATTTTATTTAATTTATCAAGTTCTTGTATACATTGGCTAAAATGTAATGACATTTGTTGGAGGTGTCGGAAAATAAAAACTGTCTGGGAGCTTTAAAATGAAAACGCTGCTTTGAGATACAATAATAATCTCTCCTGACCGTATTCGGCCTCGGCGACTTGCTACTTAGGAGACTAACATGGTTGTCTATTGTTTACCCGAAGATTATATACCATAATCATCATATTCCCGAATTTCATTTACCCGAATTTCATTTGCCCGAATGTTTTGTTTGCCCTAAAAGACATATGACATACTTTTAATTGCTCGAAACTTAGATACCATAAGATACGAGTGCCATACGTATGGTTTTTCATATTTTTAATTGCCATAATAATTATCAGACATAATATTTAAAAACGCCATTATGATTATTAGACATAATATTTAAATGCCATAATAATTATTAGCCAAATATTTAAGTGGGTGGTTTATAAAAAAATAACCAAGAAGGGGATGGCGGGGTCTACTCGCTCGTTTCGCTCGCTCAATCGACCCCGCCATACCCTTCTAACCTCACCTATCCGAGTTGGGGTGCCCTAAAGTCAGTTTCTCCTGATATAACAACCGTTACACACCCAATGTCGATGGCAAATGATGTTATGGCATATGATAATTATGGCATGTGATAATTAGGGCATGTGATAATTACGGCATGTGATAATTAGGGCATGTGATAATTAGGGCTTACAATGATTATGACAAATGATGTTATGGTAAGTGACTTTATGGGATACAAAGCTTCTAGCACGTGACTACTATAGCAAATAAGAGTACGGCAAATGAATATTACGTCCTATAATATTATGGCTGTTGACTATTATGGCAAATGATATTAGGGCAAATAAAATTCGGGCAAACGGTGGTATACCGACTGACATAGCCTATTTTTGATGCGCATGTACGACCACATACGCTACTAACAAAATGATGCATCGCAGAATTGTGTATCTTATATGGGTTGTGGTGGTGGAATAGGGCCCCATGGGTAGCGGGAACGGGATCAGAATTCCACGCGGGCGAGGCCGCGGCCAACAGGTAGTAATAATATTATACAGAGCAAAGATATGTTAACATACAAGAAATGAAAAAAATCCTGGATATGTTTGTACCCCATTTCGTTGGACTTAAGAACATACTTGACGTTTAAGTGTTAACACATCTCTACCTACCCCTTCAGCGGAATCTATCACAATCCCATCCCAACGAACGAATAACAACGAATTCGCAACTGATAACCTTGTTAAAACATTAATCTTTCTCTACATATCAACAAAGTTTCCAGCGTGGCGGTGGCTCCAGTATCGACCGGCCACGCCCACTCCCCCTCGGCCCGCGCCCCCGCCACCACGCCCCCCCGACGGGGCCGAGCGCCTCACCCCCGGGCCCTTCCACCGTGGGGTACTGGATTGAAAGATGATTCCAGTTATTAGTGAATGCAGTGCATGATTGCGATCTAGCGTTTAATTAAATTTATGGGATTATGATTTTAAAGGCTTCATTTGTTTATTTAAAGTATTTGCACATATATAAAATGTAAACTACGGTGTACGAGCCCTGTCGGGGTGCGAGGGAAATGCCTTATGGGCCACCTTACATCTAGACTAGTTAGTTAGTAGTTTTAGTCCGTTCAAGCCCGACATAACGTTGAACGGCGGGGGGGGGGGGGGAGGTATCCAAGGGGATTTTTTTTTAATATTTAGGACACGTCAATTTGACTTCACCTCGCCTGATGGTAAGCAAGTCTCAGGAAAGAGGGTCACCATTACGTACACGTACCATGTTAACAATGGTGGCACTCAGCTTGACGGCCTCATCAGAAGAGGATTGTCGTCGCAGAACCGCGTGACACCCACCGGTCCCACTAGTGCTGCGACCACAATCCCCCTGCCCGGCTATAAAAAATGGTGTACGAGCCCTACAAAAACCTTTGAGCCCAAGTCAACCTGCCCGTGTCGGCGCACCTGCTAAGCGACGGACCTCCTCCGAGGTAAAGAGGTAGTCGCACCCGGAAAAGCCGATATACCATTAAAAAACAATAAGTGAATTTATTTTATTTTATTCTTTTCGAAAACTTACAGCTAGATACAAAAATAGTTAAGGGAAAGTTACATGGACAAGGCCAATAACAAGTTTTCACTTATACATAAATACTAATTGGAAAATAATTACCATCAGTAAACAACAAAAAACAAGGTGAGTTCCTGAGACAAGCTCAGCCGAATACAAGAGATTTTCGATTTTGCGATTTTTTTTTTTTTTTTTTTTGCGATTTTTTTTTTTTTTTTTTTTTTATCTTGCAATGGTTCACCCCAGCACGAATCTATTACCGAAAACAGCAACTCGATAGCTCATCTCCTTCATACCCAAAACCGTGACAGAAAATTGGCAACGACGACGACGTCGACGACGACACCTTAGCAATAGGGCTTTTCTAAAGAAAATCCCTAAAAAACAACACCCACTGAAGAAGGCGTCGCATATAGCCTTTTTGAGTGTACTACCCCGAGCTATAAAGTACAAAAGTACAAACTTGAGGCGCAACTGGCAAGTCGCTATGAGAATGATAATAACATGTTCTATAAAGCCATTATTCTTATCATCATAGCGTTCGCCCCGGTCGCATCGAAAGTTTGAACTTTGGAGCCCGGGGTCTGGTCTTCTGCTTCTACATTATTTCTTCGGCTGACCCCCCAACCCCCAGAGGAAAGTCTGCGTCAGAACCCAGTCTGTCAATGAGCAGGTGTGTAAGGTGAATTGGCTTGTAAGTCAGGTTGGTTTTGGCCCCGAAGGTTTTGGTTAAACTGAAATGAACTGAAAAGAACTGAAAAGGACTGAAAAGAACTGAAAAAAACTGAAAAGAACTGAAAATAATTGAAAAGAACAGAAAAGAACTGAAAAAAGAACTGAAAAAAAAACTGAAAAGAATTGAAAAGAACAGAAAAGAACCGAGAAAAGAACTGAAAAGAACTGAAAAATACTGAAAAGACACTACCATGCATCTATTACATTAATTGAATATGTGCAAACGTGTGTGTGTGTGTGTATTAGCCACAGAACAAAGAATACATTGCTTTTTTTTTGTTCTGTTGTCTAAACGCCAACAGGCACAAAATGACACAAAAGTTAACTATACCTTTTTTATCTACACCCATGTTTTAAATCCTCTATAAAAGATTCTGAAACAGTTAGCTTATTGCCAACATTAATACATCCAATGTCATAATAACCATAATACCATCCGAACGGGTGTTATAATGTTGTATGAAATTTCATAATAACACTCCTTCGCTTTTTCAATCTCTTCCGCGCAAAGGGTTACTCATCAGACAGCCGAATTCTTAGCGCTCGATGCGTGGAATCTGTATGAGTTTCAAAAAAAGAACTGTCATTCACGCGCGTTGCATTGCACTACCACAGCGGCGCGCGGCGCGCCGTAAAAAAAAAATTAAAGCTTATTCGTTCGAATTCGAATTCCCGCTATTTTTCTTCGCTATTAATTTTGCAAATTGTTTTGTTTACTTACGAAAATGAGCGATTCAAGTTTTGATAACACACCTCCAGACATTTCGAATGCAGCAAAGGACATTTCTAACAAATTACTACCGGAAAAATCTAGAAAACAGTATGAAAAGGCGTACCAAGATTTCATGAATTGGAAAATATCAAAGGGCAGTACATCATTCTCTGAAGATGTATTATTAGTTTATTTTCAAGAATTATCAGAGAAATTTAGATCTACATCCCTATGGACTTTCTATTCAATGCTCAAAAGTACGCTGAATATTAATCACAACATGGATATCTCAAAATATTCAAAATTGATTGCCTTGATAAAACGTAAAGGAGAAGGCTAT
Source organism: Cybosia mesomella (assembly GCA_946251805.1). Classification (NCBI taxonomy): domain Eukaryota; kingdom Metazoa; phylum Arthropoda; class Insecta; order Lepidoptera; family Erebidae; genus Cybosia; species Cybosia mesomella. The sequence continues at coordinate 776,588 of OX276400.1, forward strand.
GTAGGTAAGAAATCAAAAACGTTTTTACCTGATGAAATAAATAGGTTTTTGAACGAAGCGCCTGATCAACTATATCTAGCAATAAAGGTATGTTAGTTACTTACTTCATTAAAATCTTATTTTCGTTGTAATAATAAATTACAATGACGTGTTATATTATTGTTACAGACTGCGCTAATATTCGGAATCATGGGCGCATGCCGCCGTCAAGAATTATACGCTTTGTCGTATACCGACGTACAGATAAATGAAGCCGTACTTGTGATCAATGTAAATAATACAAAAACCAAAATAAACCGCACATTTACTATTACAGGCAAATATTTAGAAATTTGCAATAAATACATAGCACTGCGTCCGCATCCCTGCAGCACTCCGAGTTTTTTTTTACAATACAGATCTGGAAAATGTATATCGCAAAGGGTCGGTATAAATACCTTTAGCAACTTAGGCAAAACAATTGCTAACTATTTGCAACTTCCTAATCCTGAGTTGTACACAGGACACTGCTTTCGCAGAACATCTGCCACATTATTAGTAGATGCCGGAGGAGACATAACCAGTTTAAAAAGGCACGGCGGTTGGAAGTCCACTTCTGTTGCCGAGGGCTACATTAATGACTCTTTAAATAACAAAATGCAGGTGTCGAATCTAATTTCAAATTCCATAGAAAATAAAAATAGTGAAGTGGTGAACATCAACATTACTCCGAGTACATCGGGATTGGCCAGCAATAAAGAACATTTTCAAGTGAATTTTAATAATTGCACGATACAAAATGTAAATTGTTACAACAATAAATAAACTATTTGTATTTGTAGTAATAAATAACTCTTTCATTATACTTTGTTTATCTGCATAGGTAAAGTCTGTAATTAAACTTTTCATGAATTTTAACTTCTTAGATCGCCTCATGGTTTCAGAATATTTTATAGAGGACACATCATGGGTGTAGATAAAGTCTTGTATGCAACTGTATAATTAGGTATTAAAACACTCATGTGATACTATTATCACACTCAGCTACGCTTCGTGTGATAAACCCACATTCGTGTTTTAATACCCCTCATTATACCACAGTTGCATAAATAACTATTAATTCTGCTTCCCGACAGCTGACTGTAGTTTAAAAGTTTTGTTTCAAAATAATATGTTCGTTAACGCCACATTTTCTGTACTAAATTAAAACTATTGTACACATTTTAATTGAATAAGTCGAATACTCTCATTGTGGCCGACTGGCGGGTATTATAGCATCCATCAATTGGAAAGCGCCTGTGAGTGTAATATAGCAAAGATACAATGTGTGTAAATCAAATACTTTACAATCTCCAATGATACTAGTTAGGTACACAAAGAAACATCTCAGCTTCATCCACCCACTTCTCTACTCTATTCTTAGCAATGTTTTTTTAGGGATTTTCTTTAGAAAAGCCATATTACTATCGAGTTGTCGTCGACGTCGTCGCTGCCAATTTTCTGTCACGGATTTGGGTATGAAGGAGATGAGCTATCGAGTTGCTGTTTTCGGTAATAGATTCGTGCTGGGTTGAACCATTGCAAGATAAAGAAAAAAAAATAAAAGAAAATCCCTTGTATTCGGCTGAGCTCGTCTCAGGAATTCAACTTGTTACCTGATTCCTTACCACTTTCACGGACCATGCGGTTCGTACCTTTTTTCTATTTTTTCGTGCGGAAATCCCCTCGGATACCGCCCCGCCGGCCAGCGGGGGCGGTTATGTCGGGCTTGAACCGACTAAAACCGCACGCCATCTCGGGTTTACAGGGTTGGGTCAGGTAAGGTTGCCCATAGAGCATATCCCTCGCACCCCGACTGACCCTGGGTCATCTCCGGTTTCGAGATGGCCCCCTCGGGTCTTGCGGTTCGTACATCTTTTCTTTACCACACCATAAAAACTTGGAATCCTTTATCAGCTCGTGTTTCCTTCTTCCAACAATCCCGGGTCCTTTAAGCGGAGCCACCATTTCAGTATTACTTGTACCTGCAATGGTGACTCTCATTCCTAAGACTTCCCCTTTAGCTTTCTAGTTGAGGTAATCTTTATAAAAAATTATCGACGCCCCGCCAACATCTTCGGGCCCCAAGCCGACCTTACCTGCAAGTCGGTAGGTACACCTACAGATTGACGGACGAGGCTCTGGTCAAGGCTTGTCACTCAGAGTTGGCAGGTCAGACGGCAGTCTGGCTCTGATTCAAAACGACCTAATAAAAGGAGAAGCAAGCAAGCAGACCCCGGGCTCCAAAGGATGAGCTTTGGATGCGCCTGGGATTAGCACTTGGAAGAAGAAAAATATTTACGACAATATTGTGTGAGTACCTTTTTTTTTCGTGCTTAATAAGAAAAGAAGCGGCGATAGCCCAGTGGCGTACGTAACGGACTGCTGAGACGAGGTCTCGAGTTCGATCCCCAGTCGCCCCGGGCACACACCTCTGACTTTTCGTAGTTATGTGTGCATTAATAACTGTTAATTATCGCTCGCTTAATAATGTGCCCGGTAGATGGCAATAGGCTCGCCCCCTATTACATTGGGACCTTAACATAACTGGCGAAAAAGTGGGTGTGTAATACACCTCTGCCTAACCTTTCGGGGATACAGGCGTGAAGTTATGATGTTATGTTGATGTTGTAATAAGAAAATAATATTACCTAACAGATAATTATACCTCTCTCCTCACTCCGAGTGCCAATCCCGTTTACATTCAAAGTTTGTACTTTGGAGCCGGTCCCTTCTTCAATACTCTTCTCCATAATTTGGTTTGGTTGTCTTCTTCCAAACCCGTGAGTAGCAACCCAAACTGTAACCGTAATAAAGTGTTTTAACACTGTTTTATGAAACTGTTTTAGAAGAAACCCATTTATAAATGTAACAGATACGAAAGTGTAAATTCAAAGTGGTACGTTTTATATGTGTTAACAACCGTAACAGAAATAACGTCCTAAAGTACTTGGGGGTGTACAAAATACCTTTATTTAAAAAATTAGATTAGAAATACCATACAATAGTAAATTTGGCAACGTAGCATTTCAGTTAACACTTATTAACACTGTGAACAGATTAAGACCAAACCACCAGCCTCTATACAATGTTTCATGCGTTTGAACCAGTTTTCAAAACACTTTTTCCAATCCGCCGCAGATACCTCGTTTACAGCCTGCTCAAACGTTGACAGCGCATCTTCCGGCGACGAAAATTGTATCCCTTTGAGCTGATTTTTTATTTTCGGGAATAAAAAGAAGTCGCACGGTGCAAGGTCAGGGCTGTAAGGAGGGTGACCTAGGAGTTTAACCGGAGTGCTGTCCAGGAAGTCCCTCGTTTTCAGCGCGGTGTGTGCGGGCGCGGGCTTCTTTGATTTCGTAAAGGGATTGATAACAAGTAGCCAGACAAATTGAAAAAACTCGCGATCAAAATCTTCCCTCCGCTTCTAGATCGCTTCACTTTGGTAGGTGTTGATTCGTTTTGAAACACCCAATCCGTCGACTGGCGTTTTGTTTCTGGATCATACTGATAAATCCACGACTTATCACCTGTAATGATGTCATAAACACGCCGAGACGCGCCTGCTTCAAACTTGTTTATCATATCACGACACCATTCCACCCGGGCCTGCTTCTGAGCATCGGTGAGATTGTGCGGCACCCAGCGTGAAACTATCCTTCTCACACGAAGATGCACGTGTAGAATCTCGTGAAGGCTTCCCGATCCAATCTGAAGAATATGCTGAATCTCTTGATATGTGACTCGTCTATTATCTTGGATTAAATTTTTCACTGCTAGCACGTTTTCTTCCGTAACAGCCGTCAAAGGGCGACCACTTCTTTCTTCATCCTCCAAAGTCAGTCGACCGCGCTTGAATTCGTTATACCAACGATACACGGTCGCCTTGGAAGGGCCTTCATCCATGAATGCCATTTGAAGTCTATCGTACGATTCGTCTGGTTTCAGGAGACACTTGAAATCGTAGAAAATCATAGCGCGAAAATGTTCCCGACGCAGATCCATTTTTCAATGAGACACAATAATTGAAATTATCTTGCAAAAAATGCAGAGAGAAATTTTGAAATTGGAACGTACTTATTTTTACTCATAAATAATCATATTTTAGAAATAGATTAAAACTGACCAGTCTCTCATATATAAAAACTTTTTTTCGCAATACTTCCTGAGTGGCCTGGTATGACTGTTACACAATTGAACGCTCCGGCCGCCAGGTTCGATCGCACAGTTCGATTAATCGAACTAGGAGTAATTTTATGTCCTTATGGTTCGATTGAAAAGTCGAACTGTGCGGCGTTTGCTATTTTAAGTAAACGTGGTTCGATTAATCGAACTATGAGGAATTTTATGTCCTTATGGTTCGATTGAAAAGTCGAACTGTGCGGTGTTTGCTATTTTAAGTAAACGTGGTTCGATTAATTGAACTATGAGGAATTTTAGAACCTTATAGTTCTATTAAAATTGAAATTAGTAATTTAAACATGCTACTGTATTAGAAAAGTAATTGCTATTTAATAGTTATCTTTTATTTAAATAAAGAACCTTTCCATGCTATACTCGTACGTTCCAGGAAAAATCCCACATGCATATCGCCATGAGCAAGCATCATATTCGTTGATATTATGAACTCATTCCGTCTTCGTGGTTCTTTTTCTCGCTTCTCTAACAATCCTCCTTTCATTTTGATGATATAATACTCAGAATCTCGATGCAAACTGGTCAATATGGTCATCAAATTTGGCCCTTTTTTCCCTATAAGAGCATTGATTTTTTATGCCACCCTTCGAGACAATTTGTTGTCCGGTGTAGCTCTCCATAAACAGACCACTTTTTTATAAAGTCAATATTATGTAGCCATTGACTCTCCATGTACTCTTTAAATTGTTTCATTCCCGTATCTTCTGTAATGTCTTCCACTATATACGCCCAACCATCCATCATTAAATGATATGGCAAGAAAGGGAGAGCTGAGCTCAGTGCTACTATCCTTTTGTTACTTTGTGCTTTACAAATTTCAAGACTCTTTGCTTTTCTCCAAACAGCCCTAGCAAAATGGTAAAAACAACCTTTTATGATAGATTGTGGAAAAACAATTTCTATGGCGTTCATTGCCGCAGCTTCGTAATCAGTCTGAAATTTTCGAGGATTAAAGTCTGGAAGTTGCGACTTGATCATATTAAAAAGAGCAATATAACTATCCTTTTTTATATCTGACATAAATGCGTAGACAAGTGGGACTACGTTTATACTGTCAACCGAAGAACCAGCATCCGCATGCACGGTGTACAATTGTACAAAAGGAGATGGGCAACTGCGAAATGTACCATCACCAAAGTAGTGGTCAATTTTAGGTATATGTTCTTTAGGGTGTGTGTTGGGTAATCTCCTCGAGTGTCGCTCCGATTCCGATCCCGCTGCAGTCCGGGGCGTCTGAAGACCCGAGACGGCGTGCGGTTTTAGTCGGTGCAAGCCCGACATAACCGCCCCCGCTGGCCGGCGGGGGGGTATCCGAAGGGATTTCCGCACGATAAAAAAAAAAAAAAAAGGTATATGTTCTTTGGCATCTTTAGAGCAAAATGCAATGATTCGGCTTCCGTTGTAGGAATAGTCTGCCAAGACAAATTTTTCGAATTTTGGTGGCACTTCAACCTCATAAGGTGTTCCATACACTATTTTTGAAATTCCAGAGGCTTTTTTACGATTGCTATAAAGGCCAGTTTTTACGGCAGTAAATGAAGGTATTTTTGTGATTAAATCTAAGCCTGCATTTTTTAATGCAATAATATGATCTTCATAAACTGTTTTCATAGGTGTGATACTAGAACATGCTGCTAGCTTCATTTTATATAATTGTTTGTCAATTTCATTTCTGCTATGGTCTGGTAGACAAGAGTGGTCTTTCATTTTCATAATTCGTGAATCCTGTACACAAATGGTAAACAATGAAATACGATCCGTAACACAGCGGCGGTAGCCTGATGGTTAAGACATTGGACTTGCGATCAAGAGATCGTGGGTTCGAATCCTGGCCAGTACACTAGGTACCGACGTGAACCCACTCCTAACACAAGCAATTTAGCTTAGCTGGAGGGGTTAACGGGAATACTAGTAACTTGGGTTGATCTTAAAAAAAAAAAAAAAACGGGAAACATAAAAAAAAATCCAAGTATCAAGTCATCAAGCATATAAAATGAGTAATGAAATGGATAGGTAATAGTTTTATAACTCGAATATGCTTAGACACTAGTGACTTCACAGATGACTTACATGTAAAGTAACCGATCCACGACAGCCTGTTTTCTTGAAGCTACACATCCAAAGCGAAGGTCCACTTTTATATTTTTTATTATGAAAAAATTGATAGCCGCTGTACTGAAGTACTACGCCTCCATTACGTTTGATAAAAAATAAGTCATTCTCATTTTCTTCCGACATAATTACTAAAGTAAATCAAGAGTCTCGTAGAAATTATAGTAGTAAATTGACAGCGGCATTGAAGTGGAAAATATTCGTATTATAATCATATCTTTTTATAAGTGGCCAATTCTACCATTAACATTAATGAAAAAGGATTTCACATAAACGTTTTCCACCTTTTTTTACCCATCGAACTACAAGGAATTACAGATCGTCGTAGTTCAATTGATCGAACTACAAGTACTTAAAAATTCCTAGTAGTTCGATTAAACTAAATTGATCGAACTATAAGGAATTACAGATCGTCGTAGTTCGATTGATCGAACAACAAGTACTTAAAAATTCCTGGTAGTTCGATTAAACTATATTGATCGAACTATAAGGAATTACAAATCTTCGTAGTTCGATTGATCGAACCATAAGGAAATAAAATATCTCGTAGTTCGATTGATCGAACTATACGATCAAACCTGGCGGCCGGAAGGCAATTGAAAGTGGTAACGATTAACAGATTCAGTACCACATTTGTAAGTGTTACACTTTCATTCTGTAACCTTTTCATAGTGTAACCCATCTAATTATGTAACCTTTATGAATGTGTTTTTAAGTTCCTGCCCGTGAGGTCAGCCAGCGCCAGAGCCTTTCCGGCCTCCAGGTGAGGTTTTTATGGGCCCAATACACCCCAATACATAGATATTTTACCGAAATACGGTTGACAATAGGTTCACTCGCTATTACGGGTATAGAACATTGATAAAGTGTAGATGTTTATGTTCTCCTGTCTACCCCATCAGGGATATGTAACGGTTAATTTTTTATGATGGTTTTTTAAAAGAAGTTTACATAAATTTGAGGGGTGACTTATGCACTGTAAAAATTAATTAAGTAATTAATGTAATTGATGTAATTAAGACTAACTACCGGCTAGGGCGAGCAGAGATAAATAAAAAAGTCGATTACAATATATTAGGATTATAATCGGTAAGAGAGCGTTACATATATTTATATTAGGTATTGAGTAAAAGAACCTCAGGGGATGGATTCGTAATAAATATTCTGCCGTGGCGTTGTTCGGTCCGTTGTGCAGAGATGGTAGTATGCACTTAGCTAGTGGACACGTGGCTGATGTTGCCGGCGTGCCAGGGTCTCCGCTGGTGTGCCACGCTACCGCTATGATGGTGCGAAGCCCGGTGCGAAGACCCTGGAAATAGAAAAAGTGCGGGTTAGTTTGTCACTAGGTAATAACGTCCAAGTGACCCGCTAAAATAGCAGGTGAAGAGAATCTCCCAGCGGCAATGCAGCGTAGCTAGAAGCTATAATAAAAAGAATATAAATAGGCAGCACAAGTTCTCACACCGTAGTGGTTATCGGCCTCGTGGCACTAATTAGGTTGGCTGAAATAACACACAGAATAAAATAAAATATATTAAGCCATGCATTTTAGCAGGCAATAAGCTGCACCGCTAGAAGGTCTTCACCTGTAGAAAGAAGTAGGAAATGTTGATCTCAAAATTTAACCGGAGCCGACAGCAGTTAGCCACGGGGTCAAAGTGACCTTACTCGGCGAAGGTTGCCAAGGAAAGGAACGATATAAGAGCCGTCAGTTGATGACTGGGCTAGTGCTGTCCAATCTCGCTTGCACAACCATAGATAATTAGTAATAAGTTATCGAATTACTAAAATATCGATTAATTTATGGATATTGTTTTAATTTGATTTGTAAAGAATCCACAACGTTACAATGTATTGAGTACTAGCTGACCCGGCGAACTTCGTACCGCCTTAGCGTAAATTTGATGCAATACTTTATTTTGTATAGCTGACCTATCTTATGTATGCGTACCTATTCAATTTGAACTGGAATCTATGACGTTGATCTGAATGACGTTGACATTTGTAACGCGCTTTTTTTTAAATATGCAAAATTAAATGTATATTTTTCAATCTTTCTGAGAAATTTTCTTGATTTTTTTTTCCGTAAGAACCTTGTACAGAGTATTAGAAAACTACAAAAAAAAAATCAGCCAAATCGGTCAAGCCGTTTTCATGCTATGTCGTGACAACGGAAAACGGGTTTCATTTTTATATAATATATATATAGACTATTTGAACATAACTACATCGTGTCGAACGAGTGAGATTGTTATCAACCATCAGATATGCTTGCCATTTATCAAAATGGTTCCACACTTGTTATTTATTGAATTGTAGTAGAAAATAAGCCCGTGGCAAGTAACAAATCAATCACATAATTTAACTAGGTATGCAATTCATTCTGCTGTTGCAAAAATTGAGCGAAGCAATTTCACCGGGACTTTTGCTAACGGTGATAATTCCTCAATGGCTAGTCCGATTTTCGTTTTTCTTTTTGTCTTGTAGCTATATAAAGAACTAAATAAATAAATAAATGTATATAAAATAAATAAATAACATAATTTAACACCAATCGCGTGAATGAGGCTTTTTTGTTTATTGATAAATCAGATTTTGAAAATGTTGTTCGGTGATTATTCCTCCGTGGTATACATGATTTTTTAATTACCTACGTAGCCAATATCCTTTCCATCAGTACTGACGAGCTTCGCTCAATAAATAATGTAGGACATTTATTACACAGCACCATCTACACCCAATGGCTCGCTATTTTCCCCATATTGACCGCACGACGTTAGTAAGTATTTATTAATCTGTGCTGCACGTATGCTCGCTTTGAAATATTTTGCTTTTCCTAAACTGACCTGGTGTGAGGTGCGGAAAAGTAAAATACTATTATTAAACCGATTCCTAACCTAACCCATTCCTAGCGTGACCCGATACGTTTGTTCCTAACCTAACCTAAAAAAAACCGGGCAAGTGCGAGTTGGACTCGCCCATGAAGGGTTCCGTAGCAGCAAGTCAATTTTTTTAACTTTTTATAATTACAGGGGGAAGGGGACAATTTACCACTTTAAAAGTGTCTCTCGTGCAAACTATTCAGTTTAGAAAAAAATGATATTAGAAACCTCAATATAATTTTTGAAGACCTATCCATAGATTCCGCACACGTATGGGTTGAATGAAAAAAAAATTTGAGTCTCAGTTCTAAGTATGGGGAACCCTCAAAATTTATTGTTTTTTTTTTATTTTTGTGTGAAAATCTTAATGCGGTTCATAGAATACATCTACTTACTAAGTTTCAACAGCATAGTTCTTATAATTTCGGTTAAAAGTGGCTGTGACATACGTACGGACAAACAGAAAGACATGACGAATTTATTATTATATATTTATTTATTTCTCTCACAATGGGTATACAAGTATGATAGGATACTTAGGTCTGATCATAACTGATATTACTTATAACATAAAACACATTGTAAGAGCTGGTGACTATTATGGGTCTAAAAGACCTGTGTTACAAGTCACCAGTATAAGGTTTATAAGGGTTCCGTTGTTTGCCATTTGGCTACTGAACCCTAATTACGTATTAGTTTAGTTATAAGTCACAGATTTTGGCACATCGCGTAACGACATGCCCGTTGCGAATGTTACATTACGCATCATAACCCCATTCAGTACGCGGCTTCAAATAAACAAAGGGAAACTATTTAAGCTCTATAATTCTATGTTGGGGACACGGGCTAGCTTGGCCCCAAGCTAGTGAATGCACATGTTAAACCCATCATTGAAATCTATTCAGTTCAGAAGGAATTGTTATGCAATGAGTTGCAGGTTTTAATTCCGTGCGGTCGCTTCTTAAATTATATAATCATTGTGTTGTGTCAAGTCAAGTGTCAGATCCAGATAGAGTTACTGCTATCTGTGGAACTCAGATTTAAAGGAGCTACATAATATAATAGGCCTTATTATCTATTAAAATAGGAAAAAGTGGCCAGTGAGATTTTTAGCTCTCCTTACAAAATGAATTACCCCATCCCACTTAGATCTTCGTGAGCTGAGCCAACCACACCTGCGAATCGGTACAACTGCTGATTAAAGTAAAAGACTCTGGCGCAGCCTCTCTCTCAAGGAGGGAAGTCAGACGTCAGGTCAGCAGTAAGCTCCTGTGCTAACTACAGGCAAGGAGCTGGCGCGAATGTGTAAATTGATACGAAAGAGCGTGTTTCAATGCCGTCACCTTATGGTTAGTTAATCCGAATACGGTACCAGTTATCCTCACCTGTACATGGAACTCGAATAGTGAAAAAACCACCCGCTCAAGTGCGAGACAGACTGGCGCTCTAAGGGGGGTTGGTTTTGATTCTCTTGCGATTTTGTAAATACGCTGCATAAAAACCTGTATATTTTTATTGCGTTTTTTTACAGCTGCAAGAGGTTGTAGACCTGATTATTTAATGTTGATTTCAACTTAAAACCTTCACACGTTCCTGAGAGAACGGTCTTGATAGACAGATAAACAGGCACACAGACAGACAGACGTACAACTAAGTGATCCTGTAAGGGTCCCGTTTCCTTTTGAGGTATGAAATCTTAAAAACGTTATTTTTGTAGGTTGTGTTTATCATTCAAAAACCTGAGTACAACACTTTACTTTAATTTTACCATCCCTAATGAAGGCAGACGCCTTCGCAGATCTCAATAGAGCCGCTTAACGAAGCGTGCTCCAGAAACACAACATCTATCATTATGTTTAACGCAAAGAGGCGACATTTTTTTTAAAGAAATGTCCACCGTTCATTATGTTTTTCATAAACGTCGCTGTTGTTTAGCCAATTAAGTAGAGAAATGAGTCCCTTTTGTACTTAGATGTTGTAGATTTAACTTGGATAAAGAATACAGAATATAGATTTTACTTTTTCTCGTTTCACGTTAAAAATCATAATAATACCTTGGAAATATAGATAACCATTTGGTTTAGTGTCCGATAGATGATAATAATAACGCTTGCTGCTCACATTCTTTGGGCACACAGCCAGGCGAGGCCCGGATAGTCTGGAGATGGCGATTCTCACTGGCCGTGCAGAGGGTACCAGGAGTAGAGGGCGCGCGCCGTCAAGATGGACGGATACGATCAGAGAGGTCACCAATATGACGCTGCAGAAGGCAATACATTTGGCTCAGGACCGAATAACCTGGAAGAAGTTGGTGATTGAAGTTGTTTAGCGGGGTCACGTCCCTTTTTTTAGCGTGTGGAAACCCCCACGGGCTTCACCCCATCGGTGCCGACAATGGGGTGGGCATGTCGGAATCGGACCGACTAAAACCATACGGTGTCCTTCCCAAGTGGCCATTACCGGGCACCCCGGGTAAGCCCTCGAAAGGATAACCCCAGAGTTACCGGCAGACTTTGGACGCCATCGCGGCCTCACCTGGTGGGGTCGGGTTTTAACCCGCATCGGTGAGTAGGCAGGCGTGTGTAGGACACACACGACACAACTCCGCCACGGCCTGCTTCTGGAAGGACGGGTCACGTCCCTCAGTCATGAGGAAACGACTAAGAAGAAGCTCCCCCTATATTAAAATCATCTGAAAAGCATCTGATGAGGCATTCAACGAGAGAGACCCATCATTGTAGCATTACGATTTCCCAGTTGAGTTTGCACTTTGGAGCCAGAGGTCAGCTTATTGTTTTTGATTGGCATGTTGAGTTTTTCGGGAGCGACTGCCGGCTGACCTTTCAATCCTGAGAGGAAAGCGTAAAGCCATTTGTCGTTCGACCCAATCTAGGTCTGCCAGGGTACTTAAGGATTTCTCTAATAAGTTATAACTGGGCCCCGGTAACTCCCACTCCCATGAGCTCTTTGTACAGGTACCCACAGTGTAGGGCACGCCGCAATAGCGGCGGTAAGGCCCATCATGGAGGATTGGCTAGAGAGGCGACACGGAAGCCTCTCGTACCGACTGACGAAGGTGATCTCCGGGAAGGGGTGCTTCGGGGACCACCTGCATCGGATCAGGAAGGAGCCAACGCCTGAGTGTCATCACTGTGACGCGAGCGAGGACTCAGGGCTACACACGCTGGCGGACTAGCTGCCCGGCGTGGGAGGTGAAGAGGCGTGACCTCGTGGCAGCCATCGGGGTGGGAGTCCTCTCGCTCGGCAGCATGATTGCGGCAATGGTGCGGAGCGCGAGCGCGTGGGCCGCCGCCACCTCCTTCTGCGAGCATGTGATGCTCGCGAAGGAGATGGCGGAGCGCGCCCGGGAGAGGTTCAGAACTCTCCCGGCCCGCCGAGCCCGCAACATGCTCGCCGCGCGTCGCAGGCGACTCAGGCGCCGGAGGTCGCTTAACGACCTCCGTCCTCTATGAGCGCAGGCCTGGGGGTGGCAGGTGAGGCCGCCTGTCACCCCAGCAGAAGCAGGCCGGGACGGTGGGGCGACTAGCGCCCCTCCCCCAAACCGGGGCAAGACGGGGACACCGTGGTTCCCAAACCCGAGGGGGCCATCTCGAAACCGGAGATGGCCCAGGATCAGTCGGGGTGCGAGGGATATGCTCTATGGGCAACCTTACACCCCGGCGTCTGCAGAGCCGAGACGGCGTGCGGTTTTAGTCGGTTCAAGCCCGACATAACCGCCCCCGCTGGCCGGCGGGGGGGTTTCCGAGGGGATTTCCGCACGAAAAAAAAAAAAAAAAAGGTACCCACAGTGTTAGCAGAAGCAGGCCGGGGCGGCGGGGCGACTAGTGCCCCCCCCCTTCCGGGGTAAGAATTTTTTTAACGGTGATCATTCCTCTGTGGTAGCATTAATTTTTTCAAAATATATTCATAAACCTTCCTCTGATTGACCTTTTTAATCATGCCAAATGTGGTTCGGATTGGATTAGTAGTTTAGGAGGAGACCTGTGACAAAGAAAATCCTGAAGTCTGGTATGAGGAGCTTTCGCTCGACTTCGTCTCACTCAGCTCAATTAATAAAGTGACGAATTATAAATTATCTGTACCAAATCAATTACTACAGACTAGCTTTTCCCGTTGCCACAACTTATGGGAATCTATTCACGGGATTAAAAGTAGCCTATGTGTTATTCCAGACTTTAATTTATCCCTGTACCAAATTTCAGCCAGATCTGTTCTGCCGTTTTTGCATGAAAAAGTAACAAACATCCATACATCCATACCTAGTTTCGCGTTTATTATATTAGTAGGACTAGCTGTTTCCCGCGGCTCCACCAGTGTGAAATTCTGATCCCGTTCCCGCTACCCATGGGAACCTATTCCCGGGATGAAAAGTAGCCTATGTGTTATTCCTGACTATAGTCTATCCCTGTACCAAATTTCAGCCAGATCCGTTCAGCCGTTTTTGCGTGAAAGAGCAACAAACAAACATACATACATACATACACACAAAAATTCAAGTTTATAATATTATTAATAGGATCATACCATCATACATAACATATGTGTAACTCTAGCGGTTTTGGCAGCGCACGCCAGAGTAGCTCGCAGATGGTAGATTTTTTCCTACTTGCTTGACACTTATCGTCATATTTTGGACAATTCACACAATCACTTCATAAATTGTATCCTATGTGTTATTCTGATGTATAAGCTATATTATTGTAAAGTTTCATTAAAATCCATTCAGTAGTATTTACGTGAAAGAGTAACATACTTACAAACTTTCGCGTTTATAATATTAGTAGGATAATATTTGGTTTGGTTTAATACGTTCCCCATAGGTAACCAATTTCAGTATCAGCACAGCGTTACTCCTGGTTTCCTCTAAAGCTTGCCTTTTGGAGTCCTGTATCCGCTGTCCTACTCCTTCATAATCTGGTTTACTTGACTTTGACGGGAGCAACTGCCGTCTAACCCCCAACCCCGAGCGGAAAGTATGCGCCGGAGCATCGTTCATCAATCAGCAGGTGTGCTGTTTGCCGATGAGGTCGGTTTAACCCCGAAGAACTTGGTAGGGCCCCAAACCCTCCACATAGATCGCAAAGGAACACATGTCAATAATAATGACATAACATAACACATAACTTCACGCCTGTATCCCCGTAGGGGTAGGCAGAGGTGTATTATACATTCACGATTCGCCATTTACCTATGTTTAGGTCTCAATTAAGGTGTAATAGGGGACAATCCTATTGCCATCTATTGGGTACATTGATAATTAACATTTTTAATACACACGTAACTACGAAAAGTCAGAGGTGAGTGTGCCCGGGGCGACTGGGGATCGAACTCGAGACCTCGTCTCGGCAGTCCGTTACGTACGCCACTGGGCTATCGCCGTTAGGAATATTGGAGCTAATATTGGTCAAGGCATGTCACACATAATATGAACCCTTGTCAATAGAATGTATCCTTATTAAAACGGAGGGGGTAAGGGTAAACTATATTTTGTAGCAACAACAGAGGCGAATACTCCATTTAATAGAATTCTTTCCGTCTGTCCTTTAAACTGATTATACCATGACATTTATTTATGACAATATCATTATATTATGACAATATCATTATATTATGACAATATCATTATATTATGACAATATCATTATATTATGACAATATCATTATATTATGACAATATCATTATATTATGACAATATCATTATATTATGACAATATCATTATATTATGACAATATCATTATATTATGACAATATCATTATATTATGACAATATCATTATATTATGACAATATCATTATATTATGACAATATCATTATATTATGACAATATCATTATATTATGACAATATCATTATATTATGACAATATCATTATATTATGACAATAACTTAGATTTTATGTTGCTATTCATATAGATTGAATAAGCTACTTTAAATTTGGTTTTAGCTGGAGAGAGAGATACGATACGAGATACGGTTACCAATTTTTTTTTACGTGCGGAAATCCCTTCGGATACCCCCCCGCCGGCCAGCGGGGTAGGTTATGTCGTGTATCGACTAAAACCGCACGGTGTCCTCCCCAAGTGTCCGTTGCCTGGCACCCCGGGTAAGCCCTCGAAAGAATAACCCCAGGGTTAGTTACGAGTTACGAGGATGTGATGTACGTCAAAGAAGCGGTAGTGGGTTTCCAGATAGGAGTAATAGTCTCCAGTTCCGCAGAAAACGCATCAGACGTGGGCGTCCGAAGAATACGAAACGAGGAAGATGGAATGTGGCTTCTCGCCTAAACAAAAGCAGATTCAAGACGGTGACGTGATGTGTCCCACGCCCTCTTCTCTAGCTGGAAAAAGGCCAGACCCTCGCACTCCACTGCAGTAAAACAGGTGGTCAAGGTTTGCGAGGATTCCTAGGGATTTCTCTGCTATGGTATAGTCACCCTCAGTAGTTGCTGAACACTAACAAATTTATCAATGATCTTAACACTGAAATAAATCAATAAATAATTGATATTTAATTATTTTTGTTATCTTTTGAGCATAAATTTCTCAGTTTTCAATTTCTGTATACTTGGGTTCTCGGCTAATGATTTCCAAAATGGAAATCTTTGCCTAAACATTGATACATCTTTACACCTGTTTAGTGTATCGAAACCGCTCATCGAGCGAAAATATAGCTCACAACGTGTTGTGGTTACAGTAAAATGGCCACATCGCCAAATTCGTGTTGTGACTGTAACACTGACGACGCATTGAGGCCATCACCAAAAGACCACATAGCGAAATTCGTGTCATAGTTGTCATGTCATATGATCACAACGCGTTGTGTCAATGAAGAACAGTCACTACGCGTATGAAGCATTTTCGGTCTTTGAGCATAACATTTACATCAAAATTACTAAAGTCCACAATAAAGCTTTCTGTTGGTTTAGTCCCAGAAAGAGTATTACAAAATCTGACCCCTTAAGATGGCGCTTTGTTAACTTTGTTACTCGTAATAATGTATAAAGATTATTTAATTGAGCTGAGTGTGACGAAGTCCAGCGAAAGCTCCCAGAAATACCAGAACACCAGACTTCAGGATTTTCTTTGTCACAGTTCTCCTCCTAAACTACTAATCCAATCAGAACCAAATTTGGCATGATTAAAGAGGTCAATCAGAGGAAGGTTTATGGATATATTTTGAAAAAATTAATGCTACCACAGAGGAATGATCACCGTTAAAAAAATTCCAGATGGAATTACATAATAACCGCTCAAGACACTGTGACCAAACTTTACACGCTCAGAAAGCATGTCCAGAGTTGTGTGAATGATCACTGTTCAAAATTTTCAAAATCTGATTTTCAAATCATGATGTCTCACTCAGCTCAACATTGCAAGCAGCGATTCGCCTTGCAGACCTAGTTATGTATTGGCAGTCGAGGCCACTAGCAACAGCTAATATTTTTTATTAAATAACTTTCTGAGGTGACCCTCGTTCGACTTTCGGTATACCTGAGGTCGGTCGGTCGCGTCCCCGCCGGGTCCAACTTTTCTTATTAATAATACTTTCTCGCCCACTTTAATAAAGTTATCCCAGATAAACTTGATGTTCTATTATATTTATGATAATGTTACAGAGATACTTTATACAATAAACGTGAAATAAAATGTGTAAATTGTGAATATCTCGAGATAAGTCTCGTATAATGGAATGTTCATTTTATGTATATTTTACTTTCGAACGGTACTTAATTAAGGTATGTTTGAGAAAGTCTTTTGGAATCTGAATTAGATCCAATTTCTCTTATCCTACTGAGTTTTTCCATGTAGATGCAGCTCCAATAAGAATGCATTTTTATGGTAAGCATAACCTTAGATACCCAGGATCAGCTCTAGATAAAGGAGCTCTTTAGGTTTCAACTGTTAACAGCACAGACACGAAATTTGTGTATGTAAAAATTTGAAAATATTGATTTTAGGAATGCTTCTAATAATAATTTAGGCATATATGTTGTATAACACTGTATTCTACCTATATTTTTAACACACGTCATCTAAAGATTAATCTGGAGGTTTTTGGTTCAGTTTCTGATTCGGACAAAGTGTTATAGAATTATTCTGCTAACAAATTCTCAGCAGAAGCCGGCAGATTGGGTCAGGTCACAGCCGAAAAATATACACCAATCAGTTGTTTTGGAAGAAAGGTGCCTGAAACTAGGCGAGTTTGTAACATTATTACAAACTCACCTAGTTCCAGGCACCTTTTACAGATAGTAGATGAAGTTCTTAAATAGCTTTTTAGGGTTCCGTTGCCAAATGGCTAAAAACGGAACCCTTATAGATTCGTCATGTCTGTCTGTCTGTCCGTCCGTATGTCACAGCCACTTTTTTCCAAAACTATAAGATCTATGCTGTTGAAACTTGGTAAGTAGATGTATTCTGAACCGCATTAAGATTTTCATACAAAAATAGAAAAAAAAAACAATAAATTTTGGGGGTCCCCATACTTAGAACTAAACCTCAATTTTTTTTTTATCCAACTCATACGTGGTGTTCTATGGATAGGTCTTCAAAAATGATATTGAGGTTTCTAATATATTTTTTTTCTAAACTGAATAGTTTGCGCGAGAGAGACTTCCAAAGTGGTAAAATGTGTCCCGGTAACTTCTAAAATAAGAGAATGATAAAACTAAAAAAAATATATGATGTACACTACCATGTAAACTTCCAACGAAAATTGGTTTGAACGAGTCTAGTAAATAGTTTTATTTAATACGTCATAAATCGTAAACCGCAATTTACCTTTCATTCGATCAACTCAAATATAAAAAAAAAAAAAAACATTATTATGTTACTTGCTGCTACGGAACCCTTAATGGGCGAGTCCGACTCGCACTTGGTCGCTTTTTTATGTTTTATCTACCAATTTGAACTTCAAAAAGTAAAGGGCACCGTTCCAGATGCTATCTATTTTGAAATGGTGGTCCTTAAATTGAATTAAAGGCCTCGACAAATGCTTTTTCACCACACCCCGCTTAAAGAACCGATGGCATGTAATTCCGCGTATTCAATGTATGTGATACTAGTCAATATGTGTCAAGGGATGTATGTGATACGGTGGCTAAAACCATCATATATTTCTGCCCTAACCCTATATTTTACAACCAAACCACCGGAGCAATCTGCTGTCGATATCGCGACAGCTAAGTCGACGTGCCGAGAATACCTTCCCCGCTGCGTAATGAGCCGTGCAGCCTGACCTGAATGTCAAGCACCATATTTATCAAATTTAGTCAAGTGTAAGCCGTTCATTTTTAGATATACTCTTAAAGAGAAAAAAGCAATGTATTTGGAACATACATTTTAGTTATTATATTCTCGGTTTGGTGTGAGTGTTATGATCTAACTACCACGTTTTCATCCAAGCTCCCGTGTCGGTGGCATCCTAAGCTAGCAGTTTACAGCCTGGGGTTCACTCTCTGACTCCTCTTGTCTACAATTTCGTTGATTTTGTTGTAAACGACAGCGACTGCCGTTCAACCCCCCAACTCCGAAAGGAAGCCTGCGCCAGAGCCTCGTCCATCAATCAGCAGGAGAACCGGCTTGTAGGTGAGGTTGCTATGGGCAACATTTTTGAAATGAAGATAAGCTTGTTGCTTTTTAATACTGAGGTACTTGTTATTGGGAGGGCACGCCGCATTAGCGGCGGTAAGGCCCATCATGGAGGATTTGCTAGAGAGGCGACACGGAAGCCTCTCGTACCGACTGACGCAGGTGATCTCTGGGAAGGGGAGCTTCGGGGACCACCTGAAGAAAAAAAAAGGTGTTTGAAATTGGGGTGAGAGTCCTCTCGCTCGGCAGCATGATTGCGGCAATGGTAAGGTGCGCGAACGCGTGGGCCGCCGCTGCCTCCTTCTGCGAGCATCTCATGCTCGAGAAGGAGATGGCGAAGCGAGCCTTTTTTTTTTTTTCGTGTGGAAATCCCTTCGGATACCCCCCCGCCGGCCAGCGGGGGCGGTTATGTCGGGCTTGAACCGACTAAAACCGCACGCCGTCTCGGGTCTACAGACGCCGGGGTGTAAGGTTGTCCATAGAGCATATCCCTCGCACCCCGACTGACCCTGGGCCATCTCCGGTTTCGAGATGGCCCCCTCGGATTTGGGAACCACTGTGTCGCCGTCGTGCTCCGGTTTGGGGGAGAGGCGCTAGTCGCCCCACCGTCCCGGCCTGCTTCTGCTGGGGTGACAGGCGGCCTCACCCGCCACCCCCAGGCATGCGCTCATGAAGGACGGAGGTCGTTAAGTGACCTCAGGCGTGCGGCGTGCATGTTGCGGGCTCGGCGGGCCGGGACAGTTCTAAATCTCTCCCGGGCGCGCTGCGAAATGCCTTATGGGCAACCTTACACCCCGGCGTCTGAAGACCCTAAACGGCGTGCGATTTTGGTCAGTCCAAGACCGACATAACATCCCCTGCTGGCCGGTTAATCCCCGGAGGGGTTTCCGAGGGGATTGCCGCACGAAAAAAAAAACAAGGTACTTGTTATTTTTACTATACAGTCACGTCTGTCTCCGTCTGTCGTCTCCAATGCTCCCTCCACCACTTTCAAATTCTTTCTTTTGTCGACCAGTCTCACGTGGTGGTAGAGCGTGCGACTGCTAGGTACGTCAAAAGCGCCGCCGGGGTGCGAGGAAATTGCCTTAGAGAACCAAGATGTTGCGCGACGTGTGGAGATGGGGGGGGGGGGTTGGCTATTCTTGGGGATATCCGCACAAAATAAAGGGACGTCAAAGGTAGCAGTTTCGATTCCCAGTGCATATTTTTGTTATACTTGAAGATAATGTCTAATTGCAATGGCCTGGGATTGGCTGGGATTATCGTAGTTGGAATAGTGTAGTCTATATGCAGGATTAGTAGTTCTGTAGTAGGTTAACTTCATTACGCTAGATGGCGTTAGGTTCGTATATACAGTTATCAAACGTCTTGACGGATATTGAATGTTTTTGTTGCTTTAAGACGTTCTTTCGGATTTCGCACCGACTTCAAGAGAAACATTTTTGTCTTTTGAATTAAACCTCTATTTCAGTTATTCTATTAGTTTTCAGTTATTAGTCATTTTTAGTCCCTTCTTGGTTTTTGAAGTAGTTTCTATTTTATATTTACTAAAATTGTATGCAATGAATGTCATTGAGACCCTGCGGTTATCCTTCCGAGGGCGTACCCGGGGTGCCTGGTAATTGGCGCTTGGGAAGTACACTATGTGGTTTTAGTCGGTTCGATTCCGACATACCCACTTCATCGCTGGCACCGGTAAGCACGTGGAAGTTTCCACAAGTATAAAAAAAATAATGTCATTGAGTAAAACGTTGAAACTAAGTTTCGTTTTCCAGATTTTCACTGGTGATAGTCTTAATAGTAAAGCTTCGACGTCAAATGACGTTTTGCACTAAAATAACTCATACTCACACATGTCATAATGTATCCGTGTAAAACTAGAGTACATATAACCTCCAAACGGAATGTTCAAGTTCTTTATCGCGATCACAATCTTGTCTGATTTATGTGTATAAAGGCTCGTAAGAGCCCGCAGCTTACAATAGGGTCTGATTCTAAGTCGCGAGACTCCCTGGTGACGTCATTGTAATCCCTAGCAATCCCGAATCCTTGTGATACATAGTTAAATTGCTATCAATTCGATTCCAGATTCCGGATCTGTGAGATACAGAATTGTATCTTGTTATCTGTAGAAGTCGAAAATTTGAAATGTTTTGAATAAATTATGTTTGAAATTGGAAAGTTTCTTGTTTGATAGGAGTCCTTTAGTTTGATTTTTGCGTATAGTCTGAGAGATTGTTTTGAAAGAAATGCAATTTATATTGACTCAAAATCAAATGTCTTTATTAATTTAGATCACAAAGTAAGACTTATAAATGTCAAGAACAATGCTTCTACATTTTATTACATACGAAAGGAATGGAAACACAGTTTTGTTTACAAGAATACTAGCCTCCTCTGATGAGGCCGTCAAGCTGAGTGCCACCATTGTTAACATGGTACGTGTATATGTAATGGTGACCCTCTTACCTTTTTTTTTTTTTTTTTTTTTATCGTGCGGAAATCCCTTCGGATACCCCCCCGCCGGCCAGCGGGGGCAGTTATGTCGGGCTTGCACCGACTAAAACCGCACGCCGTCTCGGGTCTTCAGACGCCGGGGTGTAAGGTTACCCATAGAGCATATCCCTCGCACCCCGGCTGACCCTGGGCCATCTCACCACTAACAGCTTCGCTCATCCTGTCTCCTCTGAAAGCAGAGGAGTACGGACAGCGATGTATTCCCGCCACGTTGGGTATTGGCCGACGATCAATGCCAACCCTATGAAGGGGTGAAGGGGTAGCCATTGACCGCCGCCCAGGGTGTACCGGCCGCTCCGATTCCGTTCCCCCCGGACTGCACCGGGATCGGAATCGGAGCGACACTCGAGGAGGTTACCCAACACACACCCCGGTGACCCTCTTACCTGAGACTTTACCTTCAGCTTACCATCAGGCGAGGTGAAGTCAAATTGACGTGTCCTAAATATAAAAAAAAAAAAAAGCGGTTGCCCGCTGCTCCGCCTGCGAGAAATTCTTATCCCGTTTGCCTAGAGAATAAAAAGAAAATATTATACTCCTTTCTTGAGCCGTCGCCTAATATTCTCTAAAAACTGTCAATAGAACCTTCTAGAACAGATATAAATCAAGTGTTCGGAGACGTTAAGCTTACAAAGTGAATTTAGTTTTACCTTAAAACTTCATACAGAATTCTATTCGCTTATAAAGGAAGCCACCTTCGTTGCGATTCGAACTATATCGTAGACGCTATAAAGTCGAATTTCTCTCTCACAAGATGAGGGATTTCTTTACTAGAAAAATCCTCTTAATTTGAGTACATTTTTCTTGTTGAAAGTTGTCGTTTTGTTCGCCACTAACGACCTCAAATCAAAGTCAAAGTCAACCTATCTAATTACCTAATTAGCCTATCATGGTATACTTTAAACGCTCTATGCAAAATGCTTTTTACTTTTTAAGAAGCTCTTCAAGAAGTTCGGATTTTTGACAGTGAATAATATTGTTTGAGATATCTTCCTGCCAAGGTAAAATAAAAGATTCACTTTGATTTCTTTTCATGAGTGTATGACAGTAAACGTACAGTCATGAATTAGAATCATGTTTCTAAAGATTTAGATCGGAATAAGAGAACATCTAGGACGAGACTTGAACCCGCGACCAGTCCCTTACAGGGGGAATACTCTGACCAACTGAGCCACCTAGACACGTCCCAGATATTCGAAATTCACCGATACATTAATACGTCTTAAGGCGACGTTTCTAGGTGGCTCAGTTGGTCAGAGCATTCCCCCTGTAAGGGACTGGTCGCGGGTTCAAGTCTCGTCCTAGAAGTTCTCTTTTTCCGATCTAAATCTTTAGAAAAAAGTAAGCATTAAAAATGCTTAAAAATTAAATTGAATTAGAATCATGTTGCTGGCAATAGGCTCGCCCTCTATTAAAACTATGTATAAACGCAACGAGCAAAGGCATGTTCCTTCCTTGTTCCTACAGTCCCGGGTCCTGTAAGTGGGGGTGAAAAATCATCTGATGAGGCCGTCAGGCTGAGGGTCACCATTGTAACATTATCAGTGTCTGTAAAGGTTACAAAAGGCTGAAATTTCACAGTCTCCTTTCATTTATCTTGGCGGGGAAACTACTAGGTCTGCAAGACGAATCGCTGCTTGCAATGTTGAGTGAGACATCGTGAATCAGTTTTTGAAAATTTTGAACAGTGATCATTCCTCCGTGCCAAGTCCGATTTTGAAAATTCTTTTTGAAAGTCACTACTCTGGACATGCTTTCTGAGCGTGTAAAGTTTGGTCACAGTGTCTCGTGCGGTTATTATGTAATTCCATCTGGAATTTTTTTAACGGTGATCATTCCTCTGTGGTAGCATTAATTTTTAGGGATTTTCTTTAGAAAAGCCCTATTGCTATCGAGTTGTCGTCGTCGTCGATGTCGTCGACGTCGTCGTTGCCAATTTTCTGTCACGGTTTTGGGTATGAAGGAGATGAGCTATCGAGTTGCTGTTTTCGGTAATAGATTCGTGCTGGGGTGAACCATTGCAAAAAATCGCAAAAAAAAAAACGCAAAATCGAAAATCCCTTGTATTCGGCTGAGCTCGTCTTAGGAATTCAACTTGTTTCAAAATATATCCATAAACCTTCCTCTGATTGACCTCTTTAATCATGCCAAATTTGGTTCTGATTGGATTAGTAGTTTAGGAGGAGACCTGTGACATAGAAAATCCTGAAGTCTGGTATGAGGAGCTTTCGCTCGACTTCGTCTCACTCAGCTCAAAAATGTTTAACTAATGTGTCTAACTAACAAAGGCGGACTTAATGCTAGAGGCATCGCGTCCCTCCGCATATATATATCTATACGAATAAATAAAATTGAAGTGTCTTTTAAAATAACAGTTTTAAAAACAACATAATTTCACGCCTGTATCCTCGAAGGGGTTGCCTACCCTACCCTACCCTACTGTATTACACACCCACGATTCGCCAGTTATGTTAAGGTCCCAATGTAATAGGGGGCGAGCCTATTGCCATCTACCGGGCACATTATTAAGCGAGCGATAATTAACATTTAATTAATTAATGCACACATAACTACGAAAAGTCAGAGGTGTGTGCCCGGGGCGACTGGGGATCGAACTCGAGACCTCGTCTCAGCAGTCCGTTACGTACGCCACTGGGCTATAGTTTTTAATGATTGCACATGAGTGTATACATGATACTTATAATAACAAAAATACAATTTTTATAATTTTTGTCTGTATGTCTGTCGTTCTGTCTGTTAAAAGAGGTAATTTCTGCCACGGCTGGGCCGATTTTGACAGAACTTTCACTGGCAGATAGGCAATGTTACAAGGCGTAACATAAGCTACTTTAATTTTTTTTTAAATAGGGTACCGCGCAAAAGAACTAAAACCCTAAAAATCGAAATCCACACGGACGAAGTCGCGGGCACAGCTAGTGTACATATACATTTTTTAATATTTTTTAAAAAGAATACCAGTAACCGAAACTACAAATATTTCCTCTAACCCCTTCCAGCTAAGCTTAATTGCTTGTTCTGGGTTCACGTCAGTAGTGAAATGGCCAGATTCGAACCTGAAACCTCTCGATCGTAAGGCGAACTCCTTCAACACTAAGCTACCAACGCTTTACACATACCTATATATATTAAACAACAACATACAAACATTTTTTTTGAGTTTTAAGTTGAAAATTTGAGTAGTGCCTAATAAATTTATTTTATACTAGCTGTGCCCGCGACTTCGTCCGCGTGGATTAAGATTTTTAGGGTTTTAGTTTTTTTGCGCGGAAACCTAATTATTATTCCTAAAATTAAAGTAGCCTACATGACTGTCATTAAATTAACCATTGCTGTATGATTAATGTAGTGACTATAAAATAAATAGTCGCAACACCAACATATCATCGATCTTATTATTTACAAATCTTATTATTTATTTCAATGCAAATTTTAACCATTAATTATTCATTGTTTCCGTAGTTCGCAAGAATTACGGTAGATGGCTCCAACGTCGCCTTAAGACGTAATAATGTATCGGAGAATTTCGAATATCTGGGACGTGACTAGGTGGCTCAGTTGGTCAGAGCATTCCCCCTGTAAGGGACTGGTCGCGGGTTCAAGTCCCGTCCTAGATGTTCTCTTTTTCCGATCGAAATCTTTATTAATTATTTTATTTTAATCTTATTTGAATATTATCATGGTATGGTATGGTATGGTTTCGCGAGCTGGTATCCGCAACTCCGCGACAAGGCGCGGTTTTTGCGTGAAAAAAATCATAATTACTTTTATTCAACTATGTTGACACTGATGACTATTTATGATTTAATTTTTTTTTTTCTGACATATGTTATTAATTGAGATTGTGTGTTGTGTTGTATTATTATTCATTATGTATTATATTTTTAATTTATTTTTAATGTAATGATAGTGTATGATCCAAATGTTGATCGAAATAAATTAATTGATTGATTACTCCTTGTTATATTACCTTTCTGTCAGTGAAAGTCCCGTCAAAATCGGTCCAGCCATTTCAGAGATTAGCCGGAACAAACAAACAGACAGACAGAGGGACAGACAGACAAAAATTAAAAAAAAAAAATTTTTGTGTATGTACCGTATATATATTCATATACATGTAGTAAAAAACGGTTATTTCAATATTACAAACAGACACTCCAATTTTATTTATATGTGTATAGATTCGTCACAAAAGCATAAAGCGTTTCCTTTCGTATTTATTTCCGTAACGATGACGAAGGGCTCTCCATCGCGACATTCGCGACTGCGGTAAGGGCGCCATATTGCGAGGTTTCCGTTCGCTATCAAAAATGGAAGAAAAAGTACCCGCATTCAAATTATGTAAGTCTTTTGATTCCACTGATTTATAGGTAAAAATGTGAAGCCGAAGAAAACGTGTTTGGTTAAAAAAAAAAGAAAATATTTTCCTGGTCGCCATATATTCTTACAGAACCAAGGTTTTGATTTGACTGTGAGAGTCCGGTTGAGATCAGTATGCTGCAGTTTTGTAGAGTGCTCTATCTGAAGATTCTTATGATCAGTTACACGCATGGCTAACAAAATCACTGCTTTACAAAATGTGCGCAATCGCTACGATCTACAATGCGCTCTACCATAGACGCCCTCGAAAGTATGTTTCCCCCCTTTTAAGGGTTAATTGACAGTAGATAGATCACTCGTGAGGTGTGTAACGACCAGTAACAACAGTAGAAGTTCTCAGTTGCTCCCGTAAAAGCAAAAATAAATAAACCATGGGATAAGCTAATAAGATAAACCCATAACCATGGGAATGAGTAGTAGGATGTCGGACTTCTGCCCGGGGTCAAGGGTGCATGCATTGGGATGCAATCAGGATTGGGGCTCGGACGAGGAAGAAGACTCTAGGAGTGGAGGTCCAGGTGAGTAACCTAGTATAAAGTATTACTCATAGCAAGGGGCTGTCGCGGGTTCCCGGTGTCCCTTTCTGAATGTTGAATTATTTTTATTTACATTTACAGTTAAAGTTAGCATGTTGACAGCTTCAAAATAACGCGGAACTTTAAAGTTTGTTGACACATTTACACACATATGTACAATATAAATACACCTAAAAAAATGAAATTGAATAAAAATATATAATGTTTAGTATACATTTTATTTATACTGTGGAGGAAAGGGGTGTGTTCCAGGCAAGGTGATCACGCCTGGCGGGCTGCGGCCCAACGGTTGCCGTTGGGATTTCTAATATATGTTATATCAGCGCGGGAACTTTACTTTCGCGATTCAGGATCGGTAGTGACGTAGTAGTATCGAAGTAGTTCAACTTGTTGTCACTAGATGGCGCTATCGATGGTCGGTACGAGGGTCAAACTGAAAGTTCTTAGAACTGGCCACTTATAAACAATATAATAAAAAAATAATTCTAAAATTTGAAAATAGAACTCTTTGCCAATATTACTGAGTATATATTTCATTCATTTATCATTTGTTTTACGATTTGGCGGCAAATTGAAAATTGTCTGTGTCACGTTAACATGAATTTAACACGAGAAAATTTTCGTGCAATGATTTTTTATGACTTTCGATGTCATTTAAGTCAACAAGAAAGTTATGATAGACTACGATTGGCCTTTCACGATGAAGCCCCATCTCGTGCGACTGTTTACAACTGGTTTAATGAGTTTAAACGTGGTCGCACTAATCTCACTGATGATTTACGTGAGGGACGGCCTTCTACGGCGGCGACTGAAAATAACATCTGTGTTGTGCGGCGTATGATAGAGACTGACAAAAGAGTGACCTATCAGCAGATTCGGACAAGCTTAGGCATCGGTATGAGTCAAGTGCACAAAATCCTCCACGAACATTTAGCGGTCAGGAAGCTTTGCGCCCGGTGGATACCTCATAATTTGACTGAGGCTCAAAAACTCCATCATGTGGATTGGTGCCGTAAAATGATTGAAAGATTTAACGGAGGTGACTCTAATGCTGTGTTCGACATACTAACAGGTGACGAAAGCTGGATTTACTGTTATGATCCTGAAACCAAAAGACAATCTGCTCAGTGGGTGTTTCCTTTCGAGGAGTTGCCAACTAAAGTGAAGAGAGATCGAAGTGCGGGAAAAAAATGGTGGCCTCGTTCTTTGGAAGGATAGGTCATTTCGTAACAATTGTGTTAGAGGATCAAAAAACAGTTTCTGCAGAATGGTACACTACCAATTGTTTGCCACTTGTCTTGGAAAAAGTTCGAGAGAAACGACCTCGCAGTAGGATCCTCCTTCACCACGACAACGCCTCGTCGCACACCGCCAAGCGAACGATCGACTATTTGGCGACATCAAACGTTGAATTACTGGGTCACCCGCCGTATAGCCCCGACCTCGCGCCTTGTGATTTTTATTTATTTCCAAAAATTAAAGAAAAACTTAAAGGAAAGCGGTTTATGAATGCTGAAGAAGCGGTGGCTGCGTATCGCGATGCCATTGAAGAGACCCCTAAGGACGAGTGGGCAAAGTGCTTTTCCCAGTGGTTCCATCGCATGCAGCGGTGTATTGACGTGAATGGACAATATTTTGAAAAGATATAATAAAACTAATAGCTGGCTAATGTAATCAGTTTTTGATTTCCTAAGAACTTTCAGTTGGACCCTCGTAGGTGTGGTATCGCCACAACAGTTGGACCCTCGTAGGTGTGGTATCGCCACAACAGTTGGACCCTCGTAGGTGTGGTATCGCCACAACAGTTGGACCCTCGTAGGTGTGGTATCGCCACAACAGTTGGACCCTCGTAGGTGTGGTATCGCCACAACAGTTGGACCCTCGTAGGTGTGGTATCGCCACAACAGTTGGACCCTCGTAGGTGTGGTATCGCCACAACACTATTTGATTATTCTATTTCAGTTTTATTTTATTAATAGAAATTATATATCGATAATTATATATTCCAACGATTGAACTTACCCTCTTTTCACTCATTCTAATAGAATTGCAATCACAAATACAATTTTATGGGTCTACAGATGCCTACCCTATAATTTGGTAAAAAGGTAACCGTAGTTCCTGTCCCGGTGCAAGTTACAAGCTGCCCGACGCGGGGCGGACGTGGGAGTACACACATGTGACGTGTATGTACCATTCATTATATTAGGGCCTACACACACGGTATGATTGATATTATAATTGGTATAAGCAACTATTGAATTAGTATTATAGTTTTAAAAAGCTTTAAAAGTTTTAAAAAGCGGCGATAGCCCAGTGGCGTACGTAACGGACTGCTGAGACGAGGTCTCGAGTCCGATCCTCAGTCGCCCCGGGCACACACCTCTGACTTTTCGTAGTTAATTATCGCTCGCTTAATAATGTGCCCAGTAGATGGCAATAGGCTCGCCCCTATTACATTGGAACCTTAACATAACTGGCGAATCGTGGGTATGTAATACACCTCTGCCTACCCCTTCGGGGATACAGGCGTGAAGTTATGTTATGTTATATATATTATTATAGTTTCTAAAACACTGAACCGATTGCAATGAAAGTTTGCTACCAGCAAAGGAAAAGGAAGGATAGTTTGGACTCGTTAGTTAGCGGTGTTAGAACCATATTTGTGAGCAGATAAACCTTTTTTTTTCGGATACCCCCCCGCCGGCCAGCGGACGCGGTTATGTCGGGCTTGAACCGACTAAACCGCACGCCGTCTCGGGTCTTTAGACGCCGGGGTGTAAGGTTACCAATAGAGCATATCCCTCGCACCCCGACTGACCCTGGGCCATCTCCGGTTTCGAGATGGCCCCCTCGGGTTTGGAAACCACGGTGCCCCGGTCTTGCCCCGGTTTGGGGGAGGGGCGCTTGTCGCCCCACCGCCCCGGTCTGCTTCTGCTGGGGTGACAGGTGGCCTCACCTGCCACCCCCAGACCTGCGCTCATCGACACACCCCTGAGCAGATATACCTTTTTTTTTTTTTTTTTTTTTTTCGTGCGGAAATCCCCTCGGATACCCCCCCGCCGGCCAGCGGACGCGGTTATGTCGGGCTTGAACCGACTAAACCGCACGCCGTCTCGGGTCTTTAGACGCCGGGGTGTAAGGTTACCAATAGAGCATATCCCTCGCACCCCGACTGACCCTGGGCCATCTCCGGTTTCGAGATGGCCCCCTCGGGTTTGGAAACCACGGTGTCCCGGTCTTGCCCATAATAATAGAGTGGGATAGCAACAACCTCTCTCTGTTTATACACATTCTGGTTCTCAGGGTAACGAAGTAGTTTATAAGGAAATGTGATAGACAGGCAAACAGGATGGTGTTTCATTGTAAGCATTATTTGCTAGTCTATAAGATTCGACTAGTTCGGAGTGGAGTTGCCTTGCTATCGAGAGGTCCTGGGTTCGAATCTTGGTTATTACACTACCGACATGAACCCACTGCTGTCACAAGCTATTTAGATTAGCTAGATATGGGGAAATATTAGTCATTTTCTTTCTGTCTAAAAATATTTGATATTGTCGGAAGTTTACGCGAATATTACACATTGAAATAAAACAATTTTTAACGGATTCTATCGCGGTTTATTTGATGTTATTTTATATTTTACATTGATCCCGACGTTTCGGTTGCTTTTCAGCAGCCATGGTCACGGGAGACTAAAGATGGTTGCTGTCTTGAAGTTTGAAGTGAAAGTTATCTCAAAGTACCCGAATTATGTTGAATTGTTGGTGTTACTATTTACGCAGAATGAGTGTCATGAAGTCTTGTTATATTTTGTTTTTTCTTGGAATTAATTAAGTGAATGACTGGATCCCAAGCTGGTGGTACATTCCAACCATCTTCTCTATTAAAATTAGGATGTTTTTTAATTTCAATAGCTTCGCGGAGCATCCTAGGTAGGAATCGGGTTCAATGTAAAATATAAAATAACATCAAATAAACCGCGATAGAATCCGTTAAAAATTGTTTTATTTCAATAAAAATATTTGATTTGTTACATTTGTCTCCGCCAATACTTTACTCTTTTGTGGTTTTTTTAGCGGAAATCGCTCCGGTTTAGCAGGGGTTTTTACGTCGGATTCGATCCTACCAAAATCTCATGTCGTCTGGGATCTTTAATGCCGGGGTACAAGGAGACATTCATGAAATATATTCAGCTGATGAGGTTATCAACATAACTTGATTCTTAGGCGGAACGAAGTTTGCCGGGTCAGATGGTATTATCTAAAAAGCGGCGAAGTGCGAGTCGGACTCGCCCATTAAGGGTTCCGAGTAGCAAGTAACATAATAAAGTTTTTTCTTTAATTTTATTTTTGAGTTGATTGAATGAAAGGTAAATAGCGGTTTACGATTTATGACGTATTAAAAAAACTACTTACCAGATCTCGTTCTAACCAATTTTCGGTGGAAGTTTACATGGTAATGTATCATATATTTTTTTTAGTTTTATCATTCTCTTATTTTAGAAGTTACAGGGGACACACACACATTTTACCACTTTGAAATTGTCTCTCTTGCAAACTATTCAGTTTCGAAAAAAATTATATTAGAAACCTCAATATCATTTTTAAAGACCTACCCATAGATGTGGTATCTGGTACACGTATGGGTTGGATGAAAAAAAAATGTTTGAGTTTCAGTTCTAAGTATGGGGATTCCCCACCATTTAATGTGTTTTTTCTATTTTTGTGTGACAATCTTAATGCGGTTCACAGAATACATCTACTTACCAAGTTTGAAGTTCTTATAGTTTCGGAAAAAAGTGGCTGTGACATACGGACGGACAGACAGACAGACATGACGAATCTATAAGGGTTCCGTTTTTTGCCATTTGGCAACGGAGCCCTAAAAAGGAGTAAAAATTCTAAAACATGGTCTTATAGCCTTGGTTATGGTGTTACTATAAATCCTCATCATAGCGTTGCTCCCGGTGGCATCCGAGACGTTCAGCTCGGAGCCCGTGGTCTGTTTATTCCTTCTCCTCCTATTGGTTTGGCTTATAAGGCTTTTACTCGAGCGACTATAGTCTGACCCCCAACCTTGATAATAAAACCTGCCCCAGAGCCTCGTTCATCAATCAACAGGAGCACCGACGCGCACTTGATGTTGGCTTCAACCCCACGGATCTTGGGTTGTGGGTTGAAGCCATGTGGGTTTCGGTAACGAGTCAGTATTCATCGCTGGCAGAGCCACGGAGCTAGTATTGTGTATTATCGGATAACTTATGCCACAACAAAACTCACCGTGTTCCATTCTACGTACACTAAACCATCTATATGACTTCCTCACTGAATATGTAAAAGCTATTTGCAGTAATGCTCTTGAGAGAAAAAACCTTCTGCAGGCGGCCATAATGGAAAATAAGAATATGTTTAGCATAACACCACAATTCTTATGTACTAGCTGCGCTCCGCAGTTTCAACCCCTCCGCCCCTGTCTTTCTCATCTTTTATTTCTTATTACCTCAGCTCCTAAGAGTCGTAGCGTGATATTAAATATCCTATAACCTTCCCCACGAACTGGTCTACCAAAACCAAAAAAAAAAACATTCAAATCACCCATGTAGTTCTAGAAATTAACGCGTTTAAACCGACTCTTCAGCTTTTTTATTAGTATATAGATTAAATATATTGTAGAAGGGCAGTAATCCTTCATAAATTATTTTACTGTTATTTTTATACGTACATTTACTCACGGTTTTTTCCCTCCGGGGTATGCAGAAATAACAGCTTGCCTTATCCTTATACGTTTCACGAGTTTCCTATACTGACATTAATCCCTTGAATTAGATCTACCTTCGATTAGGTACCTATATAATTCCTCAAAGGTACGTACTTAAGTGGATCACTTGACGGATGCTCTCAGTCAACAACCGCGATGTACGATAAAAAACAAACTTCTATAATTGGCTTTTGAATGTTTTTCTTTGTGATAAATAAAACGATCATAATTATATAAGTATTATAACAAAAGTATTTTTATTTTTTCCTTATAATTAAAAGGTTATAAATAATTAACAATTAATTTCTGAATTTAGATCCGAAAACACGCCGACAGTACCCGAACTAACCCGAGTCCGAGAAATTAAAATTGTGACGTCACACGCGTTACAATGTTCATTTCTCTTCACAGTAGTTATAGTACACACCGGTTAGTACAATCGGTTATCAGAAATATATATTATCCTCATTGGGTACGTTATCAGAATTAGCTTTAATGAATCTTTTTTTTAATATTTAGTCTGTCAATTGACTGCTTCCCGCTGGATGGTGAGAAGCTATGGTGAAGTCCAGAAGATATGGGTCATTATTTCGATGCTGACGATCTTGAAATAGCGGTCGTTAGCTTGACGGCCTCAAAAGCTGATGCTTTTTCACGTCCTTTGAAGAACCTGGGATTTTAAGCAGAAGGAAACACATCCGCGGGTAAAGCATTCCAGCTAGACGCTGAATTGCTATCACGCATTATTAAAGAAATTAACTTCTATAAAAAATGTTTTTCCCCTCAATTTTGTTTGTTATTAATCAATTCACGAGTAGAAGACGATGGTACTATATTACCGTGACCGCCTTTACCATTATGACGTCACAAACCAATCGATATAAATTTTATCGAGTTTTAATTGTTTATAATTAATCAAAATAATTATTTTTGAGCATTTTTCGCATTTGATCATGAAATCATCGATCATTTTTCATTCGCAAATATCAATATTATTTATAATTAAGTTTTAAAATACATTTAACTCAATGAACCAATTACGTTATAGAATAATAAATAATAATAAATAAATATTGTACGACAAAGTACACAACGCGCCATCTAGACCCAAACTAAGCAGAGCTTGTCATATGGGTTCTAGAATGCGGATAAACATACTTAAATACTTTTTTTTTGTAAATAAATACATATTATACATAGAAACATCCAGACCAATGCAAAAATACATATTTGCACTGAGCGGGAATCGAACCCGCGACCTTTGGCTTAGCAGTCGAATGCACTACCGCTACGCCAGTTACTTACTTACTTACTACAGTTACGCCGCTACGCTAAGTACTTTAATATTCTGGGATATACAATATTCATTACATATAACATACAATGTTACTTAGACCCATAATAAGCATAGAATGCGGAAACTCAGACCAATGCAAAAAGATTAGCACTGAGTGGGAACCAAGTTCGTGGTATCTAACGTGGCAGTGAGCGCTCCATCGCCGACCAAATGATATTTAACCATCCATTCATGCTCTAGAAAGACTCGAGATCTCGTTAAGTCTTTCTACAGCATGACTGGATGATAAAATTTAATCTACGATATAATACCATATTATAATAACACGTGATTAAAAATATACACATGACTATTTCATTAAATATCAAATTCACTAAACAAGGCACTAAGTGATTCACAACTACCCGACACAACACTTAGTACAGATAATATAGAACACAACGTACATTCTATCACTGCAGCTCTGCTGGAAAGCTACGAGCCAGCGTGTCCTGTTGTAACACCCAAAGGTCCAGAAAAGAGCTCCTGGTGGGGGCCAGAACTCGAGCGACTACGTGGAGGCCTGAGAAAGCTCTACAACCGAGCAAAAAACACCAGAACCCCTGAGGACTGGGACAGATACAAAAATGCACAAAAATACTACAAGAAACGCATCAGGTATCGTAGAACTGAGGCCTGGCAGAGTTTCTGTAGTAGCATAAACTCGACAAACCAAGCCGCAAGAGTAAGGAAAGTCCTGGCCAAAGGTGAACTCAACCTCATGGGCTCACTTAAGAGAGAAGACGGCACTTACACTAATACGGAAAATGAAACCAGCGCAGTACTGCTGGAAACACACTTCCCTGGCTGTCAATTCACACCATCCATCGTTTCCATTGACTGGCCACCAGAACACTATAGTGTACCAACAACCCAAGAATGGGAAATCGCAAACAAGGTAGTAACTGCAGACAAAATAGAGTGGGCCATAAAAACCTTCAAACCCTTTAAGTCTGCAGGGCTGGATGGAATATTCCCAGCACTACTACAATGGCAACTGACAAGAATAGCAAAATATCTACTCCCAATCTACAGGGCCTGCATTGCCTTCAAATACATACCCAGATTATGGAGAGAGGCAAAAGTAGTCTTCCTACCAAAACCAGGTAAGGAGGACTACACACATCCCAAATCATTCAGGCCCATTAGTCTCACATCATTCCTCCTTAAAACGTTGGAGAGACTAGTAGATCGATACCTAAGGGATGGAACACTAAAAGACAACCCACTACATCCTCAGCAACACGCATACAGGAAAGGTAGATCAACAGAGTCTGCACTACACACGGTAGTGCACAGGATAGAATCGGCTATCACAAACAAAGCCTCAACACTAGCTACTTTCATAGATATAGAAGGGGCTTTCGACAAAACGGTACACAGCAGCATTAACGAAGCCTTACGGAAGCGTAAGGTAGAACCAGCCATAAGGGACTGGATCACTCAGCTGATAAGCAAAAGAGCAGTCCAGATAGTGATGAGTAACACCATCACAAGAGCAAAGGTAGTCAGAGGATGCCCCCAGGGAGGCGTCCTATCACCACTCTTATGGAACATAGTAGTAGACAGTCTTCTAAAGAGACTAAATGAGAGAAGATACACCACCATCGGGTATGCGGATGATCTTGCAATACTAATAAGCGGAACGGCGGAGAACGTGCTATGCAAAGTCATGCGCTCAGCCCTTCAGATTGTGGAAGAATGGTGCGAAGAACACCGATTATCAGTAAACCCGACAAAAACAGAACTTATCCTTTTCACCAACAAAAGAAAGTTACCAGAACTACAACTACCAAAACTATTTAATACCAAACTAGCCCTAACAACTCAAGTTAAATATCTGGGCATCATACTTGACAATAAGTTGAATTGGACTAGCCACATAAATGCTAAAATGAAAAAGGCCTGCATAACTTTTTGGCAATGCAGAAGACTCGTTGGTAAGAACTGGGGTCTTAACACAAAGATAACACTTTGGCTGTATACGGCAATTATCAGGCCTTCTCTAACCTATGGATCAGTTGTATGGTGGCCCAGAACAGAACTGATCACTGTGAAAGAAAAGCTCCAGAGTCTACAACGCCTAGCGAGTACAGCAGCCACTGGATGCATGAGAACCACTCCATCAGCCGCACTAGAGCACCTCCTAAACCTGAGACCGCTGCATCTAATCATACAGGAGGAGGCCAAGGCAGCAGCCTTAAGACTGAAAAGTAATGGGCTCTGGAAAGAGAATACTGGAACAAAGCATTCAAAAATTCTACAGAGAATCCTAAAGAAGATACCACTTCTTGAGGCGCCCGTAGACAGAATACCATGTCACCACGTCTTCGAAAGGAATTATCATATTCAACTTACCGAAGAAAAAAGAGACAGCTCTGGCGTCAAAGAAGTTAGGATATACACAGACGGCTCTAAAACCACATATGGTACCGGAGCAGGTGTCTTCTCGAATGACCTAAACATCAAAATAACAACCACCCTGGACAAGCTAAGTACAATATTCCAAGCTGAATGTATTGGCATAACGAGAGCAGCGGAGACGATTGCCGCCAGAGACGTCAAAGATCTAGATATAAAGATCATATCAGACAGTGCATCCGTACTCCAAGCTCTGAAAAGCAACACCATAACCTCTGTCCTCATATTGGAATGTCACAATACACTCCAATCCATTGCAAACACAAACAAGGTCACGCTGCAATGGATCAAGGGACACAGCAACTCCCTCGGCAACGACGCAGCCGATGAATTGGCCAAGAGAGGATCAGGGGCAACAGTATATGGACCGGAACCAATACTACCTATACCTCAAGCACAGGTCAAAACTTGGCTGCGGAAAAACACGGAAGAAACCCATCAAAAAGAATGGACAAACATTGAAGGATGCAGGCAAACAAAGAATGCAGTTCCGGTAGCATCAAAAACGTTTAGCCGAAACTTCATTAGATTAAAAAGGGACCAGATCCGCAAGGTCATAGGCATCTTGACCGGTCACTGTCCTCTAAACAAGCATCTATTTACAATAGGTGTGACGGACAGCCCCCTGTGCAGAGGCTGCATGGGGGCAGAAGAAACGCCACATCATGTGCTTACAGAGTGCATGAGCGTGGCCGAACAACGGGCGAAATTCCTCCAGTCACCAACGTCTCTCCGGGAAGCATGTGGAAACCTGAAAAGGCTGCTGGCTTTTTGGGAAGATCTGGGTTGGTTGGAGTGAGAGGTAAGATGCTACGCACAATGGCCCAATCAAGAGGCTAAGTGCGGAACAGCCCAGGTAAACTAACTAACTAACTAACTATGACTATTTCATTGCATTAGCGTGGAAAATTAGTATTAGGTGTCTACGATAACCTTTCTACGCAATATTAAATAAGTTGGACTTTATTATTTATAAACATAAGGTGTTTAAACGGAATATTTATATAAAGATTTAAATCGGAAAAAGAGAACATCTAGAACGGGACTTGAACCCGCGAACAGTCCCTTACAGGGGGAATGATCTGACCAACTGAGCTATCTAGACACGTCCCAGATATTCGAAATTGTCCGATATACTATGTTCTCTTTTTTCTCTTTTTCCGATCTAAATCTTTAGAAAAAGTAAGCATATAAAATGATTA
Source organism: Cybosia mesomella (assembly GCA_946251805.1). NCBI lineage: Eukaryota > Metazoa > Arthropoda > Insecta > Lepidoptera > Erebidae > Cybosia > Cybosia mesomella. Next base: position 813,579 of record OX276400.1, read on the forward strand.
AAAATGTAATTGAATGAATATTTATATATTTATGAAATCTTTTATTTCGGTAATAAAAGATATCATAAATGAGCAGAACCGGGACTCCGAGATGAAGGCCTCGAGTGCTACATAAAGACAAATATTTACATAGTGCGTCATAGAATTCCTCAGTATCATCACGAACTGGTAATATTCCCAGAAGTTTAGCAGCAATGCCACGTCGAATGGTTCTGCTGATTATTTGGGCGAGATAACAGCATTATTTATTTTATTTATTTACTAGCGACCCGCCCCGGCTTCGCACGGTTGCAATGGATGTTATTATACATATAAACCTTCCTCTTCAATCACTCTATCTGTTAAAAAAAACCGCATTAAAATCCGTTGCGTAGTTTTAAAGATTTAAGCATACATAGGGATATAGGGATATAGGGACAGACAAAGCGACTTTGTTTTATACTATGTACAGATTTGGGAAAATTAAACAGTCACACAAATGATTACAAACCATAACTTAAGGTAAACAAATACCTTTGTGAGACCAACAACATTTTCCACATAATATTTTAACGCAGAATATTTTAAAACTATCATCCGTTGTTCTTACTCAGCGTGAAGTTTATATCTAACAAATTAACTTATAAATCTTAATATTTAAATTATGTAATCTTTGCGCTACATTGACCGACTGCATTGTAATTATCCTTTTTGTAATTGTATCATTTGCATTTAATCTGTTAGTACGTCAAACAGCGCAATTGTCTTATCAATTATATTAATTTCAGTGTATATTTTGAATATCTTATTTGCAAAAAATGTATAATTAAACGATAAAGAACTAGTATGCTCTATCAGCACACGTGGTTCTTTCTTCTTTCAGTCCTGGGTTCTTCAAGCGGGGCGTGAAAAGCATCTGTCGTGGGCGTTAAGGCAAGGACCGTGATAGTAGGGGCCACCATATCTCACTGGACTTCAGTCCAGCTTCTTATAGAAAAAGTTAGCACACTAATTACTTCAAAATTTCATTATCAATTTTGCGGCCTCTGTAGCGTAGCGGTAGTGAATTCGACTGCTACGACAGAGGGCGCGGGCTCGATTTCCGCTCAGTGCGAATATTTATATGCATGAATATGTCTCTTTGCATTGTACTGGGTGTTCCTACGTATAATATGTATGTATTTACAAAAATTTTAGAACGCAAGCTAGTTAAGCTACGCTTACTTTGGGTCTAGAGAGCGCTGTGTAGAATGTCGTAGAATGTATTTAGAATATATGTATTTGTATTGAAATTGCAATTCATGGCTTTTTCTAACATGAAATATGTTTCTTGCATTAAAGGGTAAAATCCAAAATTTTCTCATGCAAATCCGGGACGGGCCGTTAGTTGCTTGTAAGATCTGAAAAATAATTTGGAGCCGTTTACCGTGAGTAAGGATGTACTGCCTATTGAGAAGGTTTTATTTTTCCAACTGAATAACATTTTCTAATAGCCAATCAACCAATCAAAGGCCGCGGTAGCCTAGTGGTATGGGTAATGGACTGCTGAGACGAGGTCTCGGGTTCGATCCCAGGTTTTACCATGGCACACACCAATGACTTTTCGAAGCTTTTCGAAGTTATGTGTATATTTATCGCAGGTTTATAAGTGCCCGGTTAATGGCAATACGCTCGCCACCTATTGCATTGGGACCTAAACATAAACTGGCGAAATGTGGGTGCTAGCACCTCAGCCTACCCCTTCGGGGATATAGGTATGAGTTAATGTTATGTTATGTTATGTCAATCAACCAATAAAAACCGGTTAAGTGCCAGTCGGACTCGCGTACTGAGGGTTCCGTACAAAACTGGATTGATGAGCCAACGTTGTTATTCAACGTTTTTTGTTATTAACGTTGTTAATCAGCTATAAATAAATAAATATTCAAATATTCAACGACATTCTACACAGCGCTTTCTAGACCCAAAGTAAGCATAGATTAACTAGCTTGTGTTATGGGTTCCAGAATGCGGATAAACATACTTAATTTTTTTTTTTTTTTGTAAATACATACATATTATACATAGAAACACCCATACCAATGCAAATAGACATATTCATGCATACAAATATTTGCACTGAGCGGGAATCGAACCGGCGCCCCCTGACGTAGCAGTCGAATGCACTACCGCTACGCCACAGAGGCCGTCATACTAGGCTATATACTAGTTTTGACAGACAGACATTGAAATTTTATTTAACATAACATAACTTTACGCCTGTATCCCCGAAGGGGTAGGCAGAGGTGTATTACACACCCACGATTCGCCAGTTATGTTGAAATTTTATTTGGGGCTGTATATTTGCGGTATTTTTTTTCACTTAGGAGGGGGCGGTATCGGAGGGGACTTCCACACGAAAAAAAACGGTACGGAACCCTAAAAATATAATTATTGTACTAGTAACTCATCTGCCAAGCCTTTTCCCAACTCAATACGGGTCGACTTTCAGTCTAACTATGAAACAGCCGAGCTGGTGATATCGATGTTCTGTTGTTAGACCGTTGTCGAACTTTTTAGGGGTCTTTTTAGGGGTCTTTTTAGGGGTCTTTTTACCCGTAACGAATGCCACAGTTGTTCGAGTGTTGCTTAACCTTACAATGTTTTAACAAATTTAGACAAGGTGAAGTTGGCATCCAAAAAAATATTTATTTATTTATTTAAACCAATTTAATGATAGCATTACAGATAAACACATAATGCAACTGTGTATACAAATAAAATCTTAAAGCCAGTCTTACAAATAAATCTTACAAACTATACTCCGTTTGTTTAGGTGGTTAAAAAAAGGAAAACAAATAATAAAAAGGGTTAAGTTGCAATTATTATTTCCTAAGCTGAAAAATCATATAATTGTATTATTTAACATTATTTTAAAAAGTATTGCACTGTGCCTACCATAAAGAAACTAAAAAGACAGGTATTCAAAACAGTTTTTTCCAGATCGCGCCTTAAGATTGTTCGTTACCATAATTGTTAAAATTTTGTGTTTCTGTGCTGTTAATTCTGTTATTGTTATAGTTGTTTTTGGTATAGTTGTTAGTAGTTTTGTTAATTGTTTTGTTAGTTTAACTGTGGAAATGGTTGATCCTGAACCTGTTACTAGTCGTCCTGGATCCCATCCATTTCCATCTCCGAAGAAGAAACGTATCAAGAGGGGCCCTCTTTCGTCTTCAGAGAAACAAACTGTTATAAACATATTCAAGTTTGTTGAGGAAACGTGGCCCAAGGATACTTATCCTTATAGAACGGATGTTCACGAAAATACCATTGTCATTAAAGGTTGACAATCTCTGTAATCCGCCATTTTTCTTGTTTACCTTTTTTTAAGTACCTAACCAAATGGAGTATAATACTATGTGTATAAAGCTACTTACTAAACAAATCTACGTACTAACTACACATGGTCCATGGCATCAAAAATCCCTCACATGTAGTACTGATGTGTGTAGTGCCGATGAACCTGCATACCAGCTTGACTCGGTGCAAAGACTGGCGCTGAGGATCGACGATCCCGTGCTTTCAGGCAGTGTGGAACTTCTCAGCGATAGGAGGGCTTCTGTGCGTGTTCTATCGCCTATAATTATAATGGTATGTGCACCGCTCGCAAAAGACAGGGAATTTATTCTCACACGTTGCAACCGGCTCACACTAAAATATAAAAAAAACTTCATTCCGCGCACGCTCAAACTGTGGAATGTTCTCCCTGCTGTGGTTTTCCCAAGCGACTACAATAGGTATGGGGTTCTTCAATAAAGGCATTAGAAGGTTTTTACAGGGTCGGCAACGAGAGTGTGACGCCTCTGGTGTTGCACACGTCCATAGGCCACGTAAACGCTTCCCATCAGGAGGGTCGTGTGCATGTCTGCCACCTAAGGGGTATAAAAACAAGTTGAATTCCTGAGACGAGCTCAGCCGAATACAAGGGATTTTCGATTTAGCGTTTTTTTTTTTTTGCGATTTTTTGCGATTTTTTCTTTATCTTGCAATGGTTCACCCCAGCACGAATCTATTACCGAAAACAGCAACTCGATAGCTCATCTCTTTCATACCCAAAACCGTGACAGAAAATTAGCAACGACGAAGTCGACGACGACGACAACTCGATAGCAATAGGGCTTTTCTAAAGAAAATCCCTAAAAAGAATGTACTAACGTACTCGTTTCTCACTTATCCACGAGCCGTACCATACATATTATTCTATTCGTAAGTTAATGAGTATAAGTAAGTTTTAAAGTCTAATTTACGTGTCTAATAAATTATATGCTTTTGTCAGTTAACGATAAGCTTTATCTGATGTAATAACAATGTTTGTAGTAAAAAAAATATTTAAAATAATTATACACTTACAATTTTGAATTTAATAATTTTGAGTAACTCATTTGTTTATGTTTCCGGGTCCATTAAATTAAAATATACTTTTATGTGTGAGATCTTTTTGACTGGCGCCAATTCAGACTAACCTTCTCGCTCTAAAGAAGTAGGGTGTATGATTTGGTATCGGTCTGATAATCATTTTTATTTATCGTTTCTGTGAATTACTGCCGGTTTGTCGTTTGATTTGAATTTAATTACAGTGCTCGGTTTATTGTGTATATATTCAGCATTCGGTAAGTATATATTATATATTTTTAGTTTCAAGTAGTAGTAACGGAAAATACTAGTATTCCTGCTAGCCCCTACCACTTCCATCTCGTTTGCTATCACCAACAAGACGAACAGGACTGCCCCCCTTGCACGCGGTGGAAACGATACTTGCTCATTAAATGAGATGAAATATCCTATTCTATCCCTGACTGAAGTGGGAGATTGATGGCCGAGGTAGCCATCAAACTCCTACCTCAGTCTACCTCTCTCATTTTCCTCCTCCAAGCCTTTTCGGTCGATTTTCGTCATCTCACCTCCACAACCCACCAACGATTTCGAAGTTCTGTCAGACTTAAAGGGTGTTGCAGCGTATTCGTGCTGGTATTGCTCTACCGCTCTAAAATGAGATACAAGTGGCGCCATTTAGATATCATTATAGGGAGGGGGGGGGGGGGGTGGTGGTCATCATGGATGCAGTATATCCATCGGCATGTATAGGAACGATTGATGGCATTGCGCTTACTACTTACTTTTTTCATAATGTAAAATACTATGTTATCTGTACTGGTTTACAATAAAGTGTATTATATTCCAACTATTGATTAATTAATAATTGTGCCGTTCATCAAGAACAAAATGACAATGACATTATTAGAGGAAGATTAGTAATAATTCTTCAGACATCCGGACATGGGGAATATCACCATCCATTAGATTTGTGTTAGTCCCGAATGTTTAAGTCGAATTATTCATTGAATACAACAAATATACGAATATATCCCGATTTATCACTTGACAGCCTCTGTGGCGTAGCGGTAGTGCATGCGACTGCTACGACAGGGGGCGCGGGTTCGATTCCTGCTCAGTGCAAAATATTTGTATGCATGAATATGTCTTTTTGCATTGGTCTGGGTGTTTCTACGTATAATATGTATTTATTTACAAAAACAAAGTATTTAAGTATGTTGTATGTATGTGTGTCTGGAACCCATAACACAAGCTAGTTGAACTATGCTTACTTTGGGTCTAGAAAGCGCTGTGTAGAATATCATAGAATATTTATTTATTTATTATATCATGTTATTTTTGTATTATTAACAGTATCGCATGTTTAAGTACCTTTTCAGCAGCCATGGTCACGAGGAGATATGGTAATCGTCTAATATCTTGAAATAGTAATTTGTCCGCAGAGCAGAGTCGAACGTTCTACCATCAAGGCACATAGTATGATGCGGTTTGAAACTTTATTTATAGGCTTAACGCTATTCATATTTTATTTTCATAAAGTCGGATATGGGATAAGAAACTTATAAGTCAAGGGTGAACTACTGCCTTAAGTGCATTCACTGACAGAGTATTGAACTATTAGGGAGTTTGTTGTATACTAGCTGTGCTCGCGACTTCGTCCGCGTGGACTTAAATCTGGGTTTCATTTTTTTTTTTTTGCAAAACTAGCTGACAGCTTTGCCTACCCCTTCGAGTATACAGGCGTGAAGTTATGTTGTTATGTTATGTTTTTAATTTTTCACCTGTGCTTGAAAATATCAGGTCACTGAAAATCGTTATGAGTTTCTAGTCTTTTATGATCGACTCAGAAGCTCATAAAGAATATCATTGGCCTGATAGTTTCAAGTATAACTAAAAAAATATTAAAAAAAGGTGGAGCTTTGTCTCCACCATCCAGGGGAGCTACGGCTCCTAGTTACAGCCCCGTATCCCGCCCAAAGGAAACATCGGGGGAGACACGTACCCGTCGCCGCTATCTGTCCGTGAAAATTTCCCATTTAGACATGCAAAAATCTTAAAAAGTATATTTTTACTATAAATATCGTACATACAGTTATCTGCATGCATAAAAAACTGTTATTGTAATATTATAAACAGGCACTCAATTTTATGCAAAACCTACCTTTTTTTTTTTTTTTATCATGCGGAAATCCCTTCGGATACCCCCCCGCGTGCCAGCGGGGGCGGTTATGTCGGGCTTGAACCGACTAAAACCGCACGCCGTCTCGGGTCTACAGACGCCGGGGTGTAAGGTTGCCCATAGAGCATATCCCTCGCACCCCGACTGACCCTGGGCCATCTCCGGTTTCGAGATGGCCCCCTCGGGTTTGGGAACCACGGTGTCCCCGTCTTGCCCCGGTTTGCAAAACCTACCTAAAGGTTTTTGTGGACATTAAATAACTCACCATCATCACAGTTTGACTCCCGGTAACCAAAACTTGCACTTCGGAGTCTATTCTCCTACTCTTGATTTTGTATGTCTGGACTTTTATGGAAGTGCCTGCCATCACACCTTCAACCACGAGACTAAAGTTATTGCCAGAGCCTCTTCCGTCAATCAGCAGGTGTACGGTTTACAGGTGAGGTTGACTTGGCTCCGAAAATCTTGGTCGGGCCACTTACACACCGGTAACAAGATCACGTTAACTTCCGTAAACATAATTGTACGGATTGTACGGCACGGTAAGGAGCGCCAAAACCAGTCGCATACTAAGCCCGCACTTTGGAGCATTTGATTCGCTCCCTCGTTCCAGGTTCATTGGTTAGTTTTGCCTTTATGGGAGCAACTGTCGTCTGACCTCCCAACGCCGCCGTGTGGAAAGCCTGGTTCACAGCCTTGTCTGAGGTTGGTCTGGGACCCGAAGACCTTGGTTGGGTTACATAAACCATTATTGTTTATTTACTATTAAGTGAAATAATTGTTTTCACAATTCGGGTGTCAAACTCCTCTACCTACCTCTTTGTAAGTACAATGTAATGTCAATTGCCACCCTTGTCCATTATATCAAAAATGTAACATGTACAGGCAGCGACAAAAGTTGGTTAACACTTAAATATTTTACAAACCTTTTTTTACATAGGAATACATGAACCAATAGTGGATGTTTAAGTACTTTTATAATGCCCAGAGGACAACGGTAATCTTATGCATGTTTTATTTATCATTTTATGCAAGGGTTAAGAGCTAAGGTGATCAATAGATTAGAATTTGTTAAACGACTTCTGTCGTTGACTGTACCTGTCACTACATTTAGAAGGACATACGTTATTCGACCACCTTTACCTAAATTTTCACTTTTTTTAAGCTAAATAAATATTGTGAAACTAGATAATGCCCGCGGCTGCACCCGCGTGGAGGTCTGCTATCGTTTTTAGGGTTCCGTTGCCAAATGGCAAAAACGGAACCCTTATGGATTCGTCATGTCTGTCTGTCTGTCCGTCCGTATGTCACAGCCACTTTTTTCCGAAACTATAAGAACTATGCTGTTGAAACTTGGTAAGTAGATGTATTCTCTGAACCGCATTAAGTTTTCACACAAAAATAGAAAAAAAAACAATAAATTTTGGGGGTTCCCTCCCCATACTTAGAACTGAAACTCTAAAATTTTTTTTTCATCAAACCCATACGTGTGTGGTATGGATAGGTCTTCAAAAATAATATTGAGGTTTCTAATATATTTTTTTTCTAAACTGAATTTGCGCGAGAGACTTCCAAAGTGGTAAAATGTGTGTCCCCCCCCCGCCCTGTAACTTCTAAAATAAGAGAATGATAAAACTAAAAAAAATATATGATGTACATTACCATGTAAACTTCCACCGATATTTGGTTTGAACGAGATCTAGTAAGTAGTTTTTAGGTAGATTTCGATGAAATCGATCTACCTATTGGTTTCTTGACTACTGTCGAATTTAAAAAAAAAATTCTTCATATGATGTCTAGTTATGACCCCCTGAGTCCGAAATGACCACTGGTCAAAAAGTTTATATATATATATATGTATGTATGGTTCCACTTCTCAAAATTTGCGGCACTCTCACGGTCGCATTTTTGCCCCGATCGCTTTCAAACTGCGGTCAAAAATTGCTTGGGTGTAAACTTAGTTTAAGTTCGTGAACGGGTGGAATCCGGCCTAAGGGGACGGTAGGGCCTCACTTTTGTGAAATCAGTTTTTCCTCAAAATTTCACGTTCCATGAAAGATATTCGAACCGTTCTAATTTTATCCCATAGTATACATGAATACCAACAACTTCAATTATAAACCTATAAGATTAAAACTTTAACTAAAAGTGGAGGGGGCAAAAACCAAAATTTTTCGGGAAAAAACTCTTAACTTCTAACCGGTGAACATTCTTGCCGTCAGAAACATTTTTAATCGATAGGCCATTTTTAAGTCTAAAATAAATGTCTGAAAAGTTTTTCGCTAAAAGTTATCGTTTTCGAGAAAAAAAAAATATTAATTGCTTCACGAAATCTACCTGGGCGTTCCCCCTGTGGGAACAGATTTTTTTTAATACGTCATAATTCGTAAACCGCAATTTACCTTTCATTCAATCAACTCAAATACAAAAATGTTGCTGCTACGGAACCCTTGATTTGCGAGTCCGACTCGCACTTGGCCACTTTTTTGGTCATATCGCCGGTTCTACTTAACCCATTGCAATCAAACATACGGCACGACGGAAAAAAATACATCAAAATCTGTTCAGTAGTTTTGCGTCCATCGCGAACAAACAGAAAAACAGATAAAAGACACAAATACAGTAATTAAAAACAGATCGTTCATTCAACATAAGCCATGTATTTTTTTTAAATATCTCCAATTTACAGACACAACTGATTTACAATTTTATAAGTATAGTTATTTTAGTTGCGAGACACAATGTTCAATTTATTATGGACGGCATCGTATCACATTTAGTTAGGAAGGCTCCCTATATCTCTTGCGTACAATATTTATATGAAACAGCTAGGGATTGCTCACAATATCCCTTGAAGACTAAATTTATTGATTCGGGAGCATTGACATAGTAACAAATATATTAATATTCTGGAGTACAGTAACAGTATTTTTTGAATATCGATACGTGACTTCATGCTCTCTGCGTATTCCTTCAGGGAGGCAACAGAGAAAAATAAAATGCGTGTGTACTTATACTACACAGTAAATATAAATATATGATATGATACTCCTTTGTAAATATGTTCGAATCTAGGGCTTTTCATTAAAAAAAAACAATGACAGAATGTAAATCTTAAGGCTTTCACGGCCGGCGTTGCATGTAGAATATGTCTAAAGCGGCACTAGTAGGTTCGTATCAAATTTGGTTAGGCAGGGAGGGGAACTTGGGTAGTGAAGGTGAGTGTTGATGTACATCAACAAAAGGGGCCCCTTCTAAACCTACACTTGGGTCGCAAGTCCCAGGCACTGTCCCGAGTTCCCAACTCAGCAACGCGATGGACCCGGCACCCGCACGGAGAATCCATGGATTGCTAAGATTACGGTCTCATTTTAAATGACAGCCCGGAGAGACGGGCTGACGCTGGAAAGACAGATGACTGCTGGAAAGACAGCTGACAGACGGAAAGACGTCCGACTGCTGGAAAGACAGCCGAGGGTGACGGCCTAGCAAGCCAAACCCGAGAATATAATCGCTAAAAGTCCGAATAAGAAAAATACCCCCAGGACAGTCCGAGAGGGGGGGGGCGGAAGATCTGTCCACCGGAAGGAAAAAACGACGACTCTGGCGATAATACGGATTTGAAATGCCCCACGTGCGGGAAACAATACAAGAGGCGAGCTTGGTACATCAAACATTTGAATACACATGGTGTTGAAGCACGACAGCCGTCGGTAAGAACTTCATCAGTCACTACGGATAGAGTTGACCCTCATACATCCCATGGTGAACCATCGTGTCAAAGTAACCAGGAGTCCATAAATATCCGGACACGTCTTAGCATTCCGAGCCTTCAAAACTCAACCTGGAAAGTGCACGACGAAAATTTGGCCATTCTGCTAGAACATCCAGGCAAGAAACAAGATCTAAATAGCCAAGTAAACACTTTCCAAGATACAATTTATACGTATTTTAGTGAGCATTATCCACCTCCAAATTACCATGCTCCTAAAATTAAAGAAAACTCTTTTAAAACTAAATTGCGGAGAAAGAAAAGGGAGCTAAAGAAAAAGCTTCGAGATGCCAAAGCCTTGGGCGATTATAATCTTAGTCACCAACTGTCTAGGGCATTAAGATCAATTCTTAAACTAATACAAGGTATATCGCAACAAATAGCAAACAATTGCGATAGTTACGATAGGGCAAGGCACGAAGTAAATTTTGATAAAAACCCTTTTCAGTACTCAAAAAACATCTTTAAAAGCCAAAATGGTAAACTTCTTCTGACCAAAGAACAAACTTACGAACATTACAAAAACACTTATGAAATACTTAAATGCAGAACACCATACAATCAACCGGAAACCCAAAGACCTCACGACCCTCTAGTACAATTCCAAGGGAATGCACCTACCATAGAGGAAATAGAGATACAAATAAATCTGCTCGGCTCCGGGCCCTGATGGGGTTCCATATATAGTGTATAAAAAATGTCCAACAGTTCGTAAACATCTCACAAATATATTCAGTAAAATCTGGTCAGAAAAGAATATACCAGTCGCATTTGGCGAAGCGGTTTTCGTTCTCATTCCAAAAAAACATGAAGTGACCCATCCTAAAGATACTAGACCGATAGCACTAACTAACACAATTTCAAAAATATTTTTCTCAATTCTAAAAACAAAAATGTGTCATTTTATGATTAACAATAGGTATTTCGGACCTAACCACCAGAAAGGGTTTTTACCCGGCATTTCTGGTTGTCTGGAACACAATAGTCTGTTAGCGGAAAGCTTAAAAGATGCCAGAAAATACGAAAGACAGATAACGGTATGTTGGATAGACCTAGAAAATGCATTTGGCTCAATTCCACATTACCTTATGGTATACGCGTTGCAATGGTATAACTTTCCGCCCGTGGTCATAGAGATAATCGAGTATTACTCCCAGCTAAAATTTGCTATAAGCTTCCAAGAAGTACACACAGGACCATTACGGTATAATGTGGGACTGTTTCAGGGATGCTGCTTGTCACCAATAGCATTTAACATAGTAATTAATATCTTAATTACCAAGTTAATACGTCACGAAAAGAAATGGGGTTATCGGTTTAAAGTAAATAACATATACTCAGAGTCCATCTTAGCTTTTGCTGACGATCTCGCAATACTGACGCGCAATCCAAAACAATGTCAGGAACTATTAAAGGAAGTCGATGAGTTCTGTTCGTGGACAAATGGACTGAGGACGAAGCCCAGTAAGTGTCACTGTCTATGTCTGGGTAGACGGGACACCAAATTTACCTCTTACGACCCGGGACTCTTCATTGGGGGTAAACCAGTTTCCATAGTCGCTGAATCGGTGCCATTTAAATTTCTTGGGAGAAAGATAGACTATAAAGGACGCACACCATCCTTAGATGAAGTTGTCGATACGTTTATAAATGACCTAAATAAGATAGATCAGATACCACTAAACAATATCAAAAAAGCTTGGATATATGACAACTACTTAAAATCACGTCTGACTTGGCCTTTTCTGGTGTATGAATTCGGTAAAACCTTACTGGCGAAAATAGATGCAACTGTCATAAAATCGCTAAAATCGTGGCTTGGACTAGCGCACTCTGCTGATTCCTCTGCTCTATTTAGGGATCAAAATAATTTTGGAATGAAACTTAAGAAACCATCGGAGCTCTATAAACATCTTAGAGTTACCAAAGCCCACATCTTAGGAAAATCCCAAGATGTCACAATCAGGGCACTCCCGAAAGATAATAACGCGTCCGAGCTTGAATCTAGACTTCTATTCCATAAACGATTTATGATAGGGGCCCAGTCAAACAGAGTGGGGTTGGGAGTACGAGAGCCAGAAAGGGACCAGGATATACTTAAGTCCTTTACAAAACAAGACGAAAATGATAAATATCGAGTGCACGCGATGAATTTGGAAATCCAAAATGAATGGTTGACAATGGGAGAGTTCTGCATACCGATGGCCTTAAAGTGGCGCACCTTGATCTATGACTGGTCGCCGGCCCTGTTAAAATTTTATCTTAACGCCTTTCAGATGACCCTCCCAGACCAGAGTAATCTGGTAAGGTGGGGGAAGGCCACAGAAAAACAATGTTATACTTGTGGTGAGGCAATAGGGACGGCTAGACACATATTAGTAGGATGTAGGGTGCTTCTCGATAGAGACAATTACTCACGCCGCCACGATAAGGTGCTTATCATCATACGTGAAGCAATGAGTCTGGCAGTAGCTAGAGCCCAAAAAGGATTGACTACTAACAGACGTCATATCAACTTTGTGTCTGAAGGTTCATCCATAACACCCAGGAACAAACCTTATTCAATCTTAGATACTGCCCCAGATTGGACTCTCCTAATCGACACGTATGAAAAGCACTATAAAATTCCGGAGGATGTTGGGGTTTCGTCATCTAGACCTGACATATTCCTATATTCTAAGAGGTTAAAACATGTGGTTCTTGTGGAACTTACTGTACCGTGGGAAACAAATATACCGAAGGACCACACAATAAAGAAAAATAAATACTATGATCTCACAAACGAATTAATCAAAAACGGTTACGTGGTTAATTTGTATGCAGTGGAAGTGGGAGCGAGAGGTATACCAGCAAAATCTCTCTATAACCTACTTAAAGATCTAGGCCTATCGAGAGCTACAATAAGCTCATTACTAGGACGAATGTCTAAAGCGGCACTAGTAGGTTCGTATCAAATTTGGTTAGGCAGGGAGGGGAACTTGGGTAGTGAAGGTGAGTGTTGATGTACATCAACAAAAGGGGCCCCTTCTAAACCTACACTTGGGTCGCAAGTCCCAGGCACTGTCCCGAGTTCCCAACTCAGCAACGCGATGGACCCGGCACCCGCACGGAGAATCCATGGATTGCTAAGATTACGGTCTTCCGGGCTGTTTGGCCGTGGTCCATCGGAAACTTGTATTCCAGACGTTTCGTCGATCACTGCGGTCGACATCTTCAGTGGTACACGTCGGGACGCCGTCGAGTGCGGAGAACTTTCCTCGGTGGCGAACTCGGTGCGACTGATGTAAAGGCCCGAGTCACTGGCGTATTTATAATGTCATCACAGAATGTCATCGATGTCAGTTTCTGTCATTGTTTGTTAATGTCGTACGTATAATTTTTTAATGAACGAATATAATTAACTACTTATCAATAGTTCAGTTTTCAGATCTTTTCCTTTGTATATGCCTCGTAATCTATCTTGATGCCAAATATCAAGTTTCTGGATCATCTGGAAGTGGTTTAGGTTTTAGAGTTTTTCGATGGTTTTGCGTGACGGTGTGCATGCGCACCGTAAAATTTTACTCGCCCCATTTTTCCCTAAAGCGCCGAAAGAAGTATAACTTCAAAAAACATTTTAAGGGGCATTTTAAGAGCAGACTATGTTTTACCAAACTGAGCCCTGTTATCTTGAGCTGGATGTTTATCAACATCTAATATCAAATTTTAGGCACTAAAGCTTCTTTTAGATGAAATAAAATTATTTTCAACATATTCTATGATCTTTATGTTATTCTATTTTTACACTGATCCCGACGTTTCGGTCACTTTTCAGTAGCCATGGTTACGGTTAGACTACGATGGTGGCCGGAAATAAAATTATTCCCAAATTCATACTGTTATAAAATTGTAAATTTGAGTTATTAAAAAAAAATACTGGAGTGATGTTAAATGAACGATTCAGAAAACAAAAATATTTTGTTTGGTATTCTTGTCTGTTTGTTCAAAATGGATGCAAAAGCTACTGAATGGATTTGGATGCGGTTTTTTTATTAGAAAGTTCTTGGTCAGACTTAAATTCTGCTGTATGTGTGGTTGTATTGGTAAAGAAGAACCGGAGATGACAAAAACGGATATGTGACCTCCGCGTGGGCGGAGGCGCGGGTATCAGTTAGTTTATTCATCAATTTTCGTTAATAACTTTGTACGACAAAAAATAGCCAAAAAAAGTAGCACAAAATTTATTTGCAATAAAACATTTTTACTATTTTTTGTGCTCGATATAGCGTGAAAAATTCGAACCACTTTTTGCGAAATGGTGGCCACAAGGCAAGGGTTGCTCTACCACAAACTTGGATTTAACTTTACACTAACCCCCTTTTGACATTCAAAAATTAAAATTGCGTTGTCTGACTTTTACTCGTTAAGGTAATATAATGCAAAAATGTAAAGTCACTCTCTTCCTTTTTTTGTTTGTTTCAGATTATAGGGGACTATTACATACATGACCTGCTTAGGCTATATTACTATTGACGCAGTTTTTAACGACCTACGATTCCAACCTACGATTTCATGGATGATAAGCTGGTGAAATATAGCTTATTACCGGCTTATCTCACACCATGAAAATCAGGGACTTTTTTTGTAGTGTTGAATTATTAATTCATATTAGGTAGGTTACCACGCGTTATCAGCAAGCTTCAAACAATGAATGAGGGTTTTAGGAGCTCCAAGGAGTTTTAAGTAGAAAATAAAAATAATGGATTGCGTGAAAGGGGTCGTGGCAAGAAAACAATTGTAAAAGTGAAATATTTGAAAGAAAAGTGTGGCCGAGTATGACATATTAGGCCGATTCGAAATAGGACACGGGCAGGCCGATCATGTGTTATGCCAATATGCGTGATGTTTGAGACACAGAATTTTTTAGAGAGGAGTAATTTCATACTTATTGTTTTTCTAATACTACTCAGGGACCGAACCCCCTGGTTCCCTAATATTCGTCCCCCGGCATAAAGGTTGTAGAATCGACCCCTATATATGTGCCCATTGATCCCCTGGTAGGAGACCAGTCAATACTAATTTATTTTTATGGGATCCAATCGTTTCCTGGAATTATTTACTATGGATACTTGCAACATATAACATAGCCACGGAGAGCACGTTAAGCCTCCGGTTTCGTAGTTAGACTGGAAGCTGACCTCAACTGAGTTGGCAAAAGGTTAGGAGGATGAATATGACCTTTCCCCCCTTAATGATAAGGATCTGTATGTGAAGTCCATTGTAGATGTCAGCAGTGAGCAATACTAAAATGGTGGTCCACAGTTTGACGGCCTCGATAAATGAAAAGCCGCTTAAAGGATTCGGGATTGTAGGAAGATGGAAACACGTACAGTCAGCAGCAAAAGTAGATGATTGCACAAATTTCAAAGTAAAAAATCTGTATGAATATTGTTCATTATATTGTAATCAAAGTTTAAAATATTTCAATAGATCCCACTACATAGTCAAACAGCATTGTTCACTTCCGGGCCAGGAGGTATATTGCGCAGTGGAAGTTCGCCCTCCTGGCTACAATGGGGAAATGAGCAGTCTGCGGTTCACAGAGCAAATTGTTAATAAAATAGGTTTCACTTACCAACTTAGAAGGCGCCCGAAACACAACGCTTTTACCTGTCTGTGTCTGTATTTACGTGTTTATGAAGTGTAGGGGTGTATGATGGTTTGTGTGGACAGATCAGCAGAGCGCGTGGTACAAGTGGAACCCTTCAAGACAAATATATGATTCGGTCGAACAACTCCCAACCGATCACGTTAATTAGTCCAAAATATAACCAATCCAACACTGGCCAAATAGGATATTCACGGATTATACTTATTCGAACAAAACTTATTTCAACAAACGTTTTCTCAAGACAATTCTTTCAACAAGTTGACAACAAGTGACAGTCGTAGATCTGTCAACGCAAATTATGGTTTTTTTTTTTTTTTTTACTTCGTTTAGGAACGCAACAAGTATTTTAGTTAAGATATATAGTAGATTGTTACACAAGGGTTAAAAGTTAGCCATTTCACCGGAGATATTTCTATAAGCTAAATAATTAGCGGGAAAATGAGATTCAATATAAATAAATACCTTGTGTTAATTGTGGTTAAAAATGATTTCGGAAAGTGACATAGATATTAATTTAACTCCCGATGAGATTTAAGAACATGCAAAAGCTGTTGTTAATAATCTATTTTCAAAATGTTCTTATTTTACTTTAAATTTTAACTGATATACCTGTTTCATTAAATGTGTGTGTAGTATTTTAATTTCCTCACATAGTCGAAATGAAAGGTAGAGTGTTTACCTCGGGTGAAAGTCACCATTTCACCCTCGAACTATAACTCTAACACTTCGTTTGAGCGCCAGAAATATCTCGGGTGAAATGGCTGACTTTCAACCCTTGTGTAACAATCTACTATTTTCAAATTTTATTTATTAAAATCTAAAAATGATCATCGAGTTTTGACGCTTATTGTAAGTTGGTATAGAATTCCAAGTCTCTATGGCAAATAAAAGAGGTGCCGAATGTTATGGTCCTCGATTGGATGGCTTGCACGGTATGTTGGTATTCTGGATAGGAATGGATATTAATAGGATAGATGTTAATCTCACATGTTGGCAATCCCGTAAAACTAAATAGTCCATAGTGCTTGCACGGTCAGCGCAAGGAACATTGATAGTTCCCTCGTCGCCATTGTAGTGTTGAATAAAACTAACTATTACTGTATACACTCTTCGGTAATGGCTTCTAATACTGCCACAATACAAGCTGACTTCAACTTTATTATTATCCTTAGAAATAGCTTAACACAATTCAAGTTATCGATCACTTGATTTCTAAAACTTTTCACAAAACATAAAATATGTTAAACTTAACCTCTGAAGACTACACAAATAATTACTTTTGAGGGAGTCTGTATCTTCACTGTAAGGTTTTTCCTATATGGATTATTACTACTTGAATACACATACACGTACATACATACATAACTTCACGCCTGTATCCCCGAAGGGGTAGGCAGAGGTGTATTACACACCCACGATTCGCCAGTTATGTGAAGGTCCCAATGTAATAGGAAGCGAGCCTATTGCCATCTACCGGGCCCATTATTAAGCGAGCGATAATTAACATTTATTCATGCACGCATAACTACGAAAAGTCAGAGGTGTGTGCCCGGGGCGACTGGGGATCGAACTCGAGACCTTGTCTCAGCAGTCCGTTACGTACGCCACTGGGCTATCGCCGCTTGAACCATTGTAATTATCAATCAATCATTTATTACCATCGATTATGGTTACAAAGGATTTTAAATCTTATAGGTACAGCATATTCTGCTCCATAGAGCGAGCAAAGATTATAGGTAAGAACTGTACAATATACAATCTTTAGTCATAAATTTAATATTTTCGGTATTTGGCGTCCTGGGGTGCGACTGGTTTGATCACCTCCAAGTTTGGTGCACCCTGGGCAACGTGGGCGATTACGCATCATTGATTGCTCCTCTGGAGTAGCTGGCGTCAACGTCAACGGCCAAGAGTCTGACCAACCGGCCCTTCTCAGGGCTAGCTGACCCCATTGCACGCGGGCAAGCAAGGCCCACGGGGGGTGGTCGCTCCAGGTACCCCTCTGCTGTTATCAGAGGGGACACTGCGAATGGCCCAGGGTCAGTCGGAGTGCGAGGGATATGCTCTATGGGTAACCTTACACCCCGGCGTCTGAAGACCCGAGACGGCGTGCGGTTTTAGTCGGTTCAAGCCCGACATAACCGCTCCCACTGGCCGGCGGGGGGGTATCCGAAGGGATTTCCGCACGAAAAAAAAAAAAGTATTTGGCGTCCTATAATTATAGGTAACTAGCTGTTAAATAACCGCGGTAGCCTAGTGGTATGGGTAAAGGACTGCTGAGACGAGGTCTCGGGTTCGATCCCAGGTATGACCATGGCACACACCAATGACTTTTCGATGCTTTTCGAAGTTATGTGTGTATTTATCGGAGGTTTATAAGTGCCCGGTTAATGGCAATAGGCTCGCCACCTATTACATTGGGACCTAAAACATAAACTGGCGAAACGTGGGTGCTAGCACCTCTGCCTACCCCTTCGGGGATATAGGCGTGAGTTTATGTTATGTTATGTTATGTAACTAGCTGTTACTCTTGGCTCTCCCGCGTGGCATTCTGTTCCTGATCCCATTGCTCACGAGAGACTGTTCCTGGGATAAAAGGTGAAGGTAGCCTAGCTAGACTATAATCTATTCCTGTACTAAATTTCAGCCAGATCCGTTCAGTCGTTAGAGCGTGATTAAGTTACAAACATCCAAACATGGAAACATAGAAACATCTGCACAAACTTTCTCTTTTATAGTATTAGTAGGATTAAAGCAAGACTTAAGCCTGAAATTGTCGAAAGTTTACGTGAATGCTGCTTATTGAAATAAATCAATGGATTGTAATGAAAGACACAAAGATATTAGCAATAAAAACTTAACTTAACTTTGGTAATGAACGGTGATTTTATTGATTACCAGATAAGAAAACAAAGCAATTATACAATATGCAGTTATGCACATTTTTGGTATCCTGTGATACCTAATGATTAGAAAAAACCACGAGTCCACGAGAGACTCGTAGACTGAGGGTTCCGTACAAAACTGGATTGACATAGAAGTTTGCGACTACGGAACCCCTGCCCCCAAACCAGGGCAAGTCGGGGACACCGTGGTTCCCAAACCCGAGGGGCCATCTCGAAACCGGAGATAGCCCAGGGTCAGTCGAGGTGCGAGGGAAATGCCCTATGGGCAACCTTACACGCCGAGACGGTTTTAGTCGGTTCAAGCCCGACATAACCTCCCTCGCTGGCCGGCGGGGGATATACGAGGGGATTACCGCACGAAAAAAAGGTGCGGAACCCAAAAAAAGTTATTAATCAATTTAATTATTAATTGAAGCACCTATGTGAACGTAAAAATTGTCAACGAATGTTCCACTTCAATTGTCACTAATATCTCGTGTTAATTTATTGTCTTAATGTACATACAATAAAGTACAAAAAAACCATATAAATATTTGCATGGATTAATATGTATTGGAAAGGCATTACTCTAAACAGATCTCGTAAACCCGGACAAAAATAATTGGCCAAGATTTATATAAAGCCAGTCGTACACGAAGGAACCGTCTCGAATTATCAGATGAATGTTTGATACGAGGTGAGCTCGCCCCATCGACCCTTACGGCCTATTTTTAGACATCGACCGATCTATACCTACGTGAAAATTTCAGAGGCACCCTATTGGTTGACTCAAAGTGACGTCATGAAACATCTCTAGCCAATAGGGGCAAGGGGTTTTGCGCATGCCCCGAAAGCCTTTTCAGCTCACTGGCGAAGCTCGGCAGTCCGGGCGAGGTGTTCCCAGGTGTGCGAAGTACCCGCCGACACTATCAAAGGTCAATATATTTTTTTGATTATTAAGAGATAATGTTTATCGCCATGATGATATTTTAGAAACGGTTTATTTTTTCGATAGCGTTGTAGTGATTTTTTTATTTAATTTTCTAAATGTGTGTAAAAAAGGATTTCACTTTTTTCGGTGATGTATCTATTTTTGAATTAGGAACATCATTGCTTCAGTGTTACCTTATATATAAAATAGTGAGCTAGTGTGCATCTAGGTGGATATTTTTGTGTTATTACGTTCCTAAATTGTTCTATTTATTAATGTGTTCGTGTTACATAACTATTATATAACGGTGGTCGGGCTATCTCTGTGTGATTATCTATGGGAGTGTGTGTTTTTGTCGAATGTGTGTGTATGAGTAGCAGTGACTTGAAATACAGATAAAGAATTAAAAAGATTTTTGATAGACGAGCAAAATTAAAATTTGATGGACCGGCTATAGTGTAATTTTTTATACTATTAAGTTGGCAAACAAGCACTTGATTCGGCTGGTGATTAGGAGTATGGTAACCCTAAATTATCAGCAAGAATAATTTGTGTGTCTGCAGTTTTCAATAGTGTGGCTGTACTCTACCAGAATAAAGTGTGAAATAAAGTATGAAATAGTTTTTCAAAATTTAAATTAAATTCAAAATTTGCAAGATTATCTAAATTTAAAAATGTGATTGTATGTGTAAGTGTGTTTTGTGTATGTGAGTAGTGTCTGTATATGTGTGATTGGGAATATAGTGCGTGTAATGAAATTACGGTGAATTTATGTAGCGCGAGCCGACGGTTTTTTACCCACTGATTTAAATTCACACGAAAGCTTGTTTAGTCCATAACCGAGGAATCTATTCGTCGTATTTTCATAAAGGTTAGATTAGGTTAACTTATTCTTTACGTAAATAAAAACTATTACCAAACCTATTACCAATTCGCCCCGAAACGTATATAATATATCGGAGAGTTTCGAATATCTGGGACGTGTCTAGGTAGCTCAGTTGGTCAGAGCATTCCCCCTGTAAGGCACTGGTCGCGGGTTCACTTCCCGTCCCAGATGTTTTTTTTTTGCGATCAAAATTTATATTACCAATTAATTATTCAAAATGTGTGTTCCCGGCAGTAGCCACGCGTATGGTGGCGTTTGAATTGCATATCCGAAGTCTAACATATTATATTTCTTCATTACACTGTAAATAAAATAGTGTACTCACACCTTTTCCCTCTGTAGTAGGCAGAGACATCAGCCCGCCATGTGCTTCTATCCTTACAAATTTCACTAGTTTTCTCTACTGTCATGAAACCTTACACTCCAAAAATATTATATAACCAAAATTATTATTACTAAATCAATCGTTACAAAAAATATAATTCATCGTTTCAAAGAAAACGGAAAATAAACTGCAGATCACGATGAGTTCACGCGTCGTAGATGTGGCTACGAGCTTAAGCGGTCGCTTTTACGTTATGTTCGCTGAGTTCCGTCGCAAATAAGAAAATTTACAGTTGTGGACACCCTACATAGCTTCATTCCTCTTACTCGCTTGCAATACGAACGCTTATGACATGTCATCGTAGAGTTACAGGTCAGGAAAATAATTAATAATTATTAATTATTTATTTCACACTTTATTCTGGTAGAATACAGCCACACTATTGAATACTGCAGACACACAATTTATTCTTGCTGATAATTTAGGGTTACCATACTCCTAATCACCAGCCGAATCAAGTGCTTGTTTGCCAACTTAATAGTATAAAAAATTACACTATAGCCGGTCTATCAAATTTTAATTCTGCTCGTCTATCAAAGATCTTTTTAATTCTTTATCTGTATTTCAAGTCACTGTATTTCTACTCATACACACACATTCGACAAATACACACACACTCCGATAGATAAACACACAGAGATAGCCCGACCACCGTTATATAATAGTTATGTAACACGAATACTTATAAACACACCTCTGACTTTTCGTAGTTATGTGTGCCGTAATAAATTTTATTTATCGCTCGTTTAATAATGTGCCCGGTAGATGGCAATAGGCTCGCCCCTATTACAATGGGACTTTATCATAACTGGCGAATCGTGGGTGTGTAATACACCTCTGCCTAACCCTTCGGGGATACAGGCGTGAAGTTATGTTATGCTATTTTACTAGTCCTCTGGCATCATCATTATTCTCCCTCTCCTCCTTTTATTATGGCTATAGGTTTTTTTACCTATATGTGGAGGCTTGTAAATATTAATTTGGTAATATTTATTGATTGAAATTAAGTTGTTAATTAGCCTGTAAGCCTTCTATAAAATAAAATAAATAAAATAAGTAAAATAAATAAAATAAATAAAATAAATAAAATAAATAAAATAAATAAAATAAGTAAAATAAATAAAATAAATAAAATAAGTAAAATAAATAAAATAAGTAAAATAAATAAAATAAATAAAATAAATAAAATAAATAAAATAAATAAAATAAATAAAATAAATAAAATAAATAAAATAAATAAAATAAATAAAATAAATAAAATAAATAAAATAAATGAAATAAATAAAATAAATAAAATAAATAAATAAATATAGCTTTTTATGGGAGTGACTGCCGGCTGACCTCGTCCGTCAATGTGCAGGTGTACCGGAATGTAGGTGAGGTTGGTTTGGACAACCAAAAACACTCATTACTATACTAGCGCTGTCTCTGCTATGCGTTTACTGGCTGGCTTTACTGTTGCGAATTAAGCTGTCAAAGAATGAGGCAATGAGTCCATTAAACTGCCTCTCTGCTTTTTCCTTCTACTAGGGTTTGTACCACTATATTTAGTTTTCACACTTACGACAGTGTGAAACACACGGCTATTGTCCTCCGCAATACCTTTTCTAGTGTATCGCGATATGAATACTGTTCTTTTTTTTAAATTTGTGCCTTAGGCCGCATTTCCACCGGTCCAGTGGACAGTCAGACAGTTCCAGCAGGTCAACAGCTTTTTGTCACACCGGATGGACCCATGTCCATGATGCTACCGCCAGCACCAGTCCCTTTGTCTTTTGTACGTGTGGAAACTCCCAACGGGTACCAAGTCACCTGGGCTAGCGGTGAAGTGGTTATGTCGGAACCGACCGCGGTGTTCTGTCACGTTCCTTATCTAGGGATCCTGGGTATACATATTAGGTCGTTACATATGAAATTGCCGTTTTTCTTGCAGAAATTGGAGTAAACCCAATTTTCAGTACCTACTAACAGTTTTGCATTTTTTTAGGAATGACAAATCGTAATTTTATGATTTTTTGTGTATGAATGTAGCATAGCAACATTAAGCTAACAAACAGCAACTTTTATTACATTTTTGAAAAGTGACAGCTGTTAAGTAATACGAAATTTATCATAAAATGGATAGCATTTAGTGACCAAAATTGAGAAAGAAATGCTTAGATAGTCTCGCAGAGGATGAATGAAAGAAGATTACTGAAGCTAGTGTTACTCTAGCAAGGACCTGGTCACAGGTTCAAGTCCCGTCCTGGATATTGACAGATTCTGATTTAAATTTTTTGTTATAATGTTTATATTGTTATGAACACCTGAAATTGGACATATATACGAATACTTTCATGTAGAATAATGAGATACCAGACGCCAATGTAATCCCAACGATCTGTACTCGTAGCACACGTTAATGTGTGAATTTTCCTTAACGCTCGCTCGTAACATTATCATTATATACAGGTAAAATGTTTTTTTAAGCCGCGCTCCCAGCCATAAACTCCATGTTTGCAGTCGGATCATCGTGGCTTTAACGATACGAAGATCCCGGGATGTTTAATACACGAAAAGAGGTCACGTCTAATGTTAGAATAATCAGGCGATATTTCCACTAGATAGTTTACACAAGGTCCAGTTTTACAGTATACCTCAGGGAACTGGTGCTGCTGTCTGTCGCCCTAGCTCATCTTCTCTACATGGAGGGGGAGGAAGTGAAGGGGATTGGCCCCTGTATTTCACGGCGAAACCACCTTTGTTGGGAATGGTGGTACAAGTCTAACAGGGTTCTTGGGAGCTACCTTAATAATAGGTCTTTACCTATGAAATTGCCGAAATTTTCTTACAAATTCATGAGTTCGTTATTCCTGTAATTATAATATAATTACAGGAATATATGGAAATATAATAGCTATTTCCATTTTTTATATTTTGTTTGAAAGTTGATTTCAAGATTTTACAACTCTGTATTAAATTTTGTTTTTAATTGGCCGCTTGATAAATTAATTCGAGCTCCAAAAAATATATTTTCACAAAATATATTCGAAACTAAGGCTCAAAAAATATATTTTCACTTCTCATGCTCGTAAAGTTCAACTTTAAGTCGTGCGTAGACGACATAAAATCGCTTTTTAAGCTCTAGTGCATAAAGTAAATTTTTCTTCTAAAACTAAAAGGCTCGAAACTAAGGCTCAACAGCCAAACAGAGTCAAAATATATTGCACAATTTAATTGAGCAGTAAAATTTTGTAGAATACTGTAAGTTGTTGTTTTATTTTATTCTTACTATAATTATTTGAATTCCCTACGTTTTCTATAATTAAATTAATGAAATCAGATAAAATAGGAGTTGATATTTGTTTAAAATTGCGCTGAAATGATTTTATCGCAATCGAAGTGAAAAGCAGAGTGTATAACTCAGGCATAAATGCCCATTTTTATCCTCGACTATATTGCCTCGGATAAAAATGGATCGCTTTGTTGTAATGTTGTACAATCTACTATATAATAAAATAACAACTTTTTACTAAATCCATACGAATGTATTACTATATACGGCACATATCATCATCAACCTGTGCTAGTCCACTGCTGGACATAGGTCTCCCCTAATGAGCGCCATAGCGCCCTGTCTTCAGCTACCCGCATCCAGCATCTGCCCGCAGTCTTTCGCGGATAGCTCACTAAGCGACTTTGAACTGGTGGACGAGCCCTACCGTGAGTGTCCACGTCTCAGCTCCGTAGGTCAATACAGGTAGGACGCACTGATTGAATACTTTCGTTTTCAAACACTGCGGTATGGATGACGAGAAGACTCGACGTAGTTTCTCAAACGCTGCCCAGCCTAGACAGATCCTTCTCTTGGTCTCCTTCTCAAAATTGTTTTTAACTAACTGTAAAATCTGCCCGAGGCAAGTGTACTCAGAAACAATTTCAAGAAGGTGGTCATCCACGACGGCCGGTCCGGGATCAATGTGGCCATTGATCATGACTACAACACATATACCAAAAATCTATTTTTAACACTTATGTCTCTCTCGGTTTGAATTGGATAATCTCTCGAACGGTTTGGTGGATCTTGACGAGACTTTCACCAGTAGATAGCTAATATTATAAGGCGTTTCATATAACACTTTTCTTTAAAAAAACTGCGCACCAAAATAAAACCCAATTCCAAGACTTGCGGACGAGGTCACGAGTACAGTTAGTGAATAATATACAATGAAAACTACATCATGGAAATGAGTGAATGCAGCATGAAGCTCCTCGGCTACAATCTACAATCGGATGGCGCTCACAAATCACTTTCGCAAATGAACCTCCGAACACTGAATTACACAAAAGCAAAATGTATAATTCACAAGAGTTACTTTTTCGCATCACAAAGAGAGCGGAAGTCGTAAACCGCGTCTGTTTCCGGCCACAAGATGGCGGCCGGATGTGATCCGAGTGGCAGCATCCGGTACACATCCGCGGAGGCTCTCGACCGAGATGAGAGAATGTGATTTTTGTGACATAACCTCTGTGAGCTAGTCAAGGTTAGGTATATATATATAATATGATTTACGAACTTGCGCGTCTTCGCTTATCAGTAATTTGAATCGAGCAGGCCTACCATTAAATGTGCATCCGTAATTGCGGACTGATATTTCGGGCAATCGGTACCATGAAATGCACTCATTCAGCAAGCGGGACCGAAGACGGCACATGACAGTTCATTCGGCCTAAACCTTACCATGAAACGACCTGAAATCGCAAAATTCGGAATTTTGACAGCCCGCCATAAAAAAAAAGAACACACGATACGATGTACGACTTGTTTCAAAAGGTCGAAAGGTTATCGTAATCCAATACAAAGGAATGTATTTTTTAATATGTTGGTTTTTAGTAGTTCATTTTTAATAGAAATATATTGTAAACGAAAGCCTTGATATGTTTGATTCAGGCCCGAACATACTTTATGGTCCCGACCAAAAGACCGAAATCCGAAGTAACTTCATGGTATCTAAACGACACTTATTTCGTTCGTGTTTCGTGCGGGCCCGCAATTGCGGATGTACATTTCATGGAAGGCCTGCTGATTCTTAGAGAATTTTTCGAAGAATTTGCCTATAGAATATTTCAAGAACTCTTTGGTTAACCTGGTTTTCAATACCAGAATATCACGGGCGCGTTGCCCTAAACCAATCCACTGTTGTTATGGTATGAAACAAACCCTGTATACTAGCAGATCAATCTTGTCACATAAAGCAAAAGGATGGGTCTTCGTTCCCCGCCAGCTTAGGCAGTGGAATGATATCCCTGCTGTAGATTTCGCAAGACTACAATATCGGGTTCTTCAAGAAGGGGATTACAAGGTTTTTAAAAACCTGTAAAAACCTTGTAATCCCCACAAGGTTTTTACAGGGTCGGCAGCGCGAGTGTGACGTCCCTGGTATTGCACACGTCCATAGTGTAACGTAACGTTATCCTATGCAGGATAGCATACGCCAGATTAAAAAGAAAGGAATACAGGAGGAGAGAAAATGAAGATTTTAAGGGGGTCCACAATTCACATATATATATTCACAAACTTAAATAATATCACTATATCACACAAAGTTTATAAACAGTTCACAATAAGATTCCAAATCTTCAAATTATTAAGAGAGATTGCAATCTCATTAATCCAATTGTGGGATAGGAATAGCGAGCCACTCGCCAACAGTGAGGAAACGCGCAACAGTGAGGAAACGTGTTAAGAACTGCAGTAGCCTCTAGAGCAATTTATGAAGTTCAGTATTGATACTCATTTGACTTTAAGGTATGATTAAACTGAGGTGTCTTTTCCATCAGATACACCTTTCTTATCCATGTTTACAGCTTCATGACTCTCCCAAGAATGTCGTCCGAATCTGATCTTTGAATTTTTAATCTTCTTGTTAGGAATGCCTGTCAATGAATTTAAAATTATTATATGAAGACTAAAACAGAGACAATGAAGAATGCAACAAAAAGGTTATTAATCATATTAACATAGCTTAAATTACACTACAATAGGT
The DNA here is from genome assembly GCA_946251805.1 of Cybosia mesomella. Taxonomy (NCBI): domain Eukaryota; kingdom Metazoa; phylum Arthropoda; class Insecta; order Lepidoptera; family Erebidae; genus Cybosia; species Cybosia mesomella. Next base: position 840,646 of record OX276400.1, read on the forward strand.
CGCGATGACCACTGTCCATCACGTGGGCCGTGCTAGTCTGCTACCTATGATATAAAAAAGCGTAAATCCATCGTTAAATTGTAGACAGTTATATACATGTGTGAGTGCAGCTCAGGTCCACATAGCAGAACTTTCCATTAGCCTGCTTCACTGGGTGTGAACACGTTCCGATATCACGTCTCGTCTCGACGTCCGACTTCGCTCGTTACCGGCTTGTTCCGACTTAGCGCTTCCGTACCAATGTTCGAGCAGCTCCAACCCTTGTATCATTGAATAATAGATTATATTGTTTCCTTGTAACATAGTCTGTATTTTAATCAGTGAATGGAAAATAATCTTAAAATACATACATTCGTTTAAAATCTTACATGTGAATTTTGTTCAATTACATTTTTAAGCAATTAAGATGCTTACTTTTCCTATAGATTTAGATTGGAAAAAGAGAACATCTAGGACGGGACTTCAACCCGCGACCAGTACCTTACAGGGGAATGCTCTGACCAATGAATGAACTGATGAATGTCTGTCTAGGTGGCTCAGTTGGTCAGAGCATTCCTCCTGTAAGGGACTGGTCGCGCGTTCAAGTCCCGTCCTAGATGTTCTATTTTTCCTATCTAATTTTTGTTGCATTTCACTATATTTTTTTTTATTAAATTGGATATTTAGATAAATTATTCCATCTGAGACAAAATCCAACCTGCTTGCTGACTTTTTCCAACTGAAATTAATTAATAATACAATTTAAAAAATGTATTATTACTAATAACTATCCGGAAGTTTTGTTTTGTTTTGTGACCTTATTTAAAAATACATTTAGATGTTTCACACCACACGTCCTACGACATTTCGTAACTTATTTTTTCTTAATTAACAGTACAGTATTAAAAATATGTTGAAGGTAAAATCATTCATTGTAATGAATCTTTATCCTTGTTGCAGGCAGAAGGCACACCATGGTGAACTAGCCCACAACCGATACATATCAATCAACGCACTGACTTAGATAAGCATTTACTTATAACTACTATTAACTCACTATACGTGCACGTAATTTATACTAATTAAAAAATAAAAAGTAATAATTGTCTGTAATTACAATTCAGTCTGGAATTTGGGGTAAGAGTGATTAAAGAATCAGTACGTTTGGGGTAATTGTTACGCGGGGTGCGGCAAGTGTCGACCGTGGAGACGGAGGGGGGAGCGCTGTTAGGGCGGCTGGGGGGCGCGCTGCGTGGAGGCGCCGCCGCCGCCTCGCCCTCACGCGTCGCCAGCTCCATCAGGGGCTACCTCACTAACAAGGTCGGCTCGCTGCAACTCAGAGATACAGGTAAGCTCACATTTTACAAATCCGATCCATGTGTTTGAACGTTGATAGAACAATGACACAATTACAAAGATTTTAATCTTTTCAGTTGATTTTTAATTAGGGAATTCATTTGTAAATTTCACTTATAACTTAGCAACAGGCCGAGTGAAGTCATATTGTTGTTTGAACCAATTTATTTTCTTATTTCATTAAGAAATAAGAAAATAAATGTTTGAACCAAATTTATTTTCTTATTTCATTAAGAAATAAGAAAATAAAGTGAAGTCAGTTGTAGTAAATTGAAAGTGAAGTCATATTGTTGTTTGAACCAAATTTATTTTCTTATTTCATTAAGAAATAAGAAAATAAAGTGAAGTCAGTTGTAGTAAAATGAAAGTGAAGTCATATTGTTGTTTGAACCAAATTTATTTTCTTATTTCATTAAGAAATAAGAAAATAAATTTGGTTCAAACAACAATATGACTTCAGTCGGCCTGTTGGTAAGTTATAAGTGAAATTTACCAATGAATAGCATCATTATAGATATCAATCGTACTAAAATAGTGGTCGTTAGTTTCACGACCTCGAGGGTAGCTTTAAGCCCCTTCTGTAGAACAGACAATACTTAGGTTTAGGTACAATCACAAAAAAGACTTACCCTGATACTGTCGGAAGTTTACGCGAATGTAACACATTGCAATAAAACTATTTTTAAAGGATTCTATCGCGATTTATTTGATGTTATTTTATATTTTACATTGATCCCGACGTTTCAGTCAGTAGCCATGGTCACGGGGAGAAAATGTAAAATATAAAATAACATCAAGTAAATCGCGATAGAATCCGTTAAAAATAGTTTTATTTCATGACTTACCCTGTTTAAAATGTCAGAACAGGATCTATAAATATTAGAACAGGCTTTTTTAGTTTTTAATGAAAAGGATCTCATAACATTCAAGCATTAAAATTATATATGAAAAAATTGTAATAGTGTCATGGTTCTGTTCAAGCATTTGTTTAAATTTTCAGGAACAGGATTGAAGTGACGTAAATTATACATTTTAGTAACTATCACTACTGTGAACCTTATTGTAACTGTCGATTGGCTTACACCAGGCTACATCGTGTAAATTAAACCGCTTAATGACATACAAGACTTCAGAAAAAAAACTATATAAATTGAAAATTCGTCTTTAACATACCTAAGTACGTTTTTTTTTTTTTTGGTGCGGAAATCCCTTAAGTACCTAAGGATTCTTCAAATTATTTTGGACGGTAAGCGGTAGTGGTGTCCCGTACACCACTACCGCTTAAGGCATTGACTTCCAACTAAAAGGTTACGTGTTCTTCTAACCCTACCAGGTATACCACCCGTGAACCCACTCCTAACAAAAACAATTAGCCTTAAGTGTACCCTATTATAATACCTATTCAAAATAAATAACTATTTTTGTTTATGAATCTTTAGGCTATCACGGCCGGCGTTGCATGTAGAATATACTGCTTCCGGGCTGTTTGGCAGTGGTCCATCGGAAACTTGTGTTCTAAACCTTTCGTCGATCACTGCGGTTGGCATCTCCAGTGGTACAGGTCCGGGCGGCGACGAGTACGTTGAACTCTCCTCGAATCGACGATACGTTTGGAACACAAGTTTCATATGGACCATGGCCAAACAGTCTGGAAGCAATATTCAACATATCTTTTGCAGATTATTATGCAAAATTAAGAATATGATAAAATTTTCTCACATTATCAGATCTTAACGATATTATGCATTTCATTTCTAACAAACAAAATTAAAATTGGACGAGCAATAAAGTAAGGAATGGCTCAAAATTCATCAAAATGTCATTTCGATAAAAAGAGAACCAACCTATCTTTATAAGTTTCCTCCTCTAGATATCCATCAAATTCTTATTCAACACCACTTATTGTCATGCGCCCTCAGCCTCTGTTTTATGATTTGAGATACGGATCCTCAATAACATTGCAAACACTCTTCAAACAACAGGACAAGCAAAAAACAATGACATTATTATCTATAATAATAAGACTTCGCGAAGGGTGATGCGGCAAACACCGACCTGCGAACATTCAATCCTATCGCTCAAGGAGATAAACACTTTAATGTCGAGAAATAAGGTTTATAGTCGGAATGAATTCTGAGCTAACGATAAGCAAATATTTAGGGAAGAACGTTATAAAGTAAATTAGGGGAGTGTGACGTAACGCAAATAAAGGAGCAGTCGTGTAGTGAAGGTGATCACATGGGGCTTTGGATTTTTTAGAAAAAAAATATTAGCTGTTTTTTCAAATTATTTATGTCTGCAGTTGACCACATATAAAATTATTAGAAATAGTTCAAAAGTGGATTTGGAACTCTTTTAAACAAAGCAATGAGCCCCAATTGGAAGCATTTGCTATAACCGTTGAAGGGATCCAATATCCATGTCCTGACTCCGCCATTAGATCAACTGGTTAAATTCATACATTGTCACCCATTGGTCACTTCTTTCCTAGATGGTAACATAGTTAAAAAGTTTCAAATCAATACAACAATTAGAATTTGGTTCACTATCAAATCAAACAGTGTTACAAGTTAAATAAAAAGGCCACCCTTCTAGATGCTAAAAATGCTAAAGTAGTGGCCGTCAGTTTGACAGTCTCTAGAGACATCTCCCGTAATGAACTTGTAGGAGAAGAGAAACACTATTAAATTAAAATTCAAATTTGCGGCAAAGAAAATAGATGCAGAGCCGTATTTGGATTATCTCTCGCCTTGGCAAAAGCAGACCCCGTATAGCAGCATGTTGTTTCCACACACGCCTCTCTAAAGGAGAGGGGAACTTGATCTATTAACAACGTTTCGGGGTCATCAATGCCAATTTCCTAACTAAAACGGACCTGATTCCTTGACAACACAGGCAGACGTGAATATACACGTTATAGTTTAGTCATTTAAAGCCCGACTTGCGGGCCATATCTCCTCGTTCGCTCCGGTGAGGTGAACCCCATGGGGGTTTCGACACGTTAATAAAGAAAAGGGCCTATACCGTTTAGATTCAGATGGAATTGTAAATTATTACTATTATTCAAGGAGAGGCTGTTAAAGACGATTGCACAAACAGGGTGATCAACCAATCAGTCAGGTCGGTACGTAGCTAACTGATGGATGTACATTATGGACTATAGATTTTTGCCTGAATGATGAACAGCACTCGGTGCTTGGGTTGACACTTCGGGAGGAAGAATGAGAAGCCGGCTAAGGTCGGCTTGTTTCGTTTTATAGAGCGTTCTCTTTGTCACACATCAACCTGACAGCTTCATAATAAAGGTATCAAACTGCCGTCCTATATGTCAGTCCGATACGATAACAGTCTGTCATGATAACCCAAACGCCAAGTACTGTTGTTCTGATGCGATATTCCGCAGATTAGATACACATTCTTGTTCTTGCACCTTTATACCACTGAAGGGGTGAGTTGAGTAGTAGCATATTAATTCTCTCAGTCCCAAGTAATTAGCCAGAATAGAAATGCTAAAACCAAACACGACTAGCGTGATGGTATGCTAAAGGACAAAATGGTGGATGCATAATCACCAATAAATGATGTTCTTGTGAGAATTTCAGATAATTAAAGCCTAACCAAACTGAATAACGAAGCAAGTAATCCAATCAGTCCGTCGCTTGGTGGCGATTTGAGTGCGGACGAACCTTAAATAAATTTACCTTTCAACTTGTTTTGATTAAACTTTAGGGGCTAATTGCATTTATCTGCTGTCAATCGCTGGGTTTTCACGTTTGTTGATTCATCTAATTTGTAAATAACCGAAATTATTTCTAACTTTGATTTGTAACCATATGCTATATACCGTCCTCTGCATATATAAAGTCCAACTCATTGGCCTACGGCGCTTTGAAAAATTTCTCAAAACTTCTAGAACAAGCCTCACATCACTAAGTCTCCGAGAAAATACTTCTTTATAAATCACAAGTCCGGCCTCACATGGAGTACCGCTGTCACCTTTTTACCTTGGCACCTGCATACGAGTTCGACCCGTTCGACTCGGTGCAAAGACGAGCGTTGAGGATCGTCAACAATCCCGTACTTTCAGGTAGTGTGAAACCTCTCAGCGGTAGGAGAGATTTTTCCTTTTGATACCTACAGCCAAATTCTAGCATCGCATTTTCGCCACAGACAGGGAATTGATTCTCACACGTTGCGACCGGCAACGGTGCGCACAGTGAGGTATGAAAGAAACTTCATTCAATCACGCTCAAACTATGGAATGATCTCCCTGCTGTGATTTTCCCAAGCAACTACAATATGGGGTTCTTCAAGATGGGCATTAGAAGGTTTTTACGAGGTCAGCAGCACGAGTGTGACGTCCATGGCCACGGTAACCGCTTCGCTTCAGGTGGGCCATGTACTTGTCTTCCACTTAAGTGGTTTAACAAAAGTATCAGCCGGGCACTTGTCTTACATGGCCCTAGTTAATACTTCGCTGATAAAATAATGTCAAAATTCACTATCGTATTTTAATGTATGTGTGGGTGTATGGGACCCTACCAGAAACTTTGGGGCTTGGCCAACCTCATTGCAAATCAGGTTGGGGAGGAAGGTAAGGTGGAAAGCTGTATAAATGAAAACAAAAGGAGTAGGAGGTTTAAACGGACCCCGGGTTCCGAGGACAACGCTGAGATGAAGATGATCATTGTAATCTTCAACAGCATATTGCAAGTGCACACCGGCCAGGTGAACCGATCACCACGTAGTGGACTTGAGAAAAATCTTACAAACAAGCAATTTTATGATTGCTTCATATTACTTCATCACTATCACTACATATTATAAAACTTAGTCACCCGCCGCGTCTGTCTGTCTGATCGCGATAAACTCAATAACTACTGCACCGATTTTCATGCTATTTTCTCCAATAGATAGAGTGGTTCTCGAGGAACGATTTAGTATATAATTTGTTAAGTTTTTGTATATATTGGTATTTGTTAGCGGTGTCGGAAAAAAATAAGCCGTCAGGGAGCTTTCAACGAAAACGCTGCCTAAACCATTTGAGATATAACAAAATAGTGTATGGTGGATTTGTGTATCTTATATTTTTTGTATTTTTTTATTTTTTTTAAGCTGAATAGAGGGGGGTTTGGCGCTCATTAGGGGAGACCTATTATCAGAGGGGCTACTGCGAATGGCCCAGGGTCAGTCGGAGTGCGAGGGATATGCCCTATGGGTAACCTTACACCCCGGCGTCTGTAGACCCGAGACGGCGTGCGGTTTTAGTCGGTTCAAGCCCGACATAACCGCCCCCGCTGGCCGGCGGGGGGGGGGGTATCCGAAGGAATTTCCGCACAAAAAAAAATAAGTTGTAGTAGTGGAATCGAGCCCCATGGGTAGCGGGAACGGGATCAGAATTACACGCGGGCGAAGCTAATAGGTAGGTATATAAAGAAATTCATACCAGAATGAGATCCTATCTTTGTCCAAATTGCTAAAACCAAGACGACAATATTTGCGCTCGCCGCCACAAAACCACCCCTCGTTTCCCAATTTCGTCGCACCCTCAGGCACTAATTGTATCAATTACTGCGACGCGGTGTTGCAGGTTCGATGCTGGGTTAGGGCGCTTTGTAGTTAGGAATGATGGTGCGGTCCTTTGAAGCAGAAAGTGCAGCTTAATTTTCATGACTAACACAATTTCAATGTAGGTTTTTTATACCTTTATGAGCAAAGTGGACTTATTATTAATTTTGACCGGCGGATGACGTAATGGATTATGGATTAATATACTCACACACTAACGCACACGCATACCCATGTATTCCGAAGGGGTGGCCATAGGTGTATTAAAAACACCATTTTGCCAATTATGTTTTCTGTTAATTTAGATTTGTAAGGTGAGGGCATGGTGAGGGGGAATTAGTAACCGAAATTACTAATATTCCCCCTAACCCTCCTAGCTAACTATATTACTTGTGGTGGGACGCTGAGGTTCAAGTCAGTAGTATAATGGCCAGGATTCGATCGTAAGGCCAAAGATAAGGAACGACCAGGTCAAAAATACCTGGAACTAGTGAGCCTGTATAAAAATGATTATGAAAAAAATTATTAAGTCAAAAATGAAAAAAAAACCGGTCAAGTGCGCGTCGGACTCGCCCATGAAGGGTTCCGAAGCAGGAACTAAAATTTTTATATTTGAGTTGATTGATGAAAGTTAAATTGCGGTTTACAATTTATGACGTATTAAAAACTACTTACTAGATCTCGTTCAAACCAATTTTTAGTGGAAGTTTACATGGTAATGTACAACATATTTTTTTTTTAGTTTTATCATTCTCTTATTTTAGAAGTTACAGGGGGTTAATAATTTGATTGCATACGTTTTTTTTTTATACCACTTAGGTGGCAGACAAGCTCACGGCCCACCTGATGGGAAGCGGTCACCGTGGCCTATGGACGTGTGCAACACCAGGGGCGTCACACTCGCGCTGCCGACCCTAAAAAAAGAAATTGCAAAGCAGGAATAGCCTTTAGTCTTCCGGGAAGACCAAAGGCTACTCCTGCCTCTCCCTTCTTTTTTTAGTTTTTGTGCTGTCAGAAGGAAGACTCTTCCCTCTGACAGCACAAAAACTCTCAGTGAGCTCTGGCTACCCTACTCACCGCCGGGAACACAACACGAGGTTATTATGGCCGCGGTATTCTGTAGGGCGGAGGTACTTCCCCAGTCGGACTGCTCAGTTGGACGGGAATACCGTCATGTCCTACCTCTCTTAAGAGAGTTAAGTTAAGTTTTAGTTATGATATAGATATTATTGAAATCACCATGTATAGCTTTTCATTTTGATACCCTACTCGATAAGTTTGAGTGTTTTTTTTTAAACTAAGTACATTCTAGTGCCAAAAGTCCGTTTTTATTTTGATATACCCAGTAGCACTCTCACAGTAAATACGAATCTAACGACACCTCTCCACCTAAAATCCATCAAGCCGTTCAAGCTGCAGAGCGTGCCAAACAATTTATACATACATACATACATACTTTCGATAAGCATAACCCTCCTTCTGGCGCAGTAGGATAAATAACATAACACAACTTCACGCCTGTATCCCCGAAGGGTTAGGCACAGGTGTATTACGCACCCACGATTCGCCAGTTATGTTTAGGTCCCAATGTAATAGGGGGCGAGCCTATTGCCATCTACCGCGCACATTATTAAGCGAGCGATAATCAAAATTTTTAATACACACATAACTACGAAAGTCAGAAGTGTGTGCCCGGGGCGACTGGGGATCGAACTCGAGACCTCGTCTCGGCATTCGCAGTAGGATAAATAGGAAAAGTAAAAGGTGTAGTTATACAAGAATTGTTGTGAGTAAAAGTGACTTACCTGCAAAGGTTTATTAACTATACGCCCAAATTCTGTCAGCTCTACCTTTCATCTCACGTTCTAAGGGACTATCTTTTTGCCGTCAACCGTGTACCTTTCCAGACACCTACTGAAAATTTCCTTACAGTTAAAATCCAGTGACATTTCGTTCAACCTAGAATTCAAATCCTGCACCGTGGCTATGATCACTACAGCGCCACCAAGGCAGTACATAAACACTTCACGTTATGTTACCCCTCTTTGCTAGTACCCCCTTTGCAACCTGACACACCGATAATATTCCCTGTACAAATTACAAGGCAAGGATCGTTAGGGTTAGTACCTAATTGCCGTTAATAATAAGTGATAAAAGTCTGTAAATGCTTGCTCAAATTATCCGCAATTATTTGAATTGGGCCCAATTAGAGGAGAGGGCATTTCGTTTCTAGTTTCTGTATGATATATACATAAATAAATTATCTGGCTGTCGGAATATATTTAAACCTTACTGTCCTTTTTTTAAACATCTAAAGGTTGTCTATAAGAAATTGCTTTGAGCGATAAGACCATTTACCATTTACACACATATGTTAATTGTATAATTATTTGGGGTACAATAATAGTAGTTTATCTACACTGAAATCGAAAAATTCGAATTATGAATTCAAAGACGATTCTATACATACGCACTTTATAAACGCATATAAATAAAATTAAAAATTAAACTTATTATAGTACCAACTGTATCATAATAGTAGTTTATGCAACTGTCATATAAGAAGGGGTATTAAAACACGAGAGGTTGATTCGAGTGTTTTAATACCTAAGTTATATGCAGTTTCATACACAACTTTATCTTCACTCATAGGAAAAATTGAAATTAAACAAAGTAGGTAGGTTACAAGGAAGTAATTTAGCGTGCGCCTTTTTTTTCATATTCAGCCTAAAACCTTAGACTAGTTTAATGAATAAAAAAAGATAGCGGTGCTATAATGAGTTTTATGATACAGTTGGCGGCGGTACTATAATAAGTTTTATTTTTAATTTTATGTATATGCGTTTATAAAGTGCGTATATGTATAGAATCGTCTTTGAATTCGTAATTCGAATTTTTCGATTTGAGTGTAGATAAAGTTTATTTCTATTTTATTCTATGGGGAAACTGATAGTTCCTCTACAATCACTGATGGGTAAAGGTAGGGGGTCGTGTGTCCCTTTAACGAGCTATCAGTTATTACAACAAATAATACACATGCTCACATCAAACTGTGGACAGCCATTTTAGCATTTTGGACAAGAATTTTTTACTGTTGTTCCTGTTATTTCGTAAGAATTATCGGTTGTTGACTTTAAAATCGCTCAAGGACGTATGTACGCGAGAGTATCAACTACTCAAGATGGGTACAGGTAGCTCATTTGGTCTGAGTGTTTCCCAAAAAGGACTGGTCACGGGTTAAAGTCCCGCCCTAGATGTTGAGATTGCCCATATAAGTTTATATTGAACTAGCTGACACCCTCTGCCCGCGTGGTCTTCTGATCCTATGTGTTATTTCAGACTATAGTCTATCCCTGTACCAAATTTGAGCCAGATCCGTTCAGCCGTTTTTGTGTGAAAGAGTAACAAAATTTCGCGTTCATTCCACATCCATATACTAACTTTTGCGTTTATAATATACTAGCTGTTGCCCGTGGCTCCGCCCGAGTGCAATTCTGATCCCGTTCCCGCTACCCATGGGAACCTATTCCCGGGATGGAAAATAGCCTGTGTGTTATTTTGGACTATAGTATAACCCCATAACAAATTTCAGCCAGATCCGTTCAGTCATTTTTGCGTGAAAGAGCAATAAACATACACACATACTCACAAACTTTCGCGTCTATAATATTAGTAGGAAGTAGAAAATTACTTCTACTAATTGCTTTACTAAGCGGCGATAGCCTAGTGGTGTACGTAACGGACTGCCGAGACGAGGTCTCGAGTTCGATCCCCAGTCGCCCCAGGCACACACTTCTGACTTTTCGTAGTTATGTGTGTATTAAAAATGTTGATTATCGCTCGCTTAGTATGTGCCCGGTAGATGGCAATAGGATCGCCCCCTATTACATTGGGACCTAAACATAACTGGCGAATCGTGGGTTTGTAATACACCTCTGCCTACCCCTTCGGGGATACAGGCGTGAAGTTATGTTATGTTAATTGCTTCAAAATTTCATCCTATATTTAATTTACCCTCATAATACCATCAACATATCACAAGAAAATCTCCGACATCAAAATCTTTCATCTCAATAAACCGATTTCACAAATCACGTTACCAGAACGCGAATCGACGTACCACGTCAATAATGGGGCAAACATAAATGTGATTTGTCTTATATACATTGCTGAGTCAATTTTCTGCTCACACACGATTTAGTTACGTGTCTTCAATGGAAACTGCGATGTAGGTTGACATTTAATCTGTATCTCCGAGTGAATATAAATTGGATTTATCTGGGTGTAAATGTTGTGTATAGTATAAATTTTGAACATGTTTAAGATGTATTACTCTAGGAGTGTGAAGTATTAAAGTTGTATTTAAAATGGCCAGGTTAAATATGTATTATTATACGCTTTTTATTAGCTTCACCTGTATGTTTGTTTGTAACCGACTCCTTTGGGCGCGATTTTGACCCACTTTAAACGACCAGAAAACTTATTTTCTATTTTTTTAGTTCGGTTTTTTAGTTTTTTTAAACTGTTATTTATTTCGAAAATGAATTGCTAATCACATTGACGGTAAACTGGGACGAGCATACCATAAAACGAAAAAACTATCGAGACTGTGTGCCAAGATTACGACACTCCATAACATGGTGCTACCTTTTTGTTTTCGTGCGGAAACGCCCTGTAGACGCCGTCTCGGGTCTACAGGGCCCTTAAAAATATGAAGCGGACCGCAGGCCCCGAAGGGAAAGCTTTGGACGAAATCGGGCATTTACTAGAAGGATGCTGAAAAAAATATCAAACTACTACAGACACTCCTTGTGCGCGCGTCGTAAAGAAAATATTTTACTTTCTTTCTTTCACTCTGTCTTGTCCGAAAAAATACTGAATTACTACATCTATTTAGATTGGGTAGACAGGTTAACACAGCCTGGTAGCAGTAACAATGGGCTGGAGAGCCAAATATAAAATATCACAAGGCAAAAGTGCAACTATGCGCATAAAACACGGCCTCAGTGGCTACCGCTACGGTAGTGCATTCGACTGCTACGACAGGGGGGCGCGGGTTCGATTCCCGCTCAGTGCAAATATTTGTATGCATGAATATGTCTATTTGCATTGGTCTGGGTGTTTCTATATATAATATGTATGTATTTACAAAAAAAAAAAAAAGTATATAAGTATGTTTATCCGCATTCTGGAACCCATAACATAAGCTAGTTAAACTATGCTCACTTTGGGTCTAGAAAGCGCTGTGTAGAATGTCGTAGAATATATAGAATATAAAACAAAGATAATAGCTAAACACCCAATTTGCATATTGAGGTGAACAAACTTTGTATCGAATAAATACTTATTTCTCCATCTACAACATGTACACCAAAACTCACAACAGTAACACCGGGGAAGCGTCCCGAAAGGGCTCACCCCCGGCTTATGAATATTTGATAAAAAGCCGCGGGCGCGAGTCGAAACCCGTGTACTATATGCTAATATTGTAGGAACCACAGACTTAGATAACATTAGATACCGCAAATCGTCCGATTCGGAGTGTCGCCAAATTGATGTAGTGTACAAGTACGGAATACACAATCAAGGGGCCTTTTTAACCAGTTAGTATAGAAATTAGTGTCGCCTAATACTTATATATTACAACCAATCATGTTATAGAAAACAGCCGTGTCTATGGGACTCCACCGAATGGGCGGTCTTATCGCAATTTGCGATATCTTGCTCCATCTAGGGTCGTCTACCTTTGGGTGCACCAAGATCTTTGGGGCCCAAGCTAACCTCACCTGCAAGCCGGTACATCTACTGGTTGACGGACCAGGCTCTGGCGCAGGCTCGCTCCCATAAATGCCAAACAGCCCGATAAAAAGGGGAGCAGAAGAGTGGACCACTGATCTCGGGATTGGTCCTCGAATGAAGATGACGTTGTGTAAAGCAGTGACTTAATTGGTCAGAATTTTCAACAGAGAAACGACCCAAAAGTAAAGTAAACTGAAAAATCTTGATCTTAATCCCATTTGCTGTTTGACGTTTTCACGCTCCTAATTTAGTCTACGTTCAACCAGTCTATACTTATTCAGTACTAGCTGCGTCCGCGTGGTTTTTAGGGTTTTAGTTTTTTGCGCGGAACCCTAATTATTTTTCCTAAAATTAAAATAACCTATGTGACTCCTTGTTATATTACCTTTCTGCCAGTGAAAGTCCCGTCAAAATCGGTCCAGCCATTTCAGTGATTAGCCGGAACAAATAGACAGACAGACAGACGGACAGACAGACAAAAATTGTATAAAATGTTATTTTGTACCATATATATATTCATATACATGTAGTAAAAAATGGTTATTTCAATATTACAAACAGACACTCCAATTTTATTTATATGTATAGATGTATAGATAAAATTCAGATTTGTGCCGGCTGACTCGCTGCAATTGAAATTATTCTATTAACGGTGAACGGTGCGCTCGCTGTATCTAGCCTATTCTAAATCTGTGGTAGGAACATTGTGTGTGTTGAATTCGTCAGGAATAAGTTTAGGGTGGGCGACGAAGAAATGGAGTTGCAGGCAACTTTAAAATTCATATTTCTGAAATTATTTTCCATTCTCCATGTTTCATGACTGGCTGAGTTGTCTTCTTGGTGTTTTGTTATGAACAACTTATTATAACAACCAAATTTAAATTCTATACGTGTGGATTTACGCACAAAAACGGTACAGTGCGGACCATACGCTACATTTAACGGGAATAGGTTTCTGTGGGCCGCTAGAACGGGATCAACATCCCTTTTTTTTCATGCGGAAATCCCCACCAATACCCCACATATTCTAGTAAAATGTGTCAGCCAAACATTGCCCAGTCGAATTAACTCGAAAAAGGAGCAGACCCGGAAACAATTAGAAGTAGCAATTTTCCTTCGGAATTCGTTGGGGGGAGTCACTGGCTGTCTAAATTTTGTTTTGCGCGGTAATCGAACCGTTGCGTCATCCGCCATCTTGACTGTAAGGGTCAATTTTTGTTTTTGAATAACTCGTTTATTTTCAATTTCTCATGAAAAATGGTAATCACAAAGTTGTTTAGAATTAAATTTCCTACAATTATGATGATCATAATTTTTTATTAACTCCAAAATAGAGGATGATTTTTTGTTTATTTAACAACTCATTTATTTTCAATTTTGCATGAAAGACTGTTTTAAACCAAGTTGTTTGAAATCAACAAATTCATAAGGAAAATCGCTACTTCTAATTTTTTTCCGGGGCAAATCCTAATTCGACTAGGCTAACAGCCTGCTGTTTTTACATGATTTACAAATAGACTTATACTTCAGTGTGAATAATACAAAAACATCAAATAAATCACGATAGAACCCGTTGAAAATAAATAATAAAATCAATATGTGACATTGGACATTCCGAGCATATTCATACGAACTTATTTTTGAATCTACAATATTAATTAACTAAACTAGGTCTGCAATACATTCTGCTGTTGCAAAACTAGAGCGAAACAATTTCACCAGGACTTTTTCTAACGGTGATAATTCCTCAATGGCTAGTCCGATTTTTGTTTTTCTTTTTTAAATAGCCTATGTCCTACCCATCAGTAACATCTTTGCTTGTGTGAAATTTAATTAGAATCGGTTCAGCCGTTTGGGAGGAGAAGATGGTCTAACGAAATACATGAGTCGTCTAAACGAGAGCAAAGCTCAGACGAGCTTGTGGTAATACTGGAATACTTTCGCACTACCGTGCTTCGCGGTGGAAAACATTCGAAATTATGGGTACCGATGTGGCGCACTTTCGTACGACCGTGAGTCGCGTTTCGGTACTTTAGGGCTACAGTTCATTGCTATTTTGAACTTCGAAATTCAGTATGACAGTGGTAAATATGAATTGCCAAGTTTTAACATTAATTCTCTTAAAATATGAGTATTCGGAGAAAACTGTATAATGATTTTCATTTTTCTTTCTACGTGCGTACGAACTATATGCTTTCACTGCCTACGGCATATTTTATTTTCTTTGAATAAGACACACGTGGAAACGTTATATAATATTTATACGCAGTGAAACACTGCCTGACTGCTTAGTATTCCTTGTAAGCATAGGTATTTCTGAGTAGAATTTATAAGTTTATACAAAAGTAGTTACCCGAATTCTTGCGTTCACATTCACACAGGTAGGTATATTCCCAGAGGACTGGGCACCAATACGTACGAGAACTTTACCCAAACTTCTATATATAAACTCATAGCTTTTATGGTAGCCTAGTGGTATGGGTAATTGACTGCTGAGACGAGGTCTCGGGTTCGATCCCAGGTTTTACCATGGCACACACCAATGACATTTCGATACTTTTCGAAGTTATGTGTGTATTTATCGCAGGTTTATAAGTGCCCGGTTAATGGCAATAGGCTCGCCACCTATTACATTGGGACCTAAACATAAACTGGCGAAATGTGGGTGCTAGCACCTCTGCCTACCCCTTCGGGGATATAAGCGTGAGTTTATGTTATGTTATGTTTTTTTTCCTTGCGACAGACAGATTCATTTCTATCGTCAACCATCACACAACCTCCTAAGTTTCTGTTATTAAATTTCAAGTTCCAGTCGTTAAATTTTTTTGCAGAGTTGTGGAGGGTCAACTGGGGAACCTTTTCATTTAATTTGGACTTTAAGTAGCAGTATACTGTATTCTTTATAGTCTGGAACGACGCTTGAGCATCACTTACCTTCTTTTTCCCACATTTTCCTTTTTATTCTGGGTGTTCATAGACCATGAGAAGCGTTAAGTATGAAATAAATACCAATACAATCTATTTTATCCAACCTTAACCTTTTTCTTTCAAATTGCAATAGGATCCTCAAGTTGCTCAAAAAGACAAAAAAGAACAGAAAAATTAACTCCATTGAAAATGGAGTAACATAACTTCACACCTATATACCCGAAGGGGTATGCAGAGATGTATTACATACCCACGATTGGCCGGTTATGTTTAGGTTCCAATGCCCAATGTAATAGGGAGTGAACCTATTACCATCTACCAGGCACAATACTAAGCGAGCGATAATTATTATTTTTAATACACACATAGCCAACGTCAGAGGTGTGCCCGGGGCGACTGGGGATCGAACACGAGACCTCGTCTCTGCAGTCCGTTACCTACGCCACTGGGCTATCGTTGAAAATAGATTACCGTCTTTAAATATGAATGTTCTGAGACAATTGTTTAATGGTTCCTTTCTATGTATATTCATGTTTCGTTTAACTAAAGTCAAAGCGAACATTTACCGTGAGTGCCCACTTGCCTCTGTGACTAACAGAATATTAAAAAAAAAAAAAAAAACAATGTTTAAAAATGACTGTAAAGTTATTCATTGTTTCCGTAGTTCGCAAGAATTACGTAAGATGGCTCCAACGTCGCCTTAAGACGTATTAATGTATCGGAGAATTTCGAATATCTGGGGCGTGTCTAGGTGGCTCAGTTGGTCAGAGTATTCCCCCTGTAAGGGACTGGTCGCGGGTTCAAGTCCCGTCCTAGATGTTCTCTTTTTCCGATCTAAAAAATCTTTAGAAAAAAAAAAAAAAGTAAGCATACAGAATGCTTAAAAATTTAATTGAAAGAATGTTTTATTTCCTTCTTAGATACAGACGAGTGGCTACATGAATGCTATTTATTTCCTTCTTAGATACAGACGAGTGGCTACATGAATGCTATTTATTTCCTTCTTAGATACAGACGAGTGGCTACATGAATGCTATTTATTTCCTTCTTAGATACAGACGAGTGGCTACATGAATGCTATTTATTATGTAGACTCCTCGGAACACGCCCGAAGCGCCAGCGCTCACTGTAATGGGAATTATCGATTACACTTCTCTGAACAGTAATGTTTTCTACATTCGGAGTTCCGGCGAAGTTTTATGTATCCTGGGAAATGTTTTTGAAGGCGTTAGGAATAGGAATACAAAAGATATATAAGAAGGCCTCTGTGGCGTAGCGGTTGTGCGTTCGACTGCTACGACAGGGTGCGCGGGTTCGATAACCGCTTGAATATGTACTTTTGCATTGGTCTGGGTGTGTCTATGTATAATATGTAAACAAAAAAGAAAGTTTAAAAGTATGTTTATCCGCATTCTGGAACACATAACACAGGCTACTTAAACAATGCTTACTTTGGGTCTAGAAAGCGCTGTGTGGAATATTTATTATTTAATAAACCCCAATTCTTTTTATTACAAAACTTGTATCCCAAAACAAAGTAAAATTCTTTATTTGTTGTTCTTTTGTTGTTTTGTATTGAGGGTTCGTATACAACAATTTACAATTTATACTGCGGAAAGATTTCATTGTTTGTTTGTTTGTATTCAATAGGCTCCGAAACTATTGGACCGATTTCAAAAAATCTTTAGAACCGTTCACTGTTAGAATGCTACATTATCCCTGAGTAACATAGCCTACTTTTATCCCGATATTCATACGGGATCAGGACTTCCGCGGGCGAAACCGCGCGGTGATGCTAGTATATAATAAAAGCGTAACGAGGTGAAAACTGTACATTGAATATTTGAAAATAATAATTGACATGTGTTATAGGTGCGATACCGATGCCGAAAAAGTGACTTAGAATATTTGTCTGTTTATCAGTTTGTCTGTTAGATCAGGTACCACTTGAAAACCAGAGAACGGATTCAGCTGAAATTATGCACGAACATTAGAGACTCATATATATATATTAGGTACCGCGGTAGCCTAGTGGTATGGGTAATGGACTGCTGAGACGAGGTCTCGGGTTCGATCCCAGGTTTTACCATGGCACACACCAATGACTTTTCGATGCTTTTCGAAGTTATGTGTGTATTTATCGCAGGTTTATAAGTGCCCGGTTAATGGCAATAGGCTCGCCACCTAATACATTGGGACCTAAACATAAACTGGCGAAATGTGGGTGATAGCACCTCTGCCTACCCCTTCGGGGACATATTCGTGAGTTTATGTCATGTTATGTTATGTTAGATATGTATAAAATCTAAACCCCTTAAATATCAAAAATAAATCATTGAACTTAACGACGAAATAACTTAATACACGTTGAATCGATAACTACTTGAAGTTGACATACCTTGATCTATCCCAAACTTAACGCGGACAAAGTCGTGAGCAACAGCTAGTTTAAAATACAACTATTAACCACTATAAAAAAATATGTGTGCGTGTACTAGTGTACACAGGTAAGAAGTGAAACTTCTTTATTACCATATTTTTCGAAAAATGATCTACTATATGCAACTTTACAGAAATTGTTTAAATAAAGTTAAATTAGATAAAGTTCAACAAAAGGCTTTTATTATCATAGACATGAATACAAATAATACAATTATTTCATTTTACCTTATTACTACTAAGATTATTACAACATTTCATTAAAGTACAAAACAGTAAACAGTCGTATTAGTTATTAATAACTAGTTTTTTTAACACCCTTGCTCGTAAAGCTGATGTAATTCCACCGGTTTTAAATACGTAAAGCGGGTCATAACAAACGCGTGTGTTACCAAAGCAAATAGTCAAGTTATAGTCCATACAAATTCCTTATCAGTATTATTTGCCATTTCAAATATGAAACTGATCGCCGCCGCACGACTCCAGCTAGTGAGCAGCGCGCTGTTGCTATTCAAATTTCGAACTAATCGCTAGCGCGCTGTTAATTTCACTGTTTCAATAATTAAAAATGAACAAAATATAAAATGTTTTTTTTCTGTTTCCTCGCAAATGTGTTAAAAAACGTCGTACGATATACGTGCGTATTGGTTATAACATGCTCGGCTCAATTACGCCCTCGCCTTCGGCTCGGGCTGAAATTCCGCCTCGCATGTTATAACCATCTTTACGCACTAATATCGTAATATACGAGTACTATAATGGCATTGTATACATTGACCGATAGTTACAATTAAAAACTGAGGTTAACTTTAAAAATAACTTAGAAAAATAAATACCACTATCACACCCAAGTGTTAGGTAAAGAGAGATATAATCACTTACTTTTTTTAGAAATTCACTGGAATTAGAATTAAAATAAACCCTTAAATTTTGCTGATCACTATCAGTCGAATAAATCAACTTTTTTTAAAAGATGGCGCGTAACGGAAAAATGTGACGCGTAACCGAAAAATGTGACGGTAAATTTTTTTCCAACGCCGATACAGAAGTTTCACTTCAAAAAAAAAAATTGGTGTCACGGTACCAACACTTCATACTGCTATGATCCCCATTAGCCATGGTCTCCCGTTACCCCCGCCACGCGACTATCCTCTCTAGATCGGTTATCACGCTTTACATTTGTCACGCGTTGTCAAAGCAAGTGGGCTCGGGGGGCGGGCAGGGCCACCCCTCTGTAGGCATAAGGGCTCGTTAATAGTTTATGATTATTGAGATTTTAGATACGGTTGCGGGTGTTGAGAAAGAAATTAATTTTAAAGATAAATTGTTGTATTTATGGTATTTTACCATTTCATTGGCGATTCCATTTCACGCTCTGAAATCTGTAAATGCCTTTAGGTACAGATACAAAGCATATTTGTTGAACATACAGATAAAAATTGTAAAACTTAAACTTATACTGGGTATGTCCACTAAAATAATAGTGAAAAGGGTTATACAATGGCCGGTCGTTGTTGATGCGAACTCGGGGAGGAGCGATGCGCTGTCTGGGTCCAAGTCACGATGCTGTAGCTTCGTATAGTAGTTATTCTAACTCCCACTCACTACATTTGAGGTACGGAATGGGGAGGTATCAGAGGGGATTTCCGCAAGAAAAAAAAAAGGTACGGAATAAGGTTGTTTTTTTTTTAATATTTGGGACACGTCAATTTGACTTCACCTCGCCTGATGGTAAGCTGAAGGTAAAGTCTCTGGAAAGAGGGTCACCATTACATACACGTACGTGGCACTCAGCTTGACGGCCTCATCAGAAGAAGATTGTCGTCGCAGCACCGCGTGACACCCACCGGTCCCACTAGTGCTGCGACCACAATCCCCCTGCCCGGCTATGCACTTGCTGACCCCTGAACGCAATCAAACCGAAATTAGATTACTATGGAGGGTTTTTCACAATGGTACACGGTGGTACCCACCAGGCCGAAAATTGTGACAAATTTGTGTCATCAAATTTCTACCACCAGTAAAATTTTAGTATGAGGTGTGGTGTAAATAATGTTATAAATAATAGTATGTATCCTTGTGTACTTGTGCACACGTGCATGGCGTCGCATCGTTGCAGAGGCGCCATCAGAATATCAGCGCTGCTCATCATATCTTTAGCATGAGATGAGGTGCGCAGCGATCATTTATGCTGAGATGGCGACCTATTGAGGCTCGCACACCTATGGTCTATATGTTCATATATATATATATATATTTGTTGCTACCTTTTTTTTTTTGTTTTTCGTGCGGAAATCCCCTCGGATACCCCCCCGCCGGCCAGCGGGGGCGGTTATGTCGGGCTTGAACCGACTAAAACCGCACGCCGTCTTGGGTCTGCAGACGCAGGGGTGTAAGGTTGCCCATAGAGCATATCCCTCGCACCCCGACTGACCCTGGGCCATCTCCGGTTTCGAGATGGCCCCCTCGGGTTTGGGAACCACGGTGTCCCCGTCTTGCCCCGGTTTGGGGGAGGGGCGCTAGTCACCCCACCGTCCCGGTCTGCTTCTGCTGGGGTGACAGGCTACCTATGCGTGTGTGTTCCTAATAAACATATTTTCTTTCTTATTTCTCTTTCTATATTATCGGAGGTTTACACGAATGTCACACATTGAAATAAAACTATTTTTAACGGATTCTATCGCGATTTATTTAATGTTATTTTATTATTTCTATATATATGCTTTTCAGCAGCCATGGCCACGGCTCACGGTATAATAGTATTCTGAGACATAATAATGTACAGACTAGGTGTGTTACTGTGTGTGGCACAGAGTTGTTACATATTTGCACGTTGCCGCTTATAGAGAATAGGAAAGGTCGGTACAAAACAAGAAAATCGGTGTTTTGAAACACCTTACATATATTTTGAAATTCAGTGGTAGCTCAAACAAACAAAACGATAATTACCTATACCGCAGAAACGCGGGTATAAAATAAAATATTACGCTCAGAAAAGTGTAACACAATACTTGCCATTACAATGAATTCTTAAATCCTCGGGCCGTTTTTCTCAGTAAACATAGAATAAATGTATTTTTATGCTTACATATCTATTTCTGAGGAAGAAATAAAATATTCTGTTAGCAGAAGCAGGCAGTAAATACTTGGATTATGTTAAATGAATGATTCTGACAACGAAATTTCTTTTTTGGAGTTCTTCTCTGTTTTTCTGTTTGTTCGCGATGGTTGCAAAACCTGCTTAGTGAATTATGATGCGGTCTTTTCAATTAGAAAGTTCTTGGTCAGACTTAAAATCTGCCGTATGTTTGATTGCAATTAGTTAGGTAGAACCGGAGATATGACCAAAAAATGATAGCCGACCTCCGCGCGGGCGGAGCCGGTAGTACTTAATATTTTCACTAGATTCTTAAACCGAGGCTCAAGCCAGAGAAAGTGGACGTAAAATTTGAATAGGACTCGAACCTGCGTCCTTTCTGTATATCGTACGTCTGTTGAGTCTGGCTTAGACTTCATCTTTTTCCTTCTTTTTTCCTGTAAACTGGTGCCATAGATGCCAGATCCAGAAGCTGAAAGCAAAAACTTTTTAATGAAATTAATATCAACCTAGACTTACTCAAATACTGGCAATATAAGCTAGGATACCTTTTATTTCAAAGATCAAGGGTACAGGGGTAGGTTCCCGTGAGATCAAGTCACGGAAAGGGCGTTACATAAGTAAAGTGGGCAAATACAGAAAAGGTTCAAACCGAAACGTCGAGAAAATAAAAGGTATTGTACATTTTAACTAGGAATTCTGTTGCTGAGCGAGCAGGACTAGTTAGGGCCGCGCGCTCGTGAAACTGTTTTTCGATGATTATTCCTCAATGGTACATCGGACATGAACCATCTCGCTTCAAAACACTCCTCATTGTCCACACTATCACCTTGTTAAATTTGGTAACGATCGTGCGAGTGGTTACGGAGGAGTTCAGCCACCAACAGTCGGCTATGCCGGGTATAATAGCTTCGCTAGCTTTGCTAGCTTTGCTCGCTCAGCTCAATAATTAAGTCCCAATTCAGCCCCATGGGAAAATTATGAAAATTCAAAAACATTTGTTTGCTTTTAAAACTTTTTAGATATACATAAATCACACAAATGACCATTAACATAATATCTCCCAAAAAAAATGGTCATCAAAACAAAACAATCCGCGTCCGTGATATTATCAAAATGTTTGTACGCACAATGATAACACGATTTCTCGATATCTCAACACATAACTTGCGCTTTGTATTCTCGTCAGCTACTCAAGTAATCTCGTCCACCATTTATCTCGCTAGTAACTACGAGTTTCCTGCGTCCGTTTTAGCTCACCCTCCCCTTGAATACGTGCCTCGCTCGTTTAGACGTGAGAGGAATTTACTTATATTTTTCTATCTGCTGCAATTGGAATTTTCATTCTGATTGGAATCAAAATTGATGGGAGATGAGACGAGGAATGAAACATTTTTATGAGAATAAATAACGTTATCGTTACAAAATTCAAAAAGTAGTCAATGTTTTAACTTGAAATTTAGACAAGTTGTTGCATTTTAACCCAAGAGTATTTATATAAACTTTGTATCCTGAAATTCCCACGACAAAGATGGTTTTTAAAATAATTACAATCGAATAAACTGCGAAACATAGCTGGTCTTAGAGACTTAAATAATATAAATGTGGTTATAAAAGATCCAAAACTCATTTTCTTCCCAAAAAAAAATTTATGAGTGCAGCCAGTGTCACTTGAAACTCTTCTCAAGGCAAGGCAGTAAGAATTCTTAATTATATCCAGAAAATTCTATTCCAAATTACAATTTTATTTAAACTTAAACAACATCAATTCATTACATTTTCTGAACGACTAATTATTCGCTCCAAATAATAACATAATCGGAAGCGAAAAGAATCACACTTGCAATTTAACACCCTTTCCTTATCGTCCCATCTTCCCCTAATAACCGCGTATCCGAGTATCCGAGAATCCTAGCATCCGCATTGTTGCGGGTACATTGCCAATAAATGTAAGCCGGGGTGGGCTGGGCAATATTTATACGTGGGGTACGCGAAGGGTTCCGTTCATTACAACTGGGATTAGGTTTGTTTGTGACGTCATTGTTTCGTGTTTTACACGCTCATGTGTCAACCGATCATCGAACTGGAACGGGTTCCTTTGTGAGTCTCGTATTGTTAGGTTAATGGGGCTGAAGTGAGTTCCTTTGATAAAAAAATGTATGCTCATTTACAAACTTTGAAATCTATATCTGTATATATAAAACAAAGTCGTTTCAGTGATGACCGCAAGGAATTCGAGAACGGGTTGACAGATTTTCTTTAATTTCTAGATTTGTCGCCGCCTATACTGTGCAAATTTGTGTTTTTTTTTTTGGTGTAATACCCACGGTTACCTCACCGCCTAATAACATAACATAAACTCACGCCTATATCCCCGAAGGGGTAGGCAGAGGTGCTAGCACCCACATTTCGCCAGTTTATGTTTAGATCCCAATGTAATAGGTGGCGAGCCTATTGCCATTAACCGGGCACTTATAAGCCTGCGATAAATACACACATAACTTCGAAACGTATAGAAAAGTCATTGGTGTGTGCCATGGTAAAACCTGGGATCGAACCCGAGACCTCGTCTCAGCAGTCCATTACCCATACCACTAGGCTACCGCGGCTGTCGCCGCCTAATACCGGGATGTAAGGTGGTCAAATAATTATAGTTATATAATATAATATAATTCCTTCGCAACCCGGTTTAGCCTGGGCAATGTACGGCTTTGAGATGACCCCCTCCCCTGATACTGTGCAAATATGAGACATTCACATCACAAATTCAGCTTACAAATTAACCAACATAACTTCACTCTAAAGCGGACGAAGTTTGCCGAGTCAGGTAGTACTTTCTATAGTCGTGCAGTTTCTAGGCAAACTGAGCAATGTTAACGATAATCTTCTACGGTGATAATTATTTGCCTTTTTTTGTTGTCATAAAAATAGTCATCATTTTCTTTTTCGCTTGTTTTATCTTTAAACGATTACGTTATTTTACTTTCCTTACTTCGTATTTTGATACTCAAACAACATCTGCTAATAACTGGTTGTCGTGATAAACCTTTTTTTTTTTTACTTTTTCACAATCGTCATTAATTTGATTAAATTAATAATTGTTTGAGAATTCCTTTAGTACTGTAGCGCTCGGGGGTTAGACGCCACAACACCTCGTGTTGATGAAAAGATAAACACAAGGGTTACACTTTAAATTATCATTTATTGTAATAACAAAGCTTCCTATATCGAGTTTAGGGAGGTTTTTACGCGAATATATTTATAATTAAACGAACTGTAGGGAATCGCGGTTTCTGCCCAGGGATTTAGCCTACATTCAGTACACTTGTATCTTCTCTTCGGCCGGCGGGCGAGGGCGGCGCCCTAAGTCGCCCGCTGTCCGCAGAATCGTCCGCCAAGCAATTGTTTTTCTTCCCTAGACTTATTTTAAAATATTTATATTTATTTTTAAACTCTGACACATGATGGCCAGGTTAATGAACTGTAGTGATCGAACGAGGTCGGAGCACTACAGTACCAACGTTATTTATTTGATAATGCATTGAAATCTGTTAGTTGTAACGATATTTGAGCGTAAAGATGATCTAAGAGACCAAAAAATTAAAATACCTAGGCGCATGTTTAAACAAAGCTATCACTATATAATGGGAAAAATATCCACTGGTTTGTGTTTTATATCATTGAAAGCCGACTTTAGCTAACACCGCACCAGCCCGAAACGGGACTCCTGGGAAATAACAGCTGATTACATTAAGTTATACCTCGGAATAGAATACACGATTATTTATTTTTAATTAAAAATAGCAATTTGGGGCTACGTAGAAATAATGTAACTTGTACTTGTAACTCATCTAAAACGATTAGGTAACTGTCCTCTACTTTATTTTATAGCAGGTCAATATGACTTCACTCCACCTGATGGTAAGCTGTGAATGAAGTCGAACGAATAGAGTTTGAACGGCCTTGATAAAAAGGATTGGTTGTCCTAAATTCAAGGGATTGTAATTGCTGAGGTTGATTTCCCGACGCGCAATAGGTTCCACTGTACTCGTAAGATGCTGGATATTTGAATGATTGATATCTAGATGATTCTAACGATGACCCTGATTTGTCTTATTCGAATTCAGATTAATCTTGTTTCTTAATCTAATGTAAAAACTTTATTGCTATATACTGAATTGGTAAGTAAACATGCAATCCGTCTTATTTATTATCTACTACCTACATGTTTTGCATATAAAACAGAGGTAATGAAGAACTAAGCCTTATCAGATATATGTATTTAATAAAGCTATAAACTAGGAATTCAGTGCAGGGTGCGACTGAAATAAATTGAGCTGAGCGAGCAGGACTCTTACTTGAAAAATAAGGCATCTTACTACGGTCGTGCGCATAGCTAAGGCCGCGTGCTCGTGAAACTGTTTTTCGATTATTATTCCTCAATGGTACATTTTATTTGAACAGTTGACCCCTCTAAACACTCAGCGGAGTCTACACTATCACCATGGCAAATTTGGTCAAGATCGGTATTATGGTTCCGGAGGAATACGGTCTCCCAAATCCAACGCCCAAACTCCTTTCCCATCCCCTCCCAAACTCGTTTCCCATCCCCTCCCAAACTCCTTTCCCATCCCCTCCCAAACTCCTTTCCCATCCCCTTTCCTTTACAGGGTCGGCAGCGCGAGTGTGACGCCACTGGTGTTGCACACGTCCATAGGCCGCGGTAACCGCTTCCCATCAGGTGGGCCGTGTGCTTGTCTGCCACCTTAGTGGTATAAAAAATATAAATATAAAAAATATATTGCAATGTATGTTTGGTATGATGTATGAGTACAGAACTCACGTAACTAATTAACTTGTATTCGTACAAATGTAAGATGTTCCCCTCAGATTTAGAATAGTAATGCTAGACAATGGAAAAAGCTAGTAAGTTTGTGAAAAATGTTTCTTTCCATACAAAGCCATTAGTTTTATAAAGTGATGCAAAATTTGAAACATTAATCAGGCGACTTTTATCATAAACTTACATTGATAACGCCACTTGTGTTACAAACTAACATCTAGAATATAACTTTTAGTAATTCATGTGGAAAGTTTTTGCACAAATATTGAAATAAAACTATTCTTAACGGATTCTACCGCGATTTATTTGATGTTATTTTACATTGATCCCGACGTTTCGGTTGCTTTTCAGCAGTCATGGTCACGGGGACTCTCCCCGTGACCATGGCTGCTGAAAAGCCAATTCAATATGTGACATTTGCGTAAACTTCCGACAACATCATGTAAAACAATATTAGTAACCGAGATTACTAATATTTCCCCTAACCCGTCCAGCTAAGCTAAATCGCTGGTGTTAGGAGTGGGTTCAAGTCGGTGGTGTAATGGCCAGGATTCGAACCCGGGATCTCTCGATCATACGGTCGACTACTTAACCACTAAGCTACCGACATATTAATTAAGCTATTGTCGAAACCGTTCCCAGCATATCGTAAGAAATGAGCCGTGAACAATAATACCAGTAATACCATGTCAGGTTATTATTATCACAAGCTCGTGGTATCCCACAGCAAAGCAGAGGCCGTGAAACATTTGCGAACTATTATAAGGCAATAATATTTGCAAGATGGCGGGCTCCCCTCGCGAAACGT
Organism: Cybosia mesomella; assembly: GCA_946251805.1. Lineage (NCBI taxonomy): Eukaryota > Metazoa > Arthropoda > Insecta > Lepidoptera > Erebidae > Cybosia > Cybosia mesomella. The sequence continues at coordinate 867,463 of OX276400.1, forward strand.
TCCTCGATTATCATAACAAAGGACGCCTGGGGTATTGCGACTGTTTTGTCGCAGGATTTGTTTTAGTCGCAGTTTTGTTGCGATATATATTTACTTTTGTTCTTATTTGAAACCTCCTGGTACTCTTAAGTGGGATCAGCAAGATTAAGTTACTGTTCTCGAATTTGAAATCGGGTTTGGAATATTAACTCTTGTAACCAATTTGAAGTTTTGTTTGTTGCTTATTTTGTGAGCACACGACAAAGAAGCTTTCACAATTTTTTTCAGTAACTGTTATATTGCCTAACTGATTGCAATAAACCCGGATATGCGAGGGTTCAAAGCTTAATTTCACTGGTATAAACCAGTGGATATATATATATATATATATATATATATTATCTCAATCGCTTAATAAAGTCCATCAACAGAAGAGGGAAACTTGTAATCGTGAAATTTTATCGCTTGTTTCTAAATCTCAATGTGGCAAAAGTATTGGTGGTCCAGTTTTCCCCTTACCGTTGTTAAATTAAGCGTCAGTAATATGTCGGTGGCGGGATGATTTGTGGCGTTCGCTTCCGATAACGACATTGCTAATAGTTCCTTGCACGGAGCCGACCGAACAAGATAGGGGCTGGTTTAGGCAAAAAGGAGAATGGCGCAAGAAATTGCCACTTTAAAAGGTCTTGCTGCGAGTCGTACGTTTTTAGAAATGTCTATTTTCAGAGTTAATTTTCCTTTAGGCTTACATTGAATGTTTAGTATTGAGATATTGATTTGTAAAATGATTTAAACTATTGTTGATTAGCCTGGTTTATAATTATAACACTTAGGGTTGAGTAAGGTTAATAGTAACCCTAGGGTTATCCTTTCGAGGGCCTACCCGGGGTGCCCGGCAATGGACACTTAGGGAGGACACCGTGCGGTTTTTGTACGTTCATGCCCGACATATCCACCCCCGCTGGCGGGTGGGGGGGTATCCGAAGGGATTTCCGCACGTAAAAAAAGAAAGGTACGATTAGATAAATAAATAAATATTCTACGACATTCTACACAGCGCTTTCTAGACCCAAAGTAAGCATAGTTTCACAATGCTGATAGACATACTTGTATACTTTTTTTTGTAAATACATACATATTATACATAGAAACACCCAGCCCAACGCAAATAGACCTATTCATGCATACAAATATTTGCACTGAGCGGGAATCGAACCCGATCCCCCTGTCGTAGCAGTCGAATGCACTACCGCTACGCCACAAAGGCCGTCAGATAGACCGTGAGCAAGGCTTTGGTAACTGATATGAGACCTCGCAGAATTTATGGGTTAACTCGCAAGGATGTTCAAGACAAGCAAAATTAAACACTGTATTGGTCACTGTCTTATATTGATTATAATAAATTTTAGTGGGTAGTGAGAGGATTGGAATCAGCTCATATAGTGTGCAATTAAAGTGGAATTTCAAATAGTCATATTTTACAGTCATTATAACAATTTAAGTATTTTAGCCTTGCCAATTATATTAAAGGATGACTTCAAGTTCAAAGAAAACTCAACCAGTAAAATTACAACAAAAATTCCTTTGTTGATAAAACTCAAACACTTTAGATGTACAATAAAACACAAGTACTTAAACGATAATAATTCCAATAATAAAACTAACTGATCCAATCATGCCCTCTCTCCCCACTTGACATTTCAATTCAAATTGCAAAATGGCAGACGCTCGGCGGAAATGCCCGAGCGTATTCGGGCGTAGTCGTGCCTTAACGGCTTTATTGCCTGCGGGTTCTCGTTACGGGCACAGAGGGGTCTACTCGCTATAGATTTACGAGTTCCATTTGGACTTGCCTATAAAGTGTGTATACTTTGAGATTCTGTAAGATAGAATGCCCTAGGCTGGACCATAAAGTTTTATTTTAGTACTGGAAATATAGAACAGCATTTCCGTAAATGATCTGTAATGGAGTGGAGTAACAGACAATGGTAGACCGTGTGACTGCTAGGTTATGGTCATGATTCCCGTTTGGTACGAATATTTGTTTGCAATAATTTGCCTTGGTCTAAGTATTGCCATATGTGTTCACCAAAAGGAAACATAAACTCATAAACTCACGCCTATATCCCCGAAGGGGTAGGCAGAGGTGCCAGCACCCACATTTCGCCAGTTTATGTTTAGGTCCCAATGTAATAGGTGGCGAGCCAATTGCCATTAACCGGGCACTTATAAACCTGCGATAAATACACACATAACTTCAAAAAGCATCGAAAAGTCATTGGTGTGTGCCATGGTAAAACCTGGGATCGAACCCGAGACCTCGTCTCAGCAGTCCATTACCCATACCACTAGGCTACCGCGGCCTATCATAATAAATAATATGGATCAGTTAAAACTGGTTTATTTTTATCCAATTTTTATTTATTTCTTACATTACATCTGTCATTACAGGAAATTCAGTGTAGTAAAATTATTAAATTATTAAACTTAAAAAGTATTGTTATATTATACTTAAGCACTACAGTACTTATTTTATTTTTTCTTACAATTGCATTGAAATAATTTATAATTTAGTTTTAATAATTCAACTCATATCATTAATTATATCTCAATAGTAATAATATTAATTTAATAATGTAAACGAGCATAATATGGTCTACATATAAAAGGGCCAAAGGGCGAATTACCGTATTAAAAAGATGTTCAAAATTCATTCTCAATCTACAATACACGACGTTTTGCTACTTCTGAGCATTATAAACATCACTTCTGGTGTTTCTGACGTCCAATGGCTACTGTGATCGCTTACCATCAGGTGGCTTATATTTCGAACCTTACTGGTTAAAAGAAATAGTTTCCCCTACCCGGGACTGCTTTCCTTTTAACTAATATTTCCAAGGCAACAACATCACTAAACTTTCACCAAAGAGCGTCAGTTTACTACGCAATCATTATTTACTCCAAACTACACATCACTTGAAACGCGACACCACATCTCGTTTATCTTCACAACACCACTTTTACCACCTGCGAAACCTTAAACCCACCACACAGGACCTAATTCCGCATAACCAACAACAAAAATAAATTTGCACTACAACTATTTTTTATTACTTTCCACCTGCCGCGCTTGTGATACGGTTGGATTCAGCTTGTCAGACCTAGGGACAAGGTTGCATTTCCTAAGAGAAATGGCTTCATTTGCCCCAGCCTCCCCTGGTCTATTTTACAACGCGGAGCAATTACTGCGGTGTCTTGTTGCACCGCCACCGTGCAAAATTAATGACCACGTGTGAGATATGTTAGGGACTGGCTTTATTTTTTGTTTCAAGCTTTCCTTGCAAAATCTTATCGTAGTCTTGTACGTTTGAAGCTACCAATTGGAAAAGTGAATTAAGGTAAGGTTGACTTGGACCTCACTAAGATGTTTGAGGCTCGAGCCAAGCTCACTTGGAGGCCAGCTCACCTTAATTCAATTCTTCTAAGTCATCATTATCCATATCAATTTCAGTTGGATCCAAAGCTTGCCCTTTGTAGCCAGGAGTCCTCTCCTACTATCTACATAATATAACTTCACGCCTGTATCCCCGATGGGTCTACCCCTAGAGGTGTATTACACACTCCTACTTTCTACATTTGGTTTATTATGACTTTTACGGGGGCCATTGTTATCTGATCCACAACACTGGGAGGAAGACCTGCGTCAAAGTCTCACCCATCGTTTGCAGGTGTACAGCCGGCCTAAGATCACAGGTCTTATGTGGGTCCTTTACAAAAAAAAACAGAATCGCTACATACCGTAGATACGTATTTGACGGAACATGTAAACATCGGTGTGGAGGTCGGAGGTGGAAGGTGGGCCCAATATGCAGAATAGGGGCCATCAAGTGTGTTGCGACCGGCGGCGTGAGGTCACAAGGGCACTTTATCCGTGTGTGGCAATTTAGGGTTGAATTTAAAGGGACTTTTTATACCTTCGTGACATACAGGATGATTTTGAATTTCTTTTGTTGTACTACTAAGGTGCCAAATATTGGGTTATTGGATAGTTTATCTCTAATTACTCTTACTTTTCGTACATAATTATTCTAAAATTAGTAATTTAACAACCTGGAACCTTTCTTAATTGCTAAAATTTGAGAATTAATTCCTTTAATTTATCCTTTCCAATTTAAATTACTAAGGCCGGATATCATCATCAAAAATCCGTTCATTTTTAACTGAGTTCTCATGTTTTATGTAATGAATTTCACTGAGTAAGTATTTTCAAGAGATTAATTAAAGCTAGGCAAGCGTAGGAAGGCCTCCCGCAAGGTGGACAGACGACCTGATAAAGTGTGCAGGGACTCGGTGGATGCAGGCCGCTACAGACTGGTCTAAATTGAAGAAGAATTGTATGATATGATGTCCACGGCCACATTCTATCGTCGCACCACTCGTCATAGACAGGGAATTCATCCTCACACGTTGCGAACTAAACGGTGCGTACAGTTAGGTATGAAAGGCACTTTATTCCGCGCACCCTCAGGCTGTGGAATGATCTCCCTACTGTGGTTTTCCCAAGCGACTACAATATGGGGTTCTTCAAGAAGGGCATTAGAAGCTTTTTACAGGATCGGCAGCGCGCGTGCGACGCCCCTGGGTGTTGCACACGTCCATAGGCCACGGTAACCGCTTCCCATCAGGTAAAAAAAAACTCAATGGGGGTGGCCTATGTTCAGCAGTGGACTTCCTACGGTTAATATGATGATGATGATGAATTAAATCTAAACCGCATTTGCATCGACGTTTAGTTTTAAATATTCTCTGTTCCTACAAATGTTTCAAAATTTCATACATATTTCGTAACAGTCTAGCCCTTCGAATTACAAGCATGACGTTCAGTTTCTATAGCTGCTCGTGCTTTGATGTATATCAAATATTCTCAGGGGACTCACGCCGGATTTCTTCAGAGAGATTTCGCGTCTCCAAGTCACTTTAAGCTCAATAAAGAGTACTTAAATGTAATCTGTGTTCTGATAAACACGTTTGGAAGCTTCTAACTCTATAGAGGCGTGTTCAATGTTGTGAAGCGGCCTGCGAGATACAACATCTTGCCTTGTAATACGTTTGTGCAATGTTTTAAACAAATTCATAAAAGAAAAAGTCTGTCAATTCATCTGTATCAGCATCCTCCGAGGTTTTTCTAAAATCAGTTGGGACTTTTCCTTCTAACTACGAAGCGGAAATTTGATACTTTCCGTGAAGACTATCAATTCATCTGTATATTGTTATACAATATTTTTTTGTCATCGGTTCAATACATGTATTTTTAAGATGCAGAAATAATGCAAGGAACTCCTTAATTTCATTTACTTACTAATTATAGTTCAATACGTCAAATCCTATTATAATATTATAAACGCAATCGTTTGTGAGTATGTATGTATGTTTGATGCTCTTTAACGCAAAAACGGCTTAAAGGATCTGGCTGAAATTTGGTAAAGGGACAGACTATAGTCCGGAATAACACATAGGCTACTTTTCTTCCCGGGAATAGGTTCCCATGAGTAGCGGAAACGAGATCAGAATACCACGCGGGCGGAGCCGTGGGCAACAGCTATTAGTAAATAAAAATATATTCTTGTTTTATTTGGCAGCGACGTCAATATTATAGAAAAAACTATGAATAATAATTTAAAAATATTATAATAGAGAGCATAATAATAATAATAAAAATAAATAATAAATGTTAATTATCGCTCGCTTAATAATGTGCCCGGTAGATGGCAATACGCTCGCCCCCTATTACATTGGGACCTTAACATAACTGGCGAATCGTGGGTGTGTAAATACACATCTGCCTACCCCTTCGGGGATACAGGCGTGAAGTTATGTTATGTTATGTGTTATGTTTAATAGAGAGCAAATCGTTCAGCACAGTAGAGATATTAGAAATATATGCTGTATTTGTCACTTCTAGCGACAGAAACTGTAATTTTAAAATAAGATTCCCTATTGCCACCCCGTGGGGACAATTGCGATATTTTTTCAAATGAATTCCCAGTTGCCAGTGGAGGATAAAGGGAATAATCCTGCTAATCAAACGTATGCATACGGCATACTGCCACCTAACATCAATAATAGAATGATGGAATTTCCCCGTCATGCTTGGAAACGTATGTCTCTATTATTTTCAACTGTAGGCTCAAAAAAAGTAAATTATACTTACTGAAAACACAAAACAGGCATCCTAATACAAACAACGAATCTCCACACCCTGTGACTTCTACCTAAAATAAACAAAACGCAGCTATCAAGTGTTCTACATGCCGCGGCCCTTTGAACCTCAAGGGGGCGTGGGCTGAGTGGGATCTGTGCCTCGTGTATCAAGTGATCAAGAGCTTTCATTTTTATTTTGTATTTAGTCTACTATACGAGTGATTTAAATGTATTATTTAGTAAGTGGATACTCCTTGGCTATATTCACAAATTTTTAAACTTAATAATCTTCTTCTCTTATATATAAAAATAATTCATTTTGTTCTGTCTCTGTTCGTTAGTCTTGCTAAAACTCGAGAACGGCTGGACCGATTTGGCTAATTTTGGTCTTGAATTATTTGTGGAGGTCCAGAGAAGGTTTAAAAGGTTTGTCATCGATTGAGGCAGTACGAAGTCTGCCGGGTCAGCTAGTATATAATAAATAGTTGGCGTGGCGAGGAATATCGAATATCTAATATAACTCCAGCGTCAACCCAAGATAAACGTTTAGGAAAATTTTGATTTTATGATTTTTAACGAATTTCGATTTTATTTTTTATGAATTTCGGCTTTACAGGACGTGTCTAGGTAGCTCAGTTGGTCAGGCTGTTCTCCATAGAAAGTCACTGGTCACATTTCAAGTCCAGTCCTGAATATTGGCTTTTTCCGATTTAAATTTATTATGATAACAGCTACAATCGCCGCGTTTCAATCGCCACAATTTTTACTATTTACTATAATTCCCCCTAACTCCTCCAGCTAAGCTTAATTGGTTGTGTTAGTAGTGTAATGGCCAGGATTGGAACCGGGGACCTCTCGATCGTAGGGTCGACTCCTCAGCCACTAAGCTACCGACGCTTTCATTTACTATTCAATATTTTATGTTGACCACCGAGCGGCAAAGTTGAACGTAAACTTAACGTATAAGCTTAGAAAGGCGCTAGATCTTGTACCTATTGTACCAGTTAGGTGACAGCGTACCTTGCCTTGTCAAGGGCCCGATTCAGTAACACCGTAAAAACACATGATTTCAGTTTGAATAGAAAGAAAAACGTAAAAAGTACTTTGGTATTCAGTCTCATCCAGAATGATCTATCAAAACAAAACCTATCTTCGTTTTCGTGGCTATTGAGCCTTCTGAATCACTCACTAATTAGATTTTGAGATTTTTATTTTTATAAGTATTCGAATTTGGATGGTATGGCTTGTAGTATTAAGCCATAGCTATCTCTAAATCTGTGCTTGAAGTCTACACAAACAACGTCACGAGTACCCACAAACAGGACAAAGATGTTTGCGGACGTCAAAACCAGATGTTGATTTAGCCTTTTTTTTTTTTTTTTTTTTTTTTACGTGCGGAAATCCCTTCGGATACCCCCCCGCCGGCCAGCGCGGGTGGTTATGTCGTGTCTCGACTAAAACCGCACGGTGTCCTCCCCAAGTGTCCGTTGCCGGGCACCCCGGGTAAGCCCTCGAAAGGATAACCCCAGAGCCTTTGATTAAAATTTAGCGCTAAAACAAACATTCATTCCAAGGGCATCCAATAGGATAACGTCACAAGTACACGGCCTAGGGCTTAAATAAATAAAACTCGAACCCTTTCCACTCAAACGGGATTACAGCTGACTTACGTAAACTTTTCTCACCCAGCCCTCCCCCGCCTCAAGTCACCCCTCCCTGGGGAGATTCCGAAATAATCCAGTTTGCCTCATTCTACTTTCAGAATGGAAGACGACGGGAAAATACAATGCCACTCTATTTCTGTTTAGAATTAGGGCGACTTCAGATTATACAGGCTGTATTTGTAGAGGGTTTTATATTTTTTAACTTTTCAAGAGAATTTCTTGTGATGTTTGCGAATATAATGAGTTCTTTTGCGATGGATCGGAAGCTTATCCTCCTAAAGACAGTATTTGGTTTGAGATACAACTTTTGATGAATTCAATTACTTTCATTCAACATGCCATAGGGTCAGCTATATATAGACGAAAGGTTCAAACATAAAATTAAAAAGTGGTAAATTAGGTAAAAATAGAAAAAAGTAGCCATGCAGTTTTGACTTCATTTAATCTGATTTTTAAAACATATCTAATATAGGTACTATTTTTATAGTCGCAGAGTCTCCCCGTGACCATGGCAGCTGAAAAGCAACCGAAACGTCGGGATCAATGTAAAATATAAAATAACATCAAATAAATCGCGATAGAATCCGTTAAAAATAGTTTTATTTCAATGTGTGACGTTCGCGTAAACTTCCGACAATATCATACTATTTTTATATTATAATACTTTTTTATTTTCATATTCTATAATATAAAAATGAATCGCTGAATGTGTTGATAAGCGCAAATCTCGAGAGTAGCTGAACCGATTTCGCTAATTATTTTTTTATAATATTCCTCGAAGTACAAGAATGGTTATTACGGAGAGAAAAATTTAAAAATATGCGTGAAAAAAAAAGTTTTCAATATTCCCATACAAAAGATTCACATAATTTTATCCCACGAATAGGTTCCCATGGGTTACGGGAACGGGATCAGAATTCCACGCGGGCGAAGCCGCTGGCAACAGCTAGTACCTTATAAAAATTCTTATAGCAAGAAAATTTAAGTGAAATTTTTGTATAAAGTCCATAAACTTAGGAGCTGCGGGAAACAATTAGTACCTAAATATATGACTATTATTTATAATGGTGACAGCCATGACACTACACAAATAAAAAAAAATACCAAAAAGTTATGAAACAATCTATAGTTCGTAGAATATTGTATCGAGCCCACACGCTAGGCAGTAGGTACGTGCAACCCAACAAGTCCCTTGACCCGTGAGCAGATCTCTCAATACCCTCACGCTCAAGTGCCGGCGGGGGGGCCGGCAGCGATACGGCACGACTGAGTACACTCCACCTTTTGTACCGACTCTGTACTTAAAGCAACGACATTACTAATTGATTTCATGCTTATTCGAGAGGTGATGGGCGACTCAATGTGATTCAATTAAAACGATGAGGTTTTATTTATTTATATGATTCATGTTACATCCCACTAATATTATGAATGTGAAAGTTTGCAAAATGCAAAAACGGCTGAACGGATCTGGCTGAAATTTGGTACAGGGATAGATCATAGTTTGGAATAACACATCTATAGGCCCATGGGAAGAGGGAACGGGATCAGTATTCCAAGTGGGTGGAGCCGCGGGCAATAGTTAGCGTTTTTTAAGTTTGTATTTCATAAGTTTACTTGAATATGATACATTATTAATAAATAAATATTACGACATTCTAGACAGCGCTTTCTAGACCCAAAGTAAGCATAATTTAACTAGCTTGTGTTATAGGCTGCAGAATGCGGATAAACATACTTATATATATTTTTTGTAAACACATACATATTATACGTAGACACACTATTTGTGCATACAAATATCTACACAGAACGGAAATCGAACCCGCGACCTCTGTCGTAGCAGTCGTATACACTACCGCTACGCCACAGAGGCCATCATTGAAATAATACTAAATTCATTGAAGTAGAATAGCAATTATTATGTACTAGCTGTCCCCCGCGGCTTCGCCCGTGGCATACTTGCCCTGTGGCACCTATTTATTCCAAACATGCCTGTAATATTTTTTATATAATTTTTTCAACTTTTCTAACATAACATAACCTCCGTAAAAATCATCCTTGGACATCAGCGAACATTTAAAAAAAAGGATTGGTCAAATTGGTCCAGGCGTTGTTGAGTTATGCGCTTACTAACACATGTTACGATTCATTTTTATATAATAGATCATCCTCATCATCATAGCGTTGGTTCCGGCTGCATCCAAATCTTGCCCGGGATCCGCTCTCCTATACTTTATCTCGGTTTATTGCCCTTAACTTTTGCGGGAGCAACTGCTGTCGTTCAGCGGAGTTCTGGAGGAGTTCAGCCGCCAACAAACGGATATGCCACGTATAAGAGCTTCGCCTGCTTAGCTCAATGAAAAAAAAGTCATACTCAGGAACGATAGATGGCGTTATTAATTATGACAGCATAGCGATACAGATACGTTACCATCACATATATGTATATATATGTCGGAGAACGGGGAATCTCATCGACATTGTCTGCAGGTCTAGTGGGCGTCATCGTGGGTAAATGCGAGCACAAACACTATTCACTATTCCGAACAATTTATTATTTTATTAAAATTAATAAAATGACAAATAACACTTGATAATTATATTTGAGCAGCGGGTTCGTGGCGCCGATCTTTCATTAACACCTACTCCACTCAAAATGATCTGCCTCCGTCAAACGTTCTGTCTCCAGTGCCACCTCGCACGCTATTTATAAAGATGGCGCCTCGACCCCACTCGAGGCTACCCTCTACTCATAACACGTGTTACAAATTTAAGTGAAAAGGATTGACACAATATTAAAGTGTGATAAATCAATTTAAAATAAATCATGATTTAACATAGTTGTTTGGTAATTAACTGTAAATAAATTAGTTTCTATAGAAATCAACTTCAAAACTAAATAAGCGAGATTTTACACAATATAAAAATATGATAAATCATATTAAATTAAATTACGATTAAATTAACATTGAACAGTTTTTCTAATTGATATTACATTATATTCTACAACCAACAATCAACTTGAGTCCGAGTACCTCCACCGACATATATAAAAGCTAATTTATAAAAAAAAGTCCGCTTAAATCTATTGTAAAGCCACATGACTTACAACGGAAGCCTCAAAGTGGGGCGTGAAAAATCATTTATCAAGGCGTCAAACTAAAAACCATTTTTAGAACTGATAGCGTCTGAAATGGTGACTTGTATTTTTCACACGGCTGCCCTCAAAAGGAGTGTAATGAAATAAACTATTTATAACGGATTCTATCGCGATTTATTTGACATTATTTTATATTTTACATTGATCACGACGTTTCGGTTGCATTTCAGCAGCCATGGTCACGAGGAAATGTAAAATATAAAATAACATCAAATAAATCGCGATGGAATCCGTTAAAAATGTTTTATTTCAATGTGTGACATTCGCGTAAACTTCCCACAATATCAAGGAGTGTTATGTTTTCAAGGTTCATGTATGTACTATGTAAGTTTCTTTATTCTACCATAACTGTTAAATGCCTGAACAGATTTGAATGCATGGAGTACCGTTAGAGTCTCTTCATCATCCCGAGTGACACTGACTGTATTTTTTAGTTTTTATATAGGGACTCCTGGCTAATAAGTGGTTACCGAGCAGATTATCACATTGCAAAGTTAGGCACAAGCTACACAAATTGAGACCCTTCCGTGCCTTTGAGAGCACGTTAAACCGTCTGTCCCGGTTGCCATATGATAATCTGTGGCACTGGTTACGGGTGCCTAGTTGTAGTCCTAAAAAGTTCGACATTCTGGCTACCCACAGAACTTCTATATCGCCTGTGGGTTGGGAAGGTCAGATGACAGTTGCTTCAAGTAAAATATTGCAGTTCGGCCGTTTCGTAGTTTGAGTGCAAACCGAAAATGAAAGCTCGGAGGAAGTAAAAATGTCACTAATTGACTTTATGTATTATTTTGAACATCTTTATAGCAATGTGGTACGACAAGTGCTAGCGGCAGGGCATGTTATCTTGATTTTATTTCGTGTGTGTATCTATACTATATAGATATTTACTGGTGGTAGAAATTTGATGACACAAATTTGTCACAAATTTTGGCCGGGTAGGTACCACCGTGCAAGGGCACGCCGAAATAGCGGCGGTAAGGCCCATCATGGAGGATTGGCTAGAGAGGCGACACGGAAGCCTCTCGTACCGACTGACGCAGGTGATCTCCGGGAAGGGGTGCTTCGGGGACCACCTGCATCGGATCAGGAAGGAGCCAACGCCTGAGTGTCATCACTGCGACGCGAGCGAGGACTCAGGGCTGCACACGCTGGCGGACTGCCCAGCGTGGGAGGCGCCGAGGCGTGACCTCGTGGCAGCCATCGGGGTGGGAGTCCTCTCGCTCGGCAGCATGATTGCGGCAATGGTGCGGAGCGCGAGCGCGTGGGCCGCCGCCACCTCCTTCTGCGAGCATGTATTGCTCGCGAAGGAGATGGCGGAGCGCGCCCGGGAGAGATTTAGAACCCTCCAGGCCCGCCGAGCCCGCAACTTGCTCGCCGTGCGTCGCAGGCAACTCAGGCGCCGGAGGTCACTTAACGACCTCCATCCTCCATGAGCGCAGGCCTGGGGGTGGCGGGTGAGTGTAAAATATAAAATAACATCAAATAAATCGCGATACAATCCGTTAAAAATAGTTTTATTTTAATGAATTTTGATATAGTTTTTACATTGGTAAGGCCTAGGTCCGACTTAAAAACTGCTGTATGTTTGATTGCAATTAGTCGAGTGGAACCGGAAATATGACCGAAATAGAATCATCTTTAGAAAAACCGGTTTTCACGGAGGCGGAGCTAGTAATGAATACCTACAATCACACAGGTACTTCAAAAACATAAGGTAATTCTCCACGCAGCTGGAAGCATATTCGGTCGCTACCGGCGATGCAATCAAAGCGCTCTGCGGGGCATCTCACCCTTTGTGATCTCATAGCGGAGAGGCATTGAGCTTGACAGGCTGCTCTGTGAACATGGCACACAAAGAGAAATAGGTAATAATGTCTGTATACGAATTGCTACTACTTCATTACATTTCGAAGGTTTAGGCACAACAAATTATACACTAAAATAATAATAATAATAAAATAAGTGGTTTTGTCTGTCCTTGAATCCTCTAAGCACATTGCTGGATAAGTCAGGGACGGGCTTTCAGCTTCGGAGAGGGAGCCCGAAGGTGTCTCACCTGTTCTACATGGACGACCTCAAGTTGTTTGCTCCAAACGCTGCAGGTCTGATGCGGTTGCTAGATATCACTTGTGATTTCAGCAGCAGCATCGGCATAGAGCTTGGAGTGGACAAGTGTCCGGTGGGGTGAGCCTTCGTTCACTCTCCGAGGGTGAAACATACCGGTACCTGGGCATGTCGCAGAATGTGGGTGTCGACGCGGTGGACATCAAACAGGCCGCATGCGACGTGTTTTGGGAACGTCTGGTAAAAGTGTGTAACAGCCTTTTATCGGGCGTGAACAAGACACGGGCGTTTAACGGGTGGGTGATGCCCGTCCTGTTGTACACCTTCGGCGTGGTCAGGTGGTCTCAGACCCAACTGGACGCCCTAGATAGAAGTGTCGTGTCCACTGAATGAGTTCACGAAGGCCGCTTATTGCGTTATATCGAACTAGATATTGTATTAGATATTATTTCTTATTAATATGCGTGTGTTTTGTTCATTGTATCTGTTGTCTTTTTGTTATTATATTGTATTTAGAAATGTCCTACACTATTGTATTGGGTCCTTCTGTAATAATAGTGTCTGTAGTAATATTAAATAAATAAATAAATAAATAAATAAAAAAGAGTCCGCGCAACTATGACCCTCCATAGAATGCTCCACCCGAAGTCTTCGGTTATGAGATTGTACATCTCGCGAAAGTGCTGAGGCCGGGGCCTTCTCAGTGCCAAGGCTATGCACAATCGCGAGGTATGCAATCTCAGGGAATATTTCCTATCGAGGATGGGCAGTGAGATGCATAGAGAGGTCATTGAATGCGATAAAGGACTAAGCCCGCTAGCCCTGGCTAACACAGAGTGGCGGGCACCAGTAGTACTTAGTACCTCTGAGCGTGAGGCTGTATGGAAGCGTAAAGAGCTGCACGGACGCTTCTTTAAGGCTTTACATGAGCCTCACGTGGACCGAGAGGCCTCCGTGCACTGGCTGCGCTTTGGTGACATCTTTGGGGAAACCGAGGGTTTTGTCTGTGCGATACAAGATCAGGTTATTAAGACGAACAACTACAGGAAGTACATACTGAGGGATGGAATGGTGGACGTTTGTCGTTTGTGCCACCGTCCCGGTGAATCTCTCAGACACGTGACCTCCGGTTGTTCAATGCTTGCTAACACTGAGTATCTCCACAGACACAACCAAGCAGCCAGAATGCTGCATCAAGAGCTTGCCCTTAAATACGGCCTCATCGAACAGAGGCTGCCCTACTACAAGTACGTACCGGAAGCCGTACTCGATAACGACCGCGCCAAACTCTATTGGGACCGGTCCACCATCACGGATAGGACTGTTCTAGCGAATAGGCCTGATATCGTGCTGATGGACCGGGCACAGTCACGGGCATTTCTTGTGGACATCACTATCCCCTATGACGAGAACCTCGTCCGCGCCGAAGCAGATAAAAAGACCAAATATCTGGACCTGGCGCACGAGGTTACCGACATGTGGAGGGTGGGGTCCACAGAAATAGTCTCAGTTGTGATCTCAGCGAATGGTTTGATCCCAAGGAGCCTCTCGGTTCATCTTGAGAGGCTCGGGATCGGTGGGAAGTCGGTGGTAGTCAAGATGTAGAAAGCGGTCTTGCGCCACAATGCGCGAATAGTCCGGCGATTCCTCTGTCCGTCCCGGCCGACTGTGGCCCACCTCGCCGGGGTTATCTCGCCGCCTCTCCCAAACTAGGGGGGAGGCGTGAAGTACTCTAATGGGAATAATAAATAAATATTCTACGACACTCTACACAGCGCTATCTAGACCCAAAGTAAGCATAGTTCAACTAGCTTGTGTTATGGGTTCTAGAATGCGGATACTTAGATACTTTTTTTTTGTAAATACATACATATTGTACATAGAAACACCCAGACCAATGCAATTATACATATTCATGCATACAAATATTTGCACTGACCGGGAATCGAACCCGCGCTCCCCGTCGTAGCAGTCGAATGCACTACTGCTACGCCAAAGAGGCCGTCGATAATGATAATGACTATAGATAGATAAAAAACTAAAAAAACAAGTTATTAACCGATTCTTACGCATGGAACTCTACTCAACTTAATGTGTCTATCTGTGTTATTAAAAAATCTTCAAGTTAACAATTTTATATAAAGATTTCACAAAAAAAGAATCTTACTAATATTATAAATACTAGCTGTTGCTTGCGGCTCCGCCCGCGTATAATTCTGATCCCGTTCCCGCAACTCATAGGAACCTTTTCCCATGATAAAACTACCTATGTGTTATTCCGGACTATAATCTATCCTTGTACCAAATTTCAGCCAAATCCGTTCAGCCGTTTTTGCGTGAAAGAGTAACAAACATCCACCCATCCATACTTACAAACTTTCGCGTTTATTATATTAGTAGGATCAAAGTTTGTGAAGATGTTTAGATGTTTCTTACTAAATCACGCTCAAACGGGCTGGATTTTAATCAGGTACAGATTATAGTCGGAACTGTGTTGTGTGTTCTGTAGAGATATGTGTTAACTAAGGCTACTTTTTACTTGGGATAGGTTTTCATGGCTTGCGGGAACAGGATCAGAATTCCACGCGAGCAGAGCCGGGGGTTGTTGCCTACTCTTAAACAAAGATTTTATAAAATAAACTTTTATGAAGAAATGTACCAAAATAAAAAAAAATGTTACTAATTCAATATACATTAGCACAAAGACAAGGATAATTGGATAGAATTAATTATAGTATCCACATCCATTGTCAACGGTCCCGCTATTCACCCATGATATAATGTATACATCCTGTTGCGACTAAACACACACAAACCACACACACAAACCCACCCTGACGCGTAAACTCTTCAGACAAGAAAACTTATAAGAAATGTAAATAGCTATTGTTCCTATTTATTGGTCTGATTGAGCTTTTTCCATCAGTAAACACAATTATTTTATTTCGTCTTAACACCAAAACGTAAATACATCAAATGAACAAAAATATATTCACAAAGTGCTCCCAAAAAAGCATATAAAAAATTCAAAAGGTCTCCCCTAGACTGGGACAGGTCACTCCCCCCTCTTGCTCTCCCCGTGTACCTCAGGGGCATTCTGTCCCCCGTCCCGCGGGAGAGGGCGCCACCCCTGCGAAATTAACTCGCCCTCACTCACCTGCCCTTTGAAGGAGCCGCCTGTACACCTCAACGACGTTTTGGACGCTAATAGTTTTATGGTTATTATATTAGTGGCCTCTCTAATTGGACATTAGCTCGGAAGTTGAGCTATAATCGCTATAAACGAATAACTTTACCAGCTTTTCTGCTGTTTTGTAACCCAACTGCGGCAACCTGTACGTTTGTATATATGTATATTTGTCAGTATATTCCCTCGTAATTTTAAATGACTGACCCGTTTCGCATGACTGCTATATCGTTTGATTTTTCTTTATTGAGCAGGTACCATTAAATAAAAATTGTAATAAAATCTTTTATCCTAATCTAAATAATTAATAGAATGTTATATTATTCGTAACTATAATTTTACTTTCTTTCACTTCTCTTTTGTCAAGTGGGAGTGACACTACGACACAGAGTTAGTAAATAAATGATATTTATTCATCACAAAGGAATATAGACCCAAAATTGGAACTATTATCTAAAAATGTGTACTCAAAGCCTCTACAAAGAGCTTTTCTTATGTTATTATGGAACAAAACACACACTGGAACACTCAACTAAAGGTCGAGTGTCTGGAACAAAAGCAAGAACATTTTCCAACTTTGGTTTCATTTCTCGAGAATTCGAACAAATATGAATCAAGGGTTTTGTAGGAACTTGAATACATCACTGTTTTATTAGTGTTTTGAAGATGTTTCATGGTTTTCATGACGAGGTGAGATTTTATGAGATTTTCGTTTATATTTCTTATGTAGCCGTTATGTACCATATTGACTCAAACTGTTGACAATAGCTGCCATTATCCCTGACTACTAACTTACACTCACACACATAATTCAGAACATAAGCCTATTGCTGTCAACATTGTTCCTACTGATAATTTTCCGATAAAAATAAATAAATAAAGCTCCAATCAAACTCGATAGCATTTTTTTATGTGTACACACTATACTAAAACATTGTTCAAATTCACTTCACCTTACGAAACATTTTGATGTGAATTAGGCAAAATGTAATGAAAGTGACGGCGAAGTAAGCTATCAATCACTCCATATAATTACTTAATCAATTATTCTGTGTACAGTATTTTATAGGTTGTGCGTAATCAAATATAACAAGACGCTGCAGTCATATTTTGACAAATAGTCATTCACAATGAAAATTAATAACTTATAGCATTAAAAAACCGCGGTAGCCTAGTGGTATGGGTAAAGGACTGCTGAGCCGAGGTCTCGGGTTCGATCCCAGGTATTACCATCGCACACACCAATGACTTTTCGATGCTTTTCGAAGTTATTTGTGTATTTATCGCAGGTTTATAAGTGCCCGGTTAATGGCAATAGGCTCGTCACCTATTACATTGGAACCTAAAACATAAACTGGAGAAACGTGGGTGCTAGCACCTCTGCCTACCCGTTCGGGGATATAGGCGTGAGTTTATGTTATGATGTTATGTTATGTATTATTTGACCTCGTAACTAGTAACTGTGACCTTTGAAATATATCGTTACTATGGGTGTTACATGACAAGATTCGGAATATGAATATAACTTGATATGCAACATAATGGAAATTGATAATAATTGAAAAGACTCATTATTTGTTTGGAGTTCAAATATGAAGGCATATTGTGGCGAAAAATAAAATAATTTAATTCTGTTAACTTGTATAACTATATATATCATAAATTCAATCCGATCCACGGCGATATCAAAACTGACATCTCAAAACATTTTTTCTTTATTAAACTCTGACTCAATAAAAAGAAATGGATAGCAGTTAATCAACTCAATTGCGACATAAACAAGCACCATATTATTGGCAAAATGTTTAAAACAGTGCATTCAGTATGTCGTGTGGGTGTGCACTCTACGGGGAGTCGGCCACCATAGAAATAGCAATTTCATTTCGTTTTAATGCGAGTGTTTACCTTCAATATAATCCTGTTAGGGAGGAACATCGGGAGGTACAATACTACGCATTAAAAACACGACTTTGTATTTTTACAGTTTAAAAAGGTATAGGTAAATAGCTTGAAAACTATTTCAGTTAACTGCAAGTTCAACCAGTAATATTGTAACAAAACTTAGGGTTCGATCAGGGACTTAGATAAGCTTATAACTTATCATAAATCATAGAATAGAATATACTATACTTTATTGTACACAAACAAAGAAATTTCACAAGTACTTTGCTATTGTAAATTATGTACAATAGTGTTACGTATCTATAATTGTCTATAGTATTAAGTCTATATACTCTATGCTACCAATTGTAATGTCATTCTATAATCAAGTAAAACACAGTCTGGATGACCGAGCCTCTTTTATTTATAACAAGTTAACACGAATCCGTTTGCATCAAGGACACGACGTAACAAATAGATGGTCTTATCGCTTAATGCGATCTCTTCCAGACAGCCTTTGTATGGATCTGGTTGAGCTAGAGTAAATAACTAGTGGTGTAGTTGTAGCGACTGGGAATAATTAAGTTAAATAAATGAATAAAAAAAAAAACGTCATGATCATGAAAGCGTAGTGTCCCCATTGTATCCGAGGGCTTCACCTCGGAGCTCGGGGTCCGCTTGCCGGTTATCTTCCTCCACTTCCCATGGTTTTGGGCATCCCTATTAGTGAGACCATTGGCACATATGTCAGCTACATATATTTACCTGTCACAAGTATTTACCGTAAAACCCGACCCCACCAGGCGAGGCCGTGGTGGCGGCCAAAGTCCGCCAGTAACCCTGGGTCATCCTTTCGAGGGCTTACCCGTGGTGCCCGGCAACGGACACTTGGGGAGGACACCGTACGGTTTTAGTCGGTTCATGCCTCACATAACCACCCCCGCTGGCCGGCGGGGGGGTACCCGAAGGCATTTCCGCACGTAAAAAAAAAATGTAGCATCAAAAGCCTATTAATTTGTAGAGCCTGCTTTGGTAGAGGCACCTCATTTTACTGGGAGGAGCGCGAGTTAACTGGCTCGACCAGAGAATGTTGGATCATAATTTCAGCTACCCATGGCAAGTCCAGCAACTCTACCATGCACCCGTCTCTCTCACTCGGAACACGAGCGCTTATAGTACGCCATGGTTAGCCAACAGATGATCAATAACTGAGTATTTATACTAGGAAGGGGATGTTGCTGGTTCAAATCCCGTTCTGGATGTTCAGATCTTCTGATTTGAATTTATAGGAAAAGTTAGCATACTAAGCAATAGGGATGTTGAATTGGTCGTTAGATTCTAATTAATACTGCTTAATGTATTGCCTGAATGAGATATTACCTACTCATAACTATGACTTATCATTATTTTGAGTCCAAAAATTGGTCAAAATATAAACATAAAAAATCAAGTAAATTCAAAATTTATAACCTTTTTTTTTTTCGTGCGGAAATACCTTCGGATACCCCCCTGCCGGCCAGCGGGGGTGATTATGTCGGACTTGCACCGACTAAAACTGCACGCCGTCTCGGGTCTTAAGACGCCGGGGTGTAAGGTTACCCATAGAGCATATCCCTCACACCCCGACCGACCCTGGGCCATCTCCGGTTTCGAGATGGCCCCCTTACTTGCTCTCCACTGTGCCATCTGCTAATCAGAGGGACACGTGGAAAGCTTCCGAACAGCCCTCAACAGGGCCGTCCCCGCCTCGGTCGGAGTTGGCCGTAGGCGGCAGCGTCTCTCCCACCCTAGGAGAGAGGCGCTGCCGTCTCCGTTGCCCAGGGTGCACCGCGTGGAGGTCCCCAACCAAGCACCCCTAGTGAGTGATACCTTAATGTGAAATTTTGTGAAGATGTTTATATGTTTGTTACTCAATCACGCTGGAATAAGTTCCCGTGGTTAGCGGGAACGGCATCAGAATGCCACAAGGACAGCCAGTCTAAAATAAAAAGTAAAAGATTGGAATCAGCTGAATTCTTTATTATAATTACAGTAAGTAGAGCACACAGTTTATTTATTCATACATTCGTGTTGAGAGCTACTAGGACGCCAATCGATATACAATTACATATCAACTTCGCGCTGTAAGGTCAGGCGTTACACTAATTATGATAAATGGGGCTGCACCTCCGCCTAGAGAGGTATGTAATATAATATTGCCTGCGGCTCAGCCCGTGTCGAAATTAGGTATTCGAAATAACTATAACATTTCAGCATAATTCGTGTATTGATTTACGGTATACGTCATAACTACATGCTAGCTTAAAATTTTGTATTACGCCCCGTAATACCAGTCAGTACTTTTTTTTTGTTTCTTTTTTTTTTGTGCGGAAATCCCCTCGGATACCCCCCGCCGGCAGCGGGGGCGGTTATGTCGGGCTTGAACCGACTAAAACCGCACGCCGTCTCGGGTCTGCAGACGCCGGGGTGTAAGGTTGCCCATAGGGCATATCCCTCGCACCCCGACTGACCCTGGGCCATCTCCGGTTTCGAGATGGCCCCCTCGGGTTTGGGAACCACGGTGTCCCCGTCTTGACCCGGTTTGGGGGAGGGGCGCTAGTCGCCCCAACCAGTCAGTACCCACGCAGCTTTATATTTGTTTATCGCCAGAGTTATCACACGCGTATAATCTATGGAAAACAAATTTATGTAGAAAATAAACGTAACACAAAACTATGTAAAACATTCTAGAACGTAGTAGATTATTGATTTCTATGCAGGCGAGAAAATCTAATAATATCAATCCATAGCTGAAAGCTCTGCATTGCGCTAAGGTTATTTTCGATGTGAGTTGCGGCACAACCTTGTGCTTGTTATGCATAATATTGTTCCAAAAGCTGGAGCATGGCTAACGCACAGTCGCCCTCAGAACTTGCCGATCACTAACAGATTTTACAAACAATAATTACCTATATTAAAATAAATCAATAAATAATTAACGATGTAAGTACTTTTATAATCTTCAAAGGACAAGTTTAACATTTTGTTAATCGTTTTATATAAAGAGCTTAGGTGGTCGATAACTTGGAATGTGTTAAGATTATACCGATTGCCTCATGAATGTTAAGCTGTTAATATGCTGTATCTTCGCCGGGAACCCTGGGGTATCCGTTCGAGGGCGTATTCAGGGTGCCTGGCAATGGGCGCTTGGGAAGAACACCGTGTGATTTTAGTCAGTTCGATACGACATACCCACTTAATCGCTGGCACCGGTGGGGTGAAGCCCATGTTGGTTTCCATATGCTAAACTGAAATTCACTTTCAGTTCTAAAGGTTAATATCTGATCTAGGCACTAGTTAAACATTAACGCAACACATACTCTTTCATACTATATGGATACAAACATTGGACCTAATGCATAGCAGTCAAATAATTTTTATAAATAATGAACATCAATAATTAAGTAGGTATTATAAGCTCATGGACGTTTAATACATTCTCTCACAACTTAATCGTATCTCGAGGGTCTCAGAATTCTTAGGCATCTAGATGAGAAATGTCGAGCATTCGGAAGGCCTTCTTATATCTTGTCTAGGCGGCATTACAAACATGAATAAAATAAAAGATATAAAATACCCGACTGCCGCTCAAAATACCGAAACAAGTTTGATGGCAGGCGGGACCTAATTGCAAATCATAAACCAAAAGAAAGTTAATGGGTACCGCCCGCTATCAAACTTGTTTCGGTATTTTCAGCGGCAGTCGGGGATTTTTAGGTATTTTTTTACATAACATAACATAACATAAACTCACGGCTATATCCCCGAAGGGGTAGGCAGAGGTGCTAGCACCCACATTTCGCCAGTTTATGTTTAGGTCCCAATGTAATAGGTGGCGAGCCTATTGCCATTAACCGGGCACTTATAAACCTGCGATAAATACACACATAACTTCGAAAAGCATCGAAAAGTCATTGGTGTGTGCCACGGTAAAACCTGGGATCGAACCCGAGACCTCGTCTCAGCAGTCCATTACCCATACCACTAGGCTACCGCGGTATTACTAGGTATTTTTTTAATTTATATTATTTTATACTTTTGGTTATAATATATCTCCTTCCAATTTCCTTTATTTTGAAATCCTACTCAATAGCTTTGAGTGATTTTTTTTACAAGATATATTTTAACGTCAAAAAACCACACTATAGTTTTCCTTCCAATTTTATGTACCCTATGGTACTCAGGAGATGAATACCTTTCATTTAAGACCTCAGCCATCGAAATACGGCCAGCCGTTAGGCCTATGGAAGGGAACAAAGAAACTACATACATACATACGAAAAACATTACCATAAAAAATATGAACATAAAGTACTTGTTGACACACACTTTTGTCAAATGTTGGGACATAACCCAGAGCCACTACACATGACTAAATCACTTAAACTGACACAATACATTGGTCAAACCAAGCGAAGCATTGGCACTCGCGTCAAAGAACACATAGCTGATATAAAACACCGACGCTCAAAAAAGTCTGCTGTATGTGAACACGTGCAACAGGGGACCAAACATTACTTAAGATTTGATAAACCACAGATACTCGCTAAAAAAATTGATTCCTAGCTAGGATGCTCCGCGAAGCTATTGAAATTTTAAAACATCCTAATTTTAATAGAGCAGATGGTTGGTATGTACCACCAGCTTGGGACCCAGTCATTCACTTAATTAATTCCAAGAAAAATCAAAATGACACTGTGAGCTCATTGTGCGTAAATAGTAACACCAACAATTCAGCATAGTTCGGGTACTTCGAGATAACTTACACTTCAAACTACAAGACAACAACCATCTTTAGTCTCCCCGTGGCCATGGCTGCTGAAAAGCAACCTCGGGTTCAATGTAAATAATAAAATAAAATCCGTTAAAAATAGTTTTATTTCAATGTGACACAATGAATTAATTTTTACACACCCCTTAGGTTTATGATCCTAATATGTAGTGTGATTCTATGTAGTGAGTTTCACCCTATTTCGTGATTGTCAATCAAATTGAACTTAACGCTTTTTTACTTTGTAAGGCAAGTGGGTGACGCAGCAGTCTGGTTCAATAGCCTTCTATTATCTGAACGATTAGAATTTATAGGTTTTGTCCGGAAATACGGTTCCTTAATGAAATAATGACTCGGGTTATAGGGGTTCAAAGTCTATATAAATGGTTATGGGTTCGCTATACCGTGTAGTGGGGCGTATTATTAGTATCGTATTTTCATATGGACATTTGTAAACTTACAAAATTGCTGTTGTTTTTTTTTATAAATATTCTACGATATTCTACACAGCGCTTTCTAGACGCAAAGTAAGCATAGTTTAACTAGCTTGTGTTATGGGTTCCAGAATGCGGATAAACATACTTATATACTTTTCTATAATATATTACTACAATATATAATATATTACTTCGGGCCACCAACCAGGTGGACACCGAAGTCTTAAAATCACGCAAAAAAAACCCAAAATCTTACACCCACTTTTTATCACTTTTCTCGACGTTTCACATGATTCTAAGTCTAATTAAGCAAAAATTATTTTTGCGTCGGTCTATCTGTTGGTCTGGATGTCTGTTTACGCAATAACTCAAGAACCACTTATCCGATTTAAAAAATTCTTTCGCCAATCATCTTGTTTGGATAATGGGAAAAACTGATTAGATTTTGGGGTGTGTAAGGTTTCGGGTACCTACCATACAAATTGTCCCTAAAAATAAGTTTGACCCGAAGTTTGACACTTCGGGTCAAACTTATTTTTAGGGACAATTTGTGTGTGATTTCCGCCCCACTAGTTTTTTATAAACACATACATATTATACATAGAAACACGCGCCCCCTCTCGTAGCATTCGAATGCACGACCGCTACGCCACAGAGGTCGTCAATATTTAAGAGCTACTTTATCTGACGACTGCTAAGAGCAGGAATACTGTACATGATACTGCCCCGAAATAAATTTCCAACTCGTCTCTTCATCCAACACTTGTCTGTAAAGATTACCACGGAGCGATAAACCAGCTATTAAAATGTTCTTCGTCCATAATCAAGATATGAAAATCATTTTCTATACCTTCGTCTGTTAAGATAATAGTGTTCAGAGAATGTTAAGATAGAACTGCCTCTTAAGATACAAGTTGTACTTAGTTTAAGGGATAGGACTTTATTATAAATGTAAATAATTGGTCAATATTTTAACCCAATTAATCAACTGAATTGTAAACTATCTCGAACCTTTATGTAAACTTTTGGAGAATTAAACGTTTGTTTTTTAAAGAATGTTAGTAACAGAAAATTACTAATATTCCCCCTAACCCCTCCAGCTAAGCTTAATTACTTGTGTTAGGAGTGGGTTCACGTCAGTAGTATAATAGCCAGGATTCGAAGCCGGGACCTCTCGATCGTAGTGTCGACTCCTTAACCACTGAGCTACCGACGCTTTCAAATTAGTATATTAGACAATTATTATATTATTATTCGTGTTCCACGATGTGCTATAATTTCCACGGTGCAAGCACATTTAAATAAACTAACATTTTGACCAGGTTTACAGCTAGTGGCTTGGACAAAACGTCAGACAATTAGAAAATACCAAGATAGCGATAATTCCCATTGCAAGTAAACTAGAACCTTGAATCAATTAAAATTTTTAAGCACTTTGTATGCTTACTTTTTCTTATAGATTTAAATCGGAAAAAGAGAACATCTAGGACAAAGTCCCGGACCCGAGACCAGTCCCCCCCTTTTTTCCGATCTAAATCTATAGAACCTTGAATTTAAAGAAAACTAGGTTGTATTCACAACTTACCACTCGCTAAGAAAGTACCACCACAGAACTTAAATCAGTATAACAGCTAAAATGTTCTACCCTTCAAGATATTGAGCGCGTGGCGTGACTCCCCAACTTACCCGAACACGCGACTACCGGCCATACTCTTGTTGTTATAAAAGAGGTACAACTTAAGTTTAAGGTATTTTATTGCTAACATTCTGTAGTTGGAAAGCAATAAACAGGTTTATTCTCATTATTCGTTTTGATGGTTAGCCATGAACGCTTACAATATCAGGGGTGCAACTTCCGCGTTGTAACCTGCAGAGGTTAGGGCACCTTTAGAGTCAACCTTATCTTCAAACCGGTAAGGACACCTACTGACTGATGGACGAGCTTCTAGTGCAGACTATCCTCTCAGGGTTTGGAGGTCAGACGTCAGTCACTCCCGTCAAACCTTATCATCATCATCATCATCATCAACCTATGCTAGTCCACTGCTGGACATAGGTCTCCCCTAATGAGCGCCATAGCGCCCTGTCTTCAGCTTGCCCAGCGTGGGGATTATGGACATTACCCATTGAAGAAAACAGCCAAAAGATGACCCCCAGTTCCCGGCCGCCTCGATATCCCTGGTCATGGTAGCGGCCATGGTAACGGCGGGGCAGGGAGTGCTAAGAATCTCCGGACTACACTAGGCTACCACACGCTTCAAACCTAGCCAGCCAAAAGGAAAAGGAGAAAGTGCATCCTGGGTTTCGAGGGGATAGCGGATCCTGGGTTTCGAGGGGATAGCGGATGCAACCGTGGGTAACGCGAAGATGGTGATGAACCTGCAGAGGGTATGGCAGTGTGATGAGAGAATGGCTCACGAGATCTGGAGGGCGGACGGTAGTCGGGGACGAAACTTAAGATAAGTGAATAAGAGAAAGAGTAGGTGAGCGAACCCTGGGCTCCAAAGTACTAGCTTTGGATGCAACCGGGACTGACGCTGAGATGGAGACCACGTGCTATGTGGACCCAAATATTTAAATTGTGGTGTTGGTGACACTACTGGAAGCCGTTAGGGTCGATGCGCGAGTGTGACACCCCTGATGTTGCAAACGTCCATAGGCCGCGGTAACCGCTTCCCATCATGTAGGCCACGAGAGTGGTATAAAAAAAGAAGCCGTACCTCCATTCCGGTCTCATTTCCATTCTACTCCTAGCTCTCTCCATTTGTACTTCGTCACTGTCACCATCACTACATATTATAGAACAAAGTCGTCCGCCGCGTCTGTCTGTCTGGTTGCGATAAAGTCAAAAACTACTGCACCGATTTTCATGTTATTTTCAATGGATAGAGTGGTTATTATCTATTCTAGGTTAGTTAATTTGTCAAGTTTTTGTATACATTGGCTAAAATATAATGATAGTTGTTGGAGGTGTGGGAAATAAAATTAGCTGTCTGGGAGCCTTCAAAGAAAACGCTGCCTAAACCCTTTGAGATATAACAAAATTATGTATAAAATGTGGAATTGTGTATCTTATATAGGATAGCGGGAAGCCGCATGCAAAATCTAGTTGTTACATAAATCAGTATGTCGTCATTAACTTTTGAAATTGACTGTACCGTCTGTTACGAAAAGTGTACTAATAACCCTGGCCTCGACAACGATTACATACTTTAAGCCAAGCAAAAAGTATTTTAGTTAAGGTACACGCCACGTAGGTACTCAATGTCACGTGACACTCGCACAAATAGTGTTGTACCCAATGTCACGTGACACTCGCACAAATAGTGTTGTACCCAATGTCACGCGACACTCGCACAAATAGTGTTGTACTATTTGTACGACTGTCGCGTGACATTGGTGTCACGCGACAGTCGTACAAATAGTATCATGATTAGCCGTACAGCAATGTAGCCTGTGGTGGAAATTATATGCTTAGACGATTTGACGGTGAGTGTACTTGTGAGTAGGAGGGCGTCCAACTGTACTTGGTAATCGTACTTGGCGTATCATAGTCTGATGAAAAAACCGGCCAAGTGCGAGTCGGACTCGCACACCGAGGGTTCCGTACAAACCTACGTAAAAACCGTATAAGTAAAAGTTCACCCATCACGACAATCGAGTCATAGTTATAGTAGTAGTAACTTTAAAATTTTCAATAATATTTTTTATTATATGATGTAACTAAAAATTTACGGTTTTCGCAATTTTTCCTTTATCTATACTATAAGACGTTACTTCGTACCAAATTTCAAGATTGTAAGTTCACAGGAAGTACTTTGTAGGTTTTGATTCCCGTGCGAGTTTCGAAAATTTGTGGAATTTTGCGGCATAAACGGCTGTATCTTTAGATAGTTTTGGCTTAGAAGTTTGATTTTTTCACAGCTCCAAGGGACAGTAGACCTCTGAGTATTAGATATAAATTTCAGTTTGATACCTCTACGCGTTCCTGAGAAAACGGGCTTGACAGACGGACGGACGAACGGACAACGAAGTGATCCTATAAGGGTTCCGTTTTTTCCTTTTGTGGTACGGATCCCTAAAAATGTGGAGATGTTTAGGTATAGCTGCTATTCTGATCAGATAACTTAACCTACAGAACATCTATTGAAAATGACTAAAAGCAGAAAACTTAAACAGCGAAAATAATTTTATTCATCTACATTCGATGCTTTCAATTTGCAGACCAAAGTCCGCTTACTACTTCTCCATCTTTTGGTTTAACTTATACGAATTTTATGGGAGCAACTGCTGTCTGACCTCTCAATCCTGAGAGAAATACCTGCGCCAGAGACTTGTCCGTTAACCAGTAGGTGTACTGACCAGCAGGTGTGGTTGGTTTGGCCGCCCAGGTCTTCATGGAGCCCAATACACTCATTTTCCTGTTTCCCTACTAACTTCTAAGCCACTCAACGGATTTTTCCACAGTTTTCACTGTTATTTAAATATTTTTTCATCCTAATATAAATCTTTAGGCTTTATATTAAATAGTAATACTGGGCACTCGTCGCCGCCCGGACCTGTACCACTGAAGATCTCGACCGCAGTGATCGACGAAACGTTTGCAACACAAGTTTCATATGGACCACGGCCAAACAGCCCGGAAGCAGTATATTCTACATCCTAAATAAGTTTTAGAAGAATAAGAGAGATAACTGCACCCGTGTAATGCCGGGACAAGTCGCCAGTAGTATATGTTACACAACAGGTCCTGGGCGTGGACGTTCTCTCGTTGGAGACCATGGTGAGGGCCGTGGTCTCCGACGGGAGCAAGTGGCACGCCGCCGCCTCTTTCTGCGAGCAGGTAATGCTCGCGAAAGAGACGGTGGAGAGGTAGCGGGAGAGAACCCTGCCCCTCGAGTTTCGCAGTCAGCGGCGAGGACGCCGCAAACTCATCTACGCCCGGGACTACCGACCTCCATGATCGGGGCCTGAGGACGGCAGTTGGCCGACTCACCGTCCTTACAGAAGCAGGCCGTGGCGGAGGCGTGTCGTGTTACACACGCCTGCCAACTCACCGAAGCGGAATAGAACCCGACCCCACCAGGCGCGGCCGTGGTGGCGGCCAAAGTCCACCGGCAACCCTGGGGTTATCCTTTCGAGGGCTTACCCGGGGTGCCCAGCAACGGACACTTGGGGAGGGTACCGTGCGGTTTTAGTCGATACACGACATAACCACCCCCGCTAGCCGGCGAGGGTGTCCGTTATGCTAGCGTACACAAGAGCTATATCGAGTTGGTTACTATGCCATTAAACTCTGTGTAAATACTGCCTAATTAGTGTAAAAATAAAAAAAACTCTTCCTATTTAGTCTAGGAAATAAACACCATTTTCACTGTGTACGCTGGCGTCACGATCAAGCTAGCGTACACATGGCCGTACTCGAAAACGGCTAATTGTAAAGCAACAGAGTTTACACACTAAAATAGTGCTCTAATACTTCTCCCGCTATGCAAAATTTCAGAACGATTGCTCTTGTAGGAACAGAGATATTGAACAAGATTTTTCAATGACATTCGGAGCTGGCGTTATGACAGCTTACACATAATAGTTCTTATAGAAAGGGAACTTTTCTTTTAATAAATGCTATATGTATAAATAGTGCGTGACATTCTGCCTCTATTAGTGTAAATACTTTATGCGAATTCGCAGTGGAATAATTAAAAAATCCATGTTTATTTCTGTTCATAGTACAGGTACAGATGTGCTCAAAAGTGATTTGTCAAGTTTTTTAAAATACAAAACTAATACTGAAACGTGATGAAATACTGAACTTGGAGGATATTCACTTCATTAATTTGTAGATATAGTTCTAAGTGAAAATGAAATAATTGGAAAAATTCAAATAAAAAGCTTTATCATAAAAATAACATTTATTTTGCCAAAAACAATTATTTTTTATCACAGTATAACCATTATTATTACCGTTTTAACTTATATTAGAAAATAACTCTATATCTCAGTTTATAATTTCACTAATAATTCATTTTGTTCGCGACTGTACGTCAATACATTTGTTCCTAGAACTTAACATAGATTTTTTGATTATTCCACTGCGAATTCGCATAAAGCATTTACACTAATAGAGGCAGAATGTCACGCACTATTTATACATATAGCATTTATTAAAAGAAAAGTTCCCTTTCTATAAGAACTATTATGTGTAAGCTGTCATAACGCCAGCTCCGAATGTCATTGAAAAATCTTGTTCAATATCTCTGTTCCTACAAGAGCAATCGTTCTGAAATTTTGCATAGCGGGAGAAGTATTAGAGCACTATTTTAGTGTGTAAACTCTGTTGCTTTACAATTAGCCGTTTTCGAGTACGGCCATGTGTACGCTAGCTTGATCGTGACGCCAGCGTACACAGTGAAATTGGTGTTTATTTCCTAGACTAAAGAGGAAGAGTTTTTTTTATTTCTACACTAATTAGGCAGTATTTACACAGAGTTTAATGGCATAGTTACCAACTCGATATAGCTCTTGTGTACGCTAACATAACGGACACCCGGCGAGGGGGTATCCGAAGGAATTACCGCACGTAAAAAAAAAAAAAAACAGGGCTAGGATTAACAGTTGCTGGTGACCGCGCGATATTAGGCAGCCCGCGCCTGGTGATTACCATCTTAATAGAAGTAAATAAGTGCTATAAGGCACGAATCCCCTTTAACCAAACACTTTACAATACGTGCTACAGCTCTGTAGTGCCGACATTGCCATGACCCACCATTTGACACAACCTTGGCCTGATCGTACCAAGAAATATGTTTATTTTAACCATTAGTACTTACTTGCGCTCTATTTATAAGTTCCTGGTACCTTGATGGTAGGGTTTGGCTGATGAAGGTAATCAGTGAGTACTTCAATCGATTCATAAACTAGTGACTCACCCACGCCTCGTTTACAGTTTTTATACAATCAATCTTTATTATTTCAATCAAATGAACTTCACTGATGAATAACGATAAATTAAGAGTGTACAGTACAAAATTATAAGTTTCAATTTCTATGGCTTGCCTAGGCCATAAAAGGAGCGTACAGTCCAAATTTCACCGCCGAAGCTTCGGTAGTTTGGACTCTGCCTTGA
Organism: Cybosia mesomella; assembly: GCA_946251805.1. Taxonomy (NCBI): domain Eukaryota; kingdom Metazoa; phylum Arthropoda; class Insecta; order Lepidoptera; family Erebidae; genus Cybosia; species Cybosia mesomella. The sequence continues at coordinate 897,978 of OX276400.1, forward strand.
TGAATCGTCACGCAAAAGTGGCTCTTATTTTTTATAATCTTGAGCGAAAACGGCGGGTACATTTTTTATTCTGTTTGTAAGGCGATTTTCTTTTTCATTTTCGTTTAGTAGCCATTGACAAGTTTTAGAGCACTTTAGAGCTATCAATAAAAGAAATTGGAAGTAGTTACTTATTTAATATATTTTGACACACGTTTTCCTTAGATTTTCATTAATAATTATGATAGAATTCGACCAATAGGTGAACACTCATATTATCCTAGTAAATGTCGCGGGAGGCCTTCGCAAATAGGCCTTTGGAATTTATTTCTAATGGATTCCCATCATCAGATCTTGAATAAATCATAGAGAGCCACTTTTACAATAAAAAATGTTTAATATTTAAATATTTGGAATACAATTTTCAACTATAACTTGGCAGAACATTACTAATTGGACATAATTGAACGTAACTAATTGGATAAAAAAAGTCTCATTAGTGTCTGTAACAAAACATTTCTAAAAAATGTAACTATTCAGAATAAAAATGTCCAACTAGTTACATTAATGTAACTACAATATAACTTGGTGGAACAAACCGAACAACGCGGTAAGGGTTATCGCTAAACATTCATCATATCATCTAATCAGCCGTAGGAAGTCCACTGCTGAACATAGGCCTCCCCATTGACTTCCATTTTGACCGGTCTGTAGCAGCCTGCATCCACCGAGTTCCTGCGCTCTTTACCAGGTCATCCGTCCACCTTGCGGGAGGCCTTCCTACGCTAAACATTATACAACACAAATACCCACTATTTTATAAAACCTCAACTTTTTTGAAGGTCTTTTAAAACTTAGCTGTCTTTACTTTTGACACGTCTTGCTCATAATAAAACAAATCTTGCATATAAAATTAAACAGTTTCCTTTAACTTTCTCATTGAAATTCAGTACATCATCCGATGGCTTACCGGCGCCATTTACCGCCCCTTGCCTCCCTAACGAGCCCGTCAACAAAGAAAAAAAGAAAGGAGGTATTAGCAAGGATTCTTAAGATTACTTTCCCAATAAGCAGATAGATTAGATTTAGGGCTCTGTGGGCACAAAGGCAGAGGAAGCCTTTTAAAATGTTTAATATCTCTTTGCTTGTTCAAAGCAGTTCTTTGGGATTTGATATTAAAAAGAGATCACTAATAGATATGTCCCGTTATTTGACCGCAAAGTAGTAGAATACTTAAGTATATCTATTTTATTTTTGTGCCAAAAATCGCTCACATAAGTACAGCTGCTTCGGCGTGAAACAGTAACATTAAGACGTATTTCGAATTAAACAACATTATTACATAGCATAACCTCACGCCTGTATCCCCGAAGGGGTAGGCAGAAGTGTCTTACACACCCACGATTCGCCAGTTATGTTAAGGTCCCAATGTAATAGGGGGCGAGCCTATTGCCATCTACCAGGCACATTATTAAGCGAGCGATAATTAACATTTATTAATGCACACATAACTACGAAAAGTCACAGTTGTCTGCCCGGGGCGACTGGGGATCGAACTCGAGTCCTCGTCTTAGCAGTCCGTTACGTACGCCACTGGGCTATCGCCGCTTTACAACATTATTGTATTATGTTTTTACATGTACACCTAGTTACATTCAACATTCGTTTTCATGGCTTAATCACTGAAAAAAGTTATTTTATACCATGGAACTTCGGTCTATTCCACTTAGTTACATCTTGATATGTCAACTAAGTTACAATCGCGTACGTCATGAAAAGTAAAAGCTTAAAATTAACCGACGTCTTCCAACTTAGCAGTTGATGCGTTTTCTTTCCTTCCACGATCCTGCAATATACCCGCCCTAAGTCTAAAAGTAGATAACTTATTCTGAATATTGAATGCTGAGCTATATTGAGGCACATGATTTAATATTCTCTGTATAAACTGTTCGCTAGCTTTGTGCAGCTGCCATTAGCATTAAGCTGCTAACCGGTTAGATTCTATTTTTACTGAAAATGTAGCCAGCGCGGTGCCTCACATAGAAGAGCATGTTGCATATTAAAACAGTTTTAATAAAATATATTTTAACTATCCGAGCATTATTCGTTTGTAGACTAAGTAAATGTGTATGTTCTTATATGTATACTACCAAGGAAGGGTAGAAAGGACTACACCTACCATGTAGTTTATATTTCAAGAAGGATTCTACCTTTTAAATGAGAATTATAAAATGGTTATGACGGAAACGAAACTAGACGAAATGCAGCATGTTGCAACGAAAATTGAAATCAATATTAAGTAAGGAAATATATATACACAATGCCGTCTAGACCCAAACTAAACAGAGCTTTTCATATGGATTTTTTAAAATGCGGATAAACATACCTAAATACTTCTTTTTTGTAAATTAATACATATTATACATAGAAACACCCAGATCAATGCAAATATACATATTTGCACTGAGCGGGAATCGAACCCGCAACCTTTGGCTTAGTAGTCGAATTTACTACCGCTACGCCACAGAGGTCGTCATATTTGTGATGAGAAAATCACTGATTCACTTCAATCAGGTTAGAATCGGGATCAACCATATTGGGTGTACAGAGCCCTAACAACATCTTTGGGCCCCAAGCCAACCTCAACAGCTAATCGGTTCACCTACTAAACAATGGACGAAGCTCATGGTCAAACGAATGGTCAGACGACAGTCACTCTTGGAAAAGCCGATATACCAATCAAAACAATAAACAGATGCCAGGCTCTAAAGTGCACACTTTGGACTTTGGCAACTGGGAAATCAGTAAGAGGTATGACGATGTGATTCGAAAATTATGGTTCTACACGATTCTAAATATGTCATGGTTGTAAACAATATTACAAGGAAACGCGTCAATCCTAATAGGGCACCCTTACTTAAATACACAATCGGCAAGACCCGCGCGGGTCCCCTCGGTTACGATGCCGAGGGAACCCAACAAATTGGATTTGGGCTAAACAACTCGTTACAATTACTCGCTGGGAACTAAGGCGAGACGAAAACGTCATCGTGGTTTTGTTCTGGGAATTTTAATTAGCGTTTGACACAGTTGATAGTTTCTATTGTTTAACTGTAAGCAAATTTTTAAGGGACAAATCTTGTCTAGTTTAGGAAATTGTGTCAATATTAAAAAGCATGTTCACGCATTTTCCCTTGTTAGAGTTAGAAAAAACTGGCCGCCACTTGCTTCTGTTCTTACATATACCGTAAGCTGATATTTTCGGGTGCTGTTAACCGACCCTTTATTGATGACTAATTGATACACAAATATTATGTTCAGATAGGTAGCTCCCGATATTGCGTTAAAGAACATATTACAAAATCAAAGCTAAAATCAGATTGTTTTTGCAACTTTCTAATTATCGATCAACAAGGTTGACGCAACATGTGTGTATTTCCACTTATTCTGCTCGGAGTCATCGCAATATTAAGTGAATTGACTATTTGAGAAACCAAAGTTTGGCAAAATGACTTCTTTGCCGAAATATGGCAGTAAATACACATTACAGAAAGAAATCCCACAATTGAATGTGAAAGTTACAAAAAGTGGAGGCCAAAATACTGTTACAAAAATATGTTCGCGGTAGAATCAGCTGGTAGACATATACCCAAAGAGCAGAAAGTGTCATTCAAGATCGGCCAATATTGCTACTTTCGCTATCGTCATGAAAGAGATAGAGGTCGTTAGGGACTTAATTGACAGTCTGGTTGAACATTCTTTTAATCTTAAGAATGCAAATAGTTTTCCCAAGCGACTACAATATAGGGTTCTTTGAGAAGTGCATTAGAAGGTTTCTGCAGGGTCGTCAGTGCGAGTGTGACGCCCCTCGTGTTGCAGACGTCCATAGACCACGGTAACCGCTTCCCATCAGGTGGGTTGTGTGCTTGTCTGCCACCTAAGTGTTATAAAAAAAGAAAAAAAAAAGAAAAATAAAGAGAGGCTGGTTGTGCTTAGTACGAAAGTATATCCAGAGGGTCAAATTCCCATTTATTAAAAAAAAATTGAAGATCTAAAAATACTTGCCACAAGATAAGGAAGTAAAAACCAATGGTCGGTCACAGACCTTGAAGCAGATGAGTCTTTGAGCTAAGCAATTATTAATATGATTATTTATATTCTGTTGACTTATGGTGTTTCTCAAATAATCAATAAATGAAGTGGTTTTAAAACTTATAGGTGTTTATAAAATAACCCCATTTAACATAGATATCACAAACAATATTTTAATAAACCTTATTTGTGTGTGTGCTATTTGTGACGTCTTTACTAATCTACTACTAATTTATGTTCAAAAGGACTCTGAATCGTCTTTGGAAATCGGCGTCATATTTCGTTAAACCGCTCGGGACAGAGGAATGACAACTAACAGAAACAAAGATCGACTCACAATCCTTTTGAAACATACCGTGCCCCCTTTCTGCGCTGGACACATCAGCGCACTGTCATGAAATGATAATACAATGATCATTTCTGTTTGTTGTCAGGTTCCGAACTCCCATAAGAGTTACGCGCCGACGGACCACGCGTAAATGTGGAACACACAAGTGAATACAACTCGGAGGGACGCCTAGCCCTCCTCAGAAGATGAACTTCGGATCTCATCATAGATAGAATCCTTTAAAAGCCGTTACACAAATAACTCAAGATGGCGGAGGGACCACAATCGATATGGAAGAGAATCGACAGCTCAGTTATCCCGGTGGTGAACCTCGAGGTACGCGAGGTTCGCGAAATACTATGGGAGAAGATTCAAGAGCCCACATCACAGAGAAAGATTATCTTAGTCATAGTGTCTATAGCACTGCTGCTGGACAACATGCTGTACATGGTAATAGTGCCGATTATCCCTGACTACCTGCGGTATATCGGTGCATGGGGTGAAGATAGCTACGATCGTGTAGTGACTATGGAGCCCTACAAGGAAGGAAATAAAACCATTACACCTACTATGATAATTCCTAGATCACACGAGGGACAAGACTCAGCAACGGGGGTTCTGTTTGCTTCAAAAGCTATTGTTCAACTTATGATCAACCCTTTCTCTGGTGCCTTAATCGATCGCATTGGGTATGACATACCTATGATGTTTGGACTTGTTATAATGTTCCTGTCTACGTCCGTGTTTGCCTGTGGCCGCAGCTACGGCATGCTGTTCTTTGCCAGGAGTTTACAAGGGGTTGGATCCGCTTTTGCTGATACATCAGGTTTGGCTATGATTGCAGACCGGTTTACTGAAGAATCAGAAAGATCTAAAGCTTTAGGTATTGCACTGGCGTTCATCAGTTTTGGCTGTTTAGTGGCCCCGCCATTTGGCGGTGCCCTATACCAGTTTGCAGGTAAAGAGGTTCCATTTTTAATTTTGGCGCTGATATCATTAATAGATGGCTTTATGTTGTTGCTCGTGATGAAACCATTAAAGACTCAGTTGAAAGAAGCTCAACAACCTAAACCTGCTGGTACACCAATTTGGAAGCTTCTGATGGATCCTTACATTGCCGTCTGTGCTGGTGCTCTGATGATGTCAAACGTAGCGTTGGCCTTTTTAGAACCTACAATTTCACTCTGGATGGAGGATAATCTCACTAAAGATAACTGGAAGATTGGTATGATCTGGTTGCCTGCCTTTTTCCCTCACGTTCTTGGGGTAATCATAACGGTGAAAATGGCAAGAAAATATCCCCAGCATCAGTGGCTTATGGCAGCTGGCGGACTCGCTCTGGAAGGCCTGTGCTGTTTTATTATACCATTTGCAAATTCTTACAAAATGTTAATGATACCTATCTGCGGGATCTGTTTTGGCATTGCTCTCATCGATACAGCCCTGTTACCAACATTAGGATATTTGGTAGATGTGCGCTATGTATCTGTCTATGGCAGCATTTACGCAATTGCCGATATATCGTATTCCTTTGCGTACGCTGTTGGCCCCATAATCGCTGGAGAAATCGTTGAAGCAATTGGGTTTACAGCTTTGAATCTCTTGATAGCATTTAGCAACCTCTTGTATGCGCCAGTGCTCATGTATCTTCGACACATCTATGACTTCAAGCCATTCCAGGATGAGGCTAACATTTTAATGGCTGACCCACCAGAAAAGGAGTATCAGACGTACAGTTTACAAGATCAAAGGCCTGTGAATGGGGAATATAAGAACCACCTGGAGTATTCCAATGTTTCAGGGCAAGTGGCTCCTGAAACGCAAGAGTCAAATGTAGATTCCAGTGCTGGTGGATACTCTTACGACCAATCTTATCAAGGAGGGTATCAGAACTACAGTCAGCAAGGGTACGATCAGCAGCAACAACAGCAGCAGCAGGGTTATCAACAGCAAGGATATCAGGAACAGTATACCCAGCAACGGCAGTTACCTGCGCAACCACAACCAACAGCCAGCAACCCATTCAGAGCCAGTAGTGGACCCGCTCCTACTGCCGCGCCTGCTCCCGTAACAACGCCTCAACCCACCATTAAGAACCCCTTCCGGCAAGGCTTCTAAATAGCTCCGAAATCAGTGTTGTTGTCGATATTTTTGAATTTACTTGTTGTGTAATTATAATGTCCTATTTGAGTAGACTTACATGCCGTAACATTATGTTTATTTGTTAAGTAAAAAAGTTGGAACAGAAATTAAAGGTTGTTAAATTCACGTTTTGTATGATGGAAAGTTGAAACTTGGACTTGAATTGTAAGCCCAAACAATGGAATGAGTGTAATGTTACAGTGTGTATTAGAACTTCGATCACTGAGCCGAATTATATCGGCAATGCGTTATTTAATGTCTGATAGATGTCTATTATGTAGCTGTGCTTGTAATGTAGCATAATGTTCGACTGAGGCAATAACGCCTTTGTTTGAAGATAAAATTAATTGCCAGTATATTGTGCAGGTGTCCAACATACCCTTAATATATATCTCGATCTCTAAAAACTCAACTCAATTTTTATATCCTGTAAACTTTACCTAATTGGGATACAGGAAGAAGAATTTTCATAATCTAATGTATATCCATGTAAGAATTAGTTCTGCTTAAAACCTAAATTACGTTTGAAGCAGAAATTCTTGGCTGGAGAAAATAAAAAGGAATCAAATATATATAGAGATATTAACGATGATACCACAATACAAGTGTCGTATAAAAACAAACGCACATACGAGTAGTATAGTTTGTAAATTGAAATTGGTTTCGGTACGACTGCAATAAGCGTTATTGTACCCAGTCTGTTTTCTTGTTGATCTTGTATAGTTCTTAAATAATACAACTGTTATGCCTTCTTATAGTATAAAGAAATATATCTGAGATGTAAGAGGTTTAAGAACTAAGTTTCTTGTAAGAAAATGAAGTGAGGAAACATTCAAAATTAAAAGAGAACAGATTCCAGCATTTTGTACAGATATAAACCTTATCCCAAAGATTCAAGGTATGAAATTTGTTACGATCGCAATCGTATGCACTCCATCTCTTTCTCTATATAATTTGACATGTTTTTGCACTAAGCAAGTTTAGCGTGTGCGCAATCAAATTAATACTTAAACGAAAAGCTAATATAATATTAGCCCACATTATCTCAGCAGTTTATAGATACGTATTCATAAGGTAGATATTTTGCAAGTATTGCACAAGTACGAAAACCAGCACTTCACGTAAGGGCCTAACATATTGTTTGTAAAATTTTGGCACTTACTATGTAAGTACTTATAGTATGTTCTTAAAAGAATATCTATACCACTGTATAGAAAACAAATCTTTTGAAAACATACTATCAGGTACATAATCGTGACTAAACACATATTAATAATGTTGCGATTTCTGATTTTGTACATATATACCTCTTGTCGTAGACTCTTATATATTTTTAGAATCTATAACATATAAATGTGTCTGCTAAATCAGCAATATTAGCGTAAGTATCGTAATATCTCGCTTGTTATATGAATATCAATTAAATAAAAAATATCAATTATAATATCAATTAGTATAAGCCAACTCGTGATAAGTTGCAACCAAGGTAACGAAACATATCAGAATCTTTTGATTCACGTAAAGTAAGTTACTTTAATTATAATTATAGATAATAATGTACAATTGTGAGTATTTTAGTGTAAGTGTACATAGCTCTCATATCTGGTGTAGTTAGTAATTATGTGTTTCTGTCGTTGTCTTACTAAGTAGATGTTTACCAACAGATACACAGCACGGCTGTGTCGGGTGGCCAGGACCGGGAAAGTTCAACATTATGTTGATAATTTATGCTGAATTATGTCTAAGTAATAAAAAAAAAGAATCGAAAGGGGTTAATTAAATTGAAATTATTGTTATTTTTGGAATTTAATTATTAAAAAGGATGCTGAAAAAATAAGTACTAATTATTAAACTGAGATGGTGAATGTGATGTAAAGAGTCAAATTAAATAACAATGTATATCATCATTGAATTAGTTACTTGATAATTATTAAAGTTGCATTATTAAAGTGGCACTATTAAACTGGCATTAATAGTTGTATATGTTTCATCACCGAATTGATTCCTGAACCGGCCCTCGGCCAACCGACATGATTTTTTTTTGCAGTTGACTGAGCATCAAGAGTCAAAATTAAAAGATAACTAAAATTAATTGTACAAGAAAAAGGGACGCGCCCGTATGTCAATTGAAAGTGTGTATAAAGTAAAAAAGTGATTATTGTGAATAATATTTGTTAATACTATTTATTCTCTTAAAATTGCTAAGATTGAATTATTTGCCATTCGCTGTAAATCACTGGAATAATTTAGGCTCATATATAAAAATGGTACTTTAATTGAATCATTGTTTTAGTACCTAGCCTGCAAAGTACAATAGTGTTGCTAGTGAGTCTCACAGAACTCTATTATTTCGCACAAGCCTTTTAAACTTTCAATCTAATAATACTCATAAAAAAATATATTTTTAGAACGAACGGTTTGAATATCTTTTATTTTTAATAATTATTGATTATTCGAGCATGTGCTACAGGTGGGTAATTATTTCTGATTATTAATTATTATGCTAATATCTCGTTTGTAATAGAGATGCGATCAAAGGCACTCTCTTGTTCGTGTATTTGTAAGTTTAGAGTCAATTTTCGTGTCAAATTCTCCCGAAATTCAATTAATTAGTAGATTGTGAGCACAAAGACGTTATATTTATTGTATACTTAAGTACGTATTTAACTCGCTTCGTGTGTTTTGGTATCATTTCTATTATGAGATACGACAAAGAAGAATATATATTTTATAATTTATAAAAAGGGATTTAAACATAATAAACTTTAAATTTGAACCGTTCCTTAATTAAACACATACAGATGATTACAGAATGAGTAAATATAGCTTATACATTTTACTTTTTCGATGATATTTCTTCAAGAAAAATACTTATTTGAATCGTTTAGGTATTATCAGAACACACGAGCGAATATAGCAGAGTGTTGCATTGTGTATTATGTATAGTAGTCCATAGATCTGTAATATACCTATATTTATTATTACTATATGAGCAATATCAGCCAATATCACAGACATATCACTAGTGTAAGGATATACACCATAGTAATAGTTTTGTATAAGTATATTTTTTGATATATAAAACTTATTTGCATTTATTATCATACGTGTTTCTTCATATCAATTTATATATCATATAAAAATATTATTATTATTTATTTTTTACTGCAAAGTATCTGGTATCATGCAGAATACTATTGTGAATTCTAATCCTCTTCACTATCTTGGAATAGCATCTCATCAACTTTATTTAAATATTAAAATTTAGTGTTAGAACCATAATGTTATACCCTAAAATCGTCTCACAACGATACTGTCGATAAATATTTAGACATTGGTGCTACTTTGTTTCAAATGAAGCTACAATGTTGTCAACTTATAGGCATCATCCTAACACAAAGCTATTTCGCAATCATTGCAAGAATCAGCGATGCGATCGTTGCGAATCGCAACCTTGCCATACCCATACAAATATTTTAGTCGCGGCATCAGTGTGACTGAACACAGATTCGTACTAGTAAAATTGGCGAATTTTTAGGATGTCAACTTAAAGTTGCTTCTTAAATCTTGTCTGAGATAAGGCCCTCAGATAATATCTATCTGAATGAATTGGCAATTCTACACATACTAAGTAGCCGTACTATCAAGGAATATTTACTCTCTCACTATTACTTTCTTCTGTTAAAAACGTGATCTAATATTTTTGTACCACTTCTTCTTACTCTTTAGCGCTTAGAATAATGTATATCTATATCCATTCTATGTAGTTTATTGCATTAACGCGAATTAATACTACTCTTCTAATTATCTTGTCTTCTTAGTCCCAAAAATATTTAGTAATGGTGCGTGTTAATAAAAATTATAAAATGTTGCAAGAATGAATGAAAAAATAAAATATAAAATGTATAAATGCAGTAAATATCATACATGTTGTACTCGTCCTAGGGATATATAAAACACCAAATATAACATAACACATAACATAAGAACTTTAATAAATAGTAGATATATATAAAAAATTCATACTATCAATGACAACCAGTATTATATGAATAATCAAAATTGGAATGATGTTAAAAAAAGAAAGAATGTATTTCTACTATTATAAAAATGTAGAATATTTCCTATTTATCAACTTAATTATCTTATTTCATTATTCTTAGGAAAAGCACAGTAGTTGCTTTCGAGGGAAAGAGCGTTGACAGTTATTTCAATGATTGTCAAAATGTAGGTCTTATCAAAAATCTAATTTGATTTATAGTCTATGGTTCATGTAGAATGTAAATGCAAACTAATCAGATTTTACCCTTGTATTTTAGTTTAGAGAAGTAAACAAGAATATTCTAGAATCAGATTTTATTTCATTATTTGGTAATAGTCTTACATTCAGTATTCACGGATTAGATGAGGGATATATAATAGAATCTGATTCTCTATTTCTTCTGAATAAAAATCAATAACAGGTATGAAAATTTAAAAAAATAATGACTATACCATAGCATGAAAGATATATCATAGTTTGAAATAATATATATAGTTTCTGTTGCATTTAAGGGTTAATCTAGTGTGCATTTACAATTCTTGTTCAGATCAAAACCCGTCCGTTAGATCTACATTATCTCTAACTTACTATTAGGAATTCACTTCGCTTCACCTTTTAGATCTTAAAAGAGATATATTTCATAACTTGCATTCAATCATCGATTTATTTCACTGTAGTAAAATTAATTTATCTAATTATTATGTTCGGGTTTTACTTGAATTGTTTTATTATCTTAAAAATAAAAGAATAAATTGAAAATTAAACTTCAATGCACCAATAGGTAAATAGCATCAGTAATAACATGATATTTTAATAAAAATAAAATTTATAATTGCAATAAAAATCTGGTAACATTTTATCTATTTCAGTCAATAATAACAATTTGGTTATACTTACATAATTTCAAAGATTATTATTACTCTGTTTAGTATAGCATAATTAATAGTACCTAGTTAAATATATTATAAAACTGTACATATAGCGGTTCGACACCCACACAAGTACGAGTGATAGGTACTGATTAACATACTTAATAATAGATCATTAGTAATCTCATTTTATACTCGTAACTTATAATATAATAATATAAAAACATTTTAAAGGATTTCCCTCTGTAACGTGTATAAAGGTACGCCACGTATAATTAATTATTTAAATCTATTATTATAAAATAAATAGTACTTATTACAACAATGGCACCTAGTTCTTATAGATACATATCATAAAGTATTTTGACTACATGTAATAAATGAACAGATATTTTTGTTAAATAAATGTAATATTAATAAACAAATGTAGAAAGCCGTTAACAGTCTTTGTCGGACTGTGAACGATTATGGGATACAATAACAATTTAACATCAAGATTTATACAGCAGTTAACCGGGTGAGCTTCTCTTAAATAACGTCCGAAAATGGTATCTTTTCAACATATATTACCTTTTATTCCGAAGAAATAATCATAAAGTAAATGAAATAACCTCCGCCATATAAATTTTCTAAAACTGCCGATATCTTATCCTGGCGACTCCACGGATACAATTTTGTGAGATTATAATAACAAATAGGTACCTAACTTGATGTTAAATTATACATTGACTACAGAAGTAAGTATATTTTGTATATATGTTTTCATTCTGTGGCGTACCCTTATATATTTACGCACTATTTAAATGTTCTTGCGGTGTTATAACCTTATAGTTCAGCTGAATGCCGCTTATTAATAATTTACAACGCAATCAAATGCATAAGTTATATAATATAATATAAGATAATAATAATAAATATAAATAGTCATAAGCCTGTAGAATTTTTCTTGTAAATTAAAAATTCTGTAATTAATAAATCAAAGTACTTCAATCAATTTGGCTTTCTGATGTAACTAGAAAAAAATGTAATTCATGATCATATTTACTAGAAGATTTTTTTCTTTTTATCAATTAAGATAATTAAAAATTATTTCACAATTCATAGTACTTTGTTGATCTGAGTTCAAAGTATATCTTTATTTGTAGTTAAAACTTAAAAATAAGGCAGTTTTCTAGTTTGGAAGATATAAAACTTAAATCTTGATAGGAATAATTATGCTTACTCAATGTATAAATCTACATTCATAAATAATTATCATTTTTCATATATCAATATAATTATAATAATTCATAGTCATTACTCAGTAGTAAAGACTAGAATTATCATTATTCAAATAATGTTAATTCTAGTTTGAAAATTAAATAAATAATAATATGTAATAAAAATAATAATAACAGTTCTATTATAATTTTGGCATTATAGATTAATATAACCACACATAATATTCGAATAAGGTTAAATAAATAATCATCTCTAGATTAAATAGAATTCAATATCTTAGTAGGCGTATAAATTTCACTATATATAATCATGCATATATATAATAATCGTATATTATTATTAGATTTTAGAAAAATAATAGTTAAATCCTTGAAATGTAAAATACTTATTGTAGACTTGAATTAGTTGTTAACTTGAAGTGATTTTTTGCGTTGTTCAAAGTTGTATAAGTTATGGCTTTTTAAATAGCTATGTAATATATTTGGTTGGTTGTTTAAAGGACAAAATACAATCACAAATGGGATACTACCTCAAAAATACTTGACCAATTAACACAGTAAACTGGTCGCTGTCAGTGATTAAACGAGTCTTAGTCAACAGTGTTAAAAATAATTTGTTGTATTTTAAATACGCATAATTTGAGCTGTATCATATTTGTAAATGTATTTCTTGTAAAACATGTATCTTGTATCTTCTAGTCAGTGGTAACGAAATAATTAAATTATTAGTAAACATAAAATAACTTATAATCGTACATTTTCTGTTCTAGTTGTATGTAAAGTGGTCAAAATCAAATTCAGTGATCGAATAAAATTGTTACAACAAAAATAGTAGCTCTTTTTAATATTTTTTTTTCCTTCGTCCTAATACAGGATGGACCGAACCCCCAGTGGGTTTAATAATAGTTAAATAATATTTCTATAAGGGACTAGCGGGCACAGGGTGCGGGTTTCAGGGGACTAGTGGGCTCTATCCCGTATACATACATAATACATATGAACTTCTAATGCTAACAAATATTAGTAGGATGTAGGGTGCTTCAATACTCACGCCGCCACGATAAGGTGCTTATCATCATACGTGAAGCAATGAGTCTGGCAGTAGCTAGAGCCTAAAAAGGATTGACTACTAACAGACGTCATATCACCTTTGTGTCTGAAGGTTCATCCATAACATCCAGGAACAAACCTTATTCAATCTTAGATACTGCCCCAGATTGGACTCTCCTAATCGACACGTATGAAAAGCACTATAAAATTCCGGAGGATGTTGGGGTTTCGTCATCTAGACCTGACATATTCCTTTATTCTAAGAGGTTAAAACATGTGGTTCTTGTGGAACTTACTGTACTGTGGGAAACAAATATACCGAAGGACCACACAATAAAGAAAAATAAATAGTATGATCTCAGAAACGAATTAATCAAAAACGGTTACGTGGTTAATTTGTATGCAGTGGAAGTGGGAGCGAGAGGTATACCAGCAAAATCTCTCTATAACCTACTTAAAGATCTAGGCCTATCGAGAGCTACAATAAGCTCATTACTAGGACGAATGTCTAAAGCGGCACTAGTACGTTCGTATCAAATTTGGTTAGGCAAGGAGGGGAACTTGGGTAGTGAAGGTGAGTGTTGATGTACATCAACAAAAGGGGCCCCTTCTAAACCTACACTTGGGTCGCAAGTCCCAGGCACTGTCCCGAGTTCCCAACTCAGCAACGCGATGGACCCGGCACCCGCACGGAGAATCCATGGATTGCTAAGAATATCGGTCTCATTCTTACATGATACCATATCTCAGACTATTTTTTAGATCGACAAGCAAATAAATTGTATTTATAATTTTTTATTTGCTACAATTACAGCTTAATGATCCCAGGTTCATAATCGGATCATAATAATACAATCCACTTAATGCACATTTCGCTCAATTGAGAGATAGACACTAGTGGGCCCAGTTCACCATTATCAATTTTCAAAAGGGACAAGTGGCCCCGGTCCGTGTCCCATAGTGGGCCGAATGCCCCTAACCCCTAACCCGAGCTAAGTGTCAGCTACAAAATATAGTTGGTGAAATGTGGACGTATGATATATCCTTCATTTATGTACAGGGTATATAAAAATCCAATTAATAGTATGGCAACATATAAAAAAACATACAAATAACATAAGTTTATAACTGATGGTAAGTAGTTACCGGTGCCCATAGGCATTACGAAATGTTTTTTTTTTATATTTAGGACACGTCAATTTCAACCTCGCCTGATGGTAAGCTGAAGGTGAAGTCTCAGGAAAGAGGGTCACCATTACATACACGTATCATGTTAACAATGGTGGCACTCAGCTTGACGGCCTCATCAGAAGAGGATTGTCGTCGCAGCACCGCGTGACACCCACCGGTCCCACTAGTGCAAGGCTGCGACCACAATCCCCCTGCCCGGCTATGCACTTGCTGACCCTTGAACGCAATCAAACCGAAATTGGATTACTATGGAGGGTTTTTCGCAATCATGCACGGTGGTACCTGCCCGGCCGAATTTTGTGACAAATTTGTGTTATCAAATTTTTACCACCAGTGCGTATGTTGTGACTCTTTGCAAGGACCCATGAGGGGCTTCCGACCAGCAAGAATAATATTATGTAAGTACGCGGCATTGTTTGCTTACGTTGCTGATAACAGAATTGCGTGGCAATTGGGAAATGAAATTCTATTTCGAAATAGAACCTATATGGGGACGAAATAGGGATACTTCGTATATTTATAGACACAAGCACGCTTTCTCGGTCTTCGGGGCCGATTTAGATGAAATTTGGTACAAAAATAGACTAGATCTTGAGAAAGGACGAAGAAGGTAGGTTACCTTCTGTTTTTGAAAATGGCAAGATTGGATTGAAATATGGGATACAAGTTTGTGTGGGTGTTCCTCGTTATCGAAGATGAAACTACCGTATAAAAAAGACTACGTTTAGTTGCCATAACCGACACCCACACGGACGGAGACGCGGGCAGTAGCTAGGATCATATAATTTCACTCATCTATGGATCGGTCTAATTCACTTTGTGTAAACTACGCGTTCTAACTGCGTAATCATCATACAATTACATGCATACCTAAATAATCATCTTAGTGAACCATCACTTTCATTTCATCCCTCGTTCAAAGTCACCTTGCATCTCTTTAGTACCCTCAATCTACATGAACAAACATGTTTGCACGTCCGGAATTCCCCTCACGTTCGTCCCTCTTCCCGTTCAATTATACCAAGCACGTAGCTCCAACTAATTTGACTAATTACTATAGATAACAATGTCACCGCACCCTGTATCTACTACTCAGTTATTTTCAGTCACCATTCGAATTTAAACCTAAACTTGACTGCATAAGACTCAGAGTCAAAAAATGTTCTCGCATATTGATATTTAGTAATAGACCAAATCAAATCTTCAGTTTTAGGTATTAAAATTGGAAATGGAATGTAAATATAAAGGTGCAGATCAATTCGTACTATTCCAAATTCAGTTGTGTTATAAGTTAAATACGATTTATTTTTGCCTGACTATAATCTAGATCGATGAGTTTGAGTGATTAATTACTCGATTTAAATTCCGAATGAAATACATTAAACGAGGGGCCCAAGGTTTTACATTTGGAAATTTGCAGACCGCGAAATGTGTGATTTGTGTACCTGAGACATTCGGCCACCTCTTCAACTTTGCCTCTAGTGATCGGGGATAGATTACTGGTTTAATATGAGGGATTACCGAAGAAAACCAAATTTACTGCACATGCTTTTTTTTCCCTTCGGATAGCCCCCCGCCGGCCAGCGGGGGCGGTTATGTCGGGCTTGAACCGGCTAAAACCGCACGCCGTCTCGGGTCTACAGACGTCGTGGTGTAAGGTTGCCCATAGAGCATATCCCTCGATGGCATAAAAGCCCGAGTCCTCGAATTTAATATGTTGACTGTGAAGTCGAATCAGTTTATTCGTAGTAAACGTAACAAACAATGGAATCTATGGAAAATCGTATAAAACTAGGGTTGCAATGCATTCTGCTGATGTAATGTTGACCTGAGAGTGCACTACATAATTACTTACAAAACCTGCCCAACTACCCCCCGATTACCATAGACGGTGGGCATCATGGGCTTGAGTTTAATGCCAAATCGAATGACCACAGATGGGTGCTGCTGCAACTTTCTTTGTTCATTTTGGAGAAATCAGATTCTGAAATTTTTGAAGGGTGACTATTCCTCCATGGTATGTTCGATTTACAATTTGATTTTTTCTAAACCTTTCGGGTATCAAGTTGTATTTACATGCCAAGTTTGGTCAAAATTGGTCGATTAGTTTAGGAGGAGTAGCGTCACAACCGAAATACACTGAGTGGGGTACAGAGGACTTTTCGCTCGACTTCGTCTCACTCTCAGCTCAATAACAAAATATGACGTTAGAGTGCTAGGTATTGTCAAATAATCTCCTAATAGTGACTTAGTGGATGATTAAGCAATGAATAAAAACAATGAACAAAGAACAGATGTAATTACTACTTTAAAATGTTAAATATAGATGGTAGAAATTTGATGACACAAATTTGTCACAAAATTCGGCCGGGTAGGTACCACCGTGCACGATTGCGAAAAACCCTCCATAGTTATCCAATTTCGGTTTGATTGCGTTCAGGGGTCAGCAAGTGCATAGCTGGGCAGGGGGATTGTGGTCGCAGCACTAGTGGGACCGGTGGGCGTCACGCGGTGCTGCGACGACAATCCTCTTCTGATGAGGCCGTCAAGCTGAGTGCCACCATTGTTAACATGGTACGAGTATGTAATGGTGACCCTCTTTCCTGAGACTTTACCTTCAGCTTACTATCAGGCGAGGTGAAGTCAAATTGACGTGTCCTAAATATAAAAAAAACATACATAAACATAAACTCACGCCTATATTCCCCGAAGGGGTAGGCAGAGGTGCTAGCATCCACATTTCGCCAGTTTATGTTTAGGTCCCAATGTAATAGGTGGCGAGCCTATTGCCATTAACCGGGCACTTATAAACCTGCGATAAATACACACATAACTTCGAAAAGCATCGAAAAGTCATTGGTGTGTGCCATGGTAAAACCTGGGATCGAACCCGAGACCTCGTCTCAGCAGTCCATTACCCATACCACTGCCTAGTGGTATGGGTAATGAACTGCTGACCGCGACTGTAAAAAAAAAAAACAAATGTCCAACTATAATTATAAATATTTTCGTACCAAAACCTTCATCCCATTCAATCAAGAGGGCCCTCAGTATTAGCTGGAATAGCACTCGGGATGAACAAACAGGGATCGATGGTTCTCGACTTGCTACGTACAGTTTGTGAGGTCGAGTGGCTCTGGGGGGTGAGACAGTGCAGTGGGAACACACTCTTTGGCATATTCGCCCTCAAAAGTTTGCAAATGACCATTACATTGCAGTCAATAAGTATTTTTGAAATATTCAGAGGACAGTTTTAATAACGTTTGACGTTTTACTTTAGGAAAGGTTTTAAATTTTATATCCGCTCGTATATGCATCATCAAAAGTAACTTAAAATTTTGATGGCGATTGGGTGTAGAGGCGCCACCTGTATCTTCGCGGCCAAGTCAACCTCACCTGCAAAACCGGTACACCTGCTAATCGATTACGATGGACGAGGTTCTTTTTTTTTTTTTTTTTATATTTAGGGCCCATCAATTTGACTTCACCTCGCCTGATGGTAAGCTGAAGGTAAAGTCCAAGAAAGAGGGTTACCATTACATACACATACCATGTTAACAATGGTGGCACTCAGCTTGACGGCCTCAACAGAAGAGGATTGTCGTCGCAGCACCGCAGGCTTTCCTTTTGGAGTTAGGTATCAGAAGGTACCCGGCCCGCCGAGTCCGAAACGTGTCGCGCGTAGCAGGCGACTCAGGCGCCGCAGGTCGCTTAACGACCTCCGTCCTCCATGAGCGCAGGCCTGGGGGTGGCAAGTAAGGCCGCCTGTCACCCCAGCAGAAGCAGGCCGGGACGATGGGGCGACTAGCGCCTCTCCCCCAAACTGGGGCAAGACGGGGACACCGTGGTTCCCAAACCCGAGGGGGCCATCTCCGGTTTCGAGGGTCAGTCGGGGTGCGAGGGATATGCTCTATGGGCAACCTTACACCCCGGCGTCTGTACACCCGAGACGGCGTGCGCTTTTAGTCGGTTCAAGTCCGACATAACCGCACCCGCTGGCCGGCGGGGGGGTATCTGAAGGGATTTCCTCACGAAAAAATAAAAAAAAAGGTATCAGACGGTAGTCGCTCCCAAAAAAGCTACAATTAGCTACATCAGGAAGCGAAAGTGTAGGCGAGTGGACCCCGGGCTCTAGATGCAAGTTTGGAATGACGCCCACGCCAAAATTATTCACATCGGTCAAGCCTCAACTCGTATTACACCGAACAGATGGGCAAAAATACACTAACAAACAGATAACTATCAATTCTTGGTCAGCCCCTTACTAACGCAAGCGAACTTCTACTCAAACCAATTACTGTTTCATATCAATAACTCATTCCATCATTATAGTATTATTATTCGGACAAAAAACTGGCGGTGCTTACAGCCAGGGGTGGCGGCGGGCAGGCACCCGTGAAAATTTAACAAGGGGGTTCCCAATCGACTATTAAATTTACAAGTTCAAGTGTTTTATTTAAGCTCGGCTGTGTAATAACTACATGGAGCTTTACACAAGTATTTGATCAGGATTTTCTAGGAAACTTGGCTTGAACTTGCAATTTAATTTCTAAGTGATTGTCGTACGGCCAGTTATGGGTGTTTTAGGATTTCATCGGGAATTTACTCAGATTGTATGTTTTTTAGGGCTTCTTACCTCAAAAGTTCCCGGCACTTCGTTGTCCGTGTTTCTGTCTGTTCATTTATCTGTCAAAATATTTTTCTCGGGAATGCGTGAAGGCATCAAGTTGAAATTCATACTATATACTCAAGTGTCTAACGTCTTAAAGCTGTAATTTGAAAATCAACTTCTAGGTCAATGCAAACAAATGGTACAGCCGTTTTGTAGCATTTTTTTTTTATATTTAGGACACGTCAATTTGACTTCCCCTCGCCTGATGGTAAGCTGAAGGTAAAGTCTCAGGAAAGAGGGTCACCATTAGATACACGTACTATGTTAACAATGGTGGGACTCAGTTTGACGGCCTCATCAGAAGAGGATTGTCGTCGCAGCACCGCATGACACCCACCGGTCCCACTAGTGCTGCGACCACAATCCCCCTGCCCGCCTATGCACTTGCTGACCCCTGAACGCAATCAAACCGAAATTGGATTACTATGGAGGGTTTTTCGCAATCGTGCACGGTGGTACCTACCCGGCCGAATTTTGTGACAAATTTGTGTCATCAAATTTCTACCACCAAATGCAAGGGTATCAAAAGCTATACGGTGCTTTCTGTTGAGCTAGAATCATGAAATTTAGCAAGAAGCAAAGTCTTATAGCACAAATAAAGGGAAAAGTCCGAAAACCGTAATTATATAGTTTAATATAACCCACATTAGAAAAAAACATGTGAAGACCTATTTCTCAGAAACGCGTGGAGGTATTAAGTTGAAATTAATATCAAATACGCAAATCTGCAACCCCATGAAGCAAAAATCAAACTTCCATCACCATCACAAAATATACGGTCATTTATGCAGCATATATTGAGTGTACAGTGCAAGTCGGGCTCGCGCACTATGAATTCGTACAAAACTGGACTAAGAGAAGTAACTGTTCTGTCTATATATGCGGGTGCACTACGTGAGTTCGACAAATGGAAGTGCGATTAACGAGTGTGTGACAAAACTGTACTGCGACTCACCATAGTTCTAATGCACGCTAGTGCGACACACTGTAGGTCGACATTACTCTAGTGCGACAATCGTTTGTGTTGTACGAGATGGCGTTAAAAGTCCACAGAACATATTTTTTTGCAAATGTAAAGGGGGCTTTCATTATTTTTTTCCTGTTATTTGTGTTATTTATCTGGCACTCGGTAATGCGACAATGATTTGTCGCATTACCGTAGTGTCGAACTACAGTCGCACAATCGTTTCTCGCACTAGAGTAATGTCGACCTACAGTGTGTCGCACTAGCGTACATTCGAACTATGGTGAGTCGCAGTACAGTTTTGTCACACAATCGTTAATCGCACTTCCATTTGTCGAACTCACGTAGTGCACCCGCATATATAGACAGAACAGTAACTTCCCTCAGTCCAGTTTTGTACGAATTCATAGTGCGCGAGCCCGACTTGCACTTGACCAGTTTTTTAACTCTTGTGGACTGTGGCCTGAATTTACTTAATTTAATGAGTAAAAATCAATTTTGTTTTTTAGTGCAGAATATTTTATGCGCTACGCCACACTTGACGGAAATACCTTGGATTCAGGTCCTCTTACCGCAGCTCATAGGAACCTCTCCCAGGGATAAAAAGTAGCCTATGTGTTATTCCACACGGTGATCTATTTCCGTATCAAATTTCAGCCACATCCGCTTAGCCGTTTGGGTGTGAAACATCTTCACAGACTTTCTAAAGTAGGATTAGTGTGATTTATTTTTCAATTTAAACCTTTCTTGTGATATAGTGCGCCTAAAGTGAGTAGGTTCAGAGAGCTTGGAATAATGCTATTTCCCTAAGCCAGCTTACTGATACAAAAGTTCTACCAAAGTTTAAAGTCAAGTGTACTGATAACATAGGGGACAAGAAAGCCTTTAAGGCTTATGAATGAACTAAGGCGGCTTTGCAACTTCGACAACATGGCACAGTAATGTTTTACGCTTTACATACGGTTACATTGCTCGTGTACCTAGTAATTTTACTGGGTCAGGGACTTCCCCTGTTAATTTGAAGGCGTCGTTCGATTCGAAAGATAACTTTTTAGTACACTTTTATTAGTTGACCCAGATAATACCTATATGTCGATGTCTTTAATCAATCTTGTTAATAAAATTTTATTACCTTTTAATTATCATATACAGTTGAAATGTGCCAGTGTCGGTAGCTCAGTGTTTAAGGAATCAGCTTTATGAGGTGAGAGGTCCCGGCTTCGTCTCCCGGCCATTACACTACCGACGTGAACCCACGAGCAATTTAGGTTAGCTGGAGGGATTAGCGGGAAAACTTTTAATTTCGGTTACGAGAACTCTTTTTAGAAAAACCCTTTTCTTATCTTTTTAAGTCCTATCTAGACTTAAAATAAGAATAACTGGTAAAATAGGTTCTAGAATGCGGGTAATCCGACTTTAACTTATCTTTTTATAAAAGTATAATAAAATATATATATATATAATAAAAAGTATAAATATCAGTATTAGAATTAACGGGATATTTACCATGTGTTTCTAAGAATGTCCGATATTTCGGCACTGTTGCAAGCGACATGATCACGGAGGATAATACTTATGTTAGTGACCATGATAGTTTAAATACCTAAAAAGTATAAATATACGTATACACACGCCTTTTTCCCTCCGGGGTAGGTAGAGACAACAGCCCGCCATCTGCTTTTGTTCTTACATACTGTACGAGCTCCTTCTCTGTCATTAAACCTTTCATGCAACCCCACCGGTTTCGAGTGCTTTTGACCTGCCCTTTTTTCAATATCTCATTAATTTGATCAGTGTATGTTCTGCGAGGTCGACCCCGGCTTATATATGTATATAATACAAAGTCGTGCTGGTGATGGCCGCGATAAACCGTGCCTTTTTGTGGATTTTATTGTCACCGTCGGCCAGCGGGGCTGGTTATTGCGGACTCGAACCGAGCGAAACCTCATGCCGTCTCAGGTCTTAAACGCCGGAGTGCAAGGAGACATTCACGACAAAAATTCAGTAACCAACCTCATCCCTCATCAGTAACCAACATAACAGTAACCATATCTTTATTTTTTCGTGCGGAAATCCCTTCGGATACCCCCCGCCGGCCAGTGGGGGCGGTTATGTCGGGCTTGAACCGACTAAAACCTCATCAGTAACCATCATAACTTAATTCTAAGGTAGAACGAAGTTAGGCCGGGTCAGTAAGTATTAACCATATTATCAACCCGTTCAATGCAAATTAACATATCCATGCAAACAAATATTTGCATTGGGTGGGACTCAAACCCGTGACCTTTGACTACCACATCACACAGGTGGTAGGAGAACCCGGTTGACGGCAATAAGCTCGTCTTTTATTAAGTTAAGCCAAAAAATGTAACTAATAAAATATAGACGCATACGAGTAATAGGTACCTCTCTACCAACCATTTTGGGTATGTATGGGTGTGAGGATAAAAATAAAGTAATGATACATATTAATTATCCGTATTACAACGGACACAATGCAGCTTATTAACAAGCGGCTTACCCAACTTCACGGTTTACCCATAAAGGCATTATAAAACAATACAGCCTCATATTTCACCTTCGTTAAAACCCTATTCAACCGTCGTAGCACTTTGTAGCACGATGCTACGTCATCTCCGCACCGTTGTAGCAGTTTGCGTGACGCAGACGATTTGCTACGAAAAGGCACAACCATTTTTCTTGTTATATATTTCTTTGACCTTCCAGCTTGACCTTTTAGAAAAGTGTTGTTAACGCTTATGGAGAGGTTTTATAAAATATGGGTAGTAAAACTTTTTAGGTGATATTAGTAGATATTTGGGACAAGCCTACACCTGCTGTTTGATGGAAGAGCCTCTGGAGTAAGCTTTCTTTTTGAGGTTGAGGGGTCAGACAGAAGTCGATCCTGTAAACGTCAAAATGAACCAAAGTATGGAACAGAGACATAAGACAGCGGATTGGATGGTTGAAAGGCAGGTAGTTGCTCCCATAAAAGTCAACCCTACTAAGGTATATTTTTTTGTAATTTTTTGTTTATACCAAATACTCCTATCAATGCAAAAAGAAATACATTCATGCATATAAATATTTACACTGAGCGGGAATCCACCCGCAACCTCTGACTCAGTAGTCGATCGAGTTATAACAATTTAACGAGCTATTAAACTAATTAATTTGTATTTTTTGTTCGATACAAATATTTGTCAATTTTTTTAAATTGGGAAAAGTTAAATAGAGGAATCAAATTTTCAAATGGTTAACCACAGATTTAGCGTACGCTAGATAACGCATCTACATTAAATAATATGAAAACCGAGCGGGGCATTTTTTGCCACCATAGATACTAAACATAACATAACATAACTTCAAGCCTATATCCCCGAAGGGGTAGGCAGAGGTCTATTACATACCCACGATTTGCCAGTTATGTTAAGGTCCCAATGTAATAGGGGGCGAGCCTATTGCCATCTACCGGGCACATTATTAAGCGAGCGATAATTAACATTTATTAATGCACACATAACTACGAAAAGTCAGAGGTGTGTGCCCGGGGCGACTGGGGATCGAACTCGAAACCTCGTCTCAGCAGTCCGTTACGTACGCCACTGGGCTATCGCCGCTTATACTAAAGATTTTCTCAAAGTATCAACTTTATAGTCTCATATATATATCATCATCACATGACATATAAGAAGAAAATATTTTACCAAAAACATTTTGATATAAAATAACGCCAAGACGAGTCCATATTGCTTGCACTTGCATTTTATTTAGAGTCAAGCTTCTAACTCTAAATCTCATCATAGCGTATAGTGTTCTGTGTGAATTCTAGTCTAGAGTTCTCTCCAAATCCCACACCATAGTCAAAATGTGTGGCCTGGCCACTCGAAAAAGAGACACAAACACTCCTATGGGAAGCGCAGAAAGGCGTCGAAAGCTTGTGCACTGCAGCAGTTCGGAGACACGCCTGGGCGGACAGCTTGCGCTATCCAGCATACTATATATCTATGTAGCTATTAAAAAAGCTCAGAATACGAAGCTTTTATTTTAATTCAATAAGGTATTTTTTCTGGGCATTATATAACAAAAAATATCGTGCCAGATGTAATTCGAGATAATTGGACCTCGTTATAGAACAAAAATAAAACTTGTGTTTTGATTACGTTTGATAAAAACCGGTCAAGTGCGAATCACGCTACAATTCTGGGGACCCATTAAGCCAGTACATCTGCTGATTGATGGACGAGGTTCTGGCGGAAGGTTACCTCTCGGGGTTGGGGTGTCAATCAGCAGTCGTTCCCATAAAAATCCAGATGAACCAAATTAAGGGAAAAGTAGAAGAGCTGACCCCAGGCTTCAATGTGGCAATTCTGGCTCCTGTAATACAGTTTTTCGAAACTAGCTCGGGAGCCAGGTATTCTCACACATGTTAAATGTATCTTTTTGTCAATAAAGATTATTATAACCTCACCCGCTGCGGGGGGGGGGGGTTTCCGAGGGGATTTCGTAACGAATAAAATAAAAAAGGTACACGTAATACAGTAATCTAAAAAAAAAGAAAAAAGAAAAAAGAAGAAAAGTGTAACCAAGAAGACAAAGTTAAGAGACTACAAATATGGTCCATTTTTAATTCGTAATATGTACATTTATTAACATTAAAACACTGAAACTCTTTTTGGTGTTATATAACTCATTTCATGCGTAAATAGAATTCACCACACTCTCGGGAATCGAACAAAGGTCCTCATGCATAATAATCATACTACCATTATACCACTACGGCAGTCAGTCAGTCATTAGGTACATCAAATTAGGGGTGCTTGGTTGGGGACCTCCACGCGGTGCACCCTGGGCAACGGAGACGGCAGCGCCTCTCTCCTAGGGTGGGAGAGACGCTGCCGCCTACGGCCAACTCCGACCGAGGCGAGGACGGCCCTGTTGAGGGCTGTTCGGAAGCTTTCCACGTGTCCCTCTGATTAGCAGAGGGCACAGTGGAGAGCAAGTAAGGGGGCCATCTCGAAACCGGAGATGGCCCAGGGTCAGTCGGGGTGCGAGGGATATGCTCTATGGGTAACCTTACACCCCGGCGTCTTAAGACCCGAGACGGCGTGCGGTTTTAGTCGGTGCAAGCCCGACATAACCGCCCCCGCTGGAGACCCCCCGCTCTCCAGCGGGGGCGGTATCCGAAGGGATTTCCGCACGAAAAAAAAAAAAAAAAAAAAAAAAAAAAAAGGTACATCAAATTAAACGAAATTACGGTGATAAACACTTTATGTCAAAATTTAATAGAACCACAAAAATTTCTCGTAAATTTCACACTCCTGCATAAGAAAACACTCATCTCCATTCGCATAGCACTAAATTGCTCTCGCACACACACATACACACATAACATCTCATTGAATCACCAACACTCACGCACACAAATACGTTAATACAGGAAGGTGTGGCGAGGCGAGTCGCACCTGCGATCGATCGCACCTGCGTTGTCATGGTAACTGTCGGTTTATTGGCGCAAGTCGCACTGCGAACGGGTAGCGGGAGCAGTAGCGATACCTCGGCTTAAAACTTGGCTTGGATAAATTTTGTAAACGCTTGCACCAGTTTTTAAAGTAAGGACAAAAATATCGTTTTGTTCTTGTTATAATTATATATGCTGGAATTTTACTACCCTTCTAGGAGGGAAGAAAGAAAGAAATCTCTGGAGATAGAAAGTTTGACTCAAAGGAAACATTCCTCAATACATATTTTTTTAAAGTAACAAATGTGTATACACTCCTAACACAAGCAATTAAGCTTAGCTGGAGGGGTTAGGGGGAATATTAGTAATTTCGGTTACTAATATTCTTTAAATAAAATAAAAAATGTTTTCGGTAACTTTCCGAAAAAAGTAGTGACGCCGCCTGTCACTCTAGCAGAAGCAGGCTGGGATGGTGGGGCGACTAGCGCCCCTCCCCTTTCCGGAGCAAGACGGGGACACCGTGGTTCCCAAACCCGAGGGGGCCATCTCGAAACCGGAGATGGCCCAGGGTCAGTCGGGGTGCGAGGGAAATGCCTAATGGGCAACCTTACATCCCGGCGTCTGAATACCCGAGACTGCGTGTGGTTTTAGTCGGTTCAAGCCTGACATAACCTCCCCCGCTGGCCGGCGGGGGTTATCCGAGGGAATTTCCGCACGAAAAAAAGTACACCCTACTAGTAATAAACCTGTAGGAAAAAGCCTACATTTGACCCCCAATTTAAATTTAAGAGTGTCTTAAATAAACTCTAGTCTATAGAGCGGTTTACGTGAGAGGTATGAATTCGCAAAAGGTCCCAATGGATTTACTTGTATCAATAAAGTACAATTTTATCGATACCCGCTCGAAGGGCCGCCTCGCCGCATCCGTCGAGCCCCGAGGGCAGACTGAATATATCACATGAGACACATAACTAAGTTTTCGCTGTCGGACGAATGGACAGACGTGTTTTATTATATTACCACGTCGCCACGCAGGGTGATAGAGTGCTCTAATATTATTTTATTTAAAAGCCAGTCTTTTAAGCTAGGTCCGACAATATCTGCCCTTTTCCAAGTGTGAAATGTAGTCGTGTTTTGTACGTTTGACGCTTGTCTTTTTAGAAGCTTTTATTGATTTAAATTGTCCGATGTCTGTAAGCAAATCTAGTAAGTTGAATTTGACACTCTTCCCGGTGTCCGATAGAAATTAAATTGACAATGCAACGCACGTGAAAATACAATATTATTTAACTAGTCGATGCCTTCAGCTTCGCCCGCATGGAATTGTTCCCGATTCCAATGGGAACCTATTCCCGGGGTAAAAAGTAGTCTATGTGTTATTCCGGACTATAATCTATCGCTGTTCCAAATTTCAACAAGATCCGTTTAGCCGTTAGAGCGTGATTGAGTATCAAACATCCAAAGATCTTCACAAACTGTCTCATTATATTATTGATGGGATAAGATCGAAGCTAGTTTTTAAGAAGTTTTTCTGTGTTACTTGTTTAACACGCTTTTGTTAGGTTGATCTTTATGCTTTTAGGTTCAGAGAATAGAATAGAATCATTGAACTCAATTTCGTACGTCGAACGTCGAAGAATGTTGGATTGATTCGAAATTTTGCATACTTGTCAAATATCTGACAAATAATTATATAAAGATTTAGATCGGAAAAAGAGAACATCAAGGACGGGACTTGAACCCGCGACCATTCCCTTACAGGGGGAATGCTCTGACCAACTGAGCCACCTAGACACGTCCCAGATATTCGAAATTCTCCGATAATTAATTAGGCGGAGTCATCAAAAAACAATGTTTAAAAATGACTGTAAAGTTATTCATTGTTTCCGTAGTTCGCAAGAATTACGGTAGAGGGCTCCAACGTCGCCTTGAGACGTATTAATGTATCGGAGAATTTCGAATATCTGGGATGTGTCTAGGTGGCTCAGTTGGTCAGAGCATTCCCCCTGTAAGGGACTGATCGCGGGTTCAAGTCCCGTCCTTGATGTTCTCTTTTTCCGATCTAAATCTTTAGAAAAAAGTAAGCATACAAAATGCTTAAAAATTTAATTGAAAAAATTATGTAAAAAAATAATAAAAAGGTCAAAAATAAATACTACATCGTTTAAAAAAAAACTAAGAAAGCGCTTTAATAGAACACGGAACTAAAGTAAACAAGTTGAATTCCTGAGACGAGCTCAGCCGAATACAAGGGATTTTCGATTTTGCGTTTTTTTTTTTGCGATTTTTTGCAATTTTTTCTTTATCTTGCAATGGTTCACCCCAGCACGAATCTATTACCGAAAACAGCAACTCGATAGCTCATCTCCTTCATACCCAAAACCGTGACAGAAAATTGGCAACGACGACGTCGACGACAACTCGATAGCAATAGGGCTTTTCTAAAGA
Organism: Cybosia mesomella; assembly: GCA_946251805.1. NCBI lineage: Eukaryota > Metazoa > Arthropoda > Insecta > Lepidoptera > Erebidae > Cybosia > Cybosia mesomella. The sequence goes on from OX276400.1 coordinate 926,436, forward strand.
AAATCCTTAAAAATAATTGTTAAAGAGTTGGAGATTAAAAAATAGAAAATATAATCCATAACAAAACTTTTATTTTATTGTTAAAAAGTGTCGGATGCTAAATGATGATTGTTGTAAGCAGCTGGAGATAGTCTTGCTGGAATAACATCATCATGCCTACTTCTCGGAATAGATGGCGGCGATAGCCCAGTGGTGTTCGTAACAGACTGCCGAGACGAGGTCTCGAGTGCGATCCCTAGTCGCCCACCTCTGACTTTTCGTAGTTATGTGTGTATTAAAAATGTTGATTATCGCTCGCTTAGTAGTGTGCCCGGTAGATGGCAATAGGCTCGCCCCCTATTACATTGGGACCCTGACATAACTGGCGAATCGTGGGTGTGTGCAATACACTCTGCCTACCCCTTCGGGGATACAGGCATAAAGTTATGTTATGTTAGAAGTTATGTTATGTTATGATAAACAGGATCAGTATTGCATGCAGCTGCGGGCAACCGCTAGTGTAGTTTTAGGAGCACTAGAATGGCCAAACTAACATTCAGCCATTGCATTAAAAAGCAGTTAGCCTGTAGCCATTTCGAAAAGTCATCCAACCAACTATTGGCAAAACGTTGAGTGGCCATGCTTGCGCTCTGACCTCATTAAATCTCAAGTTAACACACCTCACATTCACTTAGGTACGTGTTTGTAGCTGTGCATTAAAACATTACAGGTCAAGGAAAGATCCAAAGAAGCGCCATTTTCAACAGAACTTGGCACGAAAAGCTCTCATTTGGAAGTGGGCCAAGTGGCACTAACGCGACGGCTGTCAGCGGAGGCCGTCTTTACTGATAAAGTACACCTATGACCCCTTTTAACTTAAGTACTAACTTCATTCATGTTAGTTAGGTACTTTATTGAGCAAAGCTCTGACGAGCTTTGCTCTCTTTTAGACGACTCATGTATTTCGTTGACCATCTTCTCCTCCCAAACGGCTGAACCGATTCTAATGAAATTTGGTGGGGAGGACGTAGGCTATGTAATTAAAATTCATGTATACCACGGAGGAATAATTACCGAACAAAATTTTCAAAATCTGATATCTGAATAAAAAAAAAAGGCTCATTCACACGATTGGTATTAATTAAGTAATTTATTCATATACACAAGACAAAAAAAGAAAAACGTAAATCGGACTAGCCAAAGAGGAATTATCACCGTTAGAAAAAGTCCTGGTGAAATTGCTTCACTCAATTTTTGCAATAGCAGAATGAATTGCAGACCTAGTTTGTATGAATAACAGTAAAGGGAGATCTAAGCTGTTCTGTAACTATGTGATACCGTTACTACGTACCATTAGAGACGCGAATCATTGAGCTAGCACTGTATGTAGGTTAGAACAATAAGAATAACAACAATTACATCACCATCATCAAAGCGTTAGTCCCGTATCCAAAACATCCAAAGCTTGCACATTTTCTAGATTTAACCCAACTATAACAGGAGAACCTGCGCCAGACCTTGCCCATTAATCAGCAGATGTCCCGGCTTGCAGTCGAAGTTGGATTGTTCCCCAAAGACCTTGGCGGGGCTCTCAAACAACACAATCAATATGTACATGTTTAATTTCTGACTTTGACAACCTCCATGGCGTGGTGGTAGAGCGTTCAACTGTCGGAGGTCGTTGGTTCGACTCCAGCTCAGTGCAAATTTTTGTAGGCATGAATATGTCTATTTGAATTGGTCTGGGTGTTTCTATGTATAATTATGTATGTATAAAAAAAGTTTTTACAGATAGACATACTAGGCAGGTAGGCAGAGGTGTATTACACACCCACGATTCGCCAGTTATGTTTAGGTCCCAGTGTAATGGGGGGCCTTTGCCATCTACTGTGCACATTACTAAGCGAGTGACAATAAACATTTTTAATACACACATAACTACGAAAAGTCAGAGGTGTGTGCCCGGGGCGACTGGGGATCGAACTCGAGACCTCGTCTCGGCAATCCGTTACGTACACCACTGGGCTATGGGCACGCTGCCTTTATATTTCTTTAAAAAAATAATAAAAAATAATTGGATTACTATTAACCTATAACATTTGGTGTAAGGGTTACTGAAAACCACAGTTAGTTCAACACGAGTATACTGCAAAACTCTGCACACGGCTGCTTAACTCATTTTTCTTGTAGATATAATTTAACAAAATCATTCTTAGCAATATTTATTTTTAGGTGTATGAGTTTGTATTTCTTTTATCCTTCCTAGCCTTCCTGTCCTATCCATTGAAAAACTTACGTAGGCACATGGGTACAATACGCAGAGGCTCGTGGAGAATTTTAATCTAATGCGGGACGGACACTTCTACTCTCGCCTTATACACCAATACTATAACGGACCGCCTGCGAAAGATATTGTATATTATGTTGAACCATGTATACTAAAACTAGGTCTGCAATTCATTCTGCTGTTGCAAAAATTGAACGAAGCAATTTCACCAGGACTTTTACTAACGGTGATAATTCCTCAATGGCAAGTCCGATTTTCGTTTTTCTTTTTTTGTTTTGTGTATCTTTTTTTTTAATTACTTAATTTAATACCAATCAGATTTTGAAAATTTTGTTCGGTAATTATTCCTCCGTGGTACACATGAATTTTTAATTACATAACCCATGTCCTTCCCATCATTAACATCTTTGCTTGTGTGAAATTTCATTAGAATCGGTTTAGCCGTTTGGAAAGAGAAAATGGTCTAACGAAATACATGAGTCGTCTAAAAGAGAGCAAATGGTTGCCATTAAACAAATCAAAAACCTAGATTCTGTTGGAGATAGTTGATAAAAGTAATTTTAATTGGTATAACTTGCGAATCGTGAGTTTGTAATACAGCTCTGCCTACCCCTTTGGGGATAAAGGTGTGAAGTTCTTGACAATTGCGCAGTGGGTATTTTCAGGTCTCTTTGGTAATAAGGCGCACCAATCAACCAATTATAAATTATTAAAACGTCAAAATGGTTCAAAGCGCTCGCGTCATTGGTTGTACAGAGGTTTTATTGGTTTTTGATTGGCCAGTTAGTGCACACCCGCAAGTTTGTACAAGATTTTGGAACTTGCTACACTACATGTTATTAGTGTAATCATTTTTTTTCTTTATTGAACGGGTTTTGCCGCCGGAGCGAAAGGTTATATTAAATTTTACTATACCTGTAAATGCAATTACTTCTCCTGACTGATTGACGAATGAGGCTCAGGCACCGGCTTTTTTCTCGGAGTTCGAAGACGGCAGTCGCTCGAATACAAGCTGAAATAAACCAAATAATGCCAAGGAGGGAGCAGAAGTATGGACATTGGGCTTTAGAGTGTAAGCTTTTTTTTATTTAGTCCGTACTGCACCCTGTATGGTAAGAAACTAGGATGAAGTCCAGAAGATACAAGCCACCACCCCAGATGCTAACGATCCTAAAGTGATGGTCCCTGCCTTGACGGCCTCAACAGATGCTTTCCCGAACTGGGATTTGTGTTTGAATGAAGATAATTGAAAAACCGCGCTAGCCTAGTGGTATGGGTAAAGGATTGCTGAGACGAGGTCACACACCAATGACTTTTCGATACTTTTCGAAGTTATGTGTGTATTTATCGCAGGTTTATAGTGCCCGGTTAATGGCAATAGGCTCGCCACCTAGTACATTGGGACCTAAAACATAAACTGGCGAAACGTGGGTGCTAGCACCTCTGCCTACCCCTTCGGGGATATAGGCGTGAGTTTATGTTATGTTATGAAGATAATTCAAGAACACTTTTGACAGTATCCCTCTCGAAGGAGTTATATCGGTTGTGTCACAATCACCGAACCCATAAGTCACGTAACGTAATATTGGTGCTATTACAACGATATGAATCTAAATGACCTCTTGACGTGATTATATTTTCCATCGCACTCAACACGACATGCGCCCATCAACGCTCTATGGCGAATGGTTATTGGAGTACATGTTTCTTTCGTCTTTTGTTTGTTATACCAACTGAAGTAATGTATTATAATAAGTTATTCCTCACACCTTCGGGGCTCGAGCCAACCTCGCTTGCAAGTAAGTGCATCTGTTAAACAATAGACGAGGCTCTTTATTTTTGGTTGCGTCAGCTCCACACGTTGGTGGAGTGCCCTGCGTGGGCGAGTCAACGCCGGGATCTCGTTGCGGTCCTGGGCGTGGACGTTCTCTCGTTGGAGACCATGGTGAGGGCCGTGGTCTCCGACGGGAGCAAGTGGCACGCCGCCGCCTCTTTCTGCGAGCAGGTAATGTGCGCGAAAGAGACGGCGGAGAGGGAGCGGGAGAGAACCCTGCCCCCCGAGTTTCGCAGTCTGCGGCGAGGACGCCGCAGACTCATCTACGCCCGGGACTACCGACCTCCATGATCGGGGCCTGAGAACGGCAGTTGGCCGATTCGCCGTCCTTACAGAAGCAGGCCGTGGCGGAGGCGTGTCGTGTGTGCCCTACACACGCCTGCCAACTCACCGAAGCGGGATAAAACCCGACCTCACCAGGCGAGGCCGCGGTGGCGGCCAAAGTCCGCCGGCAACCCTGGGGTTATCCTTTCGAGGGCTTACCCGGGGTGCCCGGCAACGGACACTTGGGGAGGACACCGTGCGGTTTTAGTCGAGACACGACATGCAAGTCAGTGCATCTGTTAAACAATAGACGAGGCTCTTTATTTTTGGTTGCGTCAGTGGAAATGTCCTACGGCATACCGCGTGACGTGCGGAGGCCGCGCGGTTATGTGTAGCTCTCACACACTAAAACCCCTGCGGTGTGACATACTCCGCGCCTTGTGGGGGGGGGGTGAAACTATACAAGAACACTTCCATGGCGACCCCCCTAGCGCGTGCCCGCAGTGTGTCACGGGCACCTTCACCACAGAACTCTCAATTCGACGTCTACGCACACACGGACGTCGTCTCTTCGCTGGTGGCTAGAAAGGCGGGTGGTAACCCCGTCCCTTCCACCCGCAGCCACACTGAGAGCGCCGAAAGAGAGAGAGGCCTGAGAGGCCGCCAGCGAGAGGTCACTCCCTATGACTGCAGTGAGAACCCGGCGTTGCACCTCCCAAGCTAGGCAGACCGCAAGCGCAGTGGTGGCAGGCGGGACTCGATTCCTTCCTAATATACGAGTCTCTGGCGCAGGCGCACCTCTCGGGGTTGCCTCTCAGAGGGCAGTCGCTCTCGTAAAAGTGAACCAAAAAATGATAAGCGGTGCCCGGGTTCCAAAGTTTAAACTTTGTATGAAACTGGGAAATCGCCAGGAGGATGGTAATGAAGTTATTATAGTTTCAAATACTGGTGGTAGAAATTTGATGACACAAATTTGTCACAAAATTCGGCCGGGTGTGTACCACCGTGCACGGTGCACGATTGCGAAAAACCCTCCATAGTAATCCGATTTCGGTTGGATTGCGTTCAGGGGTCAGCAAGTGCATAGCCGGGCAGGGGGATTGTGGTCACAGCACTAGTGGGACCGGTGGGTGTCACGCGGTGCTGCGACGACAATCCTCTTCTGATGAGGCCGTCAAGCTGAGTGCCACCATTGTTAACATGGTACGTGTATGTAATGGTGACCCTCTTTCCTGAGACTTTACCTTCAGCTTACCATCAGGCGAGGTGAAGTCAAATTGACGTGTCCTAAATATAAAAAAAAAACTTTAAAGACACGATTGTTAGTGACGACCTGGGTGGCATGGCGGTAGAGTATTGACTGGTAATTCAAAGGTCGCGGTTTCGATTCCCACTCATCCCATTAATATTAAAAATGTGCAAGTTTGGATGGATGGATGTGTTGATGTTTGTTACTCTCATGAAAAACGGCTGAACAGAATGATCTGGCTGAAATTTGGTACAAGGGTCGGTTCAAGTCCGACATAACCGCCCCCGCTGGCCGGCGGGGGGGTATTCGAAGGGATATCCGCACGAAAAAAAAATGATATTTATATATATATGTATATTATATTATAGCCTGGAATAACACATAGGCTACTTTTTATCCCTTGAATAGGTTCTCATAGAAAGCGGAAATGAAAATCAAATTCCACGCGGGCGAAGTCACGGGAAAAAGCTAGTTGAAAAAATTTGTATGCATGAATATACCAGCTGGAATAGATTGAATGAGAAAGCCGAAGAATTGGTTGCTATAACGCACATTGCAAGAGGTAATGTAATTGAAAAGTATGTTACCTAAATGCTAAGAGCGCCTTATACAATAATACTAGCAAAACCATCAATACCAAAAATATAGCGTCGGTAGCTTAGTGGTTAAGGAGTCGACCATACGATCGAGAGGTCCCGGGTTCGAATCCTGGCCATTACACTACCGACGTGAACCCACTCCTAACACAAGCAATTTAGCTTAGCTGGAGGGGTTAGGGGGAATATTAGTAATTTCGGTTACTAATATGCTTTTTAAAAAAAAAAAAAAAAAAAAGAAAAAAAAAACTATTAACCATACTTTAGGAGTCGGTAATCGCTAAAACGTCGTACTTGCACTCGTCGCCAAATCAATTTCGAACAGATGAATAAATCAAACAGATCAAACTTGGAATGGGTCATAGGTAAAGGTTTTTGAAAACTCCGCATCGAACTCATTCAAGAACTTTGAATTACGCTATTCTTATGTCTTAATGTTTCGATTTCAATTAGGATCAAAGTTGTACTCACTTATTTATTTATTTGTTGAGCTGAGTGAGACGAAGTCGAGCGAAAGCTCCTCATACCAGACTTCAGGATTTTCTTTGTCACAGGTCTCCTCCTAAACTACTAATCCAATCAGAACCAAATTTGGCATGATTAAAGAGGTCAATCAGAGGAAGGTTTATGGATATATTTTGAAAAATTAATGCTACCACAGAGGAATGATCACCGTTAAAAAAATTCCAGATGGAATTACATAATAACCGCTCGAGACACTGTGACCAAACTTTACACGCTCAGAAAGCATGTCCAGAGTTGTGACTTTCAAAAAGAATTTTCAAAATCGGACTTGCCACGGAGGAATGATCACTGTTCAAAATTTTCAAAAACTGATTCACGATGTCTCACTCAGCTCAACATTGCAAGCAGCGATTCGCCTTGCAGACCTAGTTTATTTATTTATTTATGGAGGTCCAACAGTTTATTCAGCTAGACTAGAACATTAGATTACATATTATTAAGCCAATTATAGGTCCTCGCGTATTGGATATATTATAATATCCAATACGCGAGCAATAATTATAAGATATATTACGCTATTTGAAGTTGCGAACATTAAAAATAGTTTACGAGATATGATACAATTATCTGGTTACATTTTCAATATCTGTATTACTATTACTATTACTCTGTATTACTATTACTATTAGTAACAACTTACTGTCAACACTGCACTATAGCTTAAGATGAAAAAAACCCTTCGCTGATGCGTCGCATTGCCACGGGGATACTAGTATAAAAATATAGTGAGTGTGCGCTGGAATTGCACAACTTGATACCTCCAAGCCCTTTCCACCAACGAACGACCAGACGCACAGCGACGCGCCACCGCTACATGGTGGATATTCCACTCATACGCACGAAACGTTTCGGCGACACATTTATTATGCGTACAGCTAAGGAGTGGAATTGCCTGCATGAGTCTGTGTTTCCGGAACGCTATAACCATGGAATCTTCAAGTCTCGAGTGAATAGGTTCCTGCTAGGCAAACGTGATCCATCCTAGACCACATCGTCACTTACGATAGTTGAGATAGAGGTCAAACGTGAGCCAATCATCCATAAAAAAAATCTCCGATATATTATATCTAAATCTATATATAGCAAAAGTAAGCATACTGATTGCTTAAAAATTTAATTGAATATAGTGAACTAGTTTAATCCATGCCACAACATACGCGGTAGCCTAGTGGTATGGGTAATGGACTGCTGAGACGAGGTCTCGGGTTCGATCCCAGGTTTTACCATGGCACACACCAATGACTTTTCGATGCTTTTCGAAGTTATGTGTGTATTTATCGCAGGTTTATAAGTGCCCGGTTAATGGCAATAGGCTCGCCACCTATTACATTGGGACCTAAACCTAAACTGGCGAAATGTGGGTGCTAGCACCTCTGCCTACCCCTTCGGGGATATAGGCGTGAGTTTATACAATACAATTATACATACATACATACACTAATCAAATTTGTGATGTCTGAAACAAATGGCAGGTCAGAAACCGGTGATTATATACATAAAAGTTTTAGTGACAGCAAAGGAAGCTCGTGACGTGTGTAAGGACAGGTGCAGATAGTGGGTTTGTTAGTTCTGCCTACCCCGGAGGGAGAAAAGCATGCGTATAGTAAGTACGTATAAATTAAACGCAAGAATTCACATTCGCATATAACAAACTTCATTTAACATAACTTCACGCCTGTATTCCCGAAGGGGTAGGCAGCGGTGCTTTACACACCCACGATTCGCCAGTTATGTTAAGATCCCAATGTAATAGGGAGCGAGCCTATTACCATCTACCGGGCACATTACCAAGCGTGCGATAATCAACAGTTTTAATACACACATAACTACGAAAAGTCAGAGGTGTGTGCCCGGGGCGACTGGGGATCGAACTCGAGACTTAATCGGCAAGTAATAACAACATCTTATTGTTAGTGCGAACTATATTAGGGAACACCTAGACGCAAGACTCTAATCCCGCGGGCACCATTCATGAAGGCATTATCTAATTTGGTAGTTACCAAACTTCGATACTATGTGGTTAATTTGTTGGGCACAACTTTGACTGCAGCGCTGGCAATGAAAATTCGAGCTCAATTCTGCTGAGGGATTACTAGATTACTTAATTATAAACTTTGTCATTTGACAAGACGTTTGACGACTTAAAATACTTAAATATATATATTTAATTACCCAAAGGTTAAAAAGGGATCCTGTTACTAAGACTCCGCTGTCCGTCCGTCACCAGTCTGTATCTCATGAACCGTGATAGCTAGAAAGTTGGAATTTTCACAGATGATGTAGGTATTTCTGTTGCCGCTATACGTTGCGTTACAAAAAATACTAGAAATAGGATAAAATAAATATTTAGGGGGGCTCCCATACAAAAACGTTTTCCCGGTTTCTGCTCGATATTAATGACGGTTATAGGTAGACGCTTGAAATATTCACAGAATATTTAGTTGTATATTCACATTAAAAATAAATAATGAAATTAAAATAAAATAAATATTCAAGGGCTCTCTTAAAGATTTGTTTAAGTTCCACTACCGCTGCGCCACAGAGGCATAATGGTACGGAACCTTTCGTGCACGAGAGCGACTCGCACTTGGCCGGTTTTTTTTCACGTATGGAACCGAGGCTAGGAATGACGTTGCTATGTTGGAATTAAACTGACTAAACTACACGATGCTCTGTCACGGGGGGACTGTCTATTGTAGGGGGGGGGGAGGGTCTAATATACCCTAAGAAAGTAATTTCCCAGAAATCCATGTTCAAGTTAGTCCATGAGGAAAACATGCACCTAACCTAATGCACACCGAGAATTAATATTTCAAGGAGCAAATATACAAAGTTCGTATCGATTTTTGTTCCTTCGCGGTGACAAAGAGCTTCGTGGGAAGTTCCACCTGCTCACGACAATATAAATAGCATAACCTCGCGGGGTGGATACCGCATTTGCATATAACATGCAATTTGTAGGAGCCAAGCGCAAGCTAATATTATTTATAAGTATTGTCTCTACACTGGTAACGATGTTGGTATTGCTTTTTTTTCTGCAGTTGTATCAGCCAGCCTCAACTACCTACGATTGATGGGCTGTTTTAATCCTTCTTCTTTCTAATATTACGAATGTGAAAGTTTGTGAATGTTTGGATGTTTGTTACTCAATCACTCTAGAACGGCTGAATGGATCTGGCTGTAATTTAGTACAGGGATAGATATTGTCTTCAATAACACATAGACTCTTTTTTAGGATTCCGTTGCCAAATGGTAAAAAACGGAATCCTTATAGATTCGTCATGTCTGTCTGTCCGTCCGTATGTCACAGCCACTTATTTCCGAAACTATAAGAACTATGCTGTCGAAACTTGGAAAGTAGATGTATTCTGCAAACCGCATTAAGATTTTCACACAAAAATAGAAAAAAACAATAAATTTTGGGTCCCCATACTTAGAACTGAAACTCAAAATATTTTTTTCATCAAACCCATACGTGTAGGGTATCTATGGATAGGTCTTCAAAAATGATATTGAGGTTTCTAATATTTTTTTTTTCTAAACTGAATAGTTTGCGCGAGAGACACTTCCAAAGTGGTAAAATGTGTGTGTCCCCCACTGTAACTTCTAAAATAAGAGAATGATAAAACTAAAAAAAAATATATGATACCATGTAAACTTCCACCGAAAATTGGTTTGAACGAGATCTAGTAAGTAAGTAGTTTTTTTTAATGCGTCATAAATCGTAAACCGAAATTTACCTTTCATTCAATAAAAAAATTAAAAAAGCAGTATTATGTTACTTGCTGCTACGGAACCCTTCATGGGCGAGTCCGACTCCCACATGGCCGCTTTTTTTATTTCTGGAATATTTTCCCATGTCGCGGTGTTGTACACGGCGTCTTTGAGTCACTAGTTCACTACAAAAAATTCTTACAATGGCTCCTAAGTTAAAATGAACAACAAAAACAGCATCTAAAGGAACAAAATCGGCGATTCATGTCGTTAATCAGTTAGTCTGTTCCACGCCTAATGAAATGTTCACAAAAACTGGAAAATTCAACCCTCTATATTTTTTGCTACTCTGTGTATAGGGTGAGGGGCTGAGGGCCCCAATCGATGTCTGAGGTCTAATTTAGCGGTCCGCCACATAGCTGATGGCGTCATCCGTCACGCTGTCAAGTGACCGCTTCACCATTAATTGCAGAATAGAGGTGACCAATATAATGAGGGAACAATTCTTAGTTATACATGATATTGTCGACATTTGTGACATTTTTATATTAATTAGTACTTCGATCCATGGTATGAATAGCCTAATAAGTATTTTGTACATGTGTGATACATACCATGGTAGCAAATAGCGCCTTTTTTGTCGTAGTTGATTCATACCATGATCTTCACGGTAGATTGGCACTTTCTATGCCCGGAATAGGGTCTTGTGAGTCCGTTCCATAATACTTTGTCCGGCCTGGGAACATAACCTGTCATAACAGTCGCACTACTTACCGCTGCACTTGGTAAAAAAAATCGTTCCTATTTTGTTACCATTTTTAAAGAACCAATTTTGGTAGAAAGGTATAGAGAAGCGTCGGTAGCTTAGTGGTTAAGGAGTCGACCCTACTAGTAATTTCGGTTACTAATGGGAGTCTAGGTTAGGTTAGTAGGTAAGCTAGGTTACTGATAGGTACTCTTAAAAAAAGTTAAGGCTTAAGGCGTCTGAAGACCCGAGACGGCGTTTGGTTTTAGTCTGTTCAAACCCGACATAACCGCCCCGCGGGCCGGCGGGGGGGTATCAGAGGCGATTCCGATGTCGGGCTTGGACCGACCAAAACCGCACGCCGTCTCGGGTCTTAAGACGCCGGGGTGTAAGGTTACCCATAGAGCATATCCCTCGCACCCTGACTGCCCCTGGGCCATCTCCGGTTTCGAGATGGCCCCCTTACTTGCTCTCCACTGTGGCATCTGCTAATCAGAGGGACACGTGAAAAGCTTCCGAACAGCCCTCAACAGGGCCGTCCTCGCCTCGGTCGGAGTTGTCTGTAGCGTCTCTCCCACCCTGGGAGAGAGGCGCTGCTGTCTACGTTGCCCAGGGTGCACCGCGTGGAGGTCCCCAACCAAGCACCCCTCTAAAAAATGGTACCTAATTAAATTGTCGGCCTCGACAGATGCTTTTTCACATTCTGCCCAGAACGCGGGATTACATAACGTAACATATCACATAACTTCACGCCTGTATGCCCGAAGGGGTAGGCAGAGGATTACAGGACGAAGAAAACAAGGATCGCACTATTTACAAAGATCTAAATATATTTTGTCAGAGGTTCAGAGATCGATTCAAGTGAGTGGCAATTTCCTGAACCACGTCTGTGAGTGCCGTACGTGTTGAGTCTGATGAGAGTGTACCGGTGTACCACTAACTACGAGTCGGTTACCGAATCTTATTAGTAGAATATCGCTCTCATACTTCAGTATCTTAGAAACATTGGGTTTAACTTTTGAAGTTATTTTTCTTTACAGAAGTAAAACCCCGTCCTATTCACACGCCACACAGTGCTCGAAATATAGATTTGAAGTACCTTCTTCTTACTTGTGGTAGAAATTTGATGACACAAATTTGTCACAAAATTCGGCCGGGTTGGTACCACCGTGCACGAATGTGAAAAACCCTCCATAGTAATCAAATTTCGGTTTGATTGCGTTCAGGGGTCAGCAAGTGCATAGCCGGGCAGGGGGATTGTGGTCGCAGCACTAGTGGGACCGGTGGGTGTCACGCGGTGCTGCGACGACAATCCTCTTCTGATGAGGCCGTCAAGCTGAGTGCCACCATTGTTAACATGGTATGTGTATGTAATGGTGACCCTCTTTCTTGGACTTTACCTTCAGCTTACCATCAGGCGAGGTGAAGTCAAATTGACGTGTCCTAAATAAAAAAAAAATAAAAAAAAAAAAAACCGCACGCCGTCTTGAGTCTACAGGTGTAAGGTTGCCCATAGAGCATATCCCGACTGACCCTGGGCCATCTCCGGTTTCGAGATGGCACCCTCGGGTTTGGGAACCACAGTGTCCCCGTCTTGCCCCGGTTTGGGGGAGTGAGGGGCGCTAGTCGCTAGACCCCAGCAGCAGCAGGGGTGACAGGCGGCCCCACCTGCCACCCCCAGGCCTGCGCTCATGGAGGATAGAGGATTTAAAGTACCGAACCTACATGCCGCATGTACATTAGGTAATGAAAAGTAAAGAAATCTTCGCGTTTAATTAAGTACTCTGTGTATGTATATAATCCCAGCCTACCATCGATGATGTCACGTATCTCTTTGGTGATAATGCTCACCGTACACAAAAAGAATGGGTTCAATGTCATCGCGTCAGTCGGCACAATTTGGAACTTTTATACTGTTTATCAACCGGCAGAGTTGAGCATAGACTAAACTCCTAAAGTAATAGTGTGGCGACCCGCGGACGTCACGCTGAGATGGGCGGCTGGTGATATATACATGTATAGCGTACGATCTGTGGCTCAGAATCTACAGAAAACTATTCGTACAACAATATTATTAGTAACGTATACAGAAATAAAAAAGGATTGTGTGGTTTTATGAAACCACGGTAAAAATGAATCTTTTTTCACATTGTAGACATTTAACTAAAAAACAAACAAAATAGCGTGGAGCACTGGCACAAATGAGTAATAGTCTATACACTACACGGTCAGCTGCTGCGAACTATAGGCGCCGCCATATTGGCCTTGGCTGCTATGACGAGCGTCTTTCACTTTATCCCTACTCCGCGGCCGACCGTCACGCGACATGCAACACACAGACGAAAAAGTTTGAGACGAGGTAATAAAAGTTTCACTTTAATAAATAAATAAGTAAAAGAACGCACTCAAATCCTTGAAATATTTTTATAAGACGGTTTTTTTTACTTGTGGAAACTCCTCACGGGCTTCACCGTTGTGATGAGATGGGTATTTCAGATTCCAACCGACTAAAACCACACGGTGTCCTTCCCAAGCGTCCATTGCCGGGCATCCCGGGGACGCCCTCGGTAGGATAACGCCATGGTTCGAGGCGGACTTCGACCGTCATCGCCGCCCCACCTTTGGGGTCCGGTTTGATCCCGCGTCGGTGAGTTAGCAGTCGTATGTAGGACCACGACACGCTCCGTCTTGGCCTGCTTCTGTAAGGACGTCGAGTCGGCCGACTGCCGTCCACAGGCTCCGATCATGGATATCGGTGCGGAACTCGGGGGGCAGGGTTCTCTCCCACTCGCTCTCCGCCGCCTCTTTCGCGCGCATTACTTTCTCGCAAAACGAGGCGGTGGCATGCCACTTACTCCCGTCGCAGACCACGGCTCTCATCATGGTCTCCAGCTAGAGAACGTCCCCGTCCAGGACCGCAACGGGATGCTGGCGTTGACCCGCCCACGCTTTTACGAGTATAACTTTAAACAAAATAGCTTTTTATAAGTAAATAATGAAGGTAGGCTTCATTTTTTTAATCAATAGTCAAAATGCATCGTTTAGGCTTATTCGCTGTTAGATTATTACATCTACGACTCATGCGTATATTTCAAATATAAATTTATTTTAAAAATATTGCATAATATGTTATATATACACACGAATATTACACAAAAATAACTTCTGTAATTTCAAGCTGATTAATACCTTTATATAGAAAGATCTAGCTCAGGTTTATCCGGGGGGTGGCCAAGATCTACGAAGCTCAAGTCAACCTCACTTGCAAACCGGTACTCCTGCTGATTAACTCAGTAAATAAACATAAAGTAAGTAACATAAAATGGCAGTTGCTCCCGCAAAAGCCAAGATCAAACCAAGAGATAAAGAAGGAGAGCGGACCCCGGGCTTCAAATTACAAGCTTTGGATGCCACCAGGACCAGCGCTGTGATGATGATGATGAGTATTTAGAAAGGGGATGTTGCTCTTGGGCTACATATATCTACATACATACATACATACAATAGTCACGCCTTTTTCCCATAGGGGTAGGCAGAGACAACATCTTTCCACTTGCTACGATCTTGGCATACGCCTTTCGCTTCTTCCACTTTCATAATTGTTTTCATACATGCACGCCGGTTACGGGTACTTCTGACCTGGCCCTTCTTCAAAACTATCTTTAACCTAATATAACGTTCAACATACTCCAATAGTTGATAAAGCTATTCTATTGTTACAGCATGGGGCGAGTCACTGCTGTCGCTGCCGAAGCGATGGTTGAGCACACAGGTCTACGGCTCCGAAGACGAAGACTTCCAGGTAATATACCTACTTCGCCCTTGGGCACTTTTATGCCAGTGGAACAATGACTTCCATGTATAGTACTACTAGAATGGCTGTGCGGAACAAAAAGACCACTACTTGAACAGCAACAATGCGAAAATTTTTGTTGCTGTCATACAATAGACGCGCTATAACATTTATTTTTTTTTTTCGTGCGGAAATCCCTTCGGATACCCCCCCCGCCGCCCAGCGGGGGTGGTTATGTTGGGCTTGAACCGACTAAAACCGCACGCCGTCTCGGGTCTACAGACGCCGGGGTGTAAGGTTGCCCATAGAGCATATCCCTCGCACCCCGACTAACCCTGGGCCATCTCCGGTTTCGAGATGGCCCCCTCGGGTTTGGGAACCACGGTGTCCCCGTCTTGCCCCGGTTTGGGGAGACGCGCTATACCTATGATGCAGAAACTAGATGAACTTTGACCTCTATCTGTGTCAAAGTGCACCTAGTTACTGTGCCCCGTTCCAAATTCAAGATTCATTTCCGCCTTACCCAGGAATCGTAACACAGTTTTCATACTGAACAGTTTCTCTAGACAAACTGTTCAGAATGAACCCTACTATTGGAATTACTACTAGTAGTAATTCCAATAGTAGGGTTTTCTTGATTAGGTCTCATCTCTGGGATGGCTCTGCTCAGTACTTACTAGTTTTTTTTTATACCACTAAGGTGACAGACAAACTCACGGCCCACCTGATAGGAAGCGGTTACCGTGGCCTATGGACGTGCACACCCGGGGCGTCACACTCGCGCTGCCGACCCTGTAAAAACCTTCTAATGCCCTTCTTGACGAAACCCATATTGTAGTCGCTTGGTAAAACCACAGCAGGGAGATCATTCTACAGCCTGAGGGTGCGTAGAATAAAGTGCCTTTCATACCTATCTGTACGCACCGTTTCCGGTCGCAACGTGTGAGGATGAATTCCCTGTCTGTATCGAGCGATGTGATGATAGAATGTGGCCGTGGGCATCATATCATGTAATTCTTCTGAACAGTAGATGCTCTCGACGGTGTGCAGTGACGACGTGTGTTCCGCATTATTGGGAGTCCTGAGGTCACCAACGTCCTTAAGCCCTTGCAGTTGCGTAGAGGAATTACCTTTTTGGCAGTATTTACCGCCTCTACCATGGCGAGTGTTCCGATGAGCTCTTCCAATTAGTTCCACCCTCTCCTTTCCTATTCAGGACAACACGTGCAAGGCTGAGGTATCGCCCTCACACGGTGCAAACAATTCCATCAATAACCAAGATGTGGAATTCTTTACCAGCACACGTGTTTCCATCTTACTACGGTCCCGGGTTCTTTAAGCGGGGCGTGCAAAAGAATCTGATGAGGCCGTCAAGCTAAGAGCCACCATTGTAAATTGGTGTCTCATTCCCGAGACTTTACCTTTAACTTACTATCAGGCGAGGTAAAATCATATTGGCGTGGCCAAAAAATAAAATAAGATAATTTTTTTTTTAAATCTGTCTTACCTCTCCAACTAAATTAAATTGCTTGTGTTAGGAGTGGGTTCACGTCGGTAGTGTAATAGCCAGCATTCGAACCCGCGACCTCTCCATCCTAAGGCTGACTCTATAACCACTAAGCTACCGAAGCTTCTCGTATTCGAAATCCTCGTTATCTATTTAATAAAGAGGAACGAATGTGTCATGCTTCCATTTTTTTAAACTAGCTATATAGGTCAGGAAGCTCGTGAAAGGTGTTAGAACAGAAACAAATGCGGGCTGTTGACTCAAAGAGGTGTGAGCTGTCAGTCAAGCTAAATGTTAGCTATGGTCTATGACTCAGACCAAGGAATAATGTACCTACGCCTTTTTGCATTATACGTTTATCAGTCTATGGCATTATACCATTAGGTTCCATGCTCTGTGGTTTAAGACAAGCCACGACAAGGGATGTCAAAAATTCTTACGGAATGTATAAATAAATAGTATTTATGTGCAAAGTTTCCTAAAATATTCCAAAATGAAATAATTACGGGTTTAATTATTTTCTTCGGACTTGCCATTGGCGCCTTGCCACGGTCAAATTGTAGCGATGTTGTTGCTGAAGCAGACTATCAAATTGACGACAGAACTGAACGTTTATCAGTCTATGGCATTATACCATTAGGTTCCATGCTCTGTGGTTTACTTACTGATGTCGATTAAATGACTCATGACTGCAAAAATATTTCGAACAACATTTAGAATGAAGAAATAGATTATTCTCATAAAGCTAATGACTTAAAAAATCTATATTAAAATGAAACCAGTTGTTACAGCCACATCTTATCAATATAAAATGTAATAAAGGTGATGTGGGAGACGAAATCATTGCATTTCCAAGTATAAAGATGACTTCTAAACCGGCTGATGTCACACAATATCACGAACTCACATACCTACATATTTTCAAAAACCGAAATAAACAAGCAAAATCAATAGTGAATTATAGCACGTGTGACTTCCAGAAGTCCTTTGATATATCGAGCTTGTTGGGAAAATGACTATAGGAAAGTATCATGATTATTGAGTTAAATGAACTACAGCGGGCTAGTGCAGTTATGAAGGATACATGACGCAATGGGTATTTTGTTCTCAAGGGTGTGTAAAAAATATGTTTAAGTCAATCTTTTGCAGGTAATGACTTCCATGACTGTATCATAATCATCATCATCATATCAGCCGTAGGAAGTCCACTACTGCAAATAGGCCTCCCCCAATGACTTCCATTTCGACCGGTCAGAAGCCGCCTGCATCCACCGAGTCCCTGCGCTCTTTACTAGGTCGTCTGACCACCTTGAGGGACTATGACTATATAGTTCTAGACAATAGGTGGCTGCAATTAGGGTATAGCAAGCCCCACGGATCAGCTTTTTTTTTTCGTGCGGAAATCCCTTCGGATACCCCCCCCCCCCCAAATCCCGCCGGCCAGCGGGGGCGGTTATGTCGGGCTTGAACCGACTAAAACCGCACGCCGTCTCGAGTCTACAGGTGCCGGGGTGTAAGGTTCCCCGTAGGGCATATCCGTCGCAACCTGAAATCATCATCAGCTAGTACCTAAATAATCAGAAAATGAGTTTTCAAACTAAGTTTCAATCTAATTTTCTCATCATCTTGGCGTTTTTCCCGGGTGCATTCGAAGCGCCCAGGGCCCGCTTATGCCGTTCCTTATTTATAATTTGACTCCTATGGCTTTTATGGGTGCGACTGCCATCTGACCTTCCAAACTAAAGAGGATAGCCTGCGCCAGAGCCTTGTCCCTCAATCAGCAGTTGTACCGGCTTGCAGGTGGGGTTGGCTCGACTACGTACCGAACATTTACGTGAATATTACTCATTTTTTGTTCATCTTTGCTTGGCCAGCGTTTGGCTAGAAACGCTTTTTTACGTTTTTATCTAATTCTCTATTGTCCAGAATGTTCAGCTCCCCAAGCTGCCAGTCCCGGAGCTCGAGACAACCATGGAGGTGTACCTGGAGTTCGCGTCGGTGGTGGTGAGCCAGCAAGCACTGGAGCACTCCCGCGGGTTGGCCCGAGGCTTCATGGAAGAGCTGGGGCCTCGGCTGCAGGAGATGCTCCTTGATAGACAGAAAGAGATGGACAATTGGGTGAGTTAAACACGTTTTTGTACTATATATAAACACAGACTGACAAATCTTGATAATCGTCTGGGTTTAACTACAGAGTTTTGCAATGGCAAATTAACTTAAAATTATTTATAAAAATATTTGCACTGAGCAGTAATTGAACTCGCGACCTAGCAAATAAACCCTCAACCACCACACCAAACAAAGCTTCGATATAGATGCTAAGTACTGGCGTTTATATTTCAACAAATTAGTTGTCTTGTCAACTAATTTGTTTTGTAAATTTAATTGCATAAGTGAAAAAAATATCAGCTGACGTAACGCAACCACCTAATCATAATAATGTTAAAGTTACCAGTCATTTAAAAATAAGTCATCGAAGATATCTAAAGGTGGTAAAATAAGTCATCGAAGATATCTAAAGGTGGTTACTGTCTGGTGTTACAAAATATAACGTTTCTGCAGTCAGTACGAAAAAAATAACGAGCAACGAATCGCACGTATACACACGAAGCGATGACCTATTCGCTGCGAGCGTTACATTACGATCCTTAACACCGGTCACTACCCACCTTTATTCCATCAACATACATTAACCAACTCCACACAGAAAGAAAACAAAACAATGACTACCTTATCGCTTAACGTTTTCCTCTGCAACTCAAAACAACGTTACGTGAACATAATTGTTCTACTATTCGATCTCACTCGTGACTGCCAACATGACGTCAATACATTTACCTACTTAAAATGATCATTAGAAATGTACTTGTGTGTGTCGTGATAATAGTGGGTCAAATTCATGGATTAGTGCAACTCAGAACCTCTTTAGCGAGCAGTGATAATCCTCTATTGACGAAGATTCTACAATCTATTGACGCTGCGACGAGTGATGAACATTTATTTGAAGTTACACTAAAACTCTTGAAGAGCTTATGTGCCTGTATGCGTGACACTCTCAAAGCAAAAGAAGATAGGTACAATAGTGATAAAAGTTTGATGGGAATCAGTAAGTCTATCAATACCGAAGGTAAGGTGATTGATCTCTACAAGAAGATTTATAACAACACATGCTTCAATCTGAAACAAGTTCTGTCCAAACGTAACAATAAATCTAACGAAACATGGACTAATCCTAACTGCGGTAAAGATTATGACGAAAAACCAAATAATACACCAGAATATGTCGCAGCTTCCCGAATGGTTAAAAATGTACTGAAATCTAAACTAGATCATATTTTATTTAGAGCATTAGTACAAACAAGACATCATCATAAATATAAAATAAAGAAATATAATTTATTTGGTAAGGCCAAGTCTAGACTAAAAACTTCAACAAAACATACTTTGATAGTTATATTAACATTGCATCCTGACGAAAAAGACTTAAGAAAATACAATGTCGTTGAAGAGGATCTCCATAAAATACTTCATAAAAATTCTACAATAGAAATAGATATCATAGATACAAGGTACGATCAAACAGAAAAAGAGAGTGAAGAGGCTCCAAAGACAGCAATCTATTCTGATTGTCATTTACAATCTCTTTACACTTACTTAACAGAAAGCGAGAAAAAAAATTTAACTAAAGTATTCAGATTTCTTCGAAGACGAGACACTATAAAAATATATATTGAGGTATTTACTGGTAGGAACCATTCAGATTATATTAACATTTGCTGTGAAAATGGAACGACGATTGCTTTGTGTAAAAAAGGTTTAATAGAAAGTCCTACCTCTCAAGAAGATGTTACTGTTCAATATAAAAAGCTAGATAAAGAGAAATCAAAGGCACTTCATAAAGATTTTAAAAACACAATATCAAAACTAAAAAACTTGGTTAAAAAGCTACACTACAAACCATTACGCCCTACAACTAACGACTTTAAGGAAAACGTCACTAATACTACAATTGGAAGCGAAATAAAACATGGCCCTATAAAAAGTATGTTTTTAATAAAAGAAAATAATTCAATTATTGATCAACTTCGACTAAAAACAAATAGTCTACCTAGTTTAGAAGGAAACTTAACTCATCCAATGAAGCTGCGAGATGTTTCACGTGCTATTATATTGTTAAATGATTTTGTATCAAAACAAACCACAATAACGAATAATACGAAGTCATCTGAAACAAATCATACACATATAGATGTAATGACCACTCTGGATGTCACAGAAGTACCAATGACTGATACAGACATCATTACTACTATTAGTTCAGTAGTTCTTGATGATAGTTCTACAATTACAAACACGAGAATTAATTCATTTCAAGATAAAAGTAACATTTTAGTGACAAAGCAAGCCTCTCATAAAATGGATAAAAATAATACGCCCGAGATCAAAGACACTACTAGATTATTTACACTATCTAGTACTTTGGATACTAATTCATCTATTTCTACCTCATTAACAGCATATAAAAGTATTATTAATAAAAAAAATACATTGGGCTTGACTTCAAAGGATATGTATAACGAAATAATTACACGTACTATTACTACTGAAACGACGTTGAATACGTTTAATGTAAACAAACCAAAAAGGACAATGATAAATTACATGCATCCATCTAAGTTATTATTTTCTAATTTGACAACACGAAATTATGACATAACTAAGAATGAGAATAGCTCTACGAAAATGGAAATGTTTCAGGAATTATTTCCTATAAGTATTAAACCGAGAAATCATGGTATTTCAGAGAAAGAAAGTAATATCCTAACCAAAGCTCAGTATAAGGAAAGGGATAAAATAAAGTATAAAAATGAGAAAACTACAATAGTATCACAACGTGGAGAGACTACTTTAAAAACTATCAAGGCATTGAAACAGAATACGACTATACTAAGTGCGAAAATGAAAAACACTGATTCAAAATTGCTCATTTTTCCAGTTCTTAATGTGTTGGAAAAGACAACTAGTGCAAATTTATCAGATATACAGCATGAGTCCAAATTAGACAAAACTTTCACTTTTATCACGACACCATTTACAAATGAGAATCATATTCCACAAATACCTAAAAACGATACAGAAAGTAGATTAAAACAGCTTGAACAACTTCAAAATAATACTAAGTTATATCCTATCAGTTCCAGTATATTCCAATCAATTAATGATGTGATTCAAAAAGATGTTAAAGTAGTTTTAATAACAGAAAATCAAGCAAAGCGAAAGCACACTACCCAAATGACATTTGAAGTAATAACACAGGGTACGCCTACGCCTATATTAACTAGTAACACTTACTTTAAAGAAACAAAAGGCTTGTCTAAATTAATAAAATCTATTGAAACAACAAGTACATTAAATTCAAGTCTATATAATTCACATTCTCAAAAAGAAAATACAGACAAACCAAGTGCTCAAGATTTGGTAAATTCATCAACACTACCTAAACAAAAACTTAAACATAAACATGAAACGGACAATTCTTATTTATTTTCGAACAAGGTCAAAAAAGAAAATAACTTCATAGTAACTAAAAAAATGCAATCACATTCAACGCACTTTGTTGGTGCTTATACTACAGAAAAAGCTACTTTTACAGAAAAAATATTATGGAATGTACCCAAAACGTCAACAACAATCGATACTAATGTGATACCAATTAAATTACCTACTAAGACTAGCACTTTTTTGAATCCTAATGCTAATACAAGATTTCGAACGGACTATGAATTATTCAAAAACTTAAGTTCAAATTTAGTATCTAAAACAGCAGTAACGCCGTTATCAAAATTCATTACTACTATAAAATCTAATAGCTTTGAAAATGATTCGTTTATCCAGACAACTACGATTAATAATAGTAATATTGACAACAATTTACTCCATGATGAAATCTTAAGTACCACATCAACTGCGTCTACTGAAAATCACAGGATACAAATATATAAGAAATTATGGGACCCTTCACTGAACTTACTAGCGATAAGTGCCCAAAACACTATCACTGCAAATAAGAGGCATAAAGTAATGAAAATTGAAAGTACACAAGATACAAATGATATCATACTAGATAATAATATCGAATCACCCTATCGAGAGGGAGATTCTTCACTTAGTAATCCATTGATAGAAAGTGGTTCTGAGTCTAAATATATTACAGTAACTTCCATTCCATTTACAATACCTTTTGTTGAGTCATTAGATGTTCCAACAAAATCTTCGGTTTTATTAGATAAAATCAACAATTACAGATATACGTCCATACTAAAAAAGCAATCACCTAATGTCTACGTTGATACTACTACTGATTTTGACAATGATTCAAGGATAAAAACTGTAAGCCCCAGTACAAGTAAAAGTATACAAAAAAGAGAACACAACACCAAACCTACCATGATAACTCCTCTGTATAATTTAATCAACAATTTAAATGAATCATCCTACCTCAAATCCAAGGAAGACTTATCCAATAAAATAACATATTTACTAAGTCAGATTACGCCAACCAAAACTAATAAAAAGGCTCTTTCTAGCCACGACAATAATTTAACACCTAAAACTACTAAGCCTTACGACTTTCATGAAATTAAGACTGATGCGGAAAGTTATATGACAGCATTCTCAAATAAAAAACTACTCTCTAAAAATCTAAATATTGCACTAAATAACAAACATAAAATAAGTACTGATAAACAAGGAAAAACAGAAAGAACGATCGTGACTCCAAGAGAAACTAATGTCGCAAATACCACAATCACAGCATTTCAAACAATAAACTACAGAGAAGCATATAAAAATTCAGTGCATGTAACAAAATTATTGAAAAACCCAATGAAGTATTCTGTAGCAAATAGAAAAGACGCTCTGCTTAAAAATCTTTACAAATCAGATAAAAATGAAAATACTACTATTAGCATAAAATCCATCACAACAAGTGCAACAACAAAGAACGACATATTTTCAATAGGATCAATAACAGACAATAATAGAAGCAACATGGATTGTACAAAAAAAAATATGACTGAAAATGAAATACAAGACACTGTCACACATACAACTATCCTACCGATAAAATTGACTACAATATCAACAAATTTACTAAAGTATACATCGTCTATCACAAAACAACCGTATTCTCAAGAATCTCACATTTATGATGAAACTGAAAATACTCTAGAACCTGAAAATATTGTAGTCAATACTACTTTAAACCTCATAATTGGTGAAAAAAAATTCACAAGTTTAAATATTAATGTAAATAATGTGCATACTACCAATGATAACATTGATATCAAAGTAAACGTAAGTAAAATACAAGATATCACTACCGATTCAAATTTTGTACAGGAAAATAAAATAAACACAAGCCATGGCTCCGTAAAAGAAACGTCGTTAGAAAATAAAGAAAACATATTTACAAAGCCGTACAACTTTAATGGAAATGAAAGTATTGTACGCGATACTACGTCAGAACAAAGAAATAACACATTTATTTTGACACAACCGAGTATTGGAAGAAATAACGAATATATTACTAATGATACAAAATCCATAGAAAACGCAAGTAAAATACAATACACAACAATAAATTCAACTTCTAATAACTTCATTAAAATACCTGAAAGTACTACAAAATGTATAAACCCAAAACACCCAACGATTGAAGAATCTGATAAATTTGAAGAAATTGAAAATACCAAAATACATCATACCGATGACGCCAATAATAACAATACGATTCTGAAAGAAATAAATACGACAGTAAATGTTACTGCAAACATTGCAATTATGAAAAAAGTTCAAGATATAGCGACAAACCCATTTTCTCTTAATAAATATAATACAGATAATATTACACCAAACTCAAGAGACGGAATGATTGTAAAGCTAAATAAGTTCGGAAACAATAAAATTAGTTTAGTCAATACTATACCAAAACCACCTAAACATCAAATAAACTCAATGATGTTAAATTTTACAAAACAAATAGACCATAAAATTTTTGATGACGAAAATATCATGATCAAAATACCTGATAAGTCCACGACTTTTGTTTTTCCACGAGAAAAGCTTTCTAATACATCAGCTAAGACCACATATATTTTACCGAAGGAAGCAATGAGTGAAAAATTTCACAATTATCATGACACGGAATATACTACTTACAACATTAATCATGTTGAAAATATCGTGAAAACACAAAAAAGACCAAAAAGCATTGCAAATAGCTTTATGCATCAAGAATATAGGATAGCGACGTCTGACAGTAGCTTAAAACATTCTCCACCTAATATAAAAGATACATTGCTTCCAGAACAGCGCAAACTGGAAGGAACTAAAAATAATGTATTCAATACTACTACTAAACCAAAAAATAGCGAAGTTGCTGTTAAAATAGTAAATACCTCAGAGTATAGCACAATTGATTTGAAAAATATACAGGACATAACAATAAATCCAATTATACCACAAAACCATATTACGGAAACGTTTGAAAGGATTACAAACTATACATTACCGAACTCAAGAAACAAAACGAATCCAGAAACTCACAACTTTAAAGGCACTGAAAAGGCAATATTGGATTCTAGTCCCAAAGAAACAAATAGTGAAATATTTTTAACAGAAACCAAACTTACAGAAAATAATATTAACACGGTTGATAGCATTGCAAATACAAGTGAAATCCCAGAAGTGGTTACAAATGAAACTATTGTTAATATGAAAAGTATCATAATATCTACGCTTCCACATACCAAAACTACAGCCCTTAAAGAAATTAAAAATTTTAAGCTCAATACATTGAAACCAACAAATGAAATATTTTCAACGGTCCTAAATTTTACCAAAAATAATGCAAATGATTTAGATGACGTTAAAAACGTAAAACATGTTCATACAATGCGAGATAACATAACCACAAATCCAAATATTCTACAGAATACTGCTGAAATTTCAGATGGTTTCGTTAAATATACTGTTTTTAATACAAAAGAGGCCTTGCTTGAAGAATCTTACAACTCCATTCAAACAGAAAATAATATATTCGATACTACAGCTAAAATTGAACCAATGAATTCAGTTGATCGTACAATAAATAGCAAAGAAGTGTTGAATAATGAGATAGAGTATACAGCATCAAATACTAAAGATACTATGAGTAACAAATCAACAATATTAGATGCAATCGTAAATACTGTGAGCTCTGACTTAGTCATTCCAAATAAACTGAATATAGATATTCCAACACATAATCAATGGACCACTAATATAGTACCTGAGTCTACCACATTTATTTCTAGGAAACAAATTACTATAAAAGAAATAAAAACAACAATAAATGATAACTTTTCATCGACTGAACAGAAACAATTGCCAAATTATATTCCATCGGTGACATTTTCGAGTAGTAATAACTTAGAAAATACTAAGGCTGACGTGAATATATCTTTTACTAACGGTGCACCAATGTTTTTAACATATTCAACCTTAAAAACGGATAACATGATAGTTACTAGTGCTGGGTTAAGAAATTCATTAAAGGATAGAGAGCTTCTATCGCCGTTATTAGAAACGAATCACAAAACTATTTTTTTAACAGCAAAACCAAAAATATTTACTCAAAATAATATACCTATGAGTTTTTTTACACCTGCCACTATGCCTAAAGATGAACAAAACTTCGAAGGCATTCCAAAAGAAAATACAAAGAAATTAAAATTATTTAAGGAAACATCTGTAAATACAGCTAACAAAGAACGCTCACAAGCTCTAAATGAGCCTATTAATTTCAAGCATAAATCTACTTTTAAAACAGACCTATCCCCAACCATTACTAGAAGTATTTTTGAAGATCATATTACCAGCAAAGCAAGTCATGTACATATATTTGGAAACCAAAAATTAGAAACTGTAACTATACCATTCACAACTAGGGTAAGAGTACAACCACATGAAAAAAGCAGTATATTAAAGTTTGACCACGGTATAAATAATGATAGAAATTGGAGCCTTACAAATAATATCTCATTCGGTAAATATTTATTTACTAAACCGGAACCAAAATATAATGTTCGTAACAAGGAGATCTCTAAATATGTTAGTCACCCTAAGGGGCATAACATAACAAATATATTTTCCACAACATATGGCACAACTGTAAATACGCCAACAACAAACGTTTTTGCAGAACCAAATCAAACAAATGACGCACTACTAACGTCAAACACTAACCAATTAAGAAACTTTACATTACATAATCTAACGACAATAGAACCTGATTTGTTTCAACTAAGTATTCGCGTAGGTATAGAAACTACCAAAGATCAAGTACAATTTTCATTAGTTAGTATAAATCAGAAGCCAGAAAATATGAGTCAACCTGTAGAGTCAGAATTGACCAAGGAATTTTCTACACAGTTAACTGTGGTACCAACGAGCAGAAAGCAAACTAAGCGAACGAACATAAGTGCAGCAAAGAGAAATGAAAATCTTAACAATGACATTTTGACTCGGATGAACTTTACTAGAAGGGTTAATAGAAAAGAAAACCTCAAAGGAACAACTACTCTATTCAAAGGT
This sequence comes from Cybosia mesomella, assembly GCA_946251805.1. NCBI lineage: Eukaryota > Metazoa > Arthropoda > Insecta > Lepidoptera > Erebidae > Cybosia > Cybosia mesomella. Next base: position 953,564 of record OX276400.1, read on the forward strand.
TTTAAACAGCTTAGTTCACTAAGAGCAACAAGTAATAAATGGAAGCCAGTTACAAAACTTCCAAAACGTAAGATAATGTCAAATAATATAGCCAGAAATGTATCAGTGGTACATAGAAAAATGTCTGCATATATTGACAATAAGCGAACAGTAACTAAGCCTAAAATTTATTTTAAAGATAAACAAACATCGCAAGTATTATACGCGGAGAGTACAGCACAGCCTATGAAAAGAAAACATAAGAAAATATTTATTAAACCTTCTAGTCTTACTGATCAGTTTTCAGTGGAAACTTTAAAAATAATGTACCAAGAACACTTGCAAAAGTTAAAAGTTAACAATAAGATTATAGAAAAAGTAGATATGAGTAAAGAAAATGTATCAAATATTGGGCTCACAGGGTTGATAAAACCACCTATAGTCAACCAAACTAAAGCGCAACAGAATATTGATTCAAAAGATTCTATATCAATACCCCAAGTTGCTGATATATCCATGTTTATGCCATATAATGAGCAGAATACTAAAGACAAAGTACCTGAAAGTGTTTCCAAATCTCATGAAATTATCTATAACACAACCCATGTTTTAAACAATATTGAAAAAAATATTAATACCTTTAAGTTTCAAAACAGCACTGAAACAAATAAGTCTTCATTTTCATTTCAAAATGATAGTTTTGAACATTCTAAATGCATACAGAACTGTACTAAATATGAAAATGATAACCATGAACTGGGTCTTCAAAAGAACATAAAGACTTCTACAGCAGTATATAATGGCCAAATGCTACTAAATACCAGCATAATTCCCCACGTCATTTTAAATACCAGTAGCACTTCAATGCTAATTCTAGATCACACTAAGAAAACCAATTGTACTGAAAATACAACAACTAGTATACAGTCTGTAATAAATGAAAAGATAAAAAATAATGCAAATGACAAACAAAATATTTCTAGTGGGTATACAAATAGTACTCGTAATCCAATAAACGCGCAAAATGAAACGGTTTACAATTTTATCGAACAAAATAAAATACCTGAAATAACAGATCTAACCGTTTCAGAAAAATCAACAATGACTTTAGGAGTAACTAAAGCATTGAAAAAAAAGAAGAAAAAATACACCAAAAGAAATAAATCACTAACCACGAAACGAAAGAAGCTTATTAATGCTTTAAAGTACAAACCTAACATAGCCAATATTCTCAGAAAAATAGTTAATACTAAAAAACTTGACCTAGCCAAGTTAAATGTTACAGATAAAAAACGTGCAATAAATCGATTATTGTCTAAACTTAGTAGACCAACTATACATGAAAACGTAACCCGTAGTCATCATAAAACCAATACAATACCAATCAATAATATCTTCAGAGACAAAAGCCTAGAAAAATATAATACACAGATAGATCAACCTTCAAGAAAATCTTATTTTAGTTCCGCATTTGATAGAGAGATTGAATTGAGCCCTGAACGAAAAATACAACAACACAATTTTATTCAACCGATGGATTTAATTCCAAAAAAATTGAGTAGTAATACGACGAGCTTAAACAAAGTGCTCGCATCTAATTCAGAATACTATTTACTCGATACTCCCACTGTGGGACCAGTTCGAACTTCTGATCAGAATATCTTGTGGGGTATTAAATCTAATGAAATGAATGAAACTGTAAATACTACAAAAAGTTATAGATTTTTATATCAACTCAAAAAAAACATTACACGCCTAATCCCCGCATCTACCTTTGAACAAATCGGTATTAGAGATAAAATTACAAAACTGGTGACATTAAAACCGATTACTAGTATTAATAATCCTACAACAATAATGAATTCATTCACTGTCAATCCAGTTTCAACATCAAGAAAAGAGGTTCAAAAAAATACAGAGTTCATCAAACGTTACATAATTAGCACAGATCAAAAACCGCATTTTAAATTAAACTCGCCAACTACTGGACAAATGAAACCCCAAAACAAAAAACATTACATGACCATTAATATAAGTATTCCATATTTGACTCTTCATGCTGCTGTTACTCCTATAAATATCAATAACGACCCAAATAAAACAACAAAAAGCATGAACACTAAACAGTTTCTGAACATAATACAATCTACGCATATTTATGAAGAAGAAACAAAGAAGTCATCTATCGATTCTGCATCCACGCTAAAACTTAATTTATTACTAAATACCACTAAACATACAAATACAAGCTTAACTAGCCCAGCCATCCATGCTGCTGTTACTCCTAAAAATATTAATAACAATCCAAATAAAACAACAGAAAGCATGATCACTAAACAGTTCCTGAAAACAATACAATCTACGCATATTTATGAAGAAGAAACAAAGGAGCCATCTATCGATTCGGAATCCACGCTAAGACTTAATTTATTACTAAATAGCACTAAACAAACAAACACAAACTTAACTAGCCCAGCCATCCGTGCTGTTGTTACTCCTAAAAATATTAATAACGACCCAAATAAAACAACAGAAAGCATGAACACTAAACAGTTTCTGAAAACAATACAATCTATGTATATTTATGAAGAAGAAACAAAGGAGCCATCTATCGATTCTGCATCCACGCTAAAACTTAATTTATTACTAAATAGTACTAAACATATAAATACAAGCTTAACTAGCCCAGCCATCCATGCCGCTGTTACTCCTAAAAACATTAATAACGATCCAAATAAAACAATAGAAAGCATGATCACTAAACAGTTCCTGAAAACAATACAATCTACGCATATTTATGAAGATGATACAAAGGAGCCATCTATCAATTCTTCATCCCCGCTAAAACTTAATTTATTACTAAATAGCACTAAACATACAACTACAAGCTCAACTAGCCCAGCCATCCATGCTACTGTTACACCTAAAAATATTAATAACGACCCAAATAAATCAACAGAAAGTATGAACACTAAACAGTTCCTGAAAACAATACCATCTACGCATATTTATGAAGAAGAAACAAAGGAGCCATCTATCGATTCTGCATCCACGCTAAAACTTAATTTATTACTAAACAGCACTAAACATACAAATACAAGCTTAACTAGCCCAGCCATCCATGCTGCTGTTACTCCTAAAAATATTAATAACGACCCAAATAAAACAACAGAAAGCATGAACACTAAACAGTTCCTGAAAACAACACAATCTACGCATATTTATGAAGATGAAACAAAGGAGCCGTCTATCGATTCTGCATCCACGCTAAAACTTAATTTATTACCAAATAGCACTAAACAAACAAATATAAGCTTAACTAGCCCAGCCATCCATGCTGCTGTTACTCCTAAAAATATTATTATCGACCCAAATAAAACAACAGAAAGTATGAACACTAAACAATTCCTGAAATCAATACAATCTACGCATATTTATGAAGATGAAACAAAGGAGCCATCTATCGATTCTGCATCCACGCTAAAACTTAATTTATTACTAAATAGCACTAAACAAACAAATACAAGCTTAACTAGCCCAGCCATCCGGGATATTTCAGAAACCTTATCTGACATCCAAAATAATTTTAATGACTTGTTATCTTCTAACGAAATAACAACTGAATATGTAAATGAGCATACTATTTCTTACGATAAAGAACTAAAGAAAATATCAAATATAATAGGTAATAATCCACATTTGAGGCGTCATGTCAATGTACACAAGACAACCGTAAGTGGAAATCCAAAACAAATTGTTAAAAATGTTACTCCAACTATGTACAGTCAACTAAAAGGAGCAATATATAATAAATTAACACAATTATATACACCAATTTCAGTTATAAATAATTACTCGACGATACCCAACATCTCAAGTGTAGTAGAAAATGTAAACAATTTTGCAACTACGACATCTAATGTGAATGACGTGATGGGTTACAATAGTAATGTTAGTATCATATTAAATCATCAAAATCACAACTTAAAATCAATTTCGAATGATATTAGTGGAGAAATAACTGAGCTACCTCTAATAAAAAAAGAACATTATACCACTGATGAAACTGTTATAAGACATACACCGAATAATAAAGTCACATCGATACTGATTCAAACCAATAATATAATTATTCCCCACGATCACATTGGTACGACAATAGCTACCAAAAAACTCAATCAGTTACAAAGTAGTTTTAATATAAAATATAGTTCAGATATAGAAGATACCAGTATTTCACTGATTAAAAAAAAAAATAAGTCATCAGCCCCTAAAGTTTCAAAAACACAAATGTTTAACGAGTTCTTATCTGATAATATTTCAAGCAGTACTGATTATAGGAACATGATTACAGATCTGGATGATATCACTAAAGAACGAAATCCCAAAAATAGGTACGAAATGAGTTCAATGCCTACTAATAATGTAACACTTGGTACTTCCAATTACGATAAACTTTTTAGAACTACAAACAGACCAAAGTTAGAAATTGAATCAGGAGCATTAACATCTAGTGCTATTAATATTTTCCATGATAAAAACAACACAGCAATTACAAATAAAAGCAAAAGAATAATTAATACAAACTTAGTTACTGTCGTTTCAATAAGAAGCAATATAAGTATGCATAGTAAATATCTATTAAAGAATAAACATAAATATGAAAGTGATACAAAATATAATGAATCTGACATGAATACGCACATTCGTTCATCAAATACTAACTCATTAGGTCCAATAACAATAAATAATGCAATTAAATATATTTCAAACTTTACTCACAAGACCATACCAGTAAGACCTAAAATTACAAAACTGGACAGTACAATTATGGATAATATAGTACATGATAAGTCGAAACACGGATTTAGCTATACAACACAGTCACTTTATCGAAATAAGGAGAAAACAAATACAAAGAATCAATACTATTATAAGAATTCCGGCAATATCTCTCATATATTAGATGAAAACAAAGTATCATTTTTAAACACTGATTACCTTAAACCATCACAAATTTTAACAAATATAAACATGAGACCTACAACTGTTGATAGCATAAAATTTGAGACAACCACTAGTCAACTTTTTGACACTGTAGATGGAAATTTAAACACCCAAAGTTTATTATTATACACAACTCAAAGACCTTCTAATACTAGGAAAGAAGTTGAAATCACATCAAAAATAACATCATTTAACTTAAACAAAAATCAAATGCATCTACAAAACAGTAAAAAAATAGTAGTACCACATTCAAAACGAAATTATTTTACTACAATAGGTCTAAAGCGAAAAAATTTAATTACTGAAGCGTTAAAAAATAACCTCATCAAACAAAACTTAATCGCAATTTCGAACATAAGAAACCAAGCTAATGACTTAACAGAAAAAAAAATATTTGACACACTGAATTACAATACTATAAATATTACAACTACTCAAACCCCGACTGAAACACCAGTAGATCTGTTTATCACAGAGACTAAATCTGATTTCAACACCCAGCATTCTTCATCTGGGGTTTCATTCAAATTACCTATAGTCAATAACACTGCCGAAATAGATACTAAGAGTAGAACAGAATCACCAATAAAATATGTAAGCGATCGTTTAAAAGTTTCATTAATACAAAGAAATCATGATCATGAAATATCAAACTCGGCTAATACAACAACTGTAGTAATTCCAGATAACATTAAAAATAAAAATAATGATCACACATCTCATGTACATGTATTGCCTCTTAGCACTATTTCAAAGAATCACCTTATTTCACAAATTTATATTTTAGACCCCCAAAGTAGTATAACAATTTGGAATCGAAATGCTAAAGAAAAAATAATCAAAAATGCAAATCTTTCCAAAAATAATAAAACACATCATAATTCTTCAAACATAAACCCATTAAGTAATCTTGACGTAGAAGTCAACACTATTAATCCCCTCGGTGTATCCGCAACAATGGTGAGCCACAAATCAGAGGTAACTATGAGAAATGATAAAAATACAATGAAACTAACAGATACTGTAATGCTTGAACTTAATCCTAATACTTTAAAACCCAATGATCCTCTAACGTTGAGTAATGGTTTACAAAGAAACAAAATCTTGAAAGAATATTACACGAGGAATTCACAAAACAAAATTAGTCAAAAAGTTTCAGATACTCCTAGTTTAGCGGTTAATTTCCAAAATTATACAAAAAGTTTCTCACGACTTACACCGGGACTCACAGAGTATGTGGCTAGTGAGAAACATAAAGATAATAACAAATCAAGTATATTTACTGTTGAACAAAGTAAACCAGTTTTACCTACGCTATATAAAAATGACGGTGATGCAAAACTTATAAGTACAGTTAATACACACAATAATGTCTTAGACTATATTTTCACAAAGCACACCAATTTAATTGATTCTAAATTAATGGAGGTAAAAAATTTAAAAATCTATAGCTCGCGACTGAATAGACAGCATTACTTACGACTCCCTACCCCAGTTGCAAAGAATATAAAGTATAACACCTACCAGCCGCCAATTAAAGATGATTTTGAAAGTCCAAAACGTAAACGTAAATTAAGCCCAAGGCCGAATACATCTTGTTCCATACTAAAAACCTTGAGGCACAAATTCAATTCCGCACTTGAATTTAGACAGTTTCTAAAGGCATCAAATTGTACTGTTGATAATTTAAGTATACACTTTAATATTAAAAATAATAGATTTAAACATTTACCCGTCAAATCAAATGAGAATAAAAAAAATAATAAGCTTCTGATTCAAAATAAACACCCTAACATTAAATTAACGAAGAAGGTATTTAGTAAATTAGGATCTAGAGAATCGCTATTAAGTTCTTATGAGAAAACAAAGCTGTACCCTGTAAAGACGGTGAAGGCACTACCTCCAAAAATTCCACCAGTTGCAGTAAAACGAATAAATATAGGGAGAAGAAAAGAAATTATGACCATGAATACACATGACTTTTTCTCTCAACACCGGTTAGCCACTCCAGGTTATTTGAATAATAACATAAGACAGCGTTCAAATAATTTATATTTTAGACCAGTGGCTACATCAAATCCAAGACACATGGTTTTGAGATCTAAATTTGATCCTTTAGAATCAGCATGGCCTAATTTTGATAAACCTAAAACTTTCTTCTTTCCTCCTAGAATTGATAGTGAAGACATATTTCCTGACTCATACGAAGTTCGTAATCTTGATAAAATATCAAATAGGAAACAGAAAATTAGTACAGTTACTGCACTCCAAAATAACGTGGCTTCACTACAGAAGCAAATGGATAGGATTGTTAACGTCTTAGATCGTCCACTTAGTAACATAAAAACCGATTGGAAACCTAATATTTACAAAGAAAATATCGATTCAGGCAAGAGAAAATTGTGGGGTCCTCCCGACTTCGTAAAGCTGACGAGACCTCGGATTCATGACATCGTTTTGCCGAAGCCTGTGACGCCCTCTGGGGACCAATACAACCTTCTTCAGTTGCAATACAGAGGAAATAACAAAGTTGAAACTCATACAACAAAACCTGCAACTGTTAATTCTATGAGAACACTTCGCCGCAGAAGAACTATATTCTTCTTAAGCCCTACCGACTCTTACAGTTTAGAGCATTATGATAATTTTTAGCTTTAAATAAATATTAGCTTAGTAAACATTGTTATTTTATTTTATTTTAAGTACTGATAAGCAGTCCTGCAACAGCAAATTAATTTCGTAAGTTAAATATGTTTCAATATTTGCACTATGGAAAGTATCACCAATAATTGACAAGGGACTTTTTCATCTCAGGTGACAGATTGGTGGCTGAGCGACATGTATTTGAAGGTGCGACTGCCGCTACCCATTAACTCAAACCCAGGCATGGTGTTTCCTCGTCGACACTTTGCTAAAATGGAAGAGGTCGCTGACCTTGGAGCCTTGTTCATCGATGATATACTCGATTATAAGGAGATGCTAGACAGGTTAGTAACTTTCACAAGAATCAATAAGTACCGTGAGATGTAATTTCCTTAATCAATCTGCTTATTTTAGAGGAGAGCTGCCCCTAGAACGAGCTACAAGTCGTGAAAAAGGTCAGCCACTCTGCATGGAACAATTCTATCGATTATTGGGTGTATGTCGTATCCCAGAAGTGGGCAAAGACCGGCTGGAGCTTCCTCAAAAGGCTGGTACTGCAGAACAGGAGGAGTTGGTCGTGGTCGCTTGCAGGAACTATGTGAGTAGTTTTCAATTGCCATTACCTTGGATTGCCTTTTAATTACAATATTATCTATTCTAAGCCGTTTCTCAGTGTTTGATCTAAAAAAAATACTGCTCTATTCAAAAAACGCGTCGGCCACTTGCTGGTCAATGAGTTCGAGAGGTCCCGGGTTCGAATCCTGGTCATTACACTACTGAAGTGAATCCACTCTTAGCACAAGCAATTTAGCTTAGCTGGAGGGGTTAGGGGGAATTCTAGTAATTGCAGTTAGTAATATTCTTTAAAAAAAAAATCACACGTGCATCCATCCATCCTTAAAAACTTTCACATTTTAATTTTGATTATTGCTCAGAGAAAATAATAAAGTAAATAATAAGTCTTTACCTATGAAATTGCCGAAATTTTCTTACAAATTCATGAGTTCGTTATTCCTGTAATTTAATAGCTATTTCCATTATTTATAGTTTGTTTGAAAGTTGATTTCAAGATTTTACAACTCTGTATTAAATTTTGTTTTTATTGGCCGTTTGATATTATATCGTATTAATTCGATCTTCAAAAACAGTACTTTCTAAATGCTATCCATTCTGATGATAAATTTCATATTACTTAACAGCTGTCACTTTTCAAAAATGTAATAAAAGTTTATGTTGGTTAGCTTAATGTTGTCTCATTCATACCCCAAAAAAATCATAAAATTCGGATTTGTCATTCCTAAAAAAAATGCAAAAATGTTAGTACTGAAAATTGGGTCTCCTCCAATTTCTTCAAGAAAAACGGCAATTTCATATGAACTACCTAATACTATTACTTCATCATTATCATCATCATCATCAACCTATTCTAGTCCACTGCTGGACAGAGGTCTCCCCAAATGAGCGCCATAGCGCCCTGTCTTCAGCTTGCCGCTATTATATACTATTAAACTATTACTTATTCTATTGCCGCACGAAAAAAAAAGGTACCCGTGATCCAAAGTGCAAGCTTTAGAGGCAATTCTATGATATCAGTGTAACTTTATCACTTAAGTTGGAGAGTGTATATGTAACTTTGTTCGTAGCACTTAATCACTTATAATGAAGAGACAGAACTTCACTAAATCACTTATGTCAAGTTGTCAACAACGGGTGACAAGATGAGGGATAATGTTTGTGACGCAATGTTTGTGGCTTACGTTTTATTTCATCTTATGTGACAGACAGACGTATGAGTTAGCTGAAGTTAAACTAAGTAGATGGATATTAGTTTCATCGTAATCGAAAAGATATTAATTATTCACTTGTACTTTTAGGTGATTTGAGTCATTGACTTTTTTCAAAGAAGTTGATGACTACCGCTACGCCACAGACGGCCTGTGGCGTAGCGGTAGTGCATTCGACTGCTAAGACAGTGGGCGCGGGTTCGATTCCCGCTCAGTGCGAATATTTGTATGCATGAATATGTCTACACACCCACGATTCGCCAGTTATGTAAAGGTCCCAATGTAATAGGGGGCGAATCGTGGGTGTATAATACACCTCTGCCTACCCCTTCAGGGATACAGGCGTGAAGTTATGTTATGTTATGTTTTAAATGTCTATTTGCATTGGTCTGGGTGTTTGTATGAATAAAATGTAAGTAAGTTTATCCGCATTCTAGAACCAATAACACAAGCTAATTAACCTATGCTTACTTTGGGTCTAGAAAGCGCTGTGTAGAATTCCGTAGAATATTTATTATTTATTTATTTATATTTTAAAATGATTCAAAATCTATTTAATCATCGTCATCATAAGCAATATTAAATGGGGTACATGGAGCCTCACCAAAATCTTCAAGGCCCAAGTCAACCTCGCCTGCAAGCCGGTACACCTGCTGATTGACGGATGAGGCTCCCTCGGGGTTGGGTATCAGACAGCAGCGGCTCCCGTAAAAAACAAAATACGCCAAAATCATGAGAAAGAGTTGGAGAGAGGGTCAGTCGGGGTGCGAGGGATATGCTCTATGGGCAACCTTACACCCCGGCGTCTGAAGACCCGAGACGGCATGCGGTTTTAGTCGGTTCAAGCCCGACATAACCGCCCCCGTCGGCCAGCGGGATTGCCGCACGAAAAAAAAAATTTGCCGTGTTCCAAAGTGCAAGCTTTAGATGCAATTTGATGTACTTTGAAGATGATGATGTACTGGGCCACTAGGGGCTGTTCTCCAAACGACAGTCATGAAAAAGTGCCCGGTTGACGTCGATAAGCACGCTGCTTGTCAGATGGCATCGAAAAACATAAAAGAACACACACTCTTCACCTGGCAATTCATAATTATATTTCACTAGCGACCCGCCCCGGCTTCGCACGAGTGCAATGGATGTCCTTATACATATAAACCTTCCTCTTCAATCACTCTATCATTAAAAAAAACCGCATCAAAATCCGTTGCGTAGTTTTAAAGATTTAAGCATACATAGGGATATAGGGACAGAGAAAGCGACTTTGTTTTATGCTATGTAGTGATAGTGATAATAATTCACGTTTTGTTCCCAGTTCTATCCGATCCCAGTAAAGGCAGCAGACCGCGGAAGACTCACTCCAGGAGAGATCCAAGCTCAGCTGCTTCACGCTATGGTGGACGCTGCTGGGGCCCCGCCAGCGCCCAGGGTCGGGTTGTTAACGTCCATGAACAGAGACCAGTGGGCGAGGGCTAGAGAACATTTAATTAAAGGTAAAATATATGATATATTTAAAAAATATTACGCCCCCTATTACATTGGGACCTTGACATAACTGGCGAATCGTGGGTGTGTAATACACCTCTGCGTACCCCTTCGGGGATAAAGGCGTGAAGTTATGTAGTAGTAGTATATTAAAAAAAATTAACTTGCTTTAGAAATTATTATTACTAAATCTAAAAATCCCAAATGCGGCACGTTAACATTTGTTCCCAAAATTCAATCCGTTTTTTTTTTTTGTATAATTCTTACATGACTGTGACACACAATAAAAACAAATCTTACAATTGGGGTAGGCAGAGACAATCTTTCCAATAACGACATATATAAGGTGTCACAAAATTAGGTCTCTGAATTTGGTGAGATGACTTGGTATCGACAAAATATGTATTTGAAACAAAAAAAAATCGGGTAAAAAATGAAATAAAATGAAAAAAAAAAAAAAAAAAAAAAAGAAACACCACACGTCGCGTCACGTGACTCTGGTCGCTGGTAGTGTTTTTTTTTTCATTTTTATTCTTTTTTTTTCTACCCGATATTTTTTTTTGTTTCAAATATATATTTTGTCGATACCAAGTCATCTTTTTTTTTTTTTTTTTTTTTACGTGCGGAAATCCCTTCGGATACCCCCCCGCTGGCCAGCGGGGGTGGTTATGTCGTGTCTCGACTAAAACCGCACGGTGTCCTCCCCAAGTGTCCGTTGCCGGGCACCCCGGGTAAGCCCTCGAAAGGATAACCCCAGGGTTGCCGGCGGACTTTGGCCGCCACTGCGGCCTCGCCTGGTGGGGTCGGGTTTTATCCCGCTTCGGTGAGTTGGCAGGCGTGTGTAGGGCACACACGACACGCCTCCGCCACGGCCTGCTTCTGTAAGGACGGCGAGTCGGCCAACTGCCGTCCTCAGGCCCCGATCATGGAGGTCGGTAGTCCCGGGCGTAGATGAGTCTGCGGCGTCCTCGCCGCAGACTGCGAAACTCGGGGGGCAGGGTTCTTTCCCGCTCCCTCTCCGCCGTCTCTTTCGCGCGCATTACCTGCTCGCAGAAAGAGGCGGCGGCGTGCCACTTGCTCCCGTCGGAGACCACGGCCCTCACCATGGTCTCCAACGAGAGAACGTCCACGCCCAGGACCGCAACGAGATCCCGGCGTTGACTCGCCCACGCAGGGCACTCCACCAACGTGTGGAGCGCCGTGTCTTCGCCAGGATCCTCGCAGTGCTGGCACTGCGGCGTTGTCTCCCGGTGGATGCGCCACAGATACTTACCGAAACACCCGTGTCCGGTAACCATCTGGCACATCCGGTAGGAGAGGTCCCCATGGTCCCTCTCCAACCACTCCTTCATGATCGGTCTCACCGCCGCAATGGTGGATTCCCCCACCTTGGGTGCTCAAGTCGCACCCTCCATGTCTCCATGAGTTCCTGGCGGAGCAGGGACCGCTGAGCCCTGATTTCTCGGGGCTCCGGCCTATGGCCCCGCTCCAGCGCCTCCTTGCGCCACTGGTACAGCAGCGCAAGGGCTCTCGCTTCCAGGTCCCATGGAGGGGTCCCAGCTAGGAGACATGCCGCCTCGACGGAGATCGTGCGATACCCCCTGATGACTCTGACGGCCATCGCCTTTAACGGGCTGTTAAGAACAGCCACGTTGCGGGCCGCCAGAGTCTCCACCCATACGGGGGCCCCGTATAGGGCCATGCTTCGCACGATCCCCAGGTACAGTCTCCTAGTGGGGGCGTTGGGTCCCTTAACGTTGGGCATCAGCCGCGATAGCGCGGCCGCAGCCCCCCTCAGTTTCGGGACCAGACTTCGGAGATGAGGTCCGAAGTCCCATCGGCTATCGAGTACGAGCCCAAGGTAATACCAAGTCATCTCACCAAATTCAGAGACTTAATTTTGTGACACCTTATATATTAATTATCATTCATCAGAATCGGTACTGTCGTTTAGTACTTAATGGGTGCTGCCGTTTAGTAGTTATGTGGGCACATACTAACGGACTTACATACATATAGGTCGTACACATATCTCTCCTTTTTTTACGTCACAGTCGGGGTAACCCAAGTCTTTGCACTTCATTCTATGCTTTTGCCGGCACAATTGGGTCAACCAGGGATGTACCGGACTCACCACCTGCATTTTCTATGGTTTATGAAAATATCACCGACCTCTATGATCGGGGCCTGAGGACGGCAGTTGGCCGACTCGCTGTCCTTACAGAAGCAGGCCGTGGCGGAGGCGTGTCGTGTGTGTCGTACACACTCCTGCCTACTCACAGACGCGGGATAAAACCCGACCCCACCAGGCGGGGCCGCGCTGGCGGCAAAGGTCCGCCTGTAACCCTGGGGTTATCCTTCCGACGGCTTACCCGGGGTGCTCGGCACTGGACACTTGGGCAGGACACCGTGCGGTTTTAGTCGATGCACGACATAACCGCCCCCGCTGGCCGGCGGGGGGGTATCCGAAGGGATTCCCGCGCGTTAAAAAAAACTTTGTAGCGTTGAATTTAAATACCCGCGCAGTGCAAATATTTGTATGCATGAATATTTGTATTGGTCGGGGCATATAGTTACAGGTGTGAGAGAAATCTGTAAACCTTTCATTCTCTATATCTCAGATGAAATGAACCGAATGAACTTGGAGCTGATCTCCCGGGCGCTGTGCATCCTGTGCCTGGACGAAGCTGGCGGCGACAGGCCGGACATTGACCCCGAGACTAACGCCATGTTGCGAGCTATGCACGGAGCGGGCACTCGCCATCATTCCGCCAATCGGTGGTTTGATAAGACTGTGCAAGTGAGTGACAATTTAGTAGCAACTCTTCATTAGAGCGCCAATTGTGAACATATTGCATTTGAAAATGGAGGATTTTTGTAACTCCTAGGAACACTAGAATCTGCAGGCGTGACACAGGAACACTCCAAGTGATGACACTAGGGAACCCGCATCGAAATTAATCAGAAATAAATTGGAGGAGTTAGAAATATAAGCCACTCTACTATTTTCAATTTATTTAAACTTTTACGGGAACGACTGTAGTCTATCCGTCATAGGTATACCGATTTGTAAGTGAGATTGGCTTGGGCCCCGAAGATTTTACCCCTACAACCCAATTTAGTGGTAACTACTGCCACTAATCCAGTTGTCTTTTCCTGTACTAACTTGGCTAAGATACTTAAACTTGACAGAGTATTCCCACTGAAAACGGACTTTCGCGAGTTCGAGTCCCGTCCTGGATATTGACTTATTCCATTGTTTTTTTTTTATATTTACGACCCGTCAATTTGACTTCACCTCGCCTGATGGTAAGCTGAAGGTAAAGTCTCAGGAAAGAGGGTCACCATTACATACACGTATCATGTTAACAATGGTGGCACTCAGCTTGACGGCCTCATCAAAAGAGGATTGTCGTCGCGCACCCACCCACCGGTCCCACTAGGAAATCCCTTCGGATACTCCCCCGCCGGCCAGCGGGGGTGGTTATGTCGGGCTTCAACCGACTAAAACCGCACGGGCCGAATTTTGTGACAAATTTGTGTCATAAAATTTCTACCACCAGTTCAAAATTTATATCATAATTCGAGGATGATTTTGAATAACGTGGTTATGGAGCGTCTGTCTACTGCGTCTGAGGTTACGGATTCGTTCAGTGCAAATATTGGAATATGTATATTTGTGAATATGTAGGAATATTATGTATGTATATACAAAAAAAGTTCATGAGTAGCATTCTAGAACCTTAAATAGCGATGTGTGCTATCCTGTAACATTTATTTAATATATTTATTTATTTGCAGCTGATAATATCATCAGATGGAACTGTAGGCATGTGTTACGAGCATAGCGCTGCCGAAGGAGTAGCGGTGGTGCGCTTAGCCGAGCGAGCCCTCGCCAGGGCGGAGGTGGCGGACCGCCCCGCCCCGCCACCAGCCCTGCTCCCCGCCCCGCAGGCCATGAAGTGGAATGTCACACCAGAGGTTCAAAGGAACATTGAGCAGGCAGCCAGAGATCTTGATCGGTGAGTCTTTTTAAGTACCTATCAAATGTTTGTCAGATGTTGTTTAGGTGATTGATATTTTATTTGCACTTACTAAACTTTTCACAATTTTAACTTCTCCTAACTCACTTATCTATCTCCTTAGTTTAAATATAAAATAAATAAATATTCTTCCACATTTTTACACAGCGTTATCTAGACCCAAAGTAAGCATTGTTTAACTAGCTTGTGTTGTGGGTTCTAGAATGCGGATAAACTTACTTATATACTTTTTTTTGTAAATACATACATATTATACATAGAAACACCCAGATCAATTCAAATAGATAAATTCATGCATACAAATATTTGCACTGAGCGGGAATCGAACCCGCGCCCCCTTTTTTTTTTTTTTTTTTTTTTATTTTTTTTTTTAACGTGCGGAAATCCCTTCGGATACCCCCCCCGCCGGCCAGCGGGGGTGGTTATGTCGTGTCGCGACTAAAACCGCACGGTGTCCTCCCCAAGTGTCCGTTGCCGGGCACCCCGGGTAAGCCCTCGAAAGGATAACCCCAGGGTTGCCGGCGGACTTTGGCCGCCACCGCGGCCTCGCCTGGTGGGGTCGGGTTTTATCCCGCTTCGGTGAGTTGGCAGGCGTGTGTAGGGCACACACGACACGCCTCCGCCACGGCCTGCTTCTGTAAGGACGGCGAGTCGGCCAACTGCCGTCCTCAGGCCCCGATCATGGAGGTCGGTAGTCCCGGGCGTAGATGAGTCTGCGGCGTCCTCGCCGCAGACTGCGAAACTCGGGGGGCAGGGTTCTCTCCCGCTCCCTCTCCGCCGTCTCTTTCGCGCGCATTACCTGCTCGCAGAAAGAGGCGGCGGCGTGCCACTTGCTCCCGTCGGAGACCACGGCCCTCACCATGGTCTCCAACGAGAGAACGTCCACGCCCAGGACCGCAACGAGATCCCGGCGTTGACTCGCCCACGCAGGGCACTCCACCAACGTGTGGAGCGCCGTGTCTTCGCCAGGATCCTCGCAGTGCTGGCACTGCGGCGTTGTCTCCCGGTGGATGCGCCACAGATACTTACCGAAGCACCCGTGTCCGGTAACCATCTGGCACATCCGGTAGGAGAGGTCCCCATGTTCCCTCTCCAACCACTCCTTCATGATCGGTCTCACCGCCGCAATGGTGGATTCCCCCCACCTTGGGTGCTCAAGTCGCACCCTCCATGTCTCCATGAGTTCCTGGCGGAGCAGGGACCGCTGAGCCCTGATTTCTCGGGGCTCCGGCCTATGGCCCCGCTTCAGCGCCTCCTTGCGCCACTGGTACAGCAGCGCAAGGGCTCTCGCTTCCAGGTCCCATGGAGGGGTCCCGGCTAGGAGACATGCCGCCTCGACGGAGATCGTGCGATACCCCCTGATGACTCTGACGGCCATCGCTTTTAACGGGCTGTTTAATACAGCCACGTTGCGGGCCGCCAGAGTCTCCGCCCATACTGGGGCCCCGTACAGGGCCATGCTTCGCACGATCCCCAGGTACAGTCTCCTAGTGGGGGCGTTGGGTCCCTTAACGTTGGGCATCAGCCGCGATAGCGCGGCCGCAGCCCCCCTCAGTTTCGGAACCAGACTTCGGAGATGAGGTCCGAAGTCCCATCGGCTATCGAGTACGAGCCCAAGGTACTTCATCGTGGGCTCGATGCCGATGCTTACGCCCCCTACGGTTATGCTGGTTCCCGCAGGTGGCCCCCTCCGAGGCCCGTGGAAACACATAGCCTCGGATTTGTGGAGAGCCACCTCGAGTCCCAGCCGCCGTATTCGACCCACGACTTGAGCAACCCCTGCCGTGGCCCTTAGTGCCGCGCTGCGGTGCGTTGCTCCCCGCGCCATAACGAGGGTGTCGTCAGCATAACACGTTATGCTGACACCCTCGAGCAACGAACCGCGCAGCACCCAGTCGTATCCGATGTTCCACAGGAGTGGCCCTAGGACCGACCCCTGCGGAACACCGCACGACACTTCTCGCCGCCCTGGCCCTAGCCAGCTCGGGTAAACTATGGCCCTCTCGGATAGGTATGCCTCGACAATGCGGCGGAGGTAAGGAGGCACTCCGTGATACGCGAGCGCCTCCCTAACGCAGCTCCAGGGTAGGGTGTTGAAGGCGTTGGCGATGTCGAGAGACACCGCCACCACCACCCCACCCCGCGAGACTACTTCCTCCGCCAGGCGCCTAACGCGCATGATCGCTTCCACGGTGGAGCGCCCCCGGCGAAAACCGAACTGGTTGTCCGCCAGATCTGGCCCCACGTTCGTGAGATGCTCGACGAGGCGCTCTGCAATAATCCGCTCAAAGAGCTTGCACACCTCGTCAAGCAACACGATCGGCCGGTAACCGGATGGCTGGTCCGCCGGCCGCCCCGCCTTCCGGATAAGGACCAGTTTCCCCGTCTTCCAAGCCTTTGGAAACTGGCCCCTTTCGAGGCATGCGCTAAAGAGCACCACAAGTCGAGGCCCTAGTTCCTCCAGAGCCAGGACCCATGCTCGGCCTGGAATGCCGTCGGGTCCGGGGGCAGTGCATTTCCGGGCTTTAAGCCGGAGCACTGCTACCCCCAGTTCACTCTCCCTGACTTCGGGCACATCGTTCTCGCTATTATCAGCGTCAGGCGCCTGAGGCGGAGCCATACGCGGAGGGACATGCTCCTCCGCTCTCGCTGGGAACAAGGAGCCTAGTATCCCCTCCAGCCGCTCCGGCTGGAGGCTCTGGGTCAGTAGGGGCGCCCTTGGGCGGATTTTGCCCCTGACCGCAAGGTAAGGACGCCCCCATGGGTTCTGCTCCAGAGACTCCAGCAGCTCTTCGCGGGCCAGCCGTTTGGCCTGCTTTATGGCTTCCTGGAGGGTCCTCTTGGCCCCCTTGTACGCCTCATACAGCTCCGCCTCTCGGGCTGCCGCATCGTCTGGGCGGCGACGCCTCCGGCGAAACCTGGTGTACTGGCGGCGAGCGGTCACGCACGCTGCTCGCAGCTGTGCGATCTCCGCTGACCACCAGTACACCTGTTTCTTTGCCGGGCCGGGCTTAACCCTAGGCATCGCCGCATCGCAGATATGCGACATGGCTCTCCTGAACCATTCCGCCTCTGCGTCGACATCGGCAGGCCTGGCCAGTGACGGAATCCAGGCCTGCACTATTGATGCCTCCAGGAGAGCCTCCCGATCCAGGCGTCTGAGCGCCCAACGTGGATCCGGGGGATTCGCGATGGTCGGCGGCAGGTTAGTTGGAGGGGAGACGTTGAACCGAATATATTTATGGTCGGAATCCGTCTCCTCCTCCTCCACCACGCGCCAACCCTGGACGCGGCGGGCAAGAGCAGGGGTCGCGAATGCGACATCCACGACCGAACTAAGCCCCCGCCGCTCCCAGGTGGCGACACTCCCCCGGTTGAGGACCTCTAGACCACGGGTGTTGGCCCAGTCCTCCAGTACTCGCCCCTTGTCATTGGTTTCCCGGGAGCCCCAGGCCTGAGACCAGGAGTTGAAGTCTCCCAGGACCAAGACAGGACGAGGACGGCACGCAGCGAGAACAATGTCCAGTTCAGCGAGCCTTAGCTCAAGCTCGTACTGGTCAAGGCTTGGCGAGAAGTAGACGGCCACGACAGCCAAGCCCTCATAGTCCGCCGCGACACAGCCTCTGCACCTTGCAATGAGTGCAAGGCGCGAGGTGTCCGCGGCGGACCCCCCGAAGACGGTCGCTACGCCGTCCAGGTCCACCGGGCTTCCGGGGTGGACCCAGTACGGCTCAGCGACCACGACCACATTAATAGACCACTCCACGATGCTCTGGTACAGAAGATCCTGAGCACCGGTGCAGTGGTTTATGTTCGCCTGCAGGATGCGGATTGGTGTGTCCATTAATGGACGTCCATCTCCGCCGCGAATGTGGCCGCTCTTGAGCGGCACCCCCGCTACCCGTTGCGGACGAACGGGGCTTTGGCCTCGAAGCGGCGCAGGTTCTGCTGTCCGCCCGGTGCTCCGCCGCTTTGCCCTCCGCTACGCATTTGTAGCAGCGCGGCGGAGCATCACAAGCACTGGCCTTGTGCCCGGGCTGACTGCAGTGGAAGCACCGATCCCCCACGGTGTCTCCCGCTGTGCACTGCACTCCCACATGCCCCACGGCCAGGCACCTGAAGCACCTGGTCTCGCGGGGCTGCAGGAGTTGCACCCGCGCCTTTAGGAAGCCCCCAACGAGGAGGCTCCGTTCGTCCGCAATTTTCTGCGCCGCTGCGACGGGGCAGTTGAAGACTGCCGTGCCGTGACCGGTGGAGCTGAAGCGGATTTCTCCAGCTCTCACCTGATCACGGGGGCAGCCGCCCGCCTCCACGACGGCGGAGATGACTTCCTCCGTCGTGGCCGCGTCATCCAGACCCGAAATGCGCAAACCTGCGCATTTGTTGGGTCTGGTGACGCGGACGGCTTCGGTATCCAGCGACTCCCTCAGCTTGGCCGCTAGGGCGTCGGCTTTGGGGCCGCTGGTGGCACCAGAGACCTCGAGGAGGCGAGCTCCGGTGCGAGTTGTTTTGCACCGGAGCCCCCCCTCTATCTCGAGGGCCTTGAGGTCCACTGAGGCTTTAACCTGCCTCAGGACCTGGGCGTACCCCACGCCCTTCTCCACACCCTCCGTCGTCACCGTCAGGACGACGGCAGTGGACCGTGGGGCGCGGAGCCTCTTCGGCGCCTTCGCCGCAGCAGCTTTTGCCGCCTTCTTAGCCGCCTTTTTGGGGGCTTTTTTCGCCTTTTTGGCGGCTCCCGCTACCACCCATTCTTCCCCTCTGGAGGGTCGCTCGGGTGCAGCGGGAGTGGCGGGTATGGCGGGGGTGGGGGTGCCGCGCTTTTTCCCCTTCCCTTGTGGCGTTGGGGCCACTGGGGTGACGGGGCCGGGCTTACCACCGGCAGCAGCTGCGAAAGACGCAGGCCGTGCCAGTGGGGGACGCCCCCCCTGGCGGCGCAAGAGCCCTCGGGTGGTCCGCCACCTCCTGGGCTCTTGGGGCCTTCTGGGCCTCCGGAGATCCCCTGACCATCTGGGTCAGTTCCCTGACCTCCTCCCGGAGGACCCGCTGTTGCTCCAAGGAGTTGGCCAGCTCAGTTTCCAGGCTTGTGACCCGGGCTCTGAGCTTCACCTCCTCCTCGGAGACGCTCCTACCAAGGAGCTCCTCCAGCGCTGTCCTGGCGACGGCGACGTTTTCCGCCACCGTCTTCTTCTTGCCCGACACATTTTTGGACCCTTTAATGGAGTCCGTTATGCGGGCAAGTGCTGCGAGGAGTTCCCTCGCCGCGGGGACGCCTTGGTCCCTGCCACTGGGTAGTGGAGGGACGTGCACCGGCTGCTTCGGCGTTCTAACCGCCGCGGTGGCCTGTATTTTGGCCGGCCGATCGTCCTGGCTCGAGGAGACCGTCCGTTGCCCGGAGGTTCTGCTCCGGTCAAGGGACAGTCCACCCGGGCGAGGCCGCTTACGTCGGAGACCCTCCTCGGTCTCCATACGGCTGGATACTGACTCATTGTCAGTACCCGCCGTCGACGCCGCAGACGCAATGTCCGCGTCCGTGTCCCCGCCTACCGGTAGCGGAGTAGCGGGTCTGGTGAAGACGGCCCCAACCGACCGCGAGTGAGGCCGCCGCCTCACCTCCTCTTCACCCCCAGCCACCTCCACTGCATCATTCCGAGTACCGTTGTTAGCGCCAAGTTCGTTGTTGGTATTTCCGTCCGTTTTTGTTTTTAAGGAGTTTACATTGCTCATAATATATCCCACGAGTATGGGGGAAAGATGGTCCGTCCAGGCGGAGCCCCCTGCACCTGGATAAGCCTATATACTATGGAGGTCGGCTGGTATCCATAGGTTTTGACGACTTCGCTGTCGGGTGTTATAGACTTTTCCTTGTCGTGGGCCGGCCAATAAAGGCAAGCCCTCCGGTCGGCAAGTTCACAGCGTACCCTTCTGGAGCCACCAGTCAGGTCGTTGCTGATCACCTGCCGATTACGGAACGCGAGAGGATGGCTAGTCCTCTCTCACCGGCGGCGGCACAAGTGCCCGTCGGCCCCTGCGTTAGCAGTGGGCCAACCCGCCCCTGGATCCCCCAGGACCCTACGGTGGCCTCCACCACTAACAGCATCGCTCATCCTGTCTCCTCTGAAAGCAGAGGAGTACGGAGAGCGATGTGTTCCCGCCACGTTGGGTATTGGCCGACGATCAATGCCAACCCCATGAAGGGGAAGCCATTGACCGCCGCCCAGGGTGTACCAGCCGCTCCGATTCCGTTCCCCCCGGACTGCAGCGGGATCGGAATCGGAGCGACACTCGAGGAGGTTACCCAACATACACCCCTAACCCGCGCCCCCTGTCGTAGCAGTCGAATGCACTACCGCTACGCCACAAAGGCTGTCATTATCGCTTTAATCACGACAGAAACCTGTGCTCCAATAATATCGTCTTGCTCTATCCTGCTCATGTCACCAATTTTATTCACTCTTTATTTTCTGTACAATCAGTGCTTCTTTAAAACGAGCTACCTTTTAAAATCATGTATGGTTCTAACCGTCTGTCTATAGGCTAAGTTAAATGTTGTATAATGTTACATGTGACGCCACCTGGTATGATCTAGCAGAATTAATTTAGTACCATACGTTGAACATAGATGGCGTTGCATTGTTGTTGAACATTTCTAGATTGCGGTGTGTTAAGAGTCTCCGCGACTAGTTTATAAGCACATTTTTGTCATTAATCAATTTGTCTATTAAACAGACTTGGAAAGTACCTCCAAGTGGGAAACCTGTTTATTTTTGTTTGAATTCCCCTTAACCACTTAGTTTCCCGGGGTTAGCCACCGTCATATATATTTAAGATGTTCGCAGTAAACCTCGCAGTAATTATATTTGAATAATTTTGTTAACCTTTAAATATGTATAGTTATGAACATATGTATATATAGTTACACAGTACGTCTACGATACTTTATACAGGGTGAACTAGAATTTACCTTAGTACTTCAACTCATGTGATATTACAGATGTACCGGCCGCGGCCATGTTTGATGGTGGTGCCTAGGCGCAGGTTCCTAGTACAAAGTGCGAAGTAGTAAGTCTGACAAAATGATATTTTTTCACAGAGCTATATCAGACCTAGACTTCAAGATATACACATACCGCGGCTACGGCCGCGAGTTTATGAAGTCATGTCGCACCAGCCCTGACGTGTACATTCAACTCGCGATCCAGTACGCCTACTACAAGTAAGATTTATAATTTACTAGTTCGCTCGTTTGAAAAAAAAAACGGCCAAGTGCGAGTCGGACTCGCCCATGAAGGTTTCGGTAGCAGCAAGTAATTTTTTTAAATATTTGAGTTGATTGAATGAAGGGAAAATGCGGTTTACGATTTATGACGTATTAAAAAAAACTTCTTACTAGATCTCGTTCAAACCAATTTTCGGTGGAAGTTTATATGGTAATGTACATCATATATGTTTTTAGTTTTATCTTTCTCTTATTTTAGGAGTTACAGGTGGGGGGGGGCACAGATTTTACCACTTTATAAGTGTCTCTCGCGCAAACTATTCAGTTTAGATTTTTTTTTTATTAGAAACATCAATATCAGTTTTCAAGACCTATCCACGGATTGTTTGATTGGTTTGATGAAAAAAAAAATTTTGAGTTTCAGTTCTAAGTATGGGGAAAACCCTAAATTTATTGTTTTTTTTTCTATTTTTGTATGAAAATCTTAATACGGTTTACAGAATACATCTACTTACCAAGTTTCAACAGCATAGTTCTTATAGTTTCGGTAAAAAGTGGCTGTGACATACGGACGGACAGACAGACATGACGCATCTATAAGGGTTCCGTTTTTAGCCATTTGGCTACGGAACCCTAAAAACAGATTAAACTCTGGCGTAGGCTTTCCTCTAGGAGTTGGAAGGTCAGACGGCAGTTGATCCCACAAAAGCTGTGTAAGCTAAACCAAAGAGGAGGAGAAGGAGTCAATGGACTCCAAGCTCCGAGTTGTGAGAGCCTCTGATGATGATGATGACATAGAGATTAATTATTACAACATTTTACACTTAGTACGTACCACTTGAGGCACTTCATAATTTGTCATCTGTTAGCTAAACAAATTTGTGCAATGATATTGAACAGTATTGCGTACAGAGCAGTATCGATATATTTGTGCAACATGAGTTGTTTAGATAAGATTTTTTTTTTTTCAGTTTTTTTTTTTTTCGTAACATCATTGCGTATGGGCACAAGTCTGAACAGCAATCTGACGAATGGGAAACACCCAAATACTCACGTGAACTATCTAGAGTTTTCTGTTTGCAATATTAAAATAACACTTTTTAACATTTTTATCTAAATCTGTGCGAAATGGCTGGGCTGTTTTTGATGGGCCTTAATAAGATGTAAGTTAGGGTACTTTTATTTTAGGAAAAGAATTAGGGTTCCATATTTAAAATTTGAACGAAAAATAATTAAAATTTGAAAATTTTAACGACGGGGCGGACTACTTGAATGTTTGACTATTGTTGAATTCTAATCAGGAAGAGTCGAAATTTAAACCACACTGATTATCAAATTATTTCCAGGATGTACGGCTACCTAGTAACCACATACGAGTCTGCCTCCCTGCGTCGCTTCCGCCAGGGCCGCGTCGACAACATCAGGTCCGCGCATGGCGCCGCCCTGTCGTGGGCCGCAGCCATGTGCACCGCGGAGACTTCGCCCCTCAACGACGGGACTGATGAAGGGCAGAAGAAGGTCTCGTTCAATTTGTATGGGGTGAGAACCTGTTATGGTAGCTGTCTGTTAGGCACATGAAGTCAATTTACATGCTCCAGGTAATAAATAGGGATGGGTAGAAATACATGGTACCTATTTGAGGATGAAACTGACCTAATCCGCTTCTCACTAGAATGCTGAAACAGAAAGAAAACGAATAAACAATGTAGGCCTTCAATATACACATATATACAAAAAATAACCTCAATAACAGCAATAGTGGGCAAATATATCTTCCAGGCGAATAGAACCTTTTTTTTCGTGCGGAAATCCCCGCGGTTACTTGCCCTCCCTCCCTCCCCGCCGGCCAGCGGGGGTGGTTATATCGTATTAGTCAAAGTCAAAGTCAAAAACCATTTATTCTGTATAGACCATTAATACGGCACTTACAAAACGTCATAAAAATAAATAATCTAATGTTTGGCAAATGGACCACCGGTTCGAAACGCGGCCCTGTCCTGAGAAGACTCCGGCAAGAAACTCAGTGGGCTGTTTTTTTTTTGGTCTATTTACAAACATATTTACTTAACCTAAGTACAATATTTCATTTGAGTAGCATAGAGAGAGAGCAAACAGTTCATATCCAAGCTTGTTTGTCGTCTAAATAGTCTTGAATTTTATAGTAGCCTTTTTGGCAGAGTTTACTTTTAATTTGGCTTTTAAATTTATGAAGAGGTAGATTCTTCATTTCACTAGGAAGCTTGTTGTAGAAGCGGAATACAGTTACCCTGAAAGGAATTACTAATCTTGTGGAGTCGACTATTACAAACCACAAGATTGTTTTTATGTCTAGTATTTACGTTATTCGAACCGACTAAACCGCACACCGTTTCTGGTCTTCGTACGCCAAGGTATAAGGTGGCCCGGCCCATAAGGCATTGCCCTCGCACCCCGGTTGACCCAGGGCCATCTCCGGTTTCGAAATGACCCCCTCGGGAGGTGTATAGGACCTGGTTCAACATATGCCAGAGTTTACACTTCTAAATAAGCTACATTTACGAATCAATTAATTTAGCTTATTCGGGGAAATTAACAAGAATACTGGCAAGAAAAAATCAACATTTCTAGTAGTCTTTCTCAAAAGGGTACCTTTTTATTTATTTTTTATCGTGCGGAAATCCCTTCGGATACCCCCCCGCCGGCCAGCGGGGGCGGTTATGTCGGGCTTGAACCGACTAAAACCGCACGCCATCTCGGGTCTACAGGCGCCGGGGTGTAAGGTTGCCCATAGATCATATCCCTCGCACCCCGACTGACCCTGGGCCATCTCCGGTTTCGAGATGGCCCCCTCGGGTTTGGGAACCACGGTGTCCCCGTCTTGCCCCGGTTTGGGGGAGGGGCACTAGTCGCCCCACCGTCCCGGCCTTCTTCTGTTGGGGTGGCCTCACCTGCCACCCCCAGGCCTGCGCTCATGGAGGACGGAGGTCGTTAAGCGACCTCCGGCGCCTGCGACGCGCGGCGAGCATGTTGCGGGCTCGGCGGGCCGGGAGAGTTCTGAACCTCTCCCGGGCGCGCTCCGCCATCTCCTTTACGAGCATTACATGCTCGCAGAGGCGGCGGAGAACCACGCGCTCGCGCTCCGCGACATTGCCGCAATCATGCTGCCGAGCGAGAGGACTCCCACCCCGATGGCTGCCACGAGCTCTCGCCTCGGCGCCTCCCACGCCGGGCAGTCCGCCAGCGTGTGCAGCCCTGAGTCCTCGCTCTCAAAAGGGTACCTATCACTTGGAAGTAAACCCAGGTACTGGGTGATAGGCAGGCATACATTTTCTAGTATGTACTTCCAACAAAATCCACAGTAATGATAATTTAATACGTGTTGTACAGCACCTGAAATTAATAATACAACACTTGGCTTCTTGTTGAGATCATGTAGTGTTTTGAACTTCACTAGATAACAACAAATCCCTTCCACAGGAACAAAAGAAATTAGAACTATTCGAAGATGCAGCTCGCAAGCAGACCTCGATCATGGAAGCCAATATCCTGGGCAAGGGTATAGACAACCATCTACTGGGTCTACGGGAGATGGCGCGAGAGACCCTAGGGGAAATACCTCCGGTGTTCTGCGACGACGCTTATAAGCAGATGTTCGAGTTCAAAATGAGTACCAGTCAGGTGGGAGATTAATTTTCTTTTTGTAGTCAAAAGCTACAGTATTGGAGCTATTTCAGGTGTTGCATCCTGTGGAGACATTTTAAGAAATTAAGAAATGCTGCCCAGGTCAATGATTCTAAATTGCCAATATAACTAGGCCAGTCCTAGCAAAACAAATATTCAAGTCTATGAATTTAATTTGTAATAAAATTCATCATTTTTACTAGAAGTAGACAGATAAATATATAGATAACACTTTATTTGTACACCATTTACAATACAGACACAAGTAGCACATTAACTATTATGAATAAGGTTATTGCAATGTACAAAGGGCGGCCTTATCGCTAAACGCGATTTGTTCCAGGCAACCTTAGGATGGACTGGAATATTTTCATAAACAGGGTGGTAATAGTTGGTGTAACATAAAGGAGTTAGCAAACAATATTTCAATTAAAAACATATAGAATATTATATGAACCTACTTAATCATACCTTCACAGGTACACACTAAATATATATACTTAAACTACATACATATTAAGATACCTACATATATATAATATACATATAGACTACATACCTTAAAGATATATATTATATATACATACATAAATGCAGTATTCATAAACCAATATGTGCTTCGTGCTACAGTGACAGGTAATGCTTATGTAACATCTTTTTAAAAATATTAATGGATTGCGCTTTCCTGTGGTACACAGTATGGTACAGTATGGTACAGTATGGTTATATAAAACTCCTCTTTCTCACTCAGGTGACCACAACGACAGACGGTACTTATATGGGCTACGGCGCAGTGTGCCCCGACGGGTACGGTTGCTGCTACAACCCTAAGAAAGATTCCATCATATTCTGTATATCTTCGTTCACATCCTCTAGCGTTACCAACACGGAGGCCTACAGGCAGTCACTTGAAGAAGCTCTAGATTCCATGAAACTAATGTTCCAGGCTCGGAAAGTAGATAATTGAAGTAAGATATGATGGAGAATGAGGGAAGCCGCAAATAATTAAAATGTTTAGAAGAAATTGTAAAAGATGAACATGGCTTAAGTGCGTTTGATATTTGTATGGGAATTGATGAGATTAGCAGATATTTTAACTGCATAGGATGTTGTTATGTTTCATGTGTCGAAATTGCAAGAATATTTTAATTTATCTTCAAAAGAATTGGGAGTTCTAAAATTAAGGGGAATAATATTTCCGCCAAGCAAAGCTGGGTTAACGTGCGAGGCTTAAAAGTCAGTAAATTGAATGAAAATCGAATTTTTCTTGCTTAAAAGCCGTAGATTTGATCTGGATTGCAACAATTTAAATATATTCGAAATATAAATGTTGTCTAATCACTAAATCATTATACATGTCTAATACTATATACACTATAAAAATTAGATCTTAATGTTATTAATAATTAACACACATAGTATAAGGAAATGTAAACATATCATGAGCCGACTAATGTTTGAAATACATATAAGTAACGTGAATTTTGTAAAATATTAAAAATTGTATAAAAAAAGAAATTGATGTATTTAAACAATTAAATTATTGGATGCGGCAATTTTGCAATTATTATCTTTAAATTGTCGTTAGTCAATTAGAAAATGGACATTGAATTAATAATACAGGAAAATATTAGACAGCGGGTTTACTCCTCCCTCGAAGGGGGATAGGAAAGTATTATGAAGGTTGTAGTGTACATGAAAATTAACGGATGTACACAGATACATTATATTTTGCTCTTAAATAATTGCACAATGTTGAATAAGTGAAATGTTGTAAATACAATATGTATTACATCATGCATCATTAGTTTATATAAATTGTAAATCACTGAATACATAAATACTATATGTTAATAATGATATATAGATATTTATATATATATATTGACTATATTATATAAAACATGCTTTTAAATATTTATATATCATCAAAGCTGTATCTAATATAAGCTTAATTGGCTAATTGTATTTTCATAAATTGGCTAATAGAATATATATAATTGTTATGGAAATTTCATAAATTTCGACAATATTTTTATTAAATATTGCCGTTCTATGTCTTATGCCAATTAATGGTGGCTTAGTCGCCGCTTAGTTTATCATAACTAATAATTTTAAATTATTAGTTGAATTAATTGTTGTAATTTATCATTATTATTATAGAAAACGTATTAATAAATATGTAGGTACTTGAAAATTGTATTTAGGCTCTCTTTGTTAGAGAAATACGATGTCAATTGCTTAAATTGTATAGCAAAAGATATATGTTACTCATAAAGTTCATAGGGTTACCAGTAAATAATTTAAGATTAGATATACTAATATATTTCAGGTAACCCTAGCGTAATCGATACGCCTTTTGAAAAAGAAATCAATGTTCAAAAATTGGAAGAACTTGTGTTAAGTAACTTGCTCTTAGATCTGGAAAATGTACCTACCATTGCTTAACATCACGCAGTTATCATTTAATCATTCGAAAATAAAATAAATCTAGATGATATTCTATTCATCCACTTAATAGACGTCCACGGCTGAATATAAGTATCGTACAAAGATGAGCAGTCGTACAACACTTCTACTTGACGGCTACCTGGCACAATCAGAGGTCTAGTAACTCATTTTTTTTTATATTAATTAATAATTCATTTTTTTTTATCAATATATTATAAAATGTTTAATCACAAGTCATAAGACACAATAAACATGAACAATACAGTAGTCCACTTAAAATGTTAATCAAAAAATCCGCCCCGGACCGTTCCCGGCGCAAAAGTGCCGCTGTTTTCAAATTTACTATAATTAAATTCATAATAAATCTCTAAAAAAATATGAAACGTGATCCCAAAACTAAACACAGACATGGTTATACTCCCACCAGTTGTGTTTAAAACAACAATTGCACGCTTTGCGGTCACGATAAATTTAAATTTCATATCAAAATATCAAACGTATTTTATACTTGAACATTCAGAGCTTTTACACAATATATTTATACATTTGTTGTTTGTTCAATTTATAACTTTGACCTGTCGAATTACGTTGAAAAATATTGTAATCAAGAATGCACTACAGGCGTTTGAAGACTTTAAAATATGTATGTGCAAAATATCATATCTACCTATTTTATATTAATCAAAATAAAAAAAAATATTATGAACATGTCATGAATCTAAACAGCTTATATGGCTTGAAATAAAAACAAAATTAAGTAAATTCTTAAAAAACACAATAACGCCTTAAATGCCAGCCCTAGCGAATTGGCAGCGCCCAATAAGAGCTTTGACAATTTTTCCAGTGTTAACATCTTACAATGTTTATGAAGAAATTGTGTTTCAGATTTAACTATACTAGCGTGAACTTGTAAGTACTTATCATAATTCAAACCGAGTGATAGTTAGTCAGGAAGACGACCATACTCAGGGACCTACAAAAATAAGCTTGTATTTGGCTGGAGTGTACGAGAATTCATTGGCTGGAGTGTACGAGAATTCATTGGCTGGAGTGTACGAGAATTCATTGGCTGGAGTGTACGAGAATTCCTTGATACAGATACAGGGCGCTATGATCAATCTTATTAAATTTATTGCTTGCAAATCTGACTAATAAAGTTCTCGGTAAATTATTTAATAAAAATAAACCGCTGTCATATTTCTTAAAAATAGACAAGTATGACTTTTTAAAGAGAATTTATTCTCAAAAGGCATTTGTTGTGATCGGTCCTCTGTTGCGAGTTTACTTGCCTAAAGGGAGTACATCTGATTGAACTTCAATTCAGACCAGCTTGGAGAAAACTGTTTAGCCTCGATTAGGTAGACCCCGAGGCATTCGAGGCCTCCAACCTACTTGGAAGCTTGTTTATTTAATTATTAATTATACTTCCAGTATACTAATTGTCCTCGAAGCTCAAGATCTATATATATTTATATACCGTTTAAATCTGTTTTAGATGACATATCAAGTCGTATACATATCAATTTGAATTAAATGATATTGAAATTATTATTAATCGTCCTAAACAAAATTTACAAAACTTTTCATATGTTTATATATATATATAAAAATATGCACGATTATAATATAATATATAATGGAATACTTTATTATATTTATACATTTTAATGTTCTAAGGACACAACTTTGCAGTATACTTAATAGATATATTAGTATAGTGTAAATGATAATTTACACTATACTAAAAATACATATCAGTATGTATATCAAATAATATTTTAATATAAAAATTAATCAATAATAATTATAATGTATAGTAATATAATGTTTATGTGTAATGTTTATGTGTTTTTATGTGTAATATAGTAATATAATGTTTATTCTTATTGACTGAATCATTTAACTATCTGGTTTCGTGACATACTATTAAATTCAAATTCAATTCAGTTACTATAACTCAAAATTTGAACAAGCATAATGGCATCTATTTATTTAATTGTTTTACACATAAAACTTAGTCATTCATTTAAGATAATTAGCTAATTATTAAGTAATTGGTTTGATGCATCAATATTAATGATAAGAGATTAAAATGTCAATGCTGTGGTGATATCATAATACTTAGATTTGTAAAATATTTTAAATGTGTAGTTGTTTTTGTTATTTAGCTTTTTGCTTAAAATGTATGACGCATTTATCTTTAAAAAAATGTATATCGCGTATTTTCTATATTATTTTCAAATATATAATGTCAATAAGTAAGTAATATATATCATGTTGTATTATGACTATATCGCACACTTAATCGAATACTGATATTATCCAAAATTTTGCAAAATTAACCTTTCAAGGTATTTGTAAAACGTCAAAGCATAGCTGCGTTACGAGTGCGGCTACGCTGATCTAAAAATAGAAAAAACCGCTAGACGGATACTTACTATAACAATAAACGAAACATCTCTTACTTATTAAAGCAAAGCTAACATTCCACAAAAGAAGACGTATGTTCAGGAAAAAGATCTACTAAATATGAAAGGTAAGTGTCTACTATTCGTAATTCAGTTTGTCATCATGCAAAATAATGTTACTTTTCTATCTCATATTTATTTCGTTTCGTTTCTTTAAAAGTGTCACTTTAATATAAATGAAAAGTAAAGTAAATTATACTTTTTGTGCTCAAATGAAATACAGCAATAAGTTATAACTGAAATAATAAAATATATGAAATTATTGATGGCACTTAACTTATTTTAGTTTCTGTTTTTCATTAACATACACACATAGCGCTACATATTGTTAGCACAAATTGTTCATAAAAACTATGTTAGTACTGTGTGGCCGTAGTCCATATGAAACTTGTGTTCCACACACAAGTTTCATAATGTGTCCGGCTGCCCAAACAGCCCGGAAGCAGTATATCCTACATGCAACGCCTTATATGTTAGTACTGTACACAGATTACATGTGAGTCCCCAAATTTTGTAATCCAAATGCTGAGGACTATCAGTCCGA
Organism: Cybosia mesomella; assembly: GCA_946251805.1. Classification (NCBI taxonomy): domain Eukaryota; kingdom Metazoa; phylum Arthropoda; class Insecta; order Lepidoptera; family Erebidae; genus Cybosia; species Cybosia mesomella. The sequence continues at coordinate 984,847 of OX276400.1, forward strand.
CCAGTAATCGCATGTAACATGCTCAGTTAGGGTTGTCACAAACCGTGCACAACAGCGGGCACAGGTTTTTCATCTGTCTATGCGAGCTTTAGCGATATCACAGATCACCTAATAGTTTGTATTGATACGCTACAGTTGCTTTTTCGAATTGTGACAGTGTTTGATTAAGTGTGCTATATCATTATCTTCTCTTATATATAAAAATGAATTGCTGTTCGTTAGTCTCGCTAAAACTCGAGAACGGCTGGACCGATTTGGCTAATTTTGGTCTTGAATTATTTGTGGAGGTCCAGAGAAGGTTTAAAAGGTTTGTCATCGATTGAGGTAGTACGAAGTCTGCCGAGTCAGCTAGTTATTAAATAGTAATCAATAGTTATAAGAAAATGTATACATATCAATGTCGACTCTCATGGTTAGACATCATGACCAAGAATGTCAAAAACATATCAAAGTTTAGAATTAAGTGAAACGTGAAACATATCAATTTGTAGATAGTACTGTATAAATGTAAGGTTTACAAATAATTGTTTATATCTATGCAATATTTATCTTGCTAAATGTCTATTTACACGTATGTGGTATCGCACTAAACTCATCTACGGCACAAAACACCGATAGTACAGAAGTGAAACTCATGTATGAACTTCATTTATTCCTGCTCTCTGACCGCAGAGCTCTTGTCCAAAAATTTGTTAGTATTGAATACAACCCCTCAAACATAATATTCGTAAATTGACTTCAATCACATATATTTGATTAATTTTGTTGAGTATTTTGTATACTCAACAAAATTAATCAAAATACCTCGCCCAATTAATACCCAGCCAGATGCACAGGCGTTTCCTAAAAATTTTAAAGCTGCGAGCCGCACCCCATGAATACGCGATCCTTATACATTTACCTATAGAAACGGAAAATCCCTAGGTCGAATGAACCATTGAATTACAAACAAGGACCTACTGATGTACTTGCCTCTTTGAGACAACTGGTAGTTAAAAAAAAACAATAATTTACTATGTAAAGTTGAACTTAAACATACAAAGTTGAAAGAAAAACCCGAACTAACGGTTTCAGCATGTCCTGAAATTTTATGTTCATGAGTGATGTCTATGTGTGCGTTGCGTTACTCATGCGCGAATTGTATGAAGTTTAATTTTTGTGCTCTCGGTGTATTGTGTCACGGTATCAACTGCCTATAAATATATCAATTATAATATAAAAAAACATAACATAAACTCACGCCTATATCCCCGAAGGGGTAGGCAGAGGTGTGGGTGCTTATAATATTAAACGTAAGGTTAATCAAAAACATATCAAAATTTAGAACTAAGTTGAAAATTAAAAGAAAACATATCTATTTATAATATTATAAATGTACTCTGTTATTGTATAAGATTTACAAATGTTATATGTTTTCGATATTCTTGCTCATTGTTAGATATGGTCAAGAATATCAAAAACGTATTGAAGTTTAGTATTAAGGCGAATATTTGAGCAGAAGCTATCAATTTTTAATATTGTAATTCAATGTAAAGTTTACAATAATAAACATATCTGTATATCTGTTAATTCTTTGTACAATATTTCTGTTGCTAAATGTTCTATTTACCTATATTTATGCAGATGATGGATGAGGCCACGCTATTTACTAGCTGAATGTGAATAATTTTATGAACATATCAATTATTAATATCGTACGGTATTAAATGTAAGATTTACAAAATATAATATGTTTTACAAAACAAACATAATATTTAGAAGTAAGTAAAATATCTATGAAACTTGTCAATGTGAAATATCGCACTGTAATAAACATAAAGTTAATTAACAATGAATAATGAATATCTTGTCAGTATTTTAAACGCTGTACTTACCAAATTTATATATTTTTAATTTGGTAACATCTCTATAGTGTTAAACGTCGATTATTAATTTTGAACATGTCAAGTAATATAGCCAAATATATCTCAAGCTTGATAAATACACATGCATTCAAGTAAAATAATAAAATATATCATTCAGAATGAAAAGTATAATTGTTTTCAGAAACAATGTTTTGGCTTATGGGTAACGATTGTTTATGTAATGAATAATTTACTTTAAAATAAATTGGTTATGTTATTAATAAACTTGTTAAATAATTTGATAGTATACGTCGGAGAATATTATAAAACAAAAATTATTGTTAATATTATTTTTATAAAAAATATATTATTTTAATATAAATCTCGTTATCAACGAATATGCTTTGCTAAACTATTATTTTTATTGTAAATGTTTATTACTATTTTCGATAATATGATGTTGTTATTATTAATTTCAATAAAATATATAAACGTTTATTATAAAATAAAAATTATGATCAGTAGGGATAAGATGCCTCTGGTGCATTCTTATAATCTGATAAATATTAACCAACTTTCTTTCAATGTAATGTTACATATTATGGTACCCTAATGGTACATCACATTAGAAGAAAGTGAAAGTGTTCAAATAAGGATCTCATATTGATCGCGACTTACTGTATCATATACCTGTTCGTCAAGTTGATCATATTCACGATAGTAGAACGATATTGTTGTGTTTAGTGCCACGACTTGTAGCCAATATACTCTGTAGGTGATGGTTATTAGTGGATATTTAAATGTACTACTTAACGACTTTCATTAACAATATTAAAAAAGAAAGGATTGTGTGGTTTTATGAAACCACGGTAAAAGTGAAACTTTTTTTCACATTATAGACATTTAACTAAAAAATAACAACATTTACATTAAACACTGACAAACAACATTTACATTAAACACTGACAGAAACTAACAAAATAGCGTGGAGGACTGGCACAAATGAGTAATAGTCTATACACTACTCGGTCAGCTGCTGCGAACTATAGGCGCCACCATATTGGCCTTGGCTGCTATGACGAGCGCCTTTCACTTTATCCCTACTCCGCGGCCGACCGTCACGCGACATGCAACACACAGATGAAAAATTTTGATACGATGTAATAAAAGTTTCACTTTAAAAAAACAATAGACTTCAAAAAAAGCTTGTATGTTTAAATGTTTAGCTTCATTTAATTTTAATCTACGTTTTAGTGAATGCAAATGCTGTTGTTATAGAAGATCTTGGCATATTTGATGTGTAGATAAAAGAAAATTAAAGGTAATATATATTTTTGTGATGTTATTACTTTATTGAATCCGGTTTTAAATATTCATATATACTTACCTACTTGGTAAATGTGCCATTTCGTTTTTGTGGAAGTTATAATATATCTGCCTTAATTATGACGTACCTATTCGTTTTCTTTCAAATTAAAATGAAAATAAAAATAAAAAAACGTAATTTTTTAATCATTTTGTTTATCTAGATAATAAATAAACGTATTATACTATTATACACATGTATAATGGCAGTAACACATGGCATTATACACGATTATATTATATTACAAGTTACCTAAATTTCTTTAGCCCGCGCCATATTTTAAACAATGCTTTTGTTATGTGAAAATAAACTTAGTTTAGACATATTATGTTTATATAAGTGTATTATTAGCTGTCACCAGTACCTGTACTCTAGGACACAGTATAATAATAGCAGTAAAGGAGTGACTGAGGAAGCATGTTTTTATTTCGGGAATTACCTGGATGAAGTTTAAACTTACCAAGGTTTTTCACGTTTTCATTTACATCGCTATAAACGCAAATCAAATCTAATCGTAACGAATCGGATTGAATCGAATCTAATGGGATGAAATAGAATGGAATCGAATCGAAACAAATAATATAATATTTTGCAGAAACCAGTTTTAAATGGTGTTGCCAATTATATAGGTAAAAAAATGTTTCGACTTTAGAATAGGTATCCAAAATTTTGTCAATTTGATTATATTTGCTATATTCCTAGGCCTTACATAATCCAGATTTCAGGCTTAAAATCATAACTAACATAATCTCGTCTCTCAATAAAGTCCCAAAAAAGTGCGTTAGAAAAACCAGGGCCATCGAAAATTACCCTTGTGAGAATTTCAATAAGATTCAATTTAAAATCTGTCAAAGGCCAAGTTCCTCTTATAGTGGCTGCTTTGCAATACAGGTATACAAATGACCTGCCAATAGTACTCGTATAGATCTAATGTGTGATTCAAATTGTAATACAATCATAGCGTTTGAGATCCAGATTCATACAACTGTCGCACCCTTGGTCAAGCAATGGTGTCTCTTATCTACAAGAATGGCGCTTGTTGACTTAATATTCAACGGCAATAGCGCAATGGCTAAGTCATCACATAACAATAACGCGGTTGCGGATTCAAACCCTATCTGCTACAATACTTACGTGAACCCACTTCGAACGATTAGTTCGAATTCAAATGTGTTTTTTTTTTATTTGGAATGCAAACTCGATCTGCCTCTCATAATTATGTTGATACTAGCAGTTGCTCGTGATTCCACACATGTGGAATTCTGACCCCGTTCCCGCAACCCATGGGAACCAATTCAAGGGATGAAAAGAAACCTATATGTTATTCCGGACTATAATCTATCCCTGTACAAAATTTCAGCCAGATCCGTTCAGCCATTCTTACGTGAAAGAGTAACAAACATCCATACATCTCACAAACTTTCGCGTTTATTTGTAGGATTTAATTAAAATAACAACTCATATCAATAATCAACTTTTACTGGGCTTACTGCTATTATGTGCACTGTGGTAACTAAACACGTTGGTAGTTAGTGAGTGTATCTTTGTCAATTGGATGTTGCTCTCAATAAACGTTCTTTGGGAAACCTGTGTTTTATTGACACATATTTTTTTAAATCGGTTAATAGGACAGCAAGACACCTGATAATAAGCTTGGATGAATGGAAAAATTAATAAAAAAAAATCAAGAAACCCGAATGCTCTAAAAAGACCGAAACAAGTTTGATATCAGGCGGGACCCATTTGCAAATCATAAACCGAACGACAGTTAAGGGTCCCGCCTGATATCAAACTTGTTTCGGTCTTTTTAGGGCAGTCGGGTTTCTTTGTTTATTTTTAAGAATAACTTTAATATATATATTTTTGAAGTAATCAATCAAGTTCTTCATTTTGATACCCTACTCGATAAGTTTGAGTGAAAATATTTTTTAACCACATACATTCCGCCATTTTGTTTTTTTTATTATTTTGATATACGCAGCAGTAGCACTCTCACACATGAATCTAACGACACCTCTCAAGCTAAAATCCATTGAGCCGTTCAGGCTGCAGAGCGTACAAAACAATTATACATACATACAATACATACATATGTACATACTTACTCTCAAAAAACTTATGTTTTTTGAGAGTAAGTATTTATTTATTTTATTTTGGACTTGCCCCAAAATAATTTATTATATATATATGAACTTATTAGTTTTTTGAACTTCGTAATTATTTTGCCTGTTGCAATTTTTTGGATGATCCATTGCATCAACCCTAAAATGCCTTCATGGTCATTTTGAACTTGAAAAAAAAATTTTTTTTTACTTTTTGCCACAAAACATAAATATAAACATAAACGACTACAAAACATTAGAGAAACTACTTACCTTGTTGAACCGTGGGTTCTTAATTTTGTTTAAAATTTTGTAATTAAAAAAAAAAACTTCGAATTTTTTTGAACACTAGTTGTTCAAATTGCAACTGATGTTTGCATACATACTCACTGATGTGGGTCAAATAATAAACTATTTTACTTTAATAACACTTTCAATAATAATTTGACTTGGTCATAACTTTAAAAGTTGTTAATTATATTTTTTTACAAATTAATTGTCTTTATTGTTTGAAATCATATTACCCTACCACTACTATATATTTTCTTCTTCTTTTCTCCTCTCTTTGAGATGGAACTTTGAACTTCATGTTGGTTTCCTTTTATTATTAGGCTTTGCCTACCCATAACCCATAAGTCGGATAAAAAGCAAAGGTCACCACTTCAAATGCTATAAATTCTAAATTTTCGAAAACAATGTGTTATTTTCGAACTGGAACCTATTTACTTGCCATCATTTTGTGCCAAGAAATGAAACACACTTTACTTATGATCCTTTAATCAAATCAACACATTTTTCATTCACATAAACACTTACTTAGAGACAAGACCAGCCACTGTCTTACATGATAACGTTATATGTCTAGTTTTTGAATTGAAAAATTGAAATTGAGTTTCGTCAACGCACATTTACGCACAGTACGTAACTGTGTGTAGTAAGCATTGACGAAACTCAACTTCAGTTTCACAATTCAAAAACCGGCCAAGAATCTTTATATGTGATCTTCCAATAGGTTCACTGCTCAAGGATATGTTGCTGTCCAGTTCACGAGACACATCGCTTCAAGAAACCCAGACAAGAGTTGGAGCAACAGTCTTTGTGGTTCATACACTGCAACATAATAAAATTGAGTTTTATTAGAATGGCGGAAAACTTAGGCCTTCCGCTGCGGTAAGCACAACCCGGCGCGATCGTCCGTTGCGAACACTCACGGCAGACTACGTCGCGTCGTGAACATAATATGGTGTATCTATATATATTTGCATGAAACAGCACGCAGCGCGGCTTCCCACGACTGGTGCCCACACCGTGTGCCTGCTCAACGCAGCGGACGGCCTTAAGAACAGGTTGTTTATTGTAGTGCGATATGGTAAGACTTCAAGGTAAGTCATTGTCATCCCAGCGATAGTCCCCGGTTGTATACAAAGCTTGCAATTTTTACCCTGACGTCTGTTCTCCTACGCTTTCTCCTCATGATGCGGCTTATCTTGGTTTTTATGGGAGCAATTACCGTCTGTATGGACGAATGTCGTTCTCCTTTGTAGTGTTCAGCAAGTTCTGAGGGCGACTGTACACATCCATACACAGGTATAATCACGTTAATTCCCATGAACATAATTGTACAGTTTACGTCAAAAATAGATAACATAAACATAACATAACTTCACGCCTGTATCCCCGAAGGGGTAGGCAGAGATGTATCACACACCCACGATTCGCCAGTTATGTTGAGGTCCCAATGTAATACGGGGCGAGCCCATTGACATCCACCGGGCACATCATTAAGCGAGCGATAACTATCATTTATTAATGCACACATAACTACGAAAAGTTAGAGGTGTGTGCCCGGGAAACTGGGGATCGAACTCGAGACCTCGTCTCAGCAGTCCGTTACGTATGCCACTGGGTAGATGAATATTAAAAAAAAAATTGAGCAGGTTAATTTCATATTTGTTATTAGAAATGCAGTTTAACTAAAAGGTTTCTTGATTAGTAGGTTCTAATAAAATATTTTAAAATAATAATTAGAATATAATTTGTAATAGATTTATAAATTATACTCAAAAAAAAATTAACATCCTGGACGGGATAACTTGTAATTTTTAATTTGAAATCTTTGCACTCATCATCTGGTTTTCAGCTGACTGTACATATCAGTACGATACGAAAAAGGGGCGTAATCATTCTTTGTCATCATCATATTTGGTTGTCATTTGACGCCCCCCCCCCCCCCCCAAGTTGTAAATTATCGAGTGTTATTTTAACAGAACTAAATTATTCTCCTGATACAGCTCACTTTTGTATTGGAAAACCACGACATGGAATTTGCAATATTCATGTATTAGCCGAAGCCTGCGGCTCCGCCTGTGTGAGATACTAATCCGTAATATCATTTTAATGGAACAGCAACAAGCTTTTGTGATTTTGTATCGTACTTGTATTTCTAACCCCCGACGCAAAAACGACAGGGTGATATAACCTTGACGTACCATTTTTTTTTTTTTTTTTCGTGCGGAAATCCCTTCGGATACCCCCCCGCCGGCCAGCGGGGGCGATTATGTCGGGCTTGCACCAACTAAAACCGCACGCCGTCTCGGGTCTTAAGACGCCGGGGTGTAAGGTTACCCATAGAGCATATCCCTCGCACCCCGACTGACCCTGGGCCACCTCCGGTTTCAAGATGGCCCCCTTACTTGCTCTTCACTGTGGCATCTGCTAATCAGAGGGACACGTGGAAAGCTTCCGAACAGCCCTCAACAGGGCCGTCCTCGCCTCGGTCGGAGTTGGCCGTAGGCGGCAGCGTCTCTCCCGCCCTAGGAGAGAGGCGCTGCTGTCTCCGTTGCCCAGGGTGCACCACCGCGTGGAGGTCCCCAACCAAGCACCCCAACCTTGACGTACCTATCTGTGTGGCGTCGTTTTGATGCGCATTTTTTGTTCGAATGCCGATATGATGCAGGTGGTTCTTAGCTATAAATGCATATGTGTCAGGGTATTTTAATTTTTAAATTTATTTCAATATTTCAATGTTAATTGCAATTACACGGGTTGGTTACCTAACTATAACCAAGACCTTGAAGGATGATGAGGGATGTGGCCCAAGCCAACCTCACCTGCAAACCGGTACTTTTGCTAATTGACGGACGCTGCTCATGTGCAGGCTTTTCTCGATGTTGGGAGATCAGACTGAAGTTGCTCCCGTAACCGTCAAAATAAACCGATAATTGAGGAACAAAAGATCGGATACATGTTTTTAGTAAGTAAGATTAAATAAATGATGAAAACCAAAGCTAATGGTGCCATGAGGGGCGTCATCTAATCAATCTAATCCATTGATTTTGTCACCTGATGCTTGGAGTAATCTTATCTCAAATACTACCGAAAAATGTAATTATGTAAAGAAATAAAGCTGTTGCGTCTCATAATAGGATTACAGTCAACTAAAGAAACCCAATAATAGCACAAACAACAACACGATAAACAAAAAAGACGCCGAATAACACTCACAAATTCTCCAATTTTTGCACAAGTAGGTACCACCGTGTTGTCCGTCACTGCATTTGGGTGCTTGATACTATCAACTGCCTCCACGGGCAAATCTATAGAATTTTCTTCACCCACTTTAGGTGCATTTTTTGCAACTGATATCAGGTTACATAAAGAATATTGGACGAAAGCTACAGTTAAAATAATAGCACGAAAACGACTCATTGTGGTGGAATCAAAACAACACTAACTTTAGTACTTGTATAATTATAACTAAGCTATGACTAACGGACTCGCTTATTGACCGGTTTATGAAGTTTAAACACGCCTAGCAGTGGCCCCAATGGCACTTCAGTGTTGCCGTCTGCATTGTTGATATTCCCCTCAGAATTTCCTGTGTCGGAAGGTTTCAAAATCGTAGGTACTCGCCGAAATTGTTGGTTTGAATAAAAATAAATATTATTACAATTAAAATTCAACGTAACAAAACCGACTTATGTTGAATGATAAATTCTCGCTGTACCTTGGAAGTTTGCAGTAATAAAAGGATATTTATGTTCTGTTAAAGTAATCTAAAAGTAAGCCATCATTAAGAGAGAACGAGACTTTTCTTAAAGACTCCACTACCTTTTTTTTTTTTTTTTTTTTATCGTGCGGAAATCCCTTCGGATACCCCCCCCACCGGCCAGCGGGGGCGGTTATGTCGGGCTTGCACCGACTAAAACCGCACGCCGTCTCGTCTCGCATATCCCTCGCACCCCGGCTTACCCTGGGCCATCTCACCACTAACAGCATCGCTCATTCTGTCTCCTCTGAAAGCAGAGGAGTACGGAGAGCGATGAGCGATGTGTTCCCGCCACGTTGGGTATTGGCCGACGATCAATGCCAACCCTATGAAGGGGTGAAGGGGAAGCCATTGACCGCCGCCCAGGGTGTACCGGCCGCTCCGATTCCGTTCCCCCCGGACTGCAGCGGGATCGGAATCGGAGCGACACTCGAGGAGGTTACCCAACACACACCCCAAGACTCCACTACCTACTTAGAATGCTTAAAGCAATCAAACATTTTCGATGACCAAGTCAACCTCACTTGCTTTCTGGAACACCTGCCAGACGAGGACTCTGGTACAGGGCCTGTAGACAAAGTGACATTCTACTAGTGGAATAGCTACGAAGCGAACCTTCAAAAGTCCGAAATGTATGGGAGTGACATATTTGTTACACGTGACATGTCGACAAAAATGTCACTCCCATACATTTCGAACTTTTGAAGGTTCGCTTCGAAGAGATTCCACTAGTAGAATGTCACTTTGTCTAGGCCCCCTGGTTTTCCTTTCGGGGTTGGTAGGTCAGATCAATCACACGCGTAATAACCAAAAGTCCAGCTCCATCTAGTGAAAACTACTCTAACTAGAATTAGTTAAGTGCTAAGGTTAGAATTATTTCATACTTACAATTAGGTACTTTCATTTTTGTTCACCATAAATATAATTCTCTTATGTCTATGGAGTCCACCAAGGTCTAGGAGGCCCTAACCAACCTCACCTGTCGGGTAGCAGGTGAGGTTATACCGACGACCTCTGTGGCTTAGCGGTAGTGCGTTCGACTGCTAATGCAGAGGTTCGATTCCCGCTCAGTGCAAATATGTATGTTTGCATTGGTCTGGGTGTTTCTATGTATTATGTGTATTTATTTACAAAAAAATACTATTTAAGTATGTTTATCCGCATTCTAGAACCCATATGACAAGATCTGCTTAGTTTGGGTTTAGATGGTGTTGTGTACTGTGTCCTACAATATTTATTTATTTATTTACTACGTTTTAACACATTTTAAAGTTTTTATTTTGCTTAAGTTGCTGATTGATATAAATTATACGTGTGAAATAACACATTGTAGGGCCTGTCTTTTTCAAAAAATCCCCGATTTCAAAAATTCTTTTACCATTGGAATGCTACATTATTCCTGAGCGATATAGGCTACTTTTATCCTGATATCCCCAGTCGCCCCGGGCACATACCTCTGACTTTTCGTAGTTATGTGTGCATTAATAAATGTTAATTATCGCTCGCTTAAAAGCCGCGGTAGCCTAGTGGTATGGGTAATGGACTGCTGGGACGAGGTCTCGGGTTCGATCCCAGGTTTTACCATGGAACACACCAATGACTTTTCGATGCTTTTCGAAGTTATGTGTGTATTTATCGCAGGTTTATAAGTGCCCGGTTAATGGCAATAGGCTCGCCATCTATTACATTGGGACCTAAACATAAACTGGCGAAATGTGGGTGCTAGCACCTCTGCCTACCCCTTCGGGGATATAGGCGTGAGTTTATGTTCTGCTATGTTTAATAATGTGCCCGGTAGATGGCAATAGGCTCGCCCCCTATTACATTGGGACCTTAACATAACTGGCGAATCGTGGGTGTGTAATACACCTCTGCCTTTTTTTTTTTTTTTTCGTGCGGAAATCCCTTCGGATACTGCCCCCGCTGCAGAGCGGGGGGTCTCCAGCGGGAGCGGTTATGTCGGGCTTGCACCGACTAAAACCGCACGCCGTCTCGGGTCTTAAGACGCCGGGGTGTAAGGTTACCCATAGAGCATATCCCTCGCACCCCGACTGACCCTGGGCCATCTCCGGTTTCGAGATGGCCCCCTTACTTGCTCTCCACTGTGCCCTCTGCTAATCAGAGGAACACGTGGAAAGCTTTCGAACAGCCCTCAACAGGGCCGTTCTCGCCTCGGTCGGAGTTGGCCGTAGGCGGCAGCGTCTCTCCCACCCTAGGAGAGAGGCGCTGCCGTCTCCGTTGCCCAGGGTGCACCGCGTGGAGGTCCCCAACCAAGCACCCCAATACACCTCTGCCTATCCCTTCGGGGATACAGGCGTGAACTTATGTTATGTTATGTTTGTATTTTATTGATCGAGTGGCCGCCCCAACCAGTGCGGTATGACTTCTGTAATATACAACTTTCTAGTGACTCACCCGCTTCTTTTCCTATCATTCCTTAAATACGATCATGTCTCTAGATAATTAATAGACTTAAAAACGTCGGTGGCTTATTGGTTGGCTTAAGAATAGAGAGGTCCTGGGTTCGAATCCTGGCCATTACACTACCGACGTGACATAAGCAATTTAGCTTAGCTGGAGAGGTTTACGGGAACACTGGTAATTTTTGTTACTATTATTTAAAAAACAAAATCAGACCTTTAAATCATTTAATCAAATTAACACATTTTTCATTTAAAAAAGTACAACTCACAGACAAGACCAATTACAGTTTTATAACGTTATAATTTACATTACATACAGTTTTTAGATTTACATGTGGTCTAACTGTCAATAAGTTTATTGTGGGAGAATATGATGCTGTCCAGCTCACGAGACACACCTCTTCATATAACCCAAGCAGGCGTTCGTACAACAGTCTTTATGGTTGATACACTGAAAACAGAATAAAATAGGTAATATAAGTATTATAGTACTCGTCTGATGGTAAGGTGGAAAAGAAAAGCGGCGATAGCCCAGTGGCGTACGTAACGGACTTCTGAGACGAGGTCTCGAGTCCTATCCCGAGTCGCCCCGGGCACACACCTCTGTCTTTTCGTAGTTATGTGTGCATTAATAAATGTTAATTATCGCTCACTTAATAATTTGCCCGATAGATGGCAATAGGCTCGCCCCCTAATACATTGGGACCTTAACATAACTGGCGAATCGTTTGGTGTGTAATACACCTCTGCCTACCCCTTCGGGGATATAGGCGTGAAGTTATGTCTGATGTTAGTATACCATGTCACGAGTCTAGATGTTCATCTGGGTGAAGTCTAAATAGACCAAGGGGGCTCTGGAAGCAGTACAATGGGTGACGTCTACTGCTATTTCTACCAGGCAACCATTGCATGGGAATATGGAAGTCGGTAGGATTACGCGGTATTTATCACACGGCGTAGGTACTGTAATTAAACCGCGGTAGCCTAGCGGTATGGGTAAAGGACTGCTGAGACGAGGTCTCGGGTTCGATCCCAGGTATTACCATGGCACACATCAATGACTTTTCGATGCTTTTCGAAGTTGTGTGTATTTATCGCAGGTTTATAAGTGCCCGGTTAATGGCAATAGGCTCGCCACCTATTACATTGGGACCTAAAAACATAAACTGGCGAAACGTGGGTGCCAGCACCTCTGCCTACCCCTTCGGGGATATAGGCGTGAGTTTATGTTATGTTATGTTTATGTATGTAATTTAAATCTTAGAGTAAAAACCTATTGAAGAACTATTTTTGTGGATGGAGCCCCCCCATGATCTAGGGGGCCAAGCCAACCTCACCCGTAAGCCGGTACACCTACTGATTTGCGGGCGAGGATCTGGAGCAGGCTTTCCTCTTGAGTTTGGGAGGTCAGATAGTAGTCATACCTAGATACGTCGTATGAACCAAACCTAAAATCGAAAGCGGATCCCGGGATCCGAAGTGAAAACTTGGGATGCAGCCGATATCATCACTAATATGATGATGATGATTGAAAGGACAAACAAGCATACATAACCGATAAGTGGTGACGGTAGCTTGCAAACACTGGCAACTATAATATGCTATATTGTACCAAGGACTGTAAACCGGCGAGAGGCGCGTCTACCCAGGCTTTTTCATACTGTAAAGTGTAGAACCAATGCAGGGGTACGCGCGCCTACGCGTCGCCTTTTTTTTTTTTTTTTTTTTTTATACCACTAAGGTGGCAGACAAACACGCGGCCCACCTGATGGGAAGCGGTTACCGCGCCCTATGGACGTGTGCAACACCAGTGGTGTCACACTCGCGCTGCCGACCCTGTAGAGGAAAGCGGATGGGAAAGCAGTTTGGGAGGGGATGGGAAAGGAGTTTGGGAGGGGATGCGAAAGGAGTTTGGGCTCCGGCACTCTCACACACCAAACGGAACGCAACAGTTCAAATACTGTTACTTGGCGTCGATATTCTGTGAGAGGGTGGTGCTTCCCCGGTCGAGTCGGCCCATTCATGCATCGGCCAAAATTACTGTTGCTTGACTCTACCACTCATACCTTTTAGATAAGTGTAACACGCACTTTGTTCATTTGGATATTTTCGCACTTTCGCACAATTAATTTAAAAAGCAAGCTATTTCATCACTTCTCTAATTGTAAAATACAAATACAAAGGCAAAGGATTGGCACAATTTAAATTTTTCCACCTACTACATTATTCTGCGGACATAAGTGTGGGTTATACATTCACCAAGTTTGTGTCAACCTTTTACTGTATGATACAATTTACTAGGTCTGCAAGGCAAATCGCTGCTTGCAATGTTGAGATGAGTGAGACATCGTGAATCAGATTTTGAAAATTTTGAACAGTGATCATTCCTCCGTGGCAAGTCCGATTTTGAAAATTCTTTTTGAAAGTCACAACTCTGGACATGCTTTCTGAGCGTGTAAAGTTTGGTCACAGTGTCTCGAGCGGTTATTATGTAATTCCATCTGGAATTTTTTTAACGGTGATCATTCCTCTGTGGTAGCACTAATTTTTTCAAAATATATCCATACATATACCTTCCTCTGATTGACCTCTTTAATCATGCCAAATTTGGTTCTGATTAGATTAGGTGTTTAGGAGGAGACCTGTGACAAAGAAAATCCTGAAGTCTGGTATGAGGAGCTTTCGCTCGACTTCGTCTCACTCAGCTCAATAACTGTTTTGTGTCCCAATATGAAATAAATAACACTAAAAGTGGCCACCAGCTGAAGGCAAGGTGGAAAATAAAAGAAAATGGAGCAAAAGTTGAGGTTGGAGGACATATCTAAATAAAAGTACCACAGCAGTTATACTTTGCAAGATTCTTTATCCTGTTTTGTTGTGGTTACATCGCAAAACTTGCTATAATGATATGATGCTCCGTTGTACAGCAATATTTACATACATTCAACTTACAATTTATCAATAAATTGCTCTTATCTGACTACACTCTTGCATCACCCCACTCAGCAGTTCAAAGTACTATGCAGCTATCATGAGCTCAAAATGGCGTACCAGTGGCATAACAAACATGGAATGAACGACATTTTGAAGCAATTGGTATGCTAAGTTTCCTACAAAATGGGAAAATACCAACATTTAAGACGCGAATTGGACCCGTGATCAGTCCCTATCTAGGGAGTTACTAAAAAAAATGGGAAAATACTTTGACTAATTGAACTACCAGGACACGACCTGGATTGTTAAAATTTGCCTCCACACACGTCTTTTTAGGGTTCCGTTGCCAATTGGCAAAAACGGAACCTTTATAGATTCGTCATGTCTGTCCGTCCGTATGTCACAGCCACTTTTTTTTCGAAACTATAAGAACTATGCTGTTGAAACTTGGTAAGTAGCTGTATTCTGTGAACCGCATTAAGATTTTCACACAGAAATAGAAAAAAAAACAATAAATTTTGGGGAAAAACTTAGAACTGAAAGTAAAAATTTTTTTTTTCATCAAAGCCATATGTGTGAGGTATCTATAGATAGCTCTTCAAAAATGATATTGAGTTTTCCAATATCATTTTTTTCTAAACTGAATAGTTTGCGCGGGAGACACTCCCAAAGTGGTAAAATGTGCCCCCCCCTGTAACTTCCAAAATAAAAGAATGATAAAACTAAAAAATATATATGATGTACAGTACCATGTAAACTTCCAACGATAATTGGTTTGAACGAGATCTAGTAAGTAGTCTTTTTAATACGTCATAAAACGTAAACCGCAATTTACCTTTCATTCAATCAACTCAAATATAAAAATTAAAAAGAAAACATTATTATGTTACTTGCTGCTACGGAACCCTCAATGGGCGAGTCCGACTCGCACTTGGCCGCTTTTTTATAGTTAAATAAAACGGTACATGACTAATTGCATTAAATTACTTGTATCTCATATCAGTATGGAAGATTTCTTTGCATGCAGTAAGTATGCAAAGAAAATATAAGACATACACACATTACATCCTCCCATTCATCCGCAAACAGATCTCAATCAGGGTAAGGTGACAGGAGATCGTTAAGCACAGCCAGCGTTCGACACACTGGGGACTCAGCTCTGGCGACTGTTCGGCAGGGAGACCGAGCAAAAGGTCTATGGCGTCTTAGAACGACTACATACGTCCAGGTAAACATCTTAATTTTCTCGTCTTGACAACTCTCCAAACTTCACCAACATAGATGTTGCAAAAGTTTCAACTAGATCTGCTGCTATACAAATGGAATGCCATTCATACATACATACAGTCACACTTTTTTTTTATATATATTTAGGACACGTCAATTTGACTTCACCTCTCCTGATGGTAAGCTGAAGGTAAAGTCTCAGGCAAGAGGGTCACCATTACATACACGTACCATGTTAACAATGGTGGCACTCAGCTTAACGGCCTCATCAGAAGAGGATTGTCGTCGCAGCACCGCGTGACATCCAGCGGTCCCACTAGTGCTGCGACCACAATCCCCATGCCCGGCTATGCACTTGCGTCAGGCAGGGGTTCAGGGGTCAATCGTAAACGGTGGTACCTACCCGGCCGAATTTTGTGACAAATTTGTGTCATCAGATTTCTACCACCAGTCATTTCCACTTCTTTCCGTTTAGAGAAGATGGAGTTGAAAAAATCACCAGAACCAAAATAATTCGTATCTAATATCCAATTTAATTTTGGCATTATATGGCGTTATATGTTATATGACCGCGGTAGCCTAGTGGTATGGGTAAAGGACTGCTGAGACGAGGTCTCGGGTTCGATCCCAGGTATTACCATGGCACACACCAATGACTTTTCGATGCTTTTCGAAGTTATGTGTGTATTTATCGCAGGTTTATAAGTGCCCGGTTAATGGCAATAGGCTCGCCACCTATTATTATTACATTGGGACCTAAACATAAACTGGCGAAATGTGGGTGCTAGCACCTCTGCCTACCCCTTCGGGGATATAGACGTGAGGTTATGTTATGTTATGTTATGTTAAATTCTGAATAGTTATTTTACGTTTATATTCCCGTTAACTTATTTATCTGTATAACGGAATCTTTACTTATCTTCTAAGATCAATATTGCAAAATATATTTCAACAAGATAACATTTCAATTTTACTTTTATATTAAAAATGTTGGAAGGTAAATATTGTATCGATATCAAAATGTTGGAAGGTAAATATTGTATCGATATCAAAATGTTGGAAGGTAAATATTGTATCGATATCAAAAACAACAAATAGTTTATCTGAATCACAGTATGCAATATACTTACTTTATTGTAGAATGGCTACAAGCTTTTGAAATAATATTTTAGAGTAAGATAACATGCTTGTATTTTTTTTTTAAAGAGTAGAGTAGGCAAAATCTAGCGGATTATTAAAATTTAAGTGTAAAATAAAGGAAAATGGGTTACGTTTTATGAAAGGATAACAATCGACAACAAAAAGCCAAAAATAACAACAGAAGAAGAAAACAGACGAAACTATACTCATGAATTCTCCAATTTTCACACACGCAGGCGTCTCCTCATTCGTCAGTAAATAATAAATAAATATTCTACGACATTCTACACAGCGCTATATAGACCCAAAGCAAGCATAGTTTAACTAGCTTGTGTTATGGGTTACAGAATGCGGATAATCATACTTATATACTTTTTTATTGTAAATACCTACATATTATACATAGAAACACCCAGACCAATACAAATAGACATATCAATGCATACAAATATTTGCACTGAGCGGGAATCGAATCCGCGTCCCCAGTCATAACAGTCGAATGCACTACCGCTACGCCACAAAGACCGTCAAAACGCCGAAAACCAGACCAAATAATACTCACAAATTCTCCAATTTTCGCACACGTGGGTTTCTCCTCATTCGTCAGTACATTTTGTTGACTGTTAGTTTCAATGTTCTCTACGGGTAAAACTACATTATTCTCTTCATCCGGCTTAGGGGCGTCTTTTGTATCTGATATGACATTACATAAAGAATACTGAACGAAAACTACAACGAAAACGATAGCACAAAAACGACTCATTGTGGTGAAATCAAAACAACACTAACGGACTCATCTGTTTACCGGTCTATAAGTATGGGTCCGAAACATGCCAAGCGTTAGCCCCGATGGCACTTAAATGTTGCCATCTGTACATTTAAAATTCCTTTAAATAAATAAATATTGTAGAACATTTATACAGCGCCAACTAGACCCAAACCAAGCAGAGCTTGTTTGATGGATTCTAGATTACGGATAAGCATAATTAGATACTTTTTGTAAATAAATACATATGATACATAGTCATATCCACATCAATTGAAATATCCATAATCGAACCCGTGACCTCTGAAACCTCTGAAATATTTTCTGCTTAGCAGTCAGTTTACACTGATGAATATTTTATTCTCTTTTGAAGCTAAGATAGGTCTAGTTAAGCAATAATCTAGGAGTAGAAAGAAAAATAGAACATTCATTTAATCGAACTGACTATATACTAACCTATACTAATCGTAGTGACTAAGTCGTTGGACTTGCAATGATCATTTCAGTTCAAATCCCACCCAGAATACCACCGACGTGTATCTATTCCTAATACCAGTAAATTAGCTTAGCTGAAAAATGTAACCAAATGACTAATAATGTTTGGCCTACGATAGTCTTAGTGGAAATACAAATGAAAGTTAAATTCTTGTAAATAGTAATATTAGCTGATGACCGCGGCTCCACCCGCGCGGAGATTCTACTTAACCAATTGCAATCACACATACGGCAGATTTTAAGTCCGACCAAGACCTTTCTAATAGAAAAAATCGCATCAAAATCTGTTCTGTAGTTATTGCATCAATCGCGAACAAACAAGAATTCCACAAAAAAATATTTTTTTTTTAAATAAATAAACAAAATGTACATTGATACCGACGTTCAGTTGCTTTTCAATAACATCGTCGCAGATCTTTATTTCAAAGTGTAATAGTCTCGTAAACTTTCGACAGTAGGTATCATATTAACACTCCAATTAAAACGAATTACCCTGTATTCCGTAAATCAATCCTACGCTGGGAACACTGTTGGACCCGTATAAGTAGATAACGGATAAGCGCACGTACTGTTCGAAATCCTTTCAAATGTTATTTGCTATTAACATGGTTTATTTTTCCTCAACATTGTTTACAGTTAAACGCGATAAGATTTTGTTTTCAAGCGCTGTCCTCATCTATGATCATTTATTGATGAATAATCAACTAAGAAACTAATTCCTTTCCTTTTATACGCTTTTTATTAGCTCCACCTCGTCGTACATTATCCCCGATGGATATAAGCTGGTTTATGTGTAAATTACGATGGCTGGCGTTAAAAATGTCTCATAAGTTGGTATAACCGAAGTGCATCGGGGTGGGAGTCCTCTCGCTCGGCAGCATGATTGCGGCAATGGTGCGGAGCGCGAGCGCGTGGGCCGCCGCCACCTCCTTCTGCGAGCACGTAATGCTCGCGAAGGAGATGGCGGAGCACGCCCGGGAGAGATTTAGAACTCTCCCGGCCCGCCGAGCCCGCAACTTGCTCGCCGCGCGTCGCAGGCGACGCAGACGCCGGAAGTCGCTTAACGACCTCCGTCCTCCATGAGCGCAGGCCTGGGGGTGGCGGGTGAGGCCGCCTGTCACCCCAGCAGAAGAAGGCCGGGACGGTGGGGCGACTAGCGCCCCTCCCCCAAACCGGGGCAAGACGGGGACACCGCGGTTCCCAAACCCGAGGGGGCCATCTCGAAACCGGAGATGGCCCAGGGTCAGTCGGGGTGCGAGGGATATGCTATATGGGCAACCTTACACCCCGGCCTGGTCCCGGCCCGGTCTGTAGACCCGAGACGGCATGCGGTTTTAGTCGGTTCAAGCCCGACATAACCGCCCCCGCTGGCCGGCGGGGGGTATCCGAAGGGATTTCCACACGATAAAAAAAAAAAGGCTACTACCATCTAAGCACCGAGCTCGCCACTCCGCTAGCTGAGCCGTTGTTACAACATATAAATATCACTAGTTTGGAGTTTTTTGGCGTCAACACGGGGAAACAGGCATCGAGGCAGTGTTCCATTTTCTAAAATTTATGTAATTTAAAGTTTTTATGTGTAAAAATGGTGGCTTTTTAGACATAACGTCTTCGATAACATGCACATGTGTAGGAAAGTGACATATTTACCGTGAATTGTGATTTTCCGTGTTGTTTCCAAAACTCCACAGAAGCCTCTAGTAAAGCCTCCACTACTTCATTAGGGCAGGACTTTAACTTGACTATGACTATGAAGGAGTTTACTTGACCTTGACTAAATGACGAAAACGCTGCATTATATTGAATTCATATGCAAATTAATTGATTTATCAAATTACTTGACACTGGCATTCATTACATATTTGCCAAAGAAGGAAAAAAAATCACAAGTTTGAGTACAGACCCTTAAATATGTTTTATGCTCAGTTCAGAGCAGATCACCACAGATTAGATTGATGGAGATTTGATGGTTATTTTTATGAACTAAGACATTCGGTGCCAAGTCAACCTCACCTGCAGCAGGTCACTCAGGCTCAGGCACCTCAATCAGCAAGTGTACCGGACACCTGCTGATTGATGGACGAGGCTCTGGTGTAGGCTTTCAAATAGACATTATGGTTTATGATATCGTCTTCACATAGCGCCTACTCATTTCGTTAGAGCTAAATTCAACAATGTTCTTTAGAGTATTATATCTGTGGATACCAGCATCAGCTCCAAATACTTCCTGTTCTAAAATTTCTGGATGTTTTTTTTACCACGCAGGTGGCGGACAAGCACACGGCCCACCTGATGCCTATGGACGTGTGCAACATGACCCTGTAAAACCTTCTAATGTTCTTCTTGAAGAACCCCATATTGTAGTCGCTTAGCACAACCACAGCCTGAGGGTGCGCCGAACAAAATGCCTTTCATCCCTCACTGCACATACACCGTTTCCGGTCGCAACGTGTGAGGATGAATTCCCTGTCTGCCGTGGGCATCATATCAAACAATTCATCTGAACACACCACATTGTATAGGCGGTAGGAAACGCACAGAGAGGCAAAATCTGTCCTAAGGTTGAGAGGTTCTACACTGCCTGTAAGTATGGGATCGTCGACGATCCTCAGCGCCCGTCTCTGCACCGAGTCAAACAGGTCCAGTTGGTATGTAGGTGCTCCGGCAAAAAGGTGACAGCAGTACTCCATCTGGGGTTGACTTGCGACTTATAAAGAAGTCTTTGCTCTGCAGTGAAGTACTGCTTCGCCCTCTTGAGCACTCCAAGTCTCATAGATGCCAACTTGACCTTGTCTTCCAGGTGACTGCGGTACTGGATGTTATGCTAGATTATCATTATGGGTGTATATAGGACCCCACCAGGATCTTCGGGGTCTAAGCCAACCTGATCCATGAGGCTCTGGCGAAGGCTTTCTTTTGGGGTTCCCAACCCCAAAAGTCAGTCAGTAGTCGCTTCCATAAAAGCCTAAACAAACAAAAGAAGGACTAATATAGCGGACCTCGGGTTCTAAAGTACTAGCTTTGGATGCGACTGGGATTGGTCCACGGATGCGGAATAGATGCTGAATTATCAATATGTGTTTATTATAAATATCTGGTTTTTTTTCCGGCGTTTCCTAAAAATGCAAACTTTTTTATGTGGAAATACCCCCGATTTATCGCTCTCGAAACCCCCTGTATACCTACAAATTTTTATAAAAATCAATGGAGCCGTTTCTGAGATTCAGATTATATATTAGGTCGTTACATATGAAATTGCCGTTTTTCTTGAAGAAATTGGAGGAAACCCAATTTTCAGTACTAACGTTTTTGCATTTTTTTTTAGGAATGACAAATCCAAATTTTATGATGTTTTTTGTGTATGAATGAGACAACATTAAGCTAACAAACAGCAACTTTTTTACATTTTTGAAAAGTGACAGCTGTTAAGTAATACGAAATTTATCATCAAAATGGATAGCATTTAGTAAGTACTGTTTTGAAGATCGAATTAATTTATCAAGCGGCCAATAAAAACAAAATTTAATACAGAGTTGTAAAATCTTGAAATCAACTTTCAAATAAAATATAAATAATGGAAATAGCTATTAAATTACAAGAATAACGAACTCATGAATTTGTAAAAAAAACGCCAATTTCATAGGTAAAGACCTACCCCGAGTTCCCAACTCAGCAACGCGATGGACCCGGCACCCGCACGGAGAATCCATGGATTGCTAAGAATATCGGTCTCTATACAAGAATTGCTCGTTTAAAGATATTACATACTAGGTATAATAAACACATTTTTGATGGTGGCTCAAACACACCTTATTGGAACGCATAAAACTTTTCCTAATGATCATTACACATAACATTTTTGAGGCATATTTCTTTACCACACTTAACGACATTAAACATTACGATAAAGGCTATGCATAATTACGCTTAACAACCTCCGTCCTCCATGAGCGCAGGCCTGGGGGTGGCAGGTGAGGCCGCCTGTCACCCCAGCAGAAGCAGGCCGGGACGGTGGGGCGACTAGCACCCCTCCCCCAAACCGGGGCATGACGGGGACACCGTGATTCCCAAACCCGAGGGGGCCATCTCGAAACCGGAGATGGCCCAGGGTCAGTCGGGGTGCGAGGGATATGCTCTATGGGCAACCTTACACCCCGGCGTCTGTAGACCTCAGACGGCGTGCGGTTTTCGTCGGTTCAAGCCCGACATAACCGCCCCCGCTGGCCAGTGGGGGGCCAGGGGGGGTATCCGAAGGTATTTCCGCACGAAAAAAAAAAAAAAGGCTATGCATAATTAATGTTATGTGTAATGCTCATATTTGGTAAAGTTTTATGCTGTTCCAATAGGGTGTTTATGGAGCATCATCCAAATCTCACCTTCAAGTCGGTGGACCTGGTGATCCAGGGATGAGGCTCCAGCGCAGGCTTTCCTCTCAATGTTGGGAGGTCAATTGGCACTCGTTAGCATAAAAGTCATATATATCCAACCAAAAGTAACATAAGGAAAGGCGAAACCGACGTTAAGATTACAATGATGAGCTTCACAGAGAAGCTAACAGCACTCAGCCAGAATTTAAAAAAAAACGCGGCCTAGTGCGAGTCGGACTTGCCCATGAAGGGTTCCGTAGCAGCAAGTAACATAATAATCCTTTTTTTTAAATTTTATATTTGAGTTGATTGAATGAAAGGTAAATTGCGGTTTACGTGTTTTAAAACGTCGTATTAAAAAAAAACTACTTACTAGATCTCGTTCAAAGCAATTTTCGGTGGAAGTTTACATGGTAATGTACATCATATATTTTTTTTAGTTTTATCATTCTCTTATTTTAGAAGTTACAGGGGGGGGGGGAGGGGCATTTTACCACTTTGGAAGTGTCACTCGCGAAAACTATTCAGTTTAGAGAAAAATGATATTAGAAACCTCAATATCATTTTGGATACCTATCCATAGATGCCACGTATGAGTTTAACGAAAAAAAAAATTTTGCTTTTCAGTTCTAAGTATGGGGAGCCCCCAAAATTTATTGTTTTTTTTCTATTTTTGTGTGAAAATCTTAAATGCGGTTCACAGAATACATCGACTTACCAGATTTCAACAGCATAGTTCTTATAGTTTCGGAAAAAAGTGTCTGTGACATACGGACGGACATACAGACAGACATGACGAATCTATAAGGGTTCCGTTTTTGCCATTTGACAACGGAACCCTAAAAACAGTAGCTTCGAAACTAGTTTTATTAAAAACAATGTAAAGCAGTGCTAAACACAGGTGGATGCTTATTTAGTGGAACCGGTTGAACTTGAATTTGTATGACGTAGGCATAATTAACAAGTTCTCCGAGTAAAACCTGTAATATATATGTAGCTATGCTTTATATGAATATGAAACTAACTATAAATTCTACTAATATAATAAATGTGAAACTTTGTGAATATTATAAACCTTAAGGCTTTCACGGCCGGCGTTGCATGTAGAATATACTGCTTCGGGTTGTTTGGCCGTGGTCCATAGGAAAGTTGTGTCCCAAACATTTCGTCGATCGCTGCGGTCGACATCTTCAGTGGTACAGGGCCGGGCGCCGACGAGTGCGGAGAACTCTCCTCGGCGGCGACTTCACTGCGACTGATGTGGAGGCCCGAGTCACTGGTGTATTTGAGAAGATTGTCTGGGTGTTTATTACTCAATCACGCTCACACGGCTGAACGGATCTGGCTGGAAATTAAATATATTCTACGAAATTCTACACAGCGTTCGCGCTCTATAGACCCAAAGTAAGATAGGTTAACTAGCTTGTCTTATGTCGCGGATAAACATACGTATATACTTTTTTTAAATACCTAAATATTATACATAGAAACACCGATACCAATGCAAATAGACATGTTCATGCATACAAATATTTCCACTGAGCGGGAATCGAATCTGCGCCCCCTGTCCTGACAGTCAGTGGCAGCACTATATAATAGTCTGGAATAAAAAATACACTACTTTTTATCCCTGGAATAGGTTCCCATGGGTTGCGGGAATGGACTCAAAATTCCACGCGGACTGAGCCACGGGTTACAGCTGGTTAAATTTAAATACCTCTGTGGTGCAGAGTGACGTTCATATTACTAAAAAACTTGGTAAAAAGCTTTTATTTTAATATCATAGGCTCTTCAATTTTATTTATTTGTCAGATAAGCTGCATTTCCCAAAACGAAGCGCAAACAGTTCGCAGAACTTGTGCTGATAACGTCGTGATAACTTTTGACACTGCACTGGTGTTTTTGTACAAGCTAAGGTAATTTTACACCACAGTGACATAATATTTAGGAGTATGGGGTACACTGAGGTCTTTGGGTCGACCTGCTAGTCGGAACCCAGTAGGTAGGTACAGTCAGAGCTCATAAGTGCATTAGCACAACAAGGCTCAAAATGGTGTGGCGTGCGGCCGCCGTGCGCCGGGCCGGTTTTGCGTTTACATATATGTGTGTGTGTGTGTGTAATGTTTCAATGCAACACGACGCGACGCGTCATAGCGTAGACTAGAACAACAAAATATGAGTAGTTCGTGCTAGACAAAGATAACGATATAATAATATGTTCGTTTTCATAACTGTATTATTCTATACAACTGCTGTGAGTCATTAGATACTAATACAGTAATGTACCAACCTAATAACTGATAGCTAAGTTTAACTGTGGCTAAGTGGCTGAAGCAAGATACTATTGATTCACAGTGATTAGAGATATTTGTGGTTCGATTCCAGCGATTTATGACAAAAATATAATTTTAAATATTGATAAAGTAATTTTGCATGAAGTTGTCATTAATTATTATTTATGTGATTAATTATGGGGTTATGAAAAGAAATGATACAAAATGTTTGATTCGTAACTAAATATATTTTATTTTTACTATCTACCTATACCTACTCATTGTAAATTTTATTGAGGTTTATAGCTTAAGTATTCGTTTTCTCAAGGAAAAGAGGATTGAAACTTAACCTCAATCTTACAATCTTAAACTAACTTGTCCTATAGCCAGCACGTCCCCTTTTCACCAAATTCACATAAACTACTTCTCACTTAACTGGGTTATTGAATATATTTTTTGTAATAAATGGAAAGATCATTAAGTATAGTTTACTTACTTGTAAGTTATGTAACAAAAGTATTCTTTTTTTACTGATTTAATATTTAGAACAACAAGATTCCTTTTTTCCAAATACCCAATTAAGTATAATTAGTATTGTAGGCGGACAAAATATTAATAATTATTAATACTTTTTATGCTAATAATTATTAATATTTTGTATGACCTCCGTTGTTCTCAATACAGCTGAGTAAACGTCGGCGCATGGACCCCACAACATTCTGACAAATATCTGTCCCACGTAAATTGTCCCATATTTGTTGCTTTAATAATTCAGGACATCTCTCGTCCCGTGAGTCCCTTCTTTGGACCATTATACCCCATATATTTTCTATTGGGTTTAAATCAGGGGATCGTGCTGGCCAAGGAATAACGTTGACCTCTGCATGTTCCCTAAGCCATTCGTAAACTATGACGCCACGGTGTATTGGGCAATAAAATTGTCGTGCACAAAACTAAAGTTATTTAATTCTTCTCGGGGAAAAACATTGCGCACTGTAGGTAACATTATATTATTTAAAACGTCCACATAACTGCTGCTGTTCGCTCGCGGCGGAATAAAGTCTAGTTCGCCTGGTCCTTGCGCGCTGATCCATCCCCACATATTAACACTTATTCTGCCTGACTCCGTGTTAGCATCAATGTTACTGTTAGACCAGCGTGTATTGTTCCTACGCCACAACTGCATCCTTCCCTTCTGACAGGACTTAAAAGTTTTTTCGTCCGAGAATATAGTCGTTTCCCAGTTAAAATCAAGGTATTCCCGGGCAAAACGTAACCTTTCGTCTTTATGCCGTTGCGTTAAAAACGGTTTTATTGCTGGCGTCCGGTGATGCAGGCCTTCGGCATGGAGTACGCGGCGAACAGTTATCAATGACGTGTCAAACTCATTGGCCCATCGTCGTGTATGTTGGTATGAAACCATTGGTTCCATACTCTGCCACCATATAGCGCCGCTGGTTGTGGTTAATCAGCGGTGGCCTTCCACTTCTTGCAAGAACCTTCAGGCTTCCCTCGTTCTCAAACCTCTTCATCCAACGGCTCACAGTATTCCTCTAAAAATAACGTTTTTACACATTAATGTAAGCACCGGTTTATTAACTTATTTAAAACACCAGATCTATTTGAATAATTATCCTACTAATATTATAAATGTGAAAATTTGTGAGTATGGATGTTTGGATGTTTGTTACTCTTTCACGCAAAAACTACTAAATAGATTTTAATGAAACTTTACAATAATATAGCTTATAACACATAGGCTATGTTTGGTCGCGATAACCGATATCCACGCCGGCAGAGCCGCGGGCAACAGCTAGTATAATATAAAAATAAAATGGTATAATAATATACTTACGGATAAGCCCGTTTCATTTGCTATTTCACTTATATTGAATCCATTCATAATGTAAAGCCACAATATTAGCTTTGACTTCCATACTTATATTACTTGTAGACATGTTGAAATTAATATTGAATCGAATCACGGGAATAACAAGACTCGTAACTAAGTCCACCAACCAACAACGTCATTTTATTTTCTCTAAGCCAGTAATTATTCCATTTTATTTCAAATCTACCTTCATACTTTTTACATTTTATGTTGATCTTTGCTAAAGTTTAACAAATAATAAATTCTACTTAAGAAACATATTTTATTCATCAACCTGATATTAATTTATAAATGAAACACAAAAAGTGTTATTGCAAGATCGTAGGATTCGAACCATCAACCTTTGTATTTCCTTAAACCTCATGCTAGAACCACTGGGCCACGGGTTGCTTAAGTAGTAACAACGAAATTATCGATAATATTCCTACGGAAGAACAATTTATGTGTGTGTGTAAATTGTCTTAAAAGAAACAGGTCACCAGTAGCGCTAGAATGTTGACGCTATAGCACAGCTATGGTTACGTGGGATTGCTACTGCACTTTTGATCTCTACTGTACATATAGATATACAAAATAACAATAACTTAATATATTTATCCGCATTCTAGAACCCATATTACAAGCTATACTTAGTTTGGGTCTAGATAGTGGTGTATGGAAATTAGACTCCCAGGACGGAAGTCCGTGAGGTTTTAGTCGGTTCGTTTCCATGCTTGTACATAGATACCTTTTTTTTTGGCGGAAATCCCCTCAGATCCCCCCCCGCCGGCCAGCGGGGGCGGTTATGTTGGGCTTGAACCGACTAAAACCGTACGCCATCTCGGGTCTTTAGACACCGGGGTGTAAGGTTGCCCATAATGCATTTCCCTCGCACCCAGACTCATCCTGGGCCATCTGCGGTTTCGAGATGGACCCCTCGGGTTTGGGAACCACGGTGTCCCTGTCTTGCCCGGTACGGGGGGGGGGGGTGCTTTTGCTGGGGTGACAGACGGCCTCACCTGCTACCCCCAGGCATGCGCTCATGTAGGACGGAGGTCGTGAAGCAAAAAGCCTGAGTGTACATAGGTACCTTAAGATCGGGGTGCTTGGTTGGGGACCTCCACGCGGTGCACCCTGGGCAACGGAGACGGCAGCGCCTCTCTCCTAGGGTGGGAGAGACGCTGCCGCTTACGGCCAACTCCGACCGAGGCGAGGACGGCCCTGACGAGGGCTGTTCGGAAGCTTTCCACATGTCCCTCTGATTAGCAGATGGCACAGTGGAGAGCAAGTAAGGGGGCCATCTCGAAACCGGAGATGGCCCAGGGTCAGTCGTGGTGCGAGGGATATGCTCTATGGGTAACCTTACACCCCGGCGTCTTAAGACCCGAGACGGCGTGCGGTTTTAGTCAGTGCAAGCCCGACATAACCGCCCCCGCTGGCCGGCGGGGGGGTATCCGAAGGGATTTCCGCACGAAAAAAAAAAAAGGTACCTTAAGATCTCTTGTTGACGTGTTTATGAGCACATCAATTCTATTCTATTCCCACGACCCGTGGGGGTTTTCACACGCATCGTCATCCTTCGAGCCTTCGAGCCAATCTCAGCTCAGCAGCAGCATGGGGTCGGCTTTTCAGTCAAACTACGGAGCGGCTGGACTTCGATATTTGCCGTGCAGCGTCTGCCATCTGCCCTCCACAACCCAGTGGCGATTTCGAAGTTCTGTAGTTAGACCAGCTGTCGGGCTTTTAAGAGCTTCAACTACCCGTAACGACCGCAATATATTAAAATAAATTAAAAAACACACGTAATAAAAAGAATACGCATTCACCACTGCCAAATATAACAGAACATAACATAACACTTAAACACGTATGACATGCACTTATTAACACATAATTACCTATGAAATTGCCGAAATTTTCTTACAAATTCATGAGTTCGTTATTCCTGTAATTTAATAGCTATTTTTATTTTGTTTGAAAGTTGATTTCAAGATTTTACAACTCTGCATTAAATTTTGTTTTTATTGGCCGCTTGATAAATTAATTAGACCTTCAAAAACAGTACTTCCTAAATGCTATCCATTTTGATAATAAATTTCGTAATACTTAACAGCTGTCACTTTTCAAAAATGTAATAAAAGTTGCTGTTTGTTGGCTTAATGTTGTATCATTCATGCACAAATAAAATCATAAAAATTGGATATGTCATTCCTAAAAAAAATGCAAAAATGTTAGTACTGAAAATTGGGTTTCCTCCAATTTCTTCAAGAAAAACGGCAATTTCATACGTAACGACCTAATATAACAGAACCTAACATAACACTTAAACATGTATGACATGCACTTAATATTAACACCACTAACACAATGTCTTATGCGTAGCGACACAACACTCAATAATCAGTATCAATATATAATAAAATACATACATAAGCCATACAATAAAACTACTTTTTTCTACGACCATTTGGTAAATTGCTTAATACATAACCACAAGTCATATCTCAATAGTAGGTACTCATTCCTGCCAAGTTGTGTTACAATGACCATTTCCACACGGGTAAACCGTTCTACAATAAAACTTTTTATTATTTTTATAAGGCATCAAAAAATCAACATTGATTATGCTAAAAAGCGCGCGTATTTGCGTCACGACTAAACATCGCATGTAATTAGGCCGTATGGATGAATTGCCTTTGCCTTTCACTTGTGGGATTATAACAACAAAACAACTTTTATCTGCACTTATAAATAAAATTGTTTTGAAAGAGTTCAACATTGACGGTTTTTGTATTTATTTATTTCATGGTCTTAGAAAAAGTTTTGTATGCCACTGTCGCAAACAGCTATTGTAATACTCGTGTCATCGTCCATGGTGCATCGACAAACTAGCACTCGTGTTACAATAGCTATCATTGCTTGACAGTGGCATAATTAACTATAGTAGGGCTTTTATCACATTGTAAAACATAATTAGGAAGTTGGCGGTATATTGAGAATAGAACATTACCTTCCGTGCTTATCTAGCAAGACTGTGTTACGGCAAGGAAAGATTCTCGCTACGCAAATAACCACTATCGCTAATTATAATAAGGACACTTTTTCTTCCAACAGCTGGTCTAATATTATTCGTCATATAAAAACCGGTAGCTGATAAACATATAGTATAGGCTTAAAATCCAGATCAAGTACATTTTATTTTAATTTTAGAAACAGGTTTTATAATGAAAAGAAAAAGATAACGAATTAAAATAATAAGAACAGAAATATGTAGTGAGAAAAATCAATAAATAAATAAATAAATATGAATCTGCTTTCCAATATATAATATCTATAATTCTGTAGTACTAATTCCTAATTCCAGCTCAGGCATAAGGTTATGGGCATATCTGCATATCAACTTTTCTGTCTGATCACAGTCCAGATTTCTCAACAACTCATCCAGTGTTCTTCCACAAATAACTTTAGTCATATCCTTTATGGGATGAGTTTATAGCTAGAGTGTATATTATAGCATAGCATATCTGTCAATGTGTGTGCGCCCTGACCTCTCAACGTTTATTATAACCTTCCTTATCAAGTTAGTGCTCACAAGTTACAAGTGGACCTAACACGTCTGTTTTCGCCAGTAGACATTCACAAACACGCAGAATGGCTCGTCTCAGCACTATCGTCCTGCTCGTAGCACTGACTCTTTGTTTAATCAATATAAATAGTGTAGTGAGTGCGTGTGGAAAACACGGGGATGATGTGAGTACCAAATCATCATCATCATAACATTATAAGTCACCTTTACGCGTCTGTCAGTTTCTAAGCTAACTTCCTCATAACCACACAAAGGATTTTATAATAATTGTTTATCAGGCAGGCAGTCATATGCTACTGATAAATGCCAATATCCAGTGTCCTTGTTTTATTTTTCAAGTAAATTTGAGGTCATATTAATTTGGTCAATCTGTTCTTGAATTCAGTAGTATTTCAATTACATTTTTAAGCAATTGGTATGCTTACTTTTCCTAAAGATTTAGATCGGAAAAAGAGAACATCTAGGACGGGACTTTAACCCGCGACCAGTTCCTCACAGGGGAAAAGCTCGGACCAACTGAGCCACCTAGACACGTCTCATGATATTCGAAATTCTCCGATACATTACATAAGGGATCAAAAAATTAGGTCTCTGAATTTGGTGAGATGACTTGGTATAGACAAAATATGTATTTGAAACAAAAAAAAACGGATATAATAAAAATAAAAAAAAATAAAAAATAAAATTAAAAAAAACACCACCAGTGTGAATTGTGAATATTAAACAAGCCCACTCTTGTAAAAGATGACTCGTCTGTCCACGAAATTTTTTGGTATGATCTTCCACTAACCACCTACAAAATCTTAACCGCGGATCAAAATCTGTGGTAAGGAGCTCTTGCACCCGCAGAAAGTGGTAGGCGTGCAGTCCTTCTCCTTGCAGTATTCTCCAAGCGGATGTGTGGGAAATACCTAAATCGCAACCAGCGTCACGTGTGCTCGTCGCGTCACGCGACACTGGTCGCTGGTGGTGTTTTCTTTTTACTTTTATATTTTTATATAATTTTTTTTTTATTTTACCCGATATATTTTTTTGTTTCAAATACATATTTTTTCGATACCAAGTCATCTCACAAAATTCAGAGACCTAATTTTTGCCACGTTATACACGTCACAAGGCGTAATTCTTGCGAAATAAGGAAACAATGAATGACTTTACAATCATTTTTAAACATTGTTTTTTGATCAGTAGTATGATCATCATATCAGTATTGTCAGCTGACACCAAGTTCCATGGAGAAAATTGGCACTGGAACTAGTCAGAACAACTCACATATTCTGGTAGCTTGTTCCACTCTGACCACTCTGTTGTTAGTAAAAAGCTTGTGAGGATTGTTGCTGAAGAAGCTAGCAGATAGACAACTTTAGGTGGTGTTCTCTTAGATGGCCGTTCTGTTTGCTTGGTTGTTCTTCACCAACGTCACTTGTAATCGAAATAAATAGTATGCCCGCTAACCCATCCAGCTAAGCAAGTAAGGCAAAGCAACTGGATTCACGTCGGTAGTCACCTCTTGAACGTCAAGCCGACTCCACAAGTAGCACTGTAGCATTCGAAAAAAAAGGGAAATTAAGATTTTTCATAAATAAGAATTCGTCTCGACAATAATTTACAAAATTTTACTCGTGGGAATTTTTAGTAGGAATTGGAAACCAATCTATGACACGACGAGTAACGACACGTACAAATAGAATATCACAGCTCTTTATATCATAATGTCCATTTAGGATCTTAAATGCTTCATTTCCACGGTCTCTGCAGTACAAGAAAATGAAATTTACAATATTCTTTTTGTTTCAGTGCAATAACGACAGTCAATGTTGTTCCGGAACAAAATGTCACAGGTTCGCGAAGAAGTGTCAGACACCGATCACTCCTGAGGATCTGAAACCACATCTCCACAAGCCCTGACCGTCTTGAATCCAACCCGCTTCTAGCACTAATTTGATGATAATATTCATCCATATCATTAATAAAAAAACATGAACAACTTTTGATTAAATTTTATAAAGAAAAAATAGCCATGACTTCATTTTTTTTAATTATACCTTCGTCCACATAATCACTTACCAACATATGAGATAGTGGTCGCACACGAGCCTATTACCAATAAAAAAAGCATGTATTTTTATGATTTAAAAGTTTTGTTTTGACTATAGTTTTCGCCCTTCACGACCTCATTGCCTGGTGGACTTCATCTACCGTCGAGTAGATAGGAATCGCATCTTTATAGGTTTACTCTTGCCCATGGCTTCACCCGCGTGGAGTTCTGGTCTCGTGCTCGCAACCCATGGGAATATATTCCAGGTGTACAAAGTAGCTTCGAGGTGCGAGGGAAATGCATTTTAGGCCACCTTACACCTCGGCGTCCGTAGACCCGAGACAGTGTGCGGTTTTACCCCCGCTGGCTGGCGGGTAGCCGGGGTATCCGAGGGGTTTTCCGCACGAAAAGAAAAAGTATATAAAGTAGCCTATGTATTATTCTAGACTATATTTAGTCCATCCCTCCATTGAATTTTAGATACATCCATTCAGCCCTATGAGTGTGATTCTTTATTTTCTTTATACCACTTAGGTGTCAAACCAGCACAGTCCACGTATGCAACACCAGGGGCGTTACACTCGCGCTGCCGACCCTGTAAAAACCTTCTAATGCCCTTTTTGAAGAACCCCATATTGTAGTCGCTTGGGAAAACCACAGCAGGTAGATAATTCCATAGCAGTGCGCAAAATAAAGTGTCTTTGATACCTTTTTTTTAGTGCAGAAATCCCTTCGGATGCCCCCCCGCCGGTCAGGGGACGGTTATGTCGGGCTAGAACCGACTAAAACTGCACGCCGTCTTGGGTCTTCAAACGCAAAAGTGTAAGGTTGCCCATAGAGCATATCCCTCGCACCCTGACTGACCCTGGGCCATCTCCAGTTTCGTGATGCCCCCCTCGGGTTTGGGAACCAAGGTATCCCCGTCTTGCCCCGGTTTGGGGCTAGTCGCCCCACCGTCCCGGGCTTCTTCTGCTGGGGTGACAGGCGGCCTCACCTGCCACCCCCGCCGAGCCCGCAACATACTCGCCGCACGTCGCAGGCGACTCAGGCACCGGAGGTCGCCTAACGACCTCCGTCCTCCATGAGCGCAGTGTCTTTGATACCTCACTGTAAAGAATTCTCCCGAACACATCCTACTGTATAGGCGATTCAACACATACAGAGAGGCAAAATCTCTTCTAAGACTGGGAGGTTCCACACTACCTGTAAGTATGAGACTGTCGACGATCCTGAGCGCCCCTCTTTGCAGCGAGTCGAACGGGTCAAGTTGGTATATAGGTTCTCCGGCGAAAAGGTGACAGCAGTACTCCATATGGGGCAGGATTTGCAACTTATAAAGAAGAAATCTTTGCTGCAGTGAAATACTGCTTTGTCCTGTTGAGCAATCCAAGTTTCTTAGATGCCAAATTGACCTTGTCTTCCAGGTGACTGCGGTACTGGTCCCGATACTATTGAAGATGGTAAGTGGTGTCCAGGAACTATTCTCTTAGCGGTGAATACAGATACTTGTGTCTTAGTGTGGTTTATTTGGACCAGGTTTAGTCTTCGCCCATTCGGACACTCGTGTGAGAGTAGTCTCGATTTCAGACACAAGTTGTTCACGACTTTCTTGCACTACGGATCGAGGGATGTTAGCACGGCCCGTGTAAAATGTGTCTCCGGTACTGTCGTCCGCATAGCAATGAATGCAGTCATCAGACAGCATGTCATTGATATGCAGTAGGAACAGAGTCGGAGACAGCACGGAGCCTTTTGGAATACCAGCGTTTATGTCAACGATGGCTTAGATGCTTCTGTTGGCCAAAAAGCTAGCGATCCATTCGCAAAGTCCCTCGGGTAGTCGATGAGATGATAACTGCGTAATAAAACCTCTGTGCCAGACCGGATCGAAAATGATATAATGATAAATGATATAATACTCAGGGGATGCAGTTTCGTGTTGCAGCCGCGTATCTATCAGCTGTACATAACTTTTAATTGCACCACTCCGTAGCTAGAGGGTCAAAACATTCTTTACGTTTAGGTGTATTTACGCACCCACACCCCGATAATTTTTACTAGACATATTATTATTACAGGGCGCTATGGCGCTCATTAGGGGAGACCATGTCCAGCAGTGGACTAGCATAGGTTGATGAAGATGATATTATTATTATACAAAACACTTATTTTATTGTTAAAAACGTGGGATGCTCATAACCATCATCATCGGGGAGACCACACTTTTTAAGTTAACTTTTTAATTATTGTGTTGTCATCAATCCCCAATAGTGCAAAGTCTGCAGAATTTCAAATCAATCCGAAGTTTTGAAGTGCTACATAATCGAGTACAAATGTACACGTATATCAAGTTAATAAAAGAGTGTTAAAAAAGGATTCTGCATACACTACTGCTAAGTATAGCATAGCACAGATTAGTATAGCATATCTGTCAAAGTGTGTGCGCCCTGGCCTCTCGACGTTCATAAATACTTGGCCTTATCAAGTTAGTGCTCATCAGTCATAAATGGTTCTAGCAAGTCTTTTTTTCGTCAGTACACCTCTACAAACACGCAGAATGGCTCGTCTCAGCACTATCGTCCTGCTCGTAGCACTAACTATTTGTTTAATTAAAATAAATAGTGTAGAAAGTGCGTGCGGACGACACGGCGATATTGTGAGTACTTTTTTTAATCGTGCGAAAAACCCCACGAATACCATCCCTAGTCGTCCAGTAGGAGTGGTTATATCGGACTCGAACGAACTAAAACCGCACGGCGGAACACCGTTTCCGGTCTCATAATCTATAAGGGTGTAAGGTAGTCCCAATAAGGCAATTCCCTCGCACCCTGGCTGACCCTAAGCCATCTACGGCTTTGAGATGGCAACCTCGGGTGTGGAAGCTACGGAGAGGGGGCACCAGACGACGACGCAAATCATCATTATCTCAAGTCGTTTTTACGTGCTGTCTATTTCTTAGCTAACTACCTCAAAATCAAAGGATTTTGATAAGGTTTTCATTGGCATTTAGATATTTTTCCACAGAAGGTTTATATAATGTATAACTAGCTGTTGCCCGCGGTTCCGCCCGCGTGTAGTTGTTATCGTTAAATACGCGTTATCGTTATCGTACTTTTTAGGGCTCCAACTTACCCGTAACGAATGCCATAAACGTTCGTATGATAACTGGAACCGACGGTTAACGTGCTTTCCGAGACACGGAGGAGTCTCGCTGCGTTAGGAATGGTTACCAATCCTAAGATTGACCTAGTTAGTATTGTTTAACCATACATTTAGCTAATATCCTCGGTTACGAGCCTCTCTTACACTATACTCACCAAAAGAAAATTTACAATAAGTATTCTTTTTGTTTCAGTGCGTCAACGACAGCCAATGTTGTGCCAGATCTAAATGCCACAGGTTCGCGAAAAAGTGCCAGGTAGAAATCACTCCTGAGGATCTGAAAATACAATAGCTCCCAGCACTAATTTGATGATAATATTCATTCATACTTATAATTAAAATGGCTTCATTATTTTGATTAAAAGCATGTGTTTTATGCATTCTTCTGTTTTATCTATAGTTGCTGACCTTCACGACTTCACTTCCCTTTTTTGCTGAAATACCTTTGGATACCCCCCCCCCCCCCCCCGCCGGCTAGCGGGGGTGGTTATGTCACACGCCGTCTCGGGTCTTGAGACGCCGGTGTGTAAGGTTGCCCATAGGGCCTTGGCCATCTCCGGTTTCTAGATGGCCCCCTCGGGTTTGGGAACCACGGTGTCCCCGTCTTGCCCAGGTTTAGGGGAGGGGCGCTAGTCGCCTACCGTCCCGGCCTGCTGCGCTCATGGAGGACGGAGGTCGTTAAGCGACCTCCGGCGCCTGAGTCGCCTGCGACGCGCGGCGAACATGTTGCGGGCTCGGCGGCCCGGGAGAGTTCTAAATCTCTCCCGAGCGCGCTCCGCCATCATTGCACATGTAATGCTCGCGAAGGAGATTGCGGCGGCCCACGCGCTACCGCTCCGCTCCATTGTCGCAATCATGCTGCCGAGCGAGAGGACTCCCACCCCGATGGCTACCACGAAGTCACGCCTCGGTGCCTCCCACGCCGGGCAGTCCGCCAGCGTGTGCAGCCCTGAGTCCTCGCTCGCATCGTAGTGATGGCACTCAGGCGTTGGCTCCTTCCTGATCCGATGCAGGTGGTCCCCGCAGCTCCCCTTACCGGAGATCACCTGCGTCAGTCGGTACGAGAGGCTTCCGTGTCATCTCTCTAGCCAATCCTCCATGACGAGCCTTACCGCCGTTATTGCGGCGTGCCCATGTTCTAATTGTACCTTTTTTTTTTTTTTTATCGCGTGGAAATCCCTTCGGATACCCCCCCGCCGGCCAGCGGGGACGGTTATGTCGGGCTTGCACCGACTAAAACCGCACGCCGTCTCGGGTCTTCAGACGCCGGGGTGTAAGGTTACCCATAGAGCATATCCCTCGCACCCCGGCTGACCCTGGGCCATCTCACCACTAACAGCATCGCTCATCCTGTCTCCTCTGAAAGCAGAGGAGTACGGAGAGCGATGTGTTCCCGCCACGTTGGGTATTGGCCGACGATCAATGCCAACCCTATGAAGGGGTGAAGGGGAAGCCATTGACCGCCGCCCAGGGTGTACCGGCCGCTCCTATTCCGTTCTCCCCGGACTGCAGCGGGATCGGAATCGGAGCGACACTCGAGGAGGTTACACACACCCCCCGTTCTTATTGTACCCAATACAAAATTGTTCTTTTCATTGTAGAACAACTGCTTTTTTAATGAAAGCTTGTTATTAAATAAATTTTTGATTAATTATTTTATTTTCAACTTTTTAGATTTAGTAATGTCAGGTAGCATAAGGGGGCTAGCCCTCACTCAACACAACAAATCTATCTTGTTTAGTTCCAGACCACCTACTGTCTCTTTCATCAGACCTTGGATATCATGTAGCACCAGAGTGTTTACCAAGACGACACAAATGAACCCAAACTCGCTAGGTTTATCTTATTTAGTTTGTTTAGGAGTTCTAAGGCCACCGTCCTCTTCCATCATCAGACCCTGAGTACCATAACACCAGAGAATTTGACAGGAGCAAACAAATGAGCCAAAACTCGATAGGTTTATCTTGGTTAGGTAACTTAGGAGTTCCTACGGCCACCTTCATACTCCATCATCAGACCCGGAATAGGTACGATATCACATCAGAGAGTTTGTCAAGAGAAGTAGTAGTCGACTCCACAAGATAAATAATTCCTTTCAGGGTAACTGTATACGCTTCTACAACAAGCTTCCGAGTGAAATGAAGAATCTACCTCTTCATAAATTTAAAAGTCAAATTAAAAGTAAACTCTGCCAGAAAGGTTACTATAAAATTC
Source organism: Cybosia mesomella (assembly GCA_946251805.1). Classification (NCBI taxonomy): domain Eukaryota; kingdom Metazoa; phylum Arthropoda; class Insecta; order Lepidoptera; family Erebidae; genus Cybosia; species Cybosia mesomella. The sequence goes on from OX276400.1 coordinate 1,022,702, forward strand.
AAGACTATTTAGACGACAAACAAGCTTGGATATGAACTGTTTGCTCTCTCTCTATGCTACTCAAATGAAATATTGTACTTAGGTTAAGTAAATACGTTTGTAAATAGACCAAAAAAAAACAGCCCGCTGAGTTTCTTGCCGGAGTCTTCTCAGGACAGGGCCGCGTTTCGAACCGGTCGGTGGTCCATTTGCCAAACATTAGATTCAATTTTTTATGACGTTTTGTAAGTGCCGTATTAATGGTACTTTGACTTTGAAAACAAATGAGCCCAAACTCGATGGGTATAAATTGTTTAGTTTAGGAGTTCTTATGAAAGTTCCTATAGTCCAGCCTAGACCAGCTTCATGGTACGCAATTCGTGCATTCAAAAATTCAGTTTCATTTCAATAACTACTTCAAAACTCAGTTGCAATATTTGAACCGAACTAACATATTAAATACAAAGCAGGTTAAATAAAAACTTTTAAAAATATCTACAATGTGTTATTTTATTTGTGTCACTATAGGTAGGTACACTGTTGGCCTTCCACATTCACTGTTATTGTAACTATTACAAATAGAATTCATCAGCGTAGATAATACACAGTATCGCTTAACCAAATACCTGCATTGTTTGAGTTGGTTCTAACCTGTTATCTGACCCAGTTTTTAAGGAAAATACTTTTCCACTTGCCTTATAACACATAGTTTACAAGATTTGTAACTTGTGTGTTGTTTAAGGCAACATCGTACAACTTCATCTGATTGTTGCAAAAACATTTTCTTGTATAATGCGGTAAGCACCACTGGGTATGTTATAGTTACCTTGGATGCGTCAGGTAAGTAATTTATTATTTAAATTTTATTATTACTACTTCTACAAAATTTTAAGTAAGTAATTACCTACGTAAGTAGTTTGTTCATTTCCGGGCCAGGAGGTATAGTGCGCAGTGGAAGTTGGCCCTCCTGGCTACAATGGGGAAATGAGCAGTCTGCGGTTCACAGAGCAAATTATTGTTAATAAATAGGTTTCACTTACCATTTATTTAGAAGGCGCCCGAAACAAAACGCTTTTACCTGTCTGTGTCTGTATCCAAGTGTATATGAAGTGTAGGGTGTATGATGGTTTGTGTGGGGACAGATAAACACAGCGCGGTGAACACTGGAGCCCTTCACATCAAATCCAAACTCCCAACTGATTACGTTAGTAATTCCAAAATATAACCAAACCAACGCGAGCCAAATATGACTGTCGCGGATTATACTTTATTCGTACAAACTTATTTTAACCAAACGAGTTTTGTTTTTTTTTTTTACTTCGTTTAGGAACGTAACATCTACCCCCCCCCCGGACTGGCCTTCCCGTCCGCTAATCAATTGGCAATCTTGATAAGGTTGCGACCGCTCTCCTCATCACCGATCCGTCAACCAAAACCTCAGCAAATCGAGGAACCCCATCGGTGCCAGCCACTAGATTGAGAATGCGCCCCCGGCGCCAATACAACGGCATTAGGTTGGCATCCTTAATCAGGACGAGGTCTCCGACCTTAGGAGGATGAGTTTTATCCGTCCCCTTGACGCGCTGCTGGAGGATGTGCAAGTACTCCAAGCTCCAACGCTTCCAAAAGCTCTGAGCGAGCTGTTGCACTAACTGGAACCGCGATAGCCGATTTCGGCTCACATCGACAAAGGGGTGCTCCGGCAGGGCGACAAGTGGTTGTCCAATCAAAAAATGGCCCAGGGTTAGGACCTCCAAATCATTAGGGTCCGAAGAGAGCGGGCACAATGGACGCGAGTTTAGTACGGCCTCAATGCGGCAAAATACCGTAGCTAATTCCTCAAAGGTGAGAACTGTGTCTCCCAATAATCTCCGTCAGAGTCCCTTGGCCGCTTTCACCGCGGCTTCAAAAATACCCCCCCAATGGGGGCAGGCTGGCGGGTCAAACAGCCAAGTGACCCCTCTGCGGGCTAATTTGTTGCCTATGTCAACCTGGTTCTCCGCAAGGAAGGCGTATACTTCCTTCAAATAGTTACTTGTACCTCTGTAATTGGTACCGCAATCAGATCTAATTAAAGAAGGCAACCCACGGCGTGACACGAATTTATCCAAAGTTGCCACAAAGGCCTCCGTCGAGAGCGAGGTTACTAGCTCCAAGTGTACTGCCTTCGTTGACAGGCAGACAAACACACACAAATAAGCCTTAAGGATTTTACTGTTACGAAGAGTAGACGTCTTCACCAAAAAGGGACCGGCAAAGTCCGTTCCGACGCCTGCGAAGGGCCTTGCCTCATTGACACGATCAGCCGGCAAATCTCCCATCATAGGCTGCATAGTGGGGGCCGTAGTCCGGTAGCATGGCATGCAACGAAAGACAATGCTGCGGATAGTACGACGGGCCGACAAAATCCAAGTCTCGCTGCAGAATGGCCAACAGCGCATTACAACCGGCATGCGAGTTCTTAATGTGACGATCAGTCACCAACAACTTGACCAAATGGCCTTCGTTGGGCAACAAGAGGGGGTGACGAGCTCCGTAGGGGAGGCTAGAGTGCCTCAAACGTCCTCCAACACGCAAGAAACCCGCATCATCCAAAAAGGGGCTCAGCTTACTCATAGCTCCCGACAACTTAGCCATACCGGACTTCAAGATTTCAATCTCCTTCTCAAAGTGTGCAGCCTGCACAGAGCGGACCCAAAGGAGGAGAGACTCCTGGAGCTCTTGAGGAGAAAGGACGGGCGACAGGCGTTTGTCCCCACGGTTCCTACAATTGTGACGAAAGCGCCTGATCCAAGATGTGACATTCAACAGTTTATCAAGAGAGCTGTACCGATTCAACAAAAGGTCGGGATCAAACGGCGGATCCTTCGTCTCAACAGCGAGCACCCTTAGCCCGGGCAAAGGATCCGTCATCAAGACTGGCATTCGAGGCCAAGCATCCTCGGACTGAGTCAGCCAGACTGGCCCCCACCAGAGGGGGTGATCAATCAAGTGAGGGGCCGTGCAACCACGTGAGGCCACGTCGCCGGGGTTCAGGTCCCCAGGGACATGCCTCCAAGTTATAGGCGTTGCAGAATTTTGTATCTGTGACACTCGGTTCGCCACAAAGACCTCCAAAGTGTGAACGGACGTCTTCAACCAACATAAAACAATTCGACTGTCCGTCCAGGCGTAAGAGGATCGAATGTCCACAGTTTCACCCAAGGTATTAACAACGTGATTCAATAGACGCACAAGAAGAGCTGCCCCTGACAACTCCAATTTGGGAATGGTCAATGCTGTTCGAAGAGGGGCCACCTTGCTCTTGGCCATGACCAGCGACAGCTTCCCCTGGCCTGTCGCGCTGACGGTGCGCAGATAAACAACGGCTGCGTAACCGTGCGACGACGCGTCACAAAATCCGTGGAGGGTAGCAGTGTAACTCCCAGGGGGTAGGATGGCGCGGGGCAACACGACCTCATTGACCGCAGGGAGTGTGGACACAAAGTGGATCCAATCCTTCAACAGGGTTTCCCGAAGCGTTTCGCCCAAAACAGTACCGGACAAATCCAACCATTAGGATCAAAAGTCCTTGCGACAGTAGACAACACAAGTCGTTTAGTCCAAGTGTGGGGCGACTCTAGGTCGACATCGTATGTAAAGATGTCTTGGACCGGTCTGTACTGAACACCGAGGACGGCCATCATGGCGGGGTTGTCAACGTCTTCAAACAAATGCGGGTCCTGTCTATGATTCTCCGGCAAACCTTCCAATAGAGCTGGAGAGTTGGACACCCATTTACGCAACTCGTATCCAGCGGAAGCCAGGATCCCAATCAACTCGTCACGCAATAAAATGGCTTCCCCAACCGTGGGAGCCCCAGTACAGACGTCATCAACGTACAGGTCCGTTTTCAAGATGGCGGACGCCCGAGGGAACTTCAAACGCTCTCGGTCCGCGAGCTCCCAAAGCGAACGAATGGCAACAAAGGGGCTAGAACGAAGGCCGTATGTATTCGTATTGAGCTCGTACACAATCATGGGGTCCTGGGGGTTCTCGCGCCACAGGATTAACTGATAACGTCTGTCATCCTGATGAATGACCGTTTGTCGGAACATCATCTTGATGTCGGCCACAAAGACTACCTGATGACGACGGAAAGACGTGATGACGTCACAAAGGTCCCTTAACAATTTGGGGCCAGAATGTAAGCAATCATTCAATGAGACACCCGAAGAAGTTCGCGCAGACCCATCAAACACCGTGCGCAGCTTGCCAGTGGACGGCTTGAGGACCGCATGATGGGGCAGGAAGTAATGTTCAACTGAGCGCCAATCCAACCTTGACACCGACATGTGTCCCAAATCCGCGTACTCCTGCATGAAATCCAAGTACTTCTGCCTCAACACAGGGTCCCTGCCCATGCGGCGCTCCATTGCCAACAATCTCTTCTCGGCCGTAGGTCTAGATTCACCGAGAGGTGGTCGCACTGCGACAAAGGGCAACCTGGTGACAATCCGACCGGAACGGAGTCGACCCGTGTTGTTCTGATAGAACAATTCGCAATCCTGGTGTTCCGGGTTCAAACGGGCCACCTGAGGGGGCTCCTCAACCTCCCAAAACCTCTGAACGGCGTCAGAGAGAGCGGAGCCGGACACCAGTGCACAATCAAGCTCAGGTGGAGGGGGTTCCTTAAATACCGGTCCCATCAATGCAAAGCCAAATATGGTCGAGACAGCCACCAACCCGGTTGGCTGCAAGACCCTTCTACCACCCAAAAATATTCTCCCTAGTACATCGGCACCCAACAACAAATGCGCTGTACTAGGAGAATCAAACCGGGGGTCAGCCAACTCCATACCCAACGTCAACCGAACAATATCTGAATACAACTGTATACGGGGATGTCTTCCCAGAATGTTCTTCATAACAATGGCCGAGGTACCAATTTTAGGGCCCAACTAATGCAAAGGAGTGAGCCCAAACCGAGCCTGTCCCTCAACAGTGGTGACAGCTGCGTTGCCCACTCCTCTAATCGTGTCTGAATAGCCACGTACATCAAGGCCTACCTGTCCCACTAACCAAGACGACAAAATGCAGCCCTGGGAACCCGTGTCCAAAATGGCACGGACCACAACAGAGGCCCCCGCTGGTCCCCAGACCCTGACCAATGTCGTAGGCAACAAAACCGTGTCAATCTGGGGGGCTGCAGTAGTGGGGCAGGGGCCGACTTCCTAATGTCTGGGCGGTGACCGATCGCCGCACCCAGACTGTAGTCTCTCGCGATGAGTATAGGGTTCAAACCCCTCGTACGCGCGATGTCCCGAGCCGCGTGCCATCGCTGGAGGGGCGTATCCCACCGGATGCTTGAATGGCGGGGGGCGCGACTCCAATCGGGGACGCTTCGCCAACGGAGGGGAGGGCAGTCGGTGCTGGTCCGGCCACTGCCGGCAAGCGGCCGCTGCGTATTCGTCTCCATGTGGGGGAGCCCTACGGCGCTCATGCGGCTCTCGTTCTCGTGACACGGGGGGTGGCGACCGGCGTTCAAACATGCGGATCTCGCCTCGGTTCTGCACTGGCGAGCGGACCCCGTGACCGTCTCCATCGTACCCCCCCGTACGCGAACCCCCCACAGAGGCTGGACTGCCAACGCGGTTCGCGTTCGTGCATAAAATGTCTAAATGTGATCCCCCACAAACTCTGCAAGGACGGGGGTTGGGGCATTCCCGTTGGAAATGTGCCCCCAAACAAGAGTAGCACAGTCGACGTGCACTGCAGGCAATGCGGCGGCGGGCACTCACGTACACTCCCAAAAAGGCCGCGCAAGTTGTTATGCCATGCCCCATCGCCTTACAATACGAACAGTCAGGACGAATCTGGGTGCCGGCAAAACGGGGGGCGGGGCGACTCTCAACAGGCCCACGAACCCTAGGCAGTCCCTGGCCTCTGGGCCGAGGAGATGGTGGGCGAGACCCCATGGCAATACTGGAGTTGTCTAAAAACCTGCATTCGTCCTCCAAGAACTTGACAAGGTTCTCAAAAAGGGGGAGATGGGTGGCACTATCCCCACCATATTTCTGCTCAAAACGGGACTTCAAGTCCACGGGCAGCCGTTGCAGCACTATATGTACCAAGATGTACGACCAATGGTCGACTGGCAACTCCAGTCGCCTTTAAGCATTGGTCGCTGCCAACAACAGGTTCAAAAGGTCAGTACGCAAGGCTGACACTCTGGTGATGAAAGGTAACTCCAAAATATGGCTAATGTGAGCGTCAGCCAAACACCGTTTGTTGTGGTACCGCCGGGAGAGCAGCTCCAGAGCAGTAGGGTAAGCCGCTTCCGTTACCGGTAATTGCTGCACCAAGGCTCGGGCCTCTCCCTTGAGGACGGACATCAAGTAGGCCAACTTTTGGGCGGGTCCAAGGTCCGAGCGCGAGTCCACCAGACTCACAAATAAATTTTGAAAGCCCAGCCAGTGGTCCATCCGACCATCAAAATGAGGCAGCTCAAGCGTGGGCAGCTTGCTCAAAAGTCCGGGGCAAGCGACAGAGGTCTCCGGCTTGGCCTGGACAGGCTCCCGGCTCTTCAATATTTCCCTAGCACGTAGGGAAATCGTGTCTGCCAACGCCAGGATCTGGTCGTAGTCACCAACAACCTTATCCCGCGCTGCCTGGCTCAGCTGATCCAACTCAAGGTCCTCAGCCAGGTGGCTAAAGCGGGTGAACAGGGCATCTACAGCCCCAAGCCTGTTCTCCATACCGCCGAACCTGGTAAGAGTGATCTCTGCCAGCTCTGGTCGGGTATTAGTGGCCGCAGCCGAGGTAAACCACCTCAATTGTGTGGTTATACCGGCTATGGCCTCCTTCGCTGCACATAAAGGAGACATTACAATGACCAAACTTCAACAAATCAGGTAATGAGATTAACCAAACAAAGAAATTATTTAAACAATGTTGGTTCAATTAAATGGGCCAAAAAAAACTTCAGTTTAAGTTTATTTTATGCGACAATGATGCCAATGATGCCAACACCAATACAAATATAATTCAATATAGCTTACAAATAAACATTCAATTATAGAATGTTATGTGGGTAGACGCATGACAGGCAACAATCAACTGATTAAATGAAATGCCTTAAAGAGATTGCCAATTAATTAGTCATAATAGTTCCCCAGCAATGACTCCAAATCAGCACACCAAACTGATATTAACCGTTTAAACAACTAATAAACTATTGAAATATTGTCAATTTACCTACTTTATACCAAATAGCAAGTAAAGTAATAGGTTTTGTTGTTTTATTTAAACCACGCTCCGCTACCAAATGTTCATTTCCGGGCCAGGAGGTATAGTGCGCAGTGGAAGTTGGCCCTCCTGGCTACAATGGGGAAATGAGCAGTCTGCGGTTCACAGAGCAAATTATTGTTAATACATAGGTTTCACTTACCATTTATTTAGAAGGCGCCCGAAACAAAACGCTTTTACCTGTCTGTCTGTATCCAAGTGCATATGAAGTGTAGGGTGTATGATGGTTTGTGTGGAGACAGATAAACACAGCGCGGTGAACACTGGAGCCCTTTTTTTTTTTTTTTTTTACGTGCGGAAATCCCTTCGGATACCCCCCCGCTGGCCAGCGGGGGTGGTTATGTCGTGTCTCGACTAAAACCGCACGGTGTCCTCCCCAAGTGTCCTTTGCCGGGCACCCCGGGTAAGCCCTCAAAAGGATAACCCCAGGGTTGCCGGCGGACTTTGGCCGCCACCGCGGCCTCGCCTGGTGGGGTCGGGTTTTATCCCGCTTCGGTGAGTTGGCAGGCGTGTGTAGGGCACACACGACACGCCTCCGCCACGGCCTGCTTCTGTAAGGACGGCGAGTCGGCCAACTGCGGTCCTCAGGCCCCGATCATGGAGGTCGGTAGTCCCGGGCGTAGATGAGTCTGCGGCGTCCTCGCCGCAGACTGCGAAACTCGGGGGGCAGGGTTCTCTCCCGGTCCCTCTCCGCCGTCTCTTTTGCGAGCATTACCTGCTCGCAGAAAGAGGCGGCGGCGTGCCACTTGCTCCCGTCAGAGACCACGGCCCTCACCATGGTTTCCAACGAGAGACCGTCCACGCCCAGGACCGCAACGAGATCCCGGCGTTGACTCGCCCACGCAGGGCACTCCACCAACGTGTGGAGCGCCGTGTCTTCGCCAGGATCCTCGCAGTGCTGGCACTGCGGCGTTGTCTCCCGGTGGATGCGCCACAGATACTTACCGAAACACCCGTGTCCGGTAACCATCTGGCACATCCGGTAGGAGAGGTCCCCATGGTCCCTCTCCAACCACTCCTTCATGATCGGTCTCACCGCCGCAATGGTGGATTCCCCCCACCTTGGGTGCTCAAGTCGCACCCTCCATGTCTCCATGAGTTCCTGGCAGAGCAGGGACCGCTGAGCCCTGATTTCTCGTGGCCCCGCTCCAGCGCCTCCTTGCGCCACTGGTACAGCAGCGCAAGGGCTCTCGCTTCCAGGTCCCATGGAGGGGTCCCGGCTAGGAGACATGCCGCCTCGACGGAGATCGTGCGATACCCCCTGATGACTCTGACGGCCATCGCTTTTAACGGGCTGTTTAATACAGCCACGTTGCGGGCCGCCAGAGTCGCCGCCCATACTGGGGCCCCGTACAGGTCCATGCTTCGCACGATCCCCAGGTACAGTCTCCTAGTGGGGACGTTGGGTCCCTTAACGTTGGACATCAGCCGCGATAGCGCGGCCGCAGCTCCCCTCAGTTTCGGGACCAGACTTCGGAGATGAGGTCCGAAGTCCCATCGGCTATCGAGTACGAGCCCAAGGTACTTCATCGTGGGCTCGATGCCGATGCTTACGCCCCCTACGGTTATGCTGGTTCCCGCAGGTGGCCCCCTCCGAGGCCCGTGAAAACACATAGCCTCGGATTTGTGGAGAGCCACCTCGAGTCCCAGCCGCCGTATTCGACCCACGACTTGAGCAATCCCTGCCGTGGCCTTCAGTGCCGCGCTTCGGTACGTTGCTCCCCGCGCCATAACGAGGGTGTCGTCAGCATAGCACACTATGCTGACACCCTCGAGCAACGTACCGCGCAGCACCCAGTCGTATCCGATGTTCCACAGGAGTGGCCCTAGGACCGACCCCTGCGGAACACCGCACGACACTTCTCGCCGCCCTGGCCCTGGCCAGCTCGGGTAAACTATGGCCCTCTCGGATAGGTATGCCTCGACAATGCGGCGGAGGTAAGGAGGCACCGTGATACGCGAGCGCCTCCCTAACGCAGCTCCAGGGTAGGGTGTTGAAGGCGTTGGCGATGTCTAGAGACACCGCCACCACCACCCCACCCCGCGAGACTACTTCCTCCGCCAGGCGCCTAACGCGCATGATCACTTCCACGGTGGAGCGCCCCCGGCGGAAACCGAACTGGTTGTCCGCCAGATCTGACCCCACGTTCGTGAGATGCTCGACGAGGCGCTCCTCAATTTCCCGCTCAAAGAGCTTGCACACCTCGTCGAACAACACGATCGGCCGGTATCCGGATGGCTGGTCCGCCGGCCGCCCCGCCTTCCGGATAAGGACCAGTTTCCCCGTCTTCCAAGCCTTTGGAAACTGGCCCCTTTCGAGGCATGCGCTAAAGAGCGCCACCAGTCGAGGCCCTAGTTCCTCCAGGGCCAGGACCCATGCTCGACCTGGAATGCCGTTGGGTCCGGGGGCAGTGCATTTCCGGGCTTTAAGCCGGACCACTGCTACCCCCAGTTCACTCTCCCTGACTTCGGGCACATCGCTCTCGCTATTATCAGCGTCAGGCGCCTGAGGCGGAGCCATACGCGGAGGGACGTGCTCCTCCGCTCTCGCTGGGAACAAGGAGCCCAGTATCCCCTCCAGCCGCTCCGGCAGGAGGCTCTGGGTCAGTAGGGGCGCCCTTGGGCGGATTTTGCCCCTGACCGCAAGGTAAGGACGCCCCCATGGGTTCTGCTCCAGAGACTCCAGCAGGTCTTCGCGGGCCCGCCGTTTGGCCTGCTTTATGGCTTTCTGGAGGGTCCTCTTGGCCCCCTTGTACCACACTGGAGCCCTTCACATCAAATATGTAATTCGGTCGAACAACTCCCAAATGATTACGTTAGTAATTCCAAAATATAACCAAACCAACGCGAGCCAAATATGATTGTCGCGGATTATACTTTATTCGAACAAACTTATTTTAACCAAACGAGACTTTTTCTCAAGACAATTCTTTCAGCAAGTTGACAACCAAGTGACAGATAGATCTGTCAACGCAAATTAGATTTTTTTTTTTTACTTCGTTTAGGAACGTAACATAGTTCTTAGCAGTATTTTTACATTCAGGTGTCATTTTATAAGTGTTTTACCTTTTTAGGGTTCCGTTGCCAAATGGTAAAAAACGGAACCCTTATAGATTCGTCATGTCTATCTGTCTGTCCGTATGTCACAGCCACTTTTATCCGAAACTATAAGAACTAAGCTTTTGAAACTTGGTAAATAGATGTATTCTGTGAACCGCATTATGATTTTCACACAAAAATTGAAAAAAAAACAATAAATTTTGGGGGTCCCCATACTTAGAACTGAAACTCAAAAAAATTTTTTTCATCGAACGCGTATGATGAAAAAAATTTGATACCCTACACGTAGGTGTAGGGTATCTATGGATAGGTACCCTACACGTATGTGTAGGGTATCTATGGATAGGTATTCAAAAATGATATTGAAGTTTCCAATATCATTTTTTTCTAAACTGAATAGTTTGCGCGAGAGACACTTCCAAAGTGGTAAAATGTGTCCCCCCCTCTGTAACTTCTAAAATAAGAGAATGATAAAACTAAAAAAAATATATGATGTACATTACCATGTAAACTTCCACCGAAAATTGGTTTGAACGCGATCTAGTAAGTAGTTTTTTTTTAATACGTCATAATTCGTAAACCGCAATTTACCTTTTATTCAATCAACTCAAATACAACAATTTAAAAAAACATTATTATGTTACTTGCTGCTACGGAACCCTTCATTGGCGAGTCCGACTCGAACTTGGCCGCTTTTTTGTCCTAGGCTTGATCGAACGTTCACATCACCCCAGGCCCGCGCTCGTGAAGGTCGGTTGCCCAGTGAGACTGTCCTTATACCCTGCTTCCTCCGAATTAATGTAAATGTATCATACCTAAAATCGTTTAAGAAACAGTATCCTTCTTCCTAAAAGCCATTGCTCATTCCTCAACCTTTGGAAACTCCTTGGTTAGCCACAAGTTTACGACGGTTGAATTAATTGTACGCACTAACAGGACAAAACTGCGCGGTGACTAACTATATCTATAGCATGATTCATTTGCTAACCTTGTTTATATAAACAATAGAATTGCCTATTGCATTATGACATTAAATGTATACGGTGATAGTACTTACTTATTCAACATATTTTCTTGACTAATATTATATTACTAATAATATTTTTGACTAAGATTTATTTGTAATCGATAAACTATAAAACTACTGAACCCATTTCAGAAATTCTTTTACCATTGGAATGCTACATTACTCCCGAGCGACATAGGGTACTTTTATCCCGATATTACCAGTCGCCCCGGGCACATACCTCTGACTTTTCGTAGTAATGTGTGCATTAATAAATGTTAATTATCGCTCGCTTAGTAATGTGCCCGGTAGATGGCAATAGGCTCGCCCCCTATTAAGTACATTGGGAACTTAACATAACTGGCGAATCGTGGGTGTGTAATACACCGCCTTGTTCCCGTTGAGTAACACCAGTTTGTGTCATATTGTTACTCAATTGGAAAAAAAAATCCCGGTAAGTATGTAACACTGTAATTTATTGAAATCTATTTTTTTCCTATAGGTAACACTGTAACATAACACAATCTTGTATTTGTAATAAAAACATTGTTGAAATTCGCCTTCATCAAAATGTAACGATTAATTAATATAACATTAATAATATTCCTTACACATTCACACAACGCTGTCTAGTCCCCGGGCGTGCCGCGGCAGTGGCCGCACCGGCGAAGCGCCAGATTTTATTTAATTTTCACCTAAGCTATAAAGTTCTGGAACTTTTTGGGATATTTCGTCCAGATATGTAACCCTGTTACATACAAACTGTTAATTATTGAGAAAAAAAAACTGTTGCAATGATTTACAGTGTTACTTTTCGGGAATTTTTGTCCAATTGAGTAACAGTATGACACAAACTGGTGTTGCTCAACGGGAACAAAGGAATACACCTCTGCCTAACCCTTCGGGGATACAGCCCTGAAGTTATGTTGTTTTGTTAAGAGGAAAATGTTATTCAATTAAATAAGTAAGACTAAGTCGTGTTGTCAGGTAATGAAACAATTTATGTAAATATTTTAGTGGTGGATATTTATTTTCATGTTGTGTAACAAATTATTTCCTTAACAATTCATATTTTCACGCTAATTCATAAAAATTATTTAAATATTACAGAAAACTTTGTAACTTTCGTTACATGATTAACAATTTTTAATTTTTTTATAACAATTCCGTTCAACATCACATTATAGATTAGGAAAGAACGCCTTTACTGTTTAACAGCACGGAAGACGAGAGTAGTTTAAGTAGGGTGTGACTATAAGTTGCCGGACTATCATTGTAGTAGACAAATAGTCACTGTAATAGACTAATAGTCATGGTAGTTGACAAATTGTCACTGTAGGAAGAACAATGGTCACTGTAAGTAGACCAACTGCCACTGTAAGTAGACTTACTATCACTGTAAGTAGTGTAAGTATACCGACTGTCACTGTAAATAGATGGACAATCACTGTGAGTAGACCTACTATCATTGTATAAGTAGATAGACTGTTACTGCAAGTAGACTGACTGTACACGTACTGCTTTATCGAAATTTGCATACCCATTGTGTGCTTCACAGATGGTTACTACGTTTGTTTTTATTCTGTTAATTGTATAAGAATGTGCTAAAATATATCTCAATCGATCTATTAAAAAAATATATTAAACTCTGCACTCACAGTGTGTAGGTACCCAACCCTTGGGGGTGGCAGGTGAAGCCGCCTGTAACCCCAGAAGACGCAGGCCCGGTCGGCGGGGCGATTAGCACCCGCCCCTTTCCGGGGCAAGATGGGGACATCATGGTTCCCAAACCAGAGGATGCCATCTCGAAACTGGAGATAGCCCAGGGCCAGTTGGGGTGCGAGGGAAATGCCTTATGGGCCCACCTTACACCCCGGCATCTGAAGAGCCGAGACGGGGTGCGGTTTTAGTAAGTTCAAGCCCGACATAACCACACCCGCTGGCCGGCGGGGGGTACCCTTTTTTTATTGTGCGGAAATCCCTTCGGATACCCCCCTGCCGGCCAGCGGGGGCGATTATGTCGGGCTTGAACCGACTAAAACCGCACGCCGTCTGGAGACGCCGGGGTGTAAGGTTACCCATAGAGCATCTCCCTCGCACTCCGACTGACCCTGGGCCATTCGCAGTGTCCCCTCTGATAACAGCAGAGGGGTACTTGGAGCGACCACGCCCCCCCGCGGGCCTTGTAGGCCCGCCATACCCGGACCCCCTCGTGCAATGGGGTCAGCTGGCCCGGAAAAGGGCCGGTTGGTCAGATTCTTGGCCGTTGACGTTGACGCCAGCTACTCCAGAGGAGCAATCAATGATGCGTCATCGCCCACGTTGCCCAGGGTGCACTAAACTTGGAGGTGATCCAACCAGACGGACCCCCGGCGGGGGGTACCCGAGGGGATGTCAGCACGAATAAAAAAAAGGTACCCAACCCTTATTAATTAGAAGGGTAGTAGACTACGTATGCATTTAAAATGTATTTATACACGCATTATCATTATTTACAATTCATACATTTCATTTTTAAATACAATTTTAATCAGTATATAACCTTTTTAGTATTTTTGAATAAAATTAGCCGCGTTACGTAAAGCGTCGGTAGCTTAGTGGTTAAGGAGTCGACCCTATGATCGAGAGGTCCCGGGTTCAAATCCTGGCCATTACACTACCGACGTGAACCCACTCCTAACACAAGCAATTAAGCTTAGCTGGAGGGGTTAGGGGGAATATTAGTAATTTCGGTTGCTAATATTCTTTTTTAAAAAAAAAAAAAAAAAAAAATGCATAGAAAATGCTTAGTTGAAGTAGTGGTCAGACATATTGGATTTAAAACCATAACGGCAGGAGTAGATGTAAGACCACACTAGTATTTATATTTAAATTTTATGAAACAAATAGCAGTTCGATGTCCATATTTACAAAATCATAATCTGTGTGTAGAAAAACATAAAACGAAATTTAAATATTGAAAATGTTAAAATATTCAGTACAAAAAATGTGTACGTGTACTATAGTGTACTCAGGTAAGAAGTGAAACTTCTTTATGACCTTATTAAGTTATATTAAGATAAAGTTTAACAAAAGGCTTTTATTATCATAGACATGAATACAAATAATACAGTTATTTCATTTTACCTTATTACTACTAAGATTATTACAGCATTTCATTAAAGTACAAAACAGTCGTATTAGTTAATAATACCTAGTTTTAATGGAATTATATACATTGACCGATAGTTACAATTAAAAACTGAGGTTAACCTTAAATAACTTGAAAAAAAAATACCATAATCACACCCACGTGTTAGAAAAAGAGATATAATTACTTACTTTTTTTAGAAATTCACTGAAATTAGAATTAAAATAAACCCTTTCATTTTGCTGATCACTATCAGTCGAATAAATCAACTTTTTTTTAAAAGATGGCACGGAAAAATGTACAGAAATTAAGATGGCGCGTAACCTAAAAACGTTAGATACATATTGTGACAGTAATTTTTTTCCAACGCCGATAAAGAAGTTTCACTTCAAAAATATTATATCCTTCAAGAAATTAGGCAGTATAAAATAGTTGCTTCATCAAATAATAAATCTTTATATTTCATACATCATTACTTAAATATTATGCCTTGGCATTTGGTGGATTCTGTTGTGCATCACACTGTACTTTGTAAAATTAAGGTAATAACTTCCAATCTATCTGAATGGAACAAAAAAATTGGTAAGTACATCATCAATTTGGTACATCACCAATTTGGTACATCATCAATTTGGTACATCACCAATTTGTTCGTATTAGACAGTCTAATCCCTACATAATACTTATATCAATATATTGTAATGTCCACTATACACATATTATCCAGTATATACAGTTATATTTTGTTCACCTCTACTTATTGCGACATTATTTGAATAAAGGTACTTCCTACTCTAGCTCAGGCTGCGAGGGAAATCTGACGACCCGAGACGGCGTGCGGTTTTAGTCAGTTCAAGCTCGACATAACCACCCTCGCTGAACGGCGAGAGGGTATCCGAGGGAACTTCCGCACGAAAAAATAAAAATACAGGTGCTACTGTAATATGTACTTTGAGAATAAGAATATATTTAGTTTTATTTATGACATATGGTTTTAATTATTTAGAATATTCAAAAATTAAGTCGAAATATGGTGTGAATTAGTTCATTGAACTTATTGAATTTGATAAAAACGAATTTTATAATTTAGTTTTACCTAAATTCAGATCATTTCATAACACATAAACTCACGCCTATATCCCCGAAGGGGTAGGCAGAGGTGCTAGCACCCACATTTCGCCAGTTTATGTTTAGGTCCCAATGTAATAGGTGGCGAGCCTATTGCCATTAACCGGGCACTTATAAACCTGCGATAAATACACACATAACTTCGAAAAACATCGAAAAGTCATTGGTGTGTGCCATGGTAATACCTGGGATCGAACCCGAGACCTCGTCTCAGCAGTCCTTTACCCATACCACTAGGCTACCGCTATCATCAATAAAATGTGTTTAGAGTCCAAAAAGACTTCTATTAACAAAATACTAATTTTTTGAAAATAATTGTCTGCATTTACAAAAAGCCAAAGTTCTTTGAGGTAGTGAGTAGGTACAGAAATAATTGTATTTTGTCTATGTCAACCAATCGTCAATTTTTGATTTTGTGTAATTACCTACCAAAGAACTTTGATAAACATACACATTTAAAAGTCAGGATGTTCAAAGAGTAAGTACAGATATAGCCAAAAGTTGCTAAACACTAACTTATTTACAAACAAGCTTTACATATAGAGACCGTAATCTTAGCAATCCATGGATTCTCCGTGCGGGTGCCGGGTCCATCGCGTTGCTGAGTTGGGAACTCGGGACAGTGCCTGGGACTTGCGACCCAAGTGTAGGTTTAGAAGGGGCCCCTTTTGTTGATGCACATCAACACTCACCTTCACTACCCAAGTTCCCCTCCCTGCCTAACCAAATTTGATACGAACCTACTAGTGCCGCTTTAGACATTCGTCCTAGTAATGAGCTTATTGTAGCTCTCGATAGGCCTAGATCTTTAAGTAGGTTATAGAGAGATTTTGCTGGTATACCTCTCGCTCCCACTTTCACTGCATACAAATTAACCACGTAACCGTTTTTGATTAATTCGTTTGTGAGATCATAGTATTTATTTTTCTTTATTGTGTGGTCCTTCGGTATATTTGTTTCCCACGGTACAGTAAGTTCCACAAGAACCACATGTTTTAATCTCTTAGAATATAGGAATATGTCAGGTCTAGATGACGAAACCCCAACATCCTCCGGAATTTTGTAGTGCTTTTCATACGTGTCGATTAGGAGAGTCCAATCTGGGGCAGTATCTAAGATTGAATAAGGTTTGTTCCTGGGTGTTATGGATGAACCTTCAGACACAAAGTTGATATGACGTCTGTTAGTAGTCAATCCTTTTTGGGCTTTAGCTACTGCCAGACTCATTGCTTCACGTATGATGATAAGCACCTTATCGTGGCGGCGTGAGTAATGGCCTCTATCGAGAAGCACCCTACATCCTACTAATATGTGTCTAGCCGTCCCTATTGCCTCACCACAAGTATAACATTGTTTTTCTGTGGCCTTCCCCCACCTTACCAGATTACTCTGGTCTGGGAGGGTCATCTGAAAGGCGTTAAGATAAAATTTTAACAGGGCCGGCGACCAGTCATAGATCAAGGTGCGCCACTTTAAGGCCATCGGTATGCAGAACTCTCCCATTGTCAACCATTCATTTTGGATTTCCAAATTCATCGCGTGCACTCGATATTTATCATTTTCGTCTTGTTTTAGAAAGGACTTAAGTATATCCTGGTCCCTTTCTGGCTCTCGTACTCCCAACCCCACTCTGTTTGACTGGGCCCCTATCATAAATCGTTTATGGAATAGAAGTCTAGATTCAAGCTCGGACGCGTTATTATCTTTCGGGAGTGCCCTGATTGTGACATCTTGGGATTTTCCTAAGATGTGGGCTTTGGTAACTCTAAGATGTTTATAGAGCTCCGATGGTTTCTTAAGTTTCATCCCAAAATTATTTTGATCCCTAAATAGAGCAGAGGAATCAGCAGAGTGCGCTAGTCCAAGCCACGATTTTAGCGATTTTATGACAGTTGCATCTATTTTCGCCAGTAAGGTTTTACCGAATTCATACACCAGAAAAGGCCAAGTCAGACGTGATGTTAAGTAGTTGTCATATATCCAAGCTTTTTTGATATTGTTTAGTGGTATCTGATCTATCTTATTTAGGTCATTTATAAACGTATCGACAACTTCATCTAAGGATGGTGTGCGTCCTTTATAGTCTATCTTTCTCCCAAGAAATTTAAATGGCACCGATTCAGCGACTATGGAAACTGGTTTACCCCCAATGAAGAGTCCCGGGTCGTAAGAGGTAAATTTGGTGTCCCGTCTACCCAGACATAGACAGTGACACTTACTGGGCTTCGTCCTCAGTCCATTTGTCCACGAACAGAACTCATCGACTTCCTTTACTACTTTCCTTTAGTACATCAAAAAATAATTCATGTACAAGTATTTTTTCAGAGGAAAAGGTATATACTTCATGGTTTTTACTACTTTAAGGCGTGAATTATACAGAAAAGGCATAAGCGACGGTAGCTTAGTGGTTAAGGAGTCGACCCTACGATCGAGAGGTCCCGGGTTCGAATCCTGGCCATTACACTACCGACGTGAACCGACTCCTAACACAAGCAATTTAGCTTAGCTGGTGGGGTTAGGGGGAATATTAGTAATTTCGGTTACTAATATTCTTTAAAAAAAAAAAAAAGGAATGAGGCATTAATTAAGCCCAATCATACGTATCACCACGAATTTTGTACGATCGCGTCGCTATGTGCGATTTTGTGGTTGCATCATCACACTTGATACAATTTGTAAACAAATCCAATGTTATAAGTGGCGATTAGAAAAGAATGGCCTTGAGTATTTATTGCCAGGTTTTTTTCTCCGCTTTCCGCTCCAGGTTTTTTTCGCTTTGTTGACCGCGGTAGCCTAGTGGTATGGGTAAAGGACTGCTGAGACGAGGTCTCGAGTTCGATCCCAGGTTTTACCATGGCACACACCAATGACTTTTCGATGCTTTTCAAAGTTATGTGTGTATTTATCGCAGGTTTATAAGTGCCCGGTTAATGGCAATAGGACCTAAACATAAACTGGCAAATGTGGGTGCTAGCACCTCTGCCTACCCCTTCGGGGATATAGGCGTGAGTTTATGTTATGTTATGTTGTCTTTTCTCCTATCGCCTTGCGAGTCTGGCAGTAAAAACAGAAGCAATAATCTTGCCTTCCAATAGATTTAGTTCGGGAAAAGTGAAGATCCAGAACGGGACTTAACCTGCGACCAGTCCCTTACAGGGGGAATACTCTAATCAATCGAGCTACCTGGACGTCGTCGGGTCGACGCTGGAGCCTTCTACCGTAATTAATACGAACTTATGGAAACAATTCATGATGTTACAATCGTTTTTAAACATTGTTTTTAGATTACTCCACGCCACATTAATTCAGTATTGTTTCCGTTTAACTTTTTCCTACATAAATCTAACAATCTTGACGTTTATGAGTTTAGTATTACTTTGTGACCTACATGAGTAAATATATTTTGCTTTGATCATGCCTTACGCCTTATTACTCTTGCCTTTTTTGTATAATTCGCGGCTAAGAAAGGTTTTAGAAGATGACCTGCAAATTCATATATGTTAACCTACTTTTGTCACTGATTACAGGTACCTATACCATGACGATATTAATTTCCATAAGTGAACATAATTGTTCTTGCAAATACAATATTAGTTTATATAAATTATAGATCATAGAACTTACACTAAGTTTAGTGTGTAGTATTATGCTGGGGATTCTTTGTACTTGTTTGTTATACTAAGGTGTGTGCGTGACAGTAGAGGCTGCTATGTAAAGGTTAGCGGGTTCGATTTCAGCTCAGTAAAAAGATTTGAGAGCATGAATATTTTATTTGTATTGATCTGCGGGATGTTTCTATTATAATATGTATGTATACATAAAAAACCTGCCGGGCGGGGGGATTGTGGTCGCAGCACTAGTGGGACCGGTGGGTGTCACGCGGTGCTGCGACAACAATCCTCTTCTGATGAGGCCGTCAAGCTGAGTGCCACCATTGTTAACATGGTACGTGTATGCAATGGTGACCCTCTTTCCTGAGACTTTACCTTCAGCTTCAGGCGAGGTGAAGTCAAATTGACGTGTTCTAAATATATTTAAAAAAAACCTAGGTAAGTTTATCCGTGCTCTAGAACCCATATTACAAGCTAGTAAAGCTATGCTTACTTTGGGTCTAGATAGCGCTGTGTAAATAAGCTAGAATATGACTATTATATTGAGTGGAATCAAAAAAAAAGATGGCGACAGTGTGGGTAAACTACAATCTCTGTTTGTGGCTTTATAGTAACTCAAGCGCAGGTATATAAGACTCCGCTACTGAATGTCGAAGTTTAAAATGTCGACGTATGTTAGTTCTAAAGTACAGGATCTCGATGTACGCCAGTTCGAAAGTTCACTGCAGCGAAGTATGCAAGGCCGACGTATGAAAATTTGATAAAACAATATCACGAGACACACAACAATTAATTTTCTAGGTGGTTAAAAAAGAAATAACCACGAAGGCTAAGGCGGGAGCTCCGCTCCGCTTCGCTCCCGCCTTAGCCTTCTAACCTAACCTATCCGAGTCGATACGTCGGCCTTGCATACTTCGCTGCAGTGAACTTTCGAACTGGCGTACATCGAGATCCTGTACTAGAACTAACATACGTCGACATTTTAAACTTCGACATTCAGTAGCGGAGTGTTTGAAAATTGCGAAAGTTTGTGAGTATGGACGTATGGATGTTTGGTTCTCTTTCACCCAACCGGCTGAATGGATCTGGCTGAAATTTTTTATCCCTGGAATGGGGCCCCATGGGAAGCTGAAACAGGAACAGAATATCAAGCGGGCGAAGCCGCGGGCAGAATCTAATCTATACTATATGGAATGCTGCTTAACCCACCCGGGACTTCATGATACACCTCTCTGAAGCATCTTTCGATTGTACCTTTTTTATTTAAGGATTTTGTTATAAAAATATCACAATATTAGAAAAATAGCAGCCTTTAAGTGTGTACATATACCACTTCAATATTTTAACTGATTTAAAAAATGTATAGTTTTTCAATTCTAAACATAAGCATGTAATTTTTTAATCTACCACTTCCATAGAAGTCTTCTGTGTCATGGCGGTCGAGAATTCGACAGCTACTTCGGACATCGTAGGTTCGATTCGATCCCGCTCAATGTATATATTAATATGCATGACTATTTCTAAAGATTAGATCGAAAAAAGAGAACATCTAGAACGGGACTTGAACCCGCGACCAGTCCCTTACAGGGGGAATGCTCTACTAACTGAGCCACCTAGACACGTCCCAGATATTCGAAATTCTGCGATATATTATATGTCTTAAGGCGACGCTGGAGCCATCTACCGTTTCTATAAAATCTTTAGAAAAAGTAAGCATACAAAATGCTTAAAAATTTAATTGAATGCATGACTATGTTTATTTACATTGTTTTGACTGTTTCTATGTATAATACGTATCTTTACAAAAAAAATATCTTAGCAAGTTTTACTGCATTCTAGAACCCATATTACACAAGCTATGCTTAGAGTCTAGATTTTTTTTTATACCACTCAGCTGGCAGACAAGCTCACGGCCCACCTGATGGGAAGCGGTTACCGCGGCCTATGGACGTGTGCAACACCAGACACTGTGTATGTCCTAAAATATAATATTTACATGAAACATTGCGCTACCTCGCGGCGATTAACGAGCAGTTCATGTAGAAAATAAAACCGAATATATAATTTGTTCAATTTGAGCATAAGGGCTACCGTATCTATATCTACGTATGTAACACGACTAGTTAGTGATGACGTCAGAACGATGACGTCGAGTCTTGTGACGTCATCGTCTATGTGATGAGGTAGGCAGTTTCGCATTTGCAGTCGTCATCATTTTTCACCTGGAAATTACAGAACTTGTTTATTATTCTGAATCGTTGCTTGGGGACATAGAGTTAATTTACGTAGACTAAATATAAGCCGGGGCGACGCTGGAGCCCTCTATCGTGTATTGGAAATAATATAACATCTTGTACCAGGCCACTCAGAAAGAATTGCGAAAAAAAGTTTTTATATATGAGAGACTGGTCAGTTATAATCTATTTCTAAAATATGATTATTTATGAGTAAAAATAAGTACGTTCCAATTTAAAAATTTCTCTCTGCATTTTTTGCAAGATAATTTCAATTATTGTGTCTCATTGAAAAATGGATCTGCGTCGGGAACATTTTCGCGCTATGATTTTCTACGATTTCAAGTGTCGCCTGAAACCAGACGAATCGTACGATAGACTTCAAATGGCATTCATGGATGAAGGCCCTTCCAAGGCGACCGTGTATTGTTGGTATAACGAATTCAAGCGCGGTCGACGGACTTTGGAGGATGAAGAAAGAAGTGGTCGCCCTTTGACGGCTGTTACGGAAGAAAACGTGCGAGCAGTGAAAAATTTAATCCAAGATAATAGACGAGTCACATATCAAGAGATTCAGCACATTCTTCAGATTGGATCGGGAAGCCTTCACGAGATTCCACACGTGCATCTTTGTGTGAGAAGGATAGTTTCACGCTGGGTGCCGCACAATCTTACCGATGCTCAGAAGCAGGCCCGGGTGGAATGGTGTCGTGATATGATAAACAAGTTTGAAGCAGGCGCGTCTCGGCGTGTTTATGACATCATTACAGGTGATGAGTCGTGGATTTATCAGTATGATCCAGAAACAAAACGCCAGTCGACGGTTTGGGTGTTTCAAAACGAATCAACACCTACCAAAGTGAAGCGATCTAGAAGCGGAGGGAAGATTTTGATCGCGAGTTTTTTCAATTTGTCTGGCTACTTGTTATCAATCCCTTTACGAAATCAAAGAAGCATCAACGCTGAATGGTACACTACCAAATGCTTGGCAGAAGTTTTCTCTGTAGTGAGCTACAAGCGACCAAACACAGGGCTCCGCGGGATACTACTCCACCATGACAACGCGCCAGGACGCGCAGGGACTTCCTGGACAGCACTCCGGTTAAACTCCTAGGTCACCCTCCTTACAGCCCTGACCTTGCACCGTGCGACTTCTTTTTATTCCCGAAAATAAAAAATCAGCTCAAAGGGATACAATTTTCGTCGCCGGAAGATGCGCTGTCAACGTTTGAGCAGGCTGTAAACGAGGTATCTGCGGCGGATTGGAAAAAGTGTTTTGAAAACTGGTTCAAACGCATGAAACTTTGTATAGAGGCTGGTGGAGAGTACTTTGAAAAGATTTAATAAAAAAATATTTACCTATAGAACACTTTTTTTTATTTTCGCAAAACTTTCTGAGTGTCCCACGTATTACCGAATTTCTGCAATTAATTAAATTTGAATTCCCATGTGCCTTAGGACCCAATACCACTTTTATGATTGCCTAAGTGACTATTGCGTCCAAATATTTTAGGTGCAACTTCTAACAGAGATAGGTACCGTGGAACGGCGTGCGGTTTTAGTCGGTTCAAGCCCGACATAACTGTTTCCGCTGGCCGGCGGGGGGAGGGGGTATCCGAGGGGATTTCAAAAAAAAAGGTAACCTGGATATATGTCCAGTATATCTCCATTCATTGCCTCAGCAAGATCATCATTATCATCTGCCTGTGCTTGTTACAATTATTTATTACTCCCCCCTCCAAGATTTTCGGGCCTAAGCCAACCTCATCTGCAAGCTGGTACACTGGCTGATTGACAAATGACGCTACAGCAGAAATTTTCTTCGTAGGGTTGGGGGGTCAGACGCATTCGCTTCCATAAAAGCTGTATTAGCCAAGTCGTCTTTCGTCCTTCACACACGGGTAGACAACGCCAGTAATCTATACTTACCATGAGGAAGTGATGTGGAGTGAGATCTTCAGCCCTCGGTCGTAGCTCCGAGTCGTGGGTCAGGCAGGACATGCAGAACTGCTGCCCCTCATCCGACAGGGTAGTGGGAATCTCTGGCCGCCCACCACTCCCTACCAGAAACATTATCTGGAAGTTGCTGTCGTATTGGTAGAATGGCCGCTGGGGGTAAAATAATAGCAAAATTATTCTAAGCAGGCAATTATTATTATGAGGCCGGGTAATAGGGTTTTTGAATGGGTCGTCAGATACAAACCAATACTGCTGAGTTCTCCAGTTTTCTGAAAACATTTGCATAGCAAATTATGATATTGCCTAATTAAACTGTCACTTTGACTGTCCATTATTTTTAGGTGTCAAAATATATAAATAATAACTTCACGCCTCTTCGGGGATACTGAAGGGGTAGGCAGAGGTATATTAAACATTCACAATTCGCCAGTTATGTTAAGGTCCCAATGTAATAGGGGGCGAGCCTATTTCTATCTACCGGGCACATTATTAAGCTAGCGATAATGAACATTACTTAATGCACACATAACTACGAAAAGTCAGAGGTGTGTGCCCGGGGCGACTGGGGATCGAACTCGAGACCTCGTCTCAGCAGTCCAAAACGTACGTCACTGGGCTATCGCCGCTAGTAAAAATATATATATACAATCTGATAAATTAAAGGGCTGCAGTATTTTGACTGTACAAAGGTAGCATAATCATTAGTCATTTAATTGGTGACTTGTATGTAGGATTGGATGAATTATTAACTGTCTTATTTAAATTCACGCCTGTATCCCTTTAAATTTAATCAACATTTGTAACTTTTTAAATTCCTTATTAAATTCAAATTATTTTTATTACGCATTTAACACCATGTAAACGCAACGTAAACTGAAATACATGCAATGTTCTCTTGCACTCCATACATTTGCGTTTCGCGCTAAATATTGTGACGTTACAGCGTGACACGATTTTGTATGGAGCGTTTTTGGGCGACTTGAGAAATTAAATTTTCTTTATAACTATTTGTCTTAAGAATATTTTACTTTAGCAGTTCATTATGTCATTATGAAATGTAAATTTTTCGACAGTAAAAAAAATTAGTCAACTTCCGCATTTAAGCTGTCACATGTCACTGGGTGGTGTGTGAAAGAGGCCCCAGCAAGATCTTTGGGTTTCAAACCAACCTCACCAGCTAGCTGGCTTCTATCTAGTCAGTTTTCTGAAGGGGTCCGCCGTTGTCTTGGAAGTCTAAGAGGGGTACGTGGAGCTACAACTTTGAGAAACCCTGTGCTATTTAAAGTATATGTTGAACACTGAAAGAACGGCTACTGAACTAGCTAAAAAAAATTAAAAATCTAAAAAACCCCCGACGTAACTAAGAGCACTTCACCAACATTCACCTTTCAAACAAAAAAAAAAACAATCAAAATTCGTTCTTCAGTTCGGGAGCTACGATGCCACAGACTGACATACACACACAAAGATGTCAAACTCATAAATAAAACCCCGTAGTTTTTACGTCGTGGGGTTAAAAACTAATGCAGCTTACTGTTAAAGTTACCACGATATGTAAAACATTGAATTCCCGTTTTTTTGGTGCGGAAATCCCCTCAGTTACCCCCTCCACCCCCGGCCAGTGGGGGAGGTTATTTCGGGCTCTAACCGACTAAAACCGCACGCCGTCTCAGGTCTTCAGACGCCAGGGTGTAAAATGGCCCAAAAGGCATTTCACTCGCACCCCTAAAATATTGAATTACCCAGTAATTCACGTCAGGTTACACACCAATATTTGAAATATGTAGATACCAAATAGGTATACCCGTAAACATCTTGACAATGTACCCTATCTGCGCATAAACTGTTTTCAGATCTCATCTGTAGTAATGCGGGCGCATCTATTAACCAATTATAAAAAACCAATCGCGTGCTCAGAGGACTCGCGTCATTGCTTGATCAGTCCTTTCATTAGGACAACCGGAAAACGGTTGGTCCGTTTAGTGCACATGCGCTAACTATCTGACAATTGTTCAAGATGTTGGCCGGTACATAAACAAATGCGAGGTTACAAATGCGATTGGAGATGGCCCAGGGTCAGTCGGGGTGGGGTGTGTGTTGGGTAACCTCCTCGAGTGTCGCTCCGATTCCGATCCCGCTGCAGTCCGGGGGGAACGGAATAGGAGCGGCAGGTACACCTTGGGCGGCGGTCAATAGAAAGAGAAAGAAAGAAAGAAAGAAAAATGTTTTATTGCGGATTAGGTACAAATACAAAAGACAAAATAGCAAAACAAAAATAAAAACGCAGCTACTCTGGCGGCGAATGCTCGTACCACCTTGACCAAGAGGCGCTATAAATATATTATTTATCTGTGGTAGCCGCCACCTGAGCATACGTATGACATTTTACGTATGACAAAATTGTCAAGCATGGCAGCATTGACAACTCAACAACGTGTCTTATTACGTGGCAATTTATAACACGTGTTAAATGGATATTAAATCAATCAATATTAAAATAGAAACAGTATTAACATTATGTAAGCCATGTCCGCAATAAGGGATTGACACTCAGCATACACTAAGGTGGGTATCTACCACCCAAGTACTGATTTTCAGCGTCACCCCATGTGTGCCACCTGACGTCGTCAGGCAATATCGCTCCGTATATAAGTCAACAACAAACATAATTCCCTACAAGTAACCTAAGTATCAAGAAGAATACCTCACGCTAAAAGAGTAAGTAATTTTACAATATTCCAACAATAAAAATTAAATAACTTTGACAATATTTAACATTTCCTTATGGTACATTTATACATATAACAATCACAACTCAGCCCGCCATACGTCCCATCAGAGGCTCCGCACGCCCAAACAGTGCAGTTAGAACCCAGAACAAAGACATGCATGCACAGACAATGCCGTCAAGTGCCGTGAAATGCGACTCTGGAGTGATCCAGTTGATGGGCCAAAACATCCTAGTAAAAAGAAAGGATATGTGCTAATGCATACTCTTTTGATGTTGTAATAGTAATGCTTTGTACTTGACTTTAAAACTGTGTTTGAATTTTAGGTCCCTAAGAGGTGGAGGCAGATCATTCCAGATTCGCATTGCTGCATATTTTAGGCAACCTCGGAAAGCTGTAGTTCTATGCCTTGGCACTGATATTGTACTGGTTGCAGACCTGACAGGGTAAGGGTAGTGGGTTTGTCTTAAACATATTTTTTCATATAAGTAATGAGGTTTTTTGCTTCCCAACAAGTCAAATAGCATGGTGGCTAGATGTAGCCTTCTCCTGGCCTCCATCTTCAATATGTTATGACTATTAATATAAGGTGTCACATGTTGGCGTCTTGGTATGTCAAAACAATATCGGGCACAGGCATTTTGTATGCGCTGTATAAGATTATTAGTTTTCGCAAGTAAACATGGGCCATATACTGTGTCACAATAATTAAATCTAGATAGTATGAGACTGTCCACTAGTTGCTTTCTTAATGACATACTTATGTAGGCACGTATATTGTAGAGAACTTTAAGCCTATAAAAACAATTCCTCACAATCTTATTTATGTGTCCCTCAAACCGTAGCTGAGGGTCAATCATAAGACCAAGGCTAGTAGCCTCTTCAACCCTTGCAACTCTCTGACCATTTATGACTATAACAGGGTCATGTTGCAAGATTGACTGAATTTGTCGCTCACTACCCAGTATCATAAATTTTGACTTTAAGGGATTTAATATCAGTGAATGTTCTTTTGACCAAGTAATTATCCTTTGCAGGTCCTCATTTATTTTAGATACAGCTTCAAACGTGTCACTAGGTTTAAATGATGAATATAATTGTGTATCATCTGCATACATATGAAACTGACAGTGTTGGAAGGAACCCGTGATGTCTGCAGTATATAAAATAAACAAAAGTGGACCCAAGATGGATCCCTGCGGCACCCCTCTTGTCACATTAAGGGGGGATGATGACATGACTGTACCATCCTCTTTCCGTATCTCAACATACTGTGAGCGATTAGTAAGGTAACTATGGAACCACTTCACAGTATCTGAGGTAAATCCATAATAGGTCAACTTGGACAGCAGCAGTGACGTATCCAGGGCATCAAAAGCACGGGAGTAGTCCAGTAGTACTAGAACTGTTCCCTCTCCGCGGTCCCTAGCCTCCAAAATGTTACCCACCACGTCACACAAGGCCATAGCTGTGCCCCGCCCCTTTCTAAAACCCGACTGCTTATCTGGGAGAATACTATTTTGTTCAAGGTACTCCATGACCTGCATGTGCACCACCCTTTCCAACACTTTCGATAAGCAAGGGAGCACACTTATAGGCCAGAGATCCTTAAAAGTATTTGGGCATCCAGTTTTAGGTATAGGCCGAACTACAGAGCACTTCCATAGCTCCGGATATGCATGTGTGGTAATTGAAGTGTTAATTATTTGAGTGATGATGTGTAATGAGTTAGGTAACGTGAGTGCCAGCATCTGCGCACTGATTTTGTCAACACCCTGTGCCTGTGTCTTAATGTTATTCAGAATCTTCAGAATTGTTGCATGATCTACAGGTCTGAGCTCGAAGCTCACACTAGGGTTATGCCTATGATATTCATAGTAGGTTAATTTTGATAAACTGACCACACATTCCCCTGGCACATCCAGGAAGGCTTTATTAATGTGATATGGGTTGTTGAAGTGACCTGGCAAACAAGAATCCTTATGTGTGTGGAGAATCTGAGTTTTTAGATTCTTCCACATGATTTTGGGGTTATTAATTTGTTCATTAATATTTTTTGAAAAATAAGCAGACTTCTCATTGTGCAATGCCACAACTGCTTGATGTTTGAGCTCCAAGTAGTATTGTTTTTTGGACTCTGATTTGGTACTCTGATAATTAAGCCTCGCTTTGTCGCGCAATCTGAAAAGTAGCTTAACATTACCAGTTATCCATGGAGTATCCTTGGTCTTAAAGAGCCTTTTTTTCACAGGGGCATGCATATCATACAGATGCACAATCCAAGTGGACAATGCTCCCACCATATTATCAACCGTAACCTGGGATTCCATGTGGTACCAAGGAATGAGCTCGATATCACTTTTAAAGAGATCTGGCAAGATATCTCCAAATGACCTGTATGTAACCCACCTAGGTTTCTCCTTAACTTTTTTTATAGTTGACTCACAAGTCACAACTGCATGCCTACCAAGTTCCTTGACATGGGTAACCATGACATTATGAACACTCATATCTGTGCATATTATGTCTATTAGTGTGCTCCTCTTGTCCTCAGTAAAATGTGTTGGTGCGCTTACTACTTGGTGCATATTAGTGTAGTGTAAAAATTGTTGTAGCTTTTTTGTGTCGGCATTGGACTGAATCAACATGTTTATGTTGAAGTCGCCCAAAAGAATGATATGATCATAGGGAGCCAATGCACAAATGCTCGCAGTCAAACTATCCATGAACCTATCCTCATTAAGCCAAGGTGGTTTATATGCTGTACCAATTAAAATTTTGTTACCCATACTAGTTAAAGACAGCCAATACTCTTCTACTTGTGGATCCACTGGGTGACTTCTAGTCCTTACACTAACACCATTTTTTATATAAAATCCTACTCCCCCCCCAACCCCATCTTTTATCGCTGTAGACCTTGGAGTGTGCCTTAACTTATAGCCTGGGACTGAAGGAGCTCTTCCATCCTCACCCAGTTTCAACCAGGTCTCATTTATGGCCATGATGTCAACTGAATGGTGGCTCATGGCTACCAAGAATTCATCATGCCCAGTACCTAGTGCACCTGCATTGAAAAGTCCAAACTTCAAATATTTCTTATTGTTCATTGTTAATATATATAATTGAGTAATGCAATGAATGTAAACAAAAGTCAAAGTTAGCTTCATAAAATTTAAATATTTGCAGTATGAATGTACAACTTAGTGCCAAAACGGCCACTATACTGGAACTCCTAGTCTTATGGTTATACATATTTATTTGTTTACCTAACACTGTTACAACATGCTTCCCAATACCTAGCATCAATACCACATTTATGCAACCGGAAAAGTGTACACTCCCAATATCAGACTCCCAACCCGGACAGTCACATACTAACATTTCTGACACTTTCATTTGTAAAATGTTGCAGATACAACAATAAAGATCACATAATATGTCCCGTGCACCCATGCTACCCATATATAATAACTTTGTAAAGTCAGGATATTCCAAAACAAAGTCATAGTAAGTAGTTATTTGTATGTAAACCCTGTAAAAAATATAATATGTTTTAATTTCAATTTTCCCACTACAAATGCGTACACATACAACCATTATGTAAATCCTGTAAATACTTTTTTCATTTCCTGTCACATTTTTATTTTTCCTGCTACTAATGTTAATAGAGAATAAACATACATGTATATGAATTTTACAAATATTGTATTTAATTTTTTTCATGAGTTTATATATCCTAGTAGATGTGGAAATCAGATGACAGCAAGTAGCTATAGGCATATAAGTGCCACAAATATTGTAAACAACATCATTCATGTGTTTACTCTTTC
Organism: Cybosia mesomella; assembly: GCA_946251805.1. NCBI lineage: Eukaryota > Metazoa > Arthropoda > Insecta > Lepidoptera > Erebidae > Cybosia > Cybosia mesomella. The sequence continues at coordinate 1,052,655 of OX276400.1, forward strand.
CAGTACATATGCGAGTGCACAAAAACATTCCAGCATAGAGAAAACAGAAGGGGCAAACAATCAATATATGGAATGACATAATTGGACTAATTTTTAACTTTCCTGACCGCATCACTTCCAAAAACCCGGTCCAGATCAGCTTCTGAGCGAATAGTGTGGGTAGGGCTACCTTCAGCCTTCCTAGTCAGTATTCTGCCGCGCTTTGTCCATGCGAACCTCCAGCCTAAGTGAGTGGCAGTTTGTCTGGTGATATAGAAGAGCTGCTTGTTTGCCCTGGTCAGCCTTTCGTTGAGATAGAATCGTCTGGGGGGCGCGTCAAAGCCCGGCAGGTCAGCTGACGTTGCACCTCGCCTTACCCGAGCATTCTGCAGCAGCTCGTCACGCAGTCCGCGTCGCGCCAACCGAACCACAATGTGTCTGGCTTTACCCGCCGCCGCAATGCCAGACTCACTAGACCGCTCAACCCGAGGACCTACACGCTCGGCATACACTATATCGTGTTTTTCAAGTGTTACACCTATTTTCCTCGCCACTAGTTCAACCGTTTGCACCACATTCTCTCCTACACACTCGGGCAGATTCGAGATCTCGATATCTGACAGCAACAGGTCCTGCTCCCTTTCGTTGAGTTCTGATTTTAACTTATTTATCGTCTCTTCCAGTTCGTGTGGTGGTTGTTGTTGGTCTTGACGGCTCTCAATCACTACAAGGCGGTTTTCTAGGGAATCAACCCTCGTTCTACATGATGCCACCGACTGACGAAGACCGGCCACCTCGAGCCTGAACTCCCTCAGTTCTGTCTTAAGGTCATCCCTCATGGACCGGATCTCTGTCCTCAAGAGCTCCATTTCGTATCCAATATGAAACGGATCTGCCGAGCTGGTCCCAGGCTGCCTGGCCTGCTCTCCGACTGGCCCCCCCGAACCGCTGGCAGCCAGAGAAGAATCAAGCCGATTGGGAGGAGTATCCACACCATCGTCGCCTTTCGTATGGGTGGTTTGGGTGATGTCTTTATTGACTTTTCCCTTATTTGTACATTTACAGCCAGCTGGGCCCCCTTTCGTGGAGATAAATTTTCCGCATGACGCACACTTGCCAGCCATAATGTAAATAGTTGTTATTTATCTACACCAGTTATTACGAAATAAAAAATGATTAGCTAAAATTTTTTTTTAAACTGTTGTACTTCCACCAAACAACAGATGGCGCTGTCATCAATATTTATGAGAATTCCTTTTTAGTCTGGATAAGCTACAACTCCTGAGGGTCTCAATGAAAGCTACGTTCACAATACACTTGCCCACACACATAGACAGGAAAAACAATATTGGCACTAAATTGTATCACTTTTAGTGCATCATTTATGCAGTATAGGGTAGTTTCCTGACACTTTATTGGTACACAATTTATTTTCGATTTATTTAAGTTCTGGCAAAAAACTGGCACTGGATAACACTATATGTCTTTTATTAAACCTTGTTATTGAATATTTTATATGATTTATTTCAAATTATGTTTAACAATTATTTATAATTACAATGTGAACAGAGAGTCATGTCAATGGCTTCCCCTTCATAGGGTGGGCATTGATCGTCGGCCAATACCCAACGTGGCGGGAACACATCGCTCTCCGTACTCCTCTGCGTTCAGAGGAGACAGGATGAGCGATGCTGTCAGTGGTGAGATGACCCAGGGTCAGTCGGGGTGCGAGGGATATGCTCTATGGGTAACCTTACACCCCAGCATCTGAAGACCCGAGACGGCGTGCGGTTTTAGTCGGTGCAAGCCCGACATAACCGCCCCCGCTGGCCGGCGGGGGGTATCCGAAGGGATTTCCGCACGAAAAAAAAAAAAAAAAAAAGGGTCAGTCGGGGTGCGAGGGAAATGTCTTATGGGCAACTTTACACTCCGGCTCTGAAGACTCGAGACGGCGTACGGTTTTAGTCGGTTCAAACCCGATACCCATCCCCGATGGCCGGCGGGAGGGTATCCGAGGGGATTTCTGGACGAAAAACAAAAGGTATGGTCGCCTTACCTTGCCGGAAGCCATCTCCGTGACGACGCAGCCCAGCGACCAGATGTCGGCGGCGCGGCCGTGGCCGGACGTCTTCATGAACACCTCGGGGGCCATGTACGCTGCATCAACAAAGAATACCATTGCATCACTCTCAATATAAAACTGGCTTTACCCCCATCGCCGTTAAACGTGGACTAAAGAAATATTTAAATGCAATTCTGAAGCAATTACTTACTAACTTTTCATATTTAGAAGCGTCGGTAGCTTAGTGGTTAAGGACTCGGCCCTACGATCGAGAGGTTCCGGGTTCGAATCCTGGCCATTACACTACTGACGTGAACCCACTCCTAACACAAGCAATTAGCTTAGTTGGAGGGGTTAGGGGGGAATATTTGTAATTTCGGTTACTAATATTCTTTAAAAAAAAAATATAAATTTAAATCGGAAACAGTCTACAGGACTCGAACCCGCGACAAGTCCCATTCTAAGGGGAATGCTCTGACCAACTGAGCTAACTGAACACGTATGTACATCTTAAGGTGTCATTCCGAGACCGACCGCAGACCGCAACCGCAGGCGAAATACATAGAAACTAGTAGTGTCGCTGCATTCGACTGCAGATATTTCTATACGATCCACCTGCGGTTGCGGTCTGCAGTCGGTCTCGGAATGGCACCTTTAGGGCCACGCTGAAGCCATCTACCGAAATTCTTACGAAATAAATAATGAATGATGTTACAATCATATTTAAACATGGTCTTAGATTGCTTCGACCATCAAAACGAATGTTGTCTTTTTCACAAAAACAGACAATAGTTATTTATGCCACTGCAAAGCCATGATAGCTATTGTAACACGAGTGCTAGTTTGTGATCACAATAGATCAGCACGAGTATTACAATTGCTGTTTGCGGCAGTGGCATACAAAACTTTTTCTACGACCATGAAATAAATAAATACAAAAAACCGTCAATGTTGAACTCTTTCAAAACAATTTTATTTATAAGTGCAGATAATAGTTATTTATGCAACTGTGGTATAATGAGGGGTATTAAAACATGAATGTGGGTTTATCACACGAAGGGAAGCTGAGTGTGATAATAGTATCACATGAGTGTTTTAATACCTAATTATACAGTTGCATACAAGACTTTATCTACACCCATGATGTGTATTTTCGTAAGTAAACAAAACAATTTGCAAAAATAATAGCGGGAATTCGAATTCGAACGAATAAGCTTTAATTATTTTTTTACGGCGCGCCCCGCTGTGGCAGTGCAATGCAACGCGCGTGAATGACAGTTCTTTTTTTGAAACTCATACAGATTCCACGCATCGCGCGGTAAGAATTTGGCTGTCTGATGAGTAACCCTTTGCGCGGAAGAGATTGAAAAAGCGAAAGGAGTGTTATTATGTAATTTCATACAACATAATAACACCCGTTCGGATGATATTATGGTTATTAGGACATTGGATGTATTAATGTTGGCAATAAGCTAACTGTTTCAGAATCTTTTATAGAGGATTTAAAGCATGGGTGTAGGTAAAAGTTGTTTTGTTGTTATAATCCCACAAGTGAAAGGCAAAGGCAATTCATCCATGCAGCCTAATTACATGCGATGTTTAGTCGTGACGCAAATCCGCGCGCTTTTTGGCATAATCATAATTATGTTGATTTTATGATGCCATAGCCATTAAAAAAAATTTATAGTATCATTGTAGAACGGTTTACCCGTGTGGAAATGGTCATTGTAACACGACTTGGCAGGAATGAGTACTATTGAGATATGACTTGTGGTTATGTATTAAGCAAATTACCAAATGGTCGTAGAAAAAGTAATCTTTCCGCTCTTTAAGTACTCTTTAGTTGATGAGCAGTGTTAAAAAAACTGTTCTATATGGCAAGTTGGACACATATGGCGCAGACATATCACAGAAGGGGGTACCCTGCGTGCCCACGAAGCCCTGCAGCTCGCCGGGCGCGGTGGTGTTGGCGCGGATCTTCACGGCGCAGCCGAAGTCGCCCAGCTTCAGGCAGTGGCCCTCGTTCGTCAGGAAGATGTTGCCGCCTGCGCACACACATTACTGGTTGAGGACATGGGAACTTGCATTTTGGGTGGAAGGGTGGTTTTGGGACTCCACCGCGATCTTTGCGGTTTAAGTCGACCTCACCTGATACACACCTACTGATTGACGTACGGGGCTCTAGCGCAGGCTTTCTTCTCGGGATGGGGAGAAGGGGGTGTTAGACGACAGTCGCTCTCATAAAAACCGAAAGATAAGCAAAGGGCTCAGAGCTGAAAGCCTCAAATGCAACCTTCGACACTCTATCCAAGACATTCCACACAGCGCTCTCTAGACCCAAAGTAAGCATAGTTGAACTAGCTTATGTTATGGGTTATAGAATGCGGATAAACTTACTTATAAACTTTTTTTGTAAATAGATACATATTATACGTAAAAACACCCAGACCAATGCAAATAGACATAGTCATCCATACAAATATTTGCAATGAGTGGGAATCGAACTCGCGCCTGTTATAGCAGTCGAATGCACTACCGCTACGTCACACAGGCCGTCAATGATGATGATAAGAAGTTCATTTAATTAATGTTTATGCAACCTATAAGTATCATAGATTGTTTGGTATGAACTGTAACTTGGCATGAACAAAATATTATTTGGCCGCATTACCAATCAAATTGACCCGGGTCCTTTATACGGGGTGTGAAAAAGCATTTGACGAGGCCATCTAGCTGAGGGCCAACATTTTAACATTATCGGTGTCTGTGATGGTAACTCTCATTGTTGAGACTTTACCTTTAGCTTACCATCAGGCGAGGTAAAAACATATAGACGTCACCATTATAAAAAAAATAAAGTCAAGATTTGCCAATGAGATTGGTTGTGAGAGACAGAGTATGCGAGTCTGTGTGTGTATGTATGAGAGAATGTGTGTGCACGCGCTAGTATAAGCGTGTGTTTGTGTAAGGGAGTGTGTGAATGTGTTGTGTAAAAGGGTGTGTTTGTGTGTGTGTGTGTTTGTGTGGGTGGGTGGGTGGTGCTCACTCTTGATGTCGCGGTGCGCGATGGAGCGCGCGTGCAGCTCGACCACGGCGGACACGAGCTGCTTGCAGTAGCGCCGCACCGTGGGCTCGGCCAGCGCGCCCGACGTGGCCACCAGCGCCTCCAGCGAGCCCTCCACGCACAGCTCCATGAAGATCAGCATCTCCTCCTGTGGGTACGAGAATAGTCTGATTACCTGCTCGCTAGCTGAGCCTGCCTGCCTATACCACTGCGTCGCAAAATATTCTACAGTATAGTGACCGGCAAACTTCGTGACAATGTACTGTCGCCCTCAGAAGTTACTGAAAGCTAACAAATTTAGAAACGAATATTACATTGAAATAAATCAATGAATAGTTGATGTATAATATTATTTTGGAATCTTTTGAGGAACAATTTAACTCGATCTATCTAAATATATATATATGTATAATAATATATCTATCGATCTAAATGTTTAAAAAAATTAAGCATACAAAATGCTTAAAAATTTAATTGACTTAATTAAACAAATTTAATATTCTTTAATTTTTGTTAATTACTTTATATACCGTTTTAGATCTAAGGTGATCTTTAAAACTGAATGTGTTAAGCTAATACTGATGGTGACTGTACTCAAGCTACGTAAACCGCGTTTTTTGGTCTCTTTGGTGGTAGCGTGGGGCGCGACGGTAGAAACACGTCAATCAACCAATCATAGATTATATAAGGTGTCACAAAATTAGGTCTCTAAATTTGGTGAGGGTATCGACAAAATATGTATTTGAAACAATAAAAAAATATCGGGTAAAGTAAAAAAAATAATTTAAAAATATAAAAACAAAAAATGAAAAAAACCACCACTTGCGACCAGCATCACGTGACGCGACGAGCTCGTGACGCACGTGGTAGGCGTGCAGTCCTTCTCCTCGCAGTATTCTCCAAGCGGATGTGTGGGAAATACCTAAATCGCGATCAGCGTCACGTGTGCTCGTCGCGTCACGTGACGCTGTCCGCTGGTGGTGTTCTTTTTTAAATTTTTTGTTTTTTTATTTTTAAATTCTTTTAATTTATTTTTTTACTTTACCAGATATTTTCTTTTCATATTTTGTCGATACCAAGTCATCTCATCAAATTCAGAGACCTAATTTTGTGACACCTTAAAAGCTCACGTCATTGGTTAATTAGCGTCAAAAAGTTTGCGTATGTGCCCTCACTGGGGCACCAAAAAACCAATAAAAGGACTGATCAACCAATAACGCGAGCACTTTGAGCCCGTAAATAGTGTAAATGATCTACGTGTGGTTAATTAGCGCCCCTTCACGTAAGAAACCTACAAGCACGTTCTGCGCAACAAGAGTCCAATGTCAAGAAGTTTGCCGGTCACTACATTAACAGGGGGCACGTACCCGATGCAGCTCGCAGCCGTAGTAGCGCACAAGGTGGGGGTGCAGCACCCCCTCCAGAACTCGCAGCTCATTGGCGGCGCGCTGCATGGCGCGGCGGTCACCCGCGCCCACCGACAGCTCCTTCATGGCCAGCAGCTGGCCGCTCTCAGTGTTCACTATCGTGTACACCTGCCGAGGAATTATATAACTTGCATACATTTGTAACGGTGTGTTTATGACTATATTTACTTGTAACATTGCGTAGTAGATGGCTTTGTTTCATTCTGATATACGGTTGTCATTTTTGTACAGAAACCTTGTAAAGGTCCGTGTAGCGTATGTAAACTGTCGTCTCATGCGTACACGCCGCACGTTCAATTGTTACGAGAGCTGGACAAATCCCTCCTCCCTCAATCACCTTACCGAAAGATGTCAGTCTACGCGTGGTGCTCTAACGAGTCGGACGTGCGTGCGTGCGGCGTGTCGCAGGGAACCAATACTCCAATGTTACTTGCGAGTTAAGTAAACAGTACAGTCCATTTTTGTAGGCCTGTCTGTATAGATGTTACCCTTCAAATAAAGTATTGTCAAAGTTCAAAGTTGTCATAGGTCCAGATTTATCAAAGAAAATGCCAAGCGAACCACATCATCACCATCGCCGTTGTGCCGTAAAAACGGTGTTATTTTATCGTGAGCTCATCGAACCGTCTACAAGTTACCTGGAAACTCGCAAATGATTAAATTAGAAGTGTGTTTTAAAAGGGGAAATGAGAAAGAAGGCAGTGCGCTGGACCTTGCCGAAGCTGCCGGCGCCGATCTTGAGGCCGCGCTGCCACTTGAAGGTGAGCTGGCGCAGCTTGGGCTCGTACGCGAGCGCGGCGGCCAGCACGCGGCCCACGCTGCGCGCGGCTCGCAGTCGCGCGTCCCGCGCGCGGTCCACGCTGCAGATGGCGGCCAGCACGCGCTGCCCGTGCGCTGCAACACAGCAGAGCAACTTTTTTTTTCCTTGGCAACCTTCGTCGAGGAAGGTCCCTTCGACCCCGTGGCCAACTGCTGTCGGCTCCGGGGTCTCCGCACCGGGCTTCGCACCATCATGGCGGTAGCGAAGCACACCAGCGGAGACCCTAAAACATCACTAGCCCCGTGTCCACTAGCTAAGTGCATACTACCATCCTTGCACAACGGACCGAACAACGCCACGGCAGAATATTTATTACGAATCCATGCCCTGAGGTTCATTTACTCAAATACCTAAATTAATAAATTCATGTAACGTTCTCTAGCACCGATTATAATGTCATAATATATTGTAACCAACTTTTTATTTATCTCTGCTCGCCCTAGCCGGTAGTTAGTCTCAATTACATTCATTATTTAATTAAATTTTACAGTGCATAAGTCACCTTAAATTTATCTAACTTCATTAAAAACCTTCACCGTTAAATTGCGGCCTACTATCCACGGAAGCGTAGCTTCATAGACGATTCAAAATATGCTGTGTGGCTTGTGCCAGCAGTCCAGCGTACTGAACACTGTCTACGAGGCGTATAGCACGCGTACGTTTTCATTCATTTGTGACAATACCGTCGAAAGATGCGAGACCTTATTTAGGCTTATTACTAATGCGCCTTGGCGTATGACATGCAGTACTACAGGCGTCATAAAGCCTGACGCCGCGCTGCTGCTCCATCGACAGAGTTACACTGTTCTGTATGTAAGCTGCATGTAGGCGTACGCCAAGCGTATAATGATGAATACGCGGCTATGAAGCTACATCTCCGTGAACAGTAGGCCTTGCTCTTGTATATACCAAATACCAGGGATCATTATATCGATTGTTGAAAGGCAAGCGATATCGAATATTTAAAAAAAAAAGATCTCAAATGACACCATAAACGTTGACATTCTTATTTTCTTATGGTTACATGCTTAGATTTATATATTATTGGTTGGGGTGCAGCATATTCTGCTGTGTGGTATAGAAATACATTATTAGCAAACAAAATGCAGCAAACTATATACTACAATATTCAGTTTTGCATCACTGCATCAGTTTAAATTGAAGCCATTGGTTGACTTCTTTCTGCAGTCGCATTGATTGGTTTAAATCGACGTAATGCTTATAAATGTGTTCAATTTTATTATTATTCCTAATCCGTAACCTAACAAGTGAACTGTTATTGAATAATATATATATATTAGTTTTTATGTTAGGTTTGAAATCTGCTTACCTGTCATAGGCGTACAGGATTCGTTGGCACTTTCTTGGTCTGAAAAGTTGGCGTTAAGGTAAGGCTGTTCAACTTCCACGGGTGGAGGGGTGGATGGGTTGATCACCTCCCTTGATGAACTGTTGCTTGAGAACGGACTCTGAGAGAACAAAGAACAGTAGGCTTAGTTTACAGTAAAATTTTAATATCGATTTGACAATTCGCGTAAATTTAAATTCGAAAAAGTCCAGGACAGGTCTTGAATCCACAGCAGGTACGGCACGGCAGTAGACGTGAAAAAACAACTTGTCTACATAAGTCTCAGGGCACCGTAAGAGCCATCTATCTGTTCTTGTGTTGTTTTTCATGACTCTGGCACAATAATTTTAATATAAAGCATTTAATATATAAATCTTTAGGCTTTTTACGGCCGGCGTTGCATGTAGAATATACTGCTTCCGGGCTGTTCCAAACGTTTGTTCCGAACTTCGCCACCGAGGAAAGTTCTGCTCACTCATCGGCGCCCGGACCTGTACCACTCAAGATGTCGACCGCAGTGATCGACGAAACGTTTGCACAAGTTTACGATGGAACGCGGCCAAACAGCCCGGAAGCAGTATATTCTACAAGCATTTAATATGTTATTAATTAGATTACCTACTCTGTTGTATTAGGGTGTACCTGTAAAGATAGATGTAGAAGAGATAATAAATAAATAAATGTTAGCTGTGTGTAGTAGTTTTTTTTGGTAGCTAAGCAAAGTAGATTTTAGCGTCACGTGTTAATGAATATAAGGTAATCTATCTATACTAATCTGTAATAATATTATAAAGAGGAGAGATTTGTTTGTTTGCAATCGATAAACTCTGAAACTAGTGAACCGATATCAAACTTCTTTCAACATTAGAATACTAAATTATCCCTGGACTACTTATTATCCCGATATTCTTACAGCATCAGGACTTACGCGGGTGAAACTGCATGGCGATGCTATATATAGTTGTTGGTCATCCATCGGTTCTACTTAACCAATTGCAATTAAACATACGGCAGATTTTAAGTCTGACCAAGACCTTTCTAACTGAAAAAACGAAATCAAAATCCGTTCAGTAGTTTCTGCATCCATCGCGAACAAACAGACAAGAATTCGAAAACAAAAAAATAGTATAATTTAACATAAGCCATTTTTTTTTAAATATCTCAAATGTACAAACACAACCAATTTACAATTTTATAATAGTATAGATAGAGGTAGAAGCAAACGGAGTATGCCAGCGGTAGTGCATTCGACTGCTACGAGAGGGAGCACGGGTTCGATTCCCGCTAAGTGCAAATATTTGTATTCATGATTTTTTTTATGCCAATCAGGTGACAGACAAACTCACGGCCCACCTGATGGGAAGCGGTTACCGTGGCCTATGGACGTGCGCAACACCAGGGGAGCCACCCTCGCGCTGCCGACCCTGTAAAAACCTTCTAATGCCCTTCTTGAAGAACCCCATATTGTAGTCGCTTGGGAAAACCACAGCAGGGAGATCATTCCACAGCCTGAGGGTGCGCGGAATAAAGTGCCTTTCATACCTCACTGGTACGCACCGTTTCCGGTCGCAACGTGTGAGGATGAATTCCCTGTCTGTGGCGAGCGGTGCGAGGATAGAATGTGGCCGTGGGTCATGCCCACATGCATACATTCAATGCATGAATATATCTATTTGCATTGGTCTGGGTGTTTCTATGTATAATATGTATGCATTTCCAAAGAAAAAGTATATAAGTATGTTTGTCCGCATTCTAGAACCCATAACACAAGCTAGGTAAACTATGCTTAGGTAACGGTCTAGAAAGTAGAATGTCGTAGAATATTTATTTATTTATTTATTTATGTACAGTCCGTTCACAGTTATTTTACCTCTGACAGGTGTCTTAGTGTCTTTTCTATATTTTGGCAATGATTTCGAGTCCTTCTGTGCCATTCCTATAGTGCTGCCAATCGCGGGGAAAATCCCCGATTTGCGGGAAATTTGTTGTGTCTGTCAATGTGCATACACAACTAATTTACCCGACATAAAATTGAAGATATTTTGATCAAAAACTTGTGTTACGAGTATGTTAAATGAACGATTCTAAACACAAAAATGTATTTTTTGGAATTCTTGGGCTTCTTCAAATGGTCGTAAATACCACTGAATGAATTTTGATGTGGTTTTTTCTGTTAGAAAGGTCTCACGCAGTCTTAAAATCTGCCGTATGTTTGGTTACAATTGGTTAAGTAGAACCGGAGATATTACTAAAAAACGATAACCGACCTGCGCGTGGGCAGAGCCACGGGTATCAGCTAGTATATAATATTATTGTGTAGGTAAAAAAATATAAATATATTAATAGCAAATTTCGTATAAGGGAATCATAGAAGTTAAATATGGCAACACAACGCTCAGGTTGGCCAACCTAAGAGTTAGAGGCAAAATAACTGTCAACGGACTGTATGTAAGGTGTCGGCACTCACGGGCAGGCGCGGCCGCGGGCGCGGCGAGTGCGCGCTGGCCAGCGGGGCCGGCCGCGAGCCCACCACGTGCGAGATGCAGCCGTCCATCAGCGTCTTCAGCTCCTGCGCACACAACCGACCGTTCTATTATACACAAAACTATTCGTCATATTTACTCTCTACTAAAGAAAGAAGAAAGAAAGAAAGAAAAGTGTTTTATTGCGGATTAGGTACAAATACAAAAGACAAAATAGCAACATAAAAATAAAAACAGAGCTACTCTGGCGGCGAATGCTCGTACCACCTTGACCAAGAGGCGCTATAAATATGTTATTTATCTGTGGTAGCCGCCACCTGAGCATACGTATGACATTTTACGTATGACAAAATTGTCAAGCATGGCAGCATTGACAACTCGACAACGTGTCTTATTACGTGGCAATTTATAATACGTGTTAAATGGATATTAAATCAATCAATATTAAAATAGAAACAGTATTAACATTATGTAAGCCATGTCCGCAATAAGGGATTGACACTCAGCATACACTAAGGTGGGTATCTACCACCCAAGTACTGTTTTTCAGCGTCACCCCATGTGTGCCACCTGACGTCGTCAGGCAATATCGCTCCGTATATAAGTCAAAAACAAATATAACTCCCTACAAGTAACCTAAGTATCAAGAAGAATACCGCACGCGAAAAGAGTAAGTAATTTTACAACATTCCAACAATAAAAAATTAAATACGTCGTACGTAACTACGTCCAACCATTTATTTAACTTTTGACAGCTAAATTTTTCATCAAACAGTTATGTCCTAATGCGTAGCCTATTTGATTTCACACAACAATCGATTTTATTTATGAAGAAGTTGCTTTTTTATGAACATATTTTTAGTATACCAGGTGTTTAATTGACTAAATTAATAATAAACGACTATTAATCACGATAAAACAATATTAAAGTACCGATTTTAATTGTTTTCAAATAATATAGTGACAAGTTTTAATCCCTAAACAGCACATCTTCAACATTTAGATGTTTTTAAAAACAAGTATAACTACAAACGCATCGCAGCGAAAACATTCGATCCCAACAAATAAAATGTAACTGTTTTTTATGTGCGAGTCAACTATCGTATATTATAATTTAACCAAGATATTTAAAGCATTTTAGTTTTTTTAATAGATTTTAAATAGGGTAGATACATATGATATGTAAGCTTATATATTTTTGTGACCAGGCATTTCCAAGCTCCAAGCAATAGCGGCGGTAAGGCCCATCATGGAGGATTGGCTAGAGAGGCGACACGGAAGCCTCTCGTACCGACTGACGCAGGTGATCTCCGGGAAGGGGTGCTTCGGGGACCACCTGCATCGGATCAGGAAGGAGCCAACGCCTGAGTGTCATCACTGTGACGCGAGCGAGGATTCAGGGCTGCACACGCTGGCGGACTGCCCGGCGTGGGAGGTGCCGAGGCGTGACCTCGTGGCAGCCATCGGGGTGGGAGTCCTCTCGCTCGGCAGCATGATTGCGGCAATGGTGCGGAGCGCGAGTTCGTGGGCCGCCGCCACCTCCTTCTGCGAGCATGTGATGCTCGCGAAGGAAATGGCGGAGCGCGCCCGGGAAAGGTTCAGAACTCTCCCGGCCCGCCGAGCCCGCAACTTGCTCGCCGCGCGTCGCAGGCGACTCAGACGCCGGAGGTCGCTTAACGACCTCCGTCCTCCATGAGCGCAGGCCTGGGGGTGGCAGGTGAGGCCGCCTGTCACCCCAGCAGAAGCAGGCCGGGACGGTGGGGCGACTGGCGCCCCTCCCCCAAACCGGGGCAAGACGGGGACACCGTGGTTCCCAAACCCGAGGGGGCCATCTCGAAACCGGAGATGGCCCAGGGTCAGTCGGGGTGCGAGGGATATGCTCTATGGGCAACCTTACACCCCGGCGTCTGCAGACCCGAGATGGCGTGCGGTTTTAGTCGGTTCAAGCCCGACATAACCGCCCCCGCTGGCCAGCGGGGGGGTATCCGAGGGGATTTCCGCACGAAAAAAAAAAGGCATTTCCAAGCTTATGTAACAGTTACGTTCTAAAGCCGCTGTCAAAAGTTAAATAAATGGTTAGACAGAGTATAATTAGACATCACGTACGGGACCAGGGGCCCGATTCACTAAAGTTACGTTTTATAAACGAAACCATAAGGATGAAGGGTTTCTCTTCCTATTATTTTAATATCCTTCAAACCTACCTCGAACTCTTCGTCGCTGAGATGTTTGGTGTTGCGTGGATCACAGGCCAGCATGAGAAACTCCAGACCTTGACTAGCCCATCTGTGTCCAAACGTACATTTCTATTATAAGTTGTTTACATAAATATACCTTATTAACTTTAAATATACCCAATTGCCTAAAAAACTAATTGTATTAATGTGGCGGAGTCATTAAAAAACAATGTTTAAAAATGATTGTGAAGTCATTCATTGTACGCGAACGTAGCCGGAGCAATGATTCCGAAGCAGCTCTGCTACCAGCTCCCTCACTCAGGAGGAAGCAAATGCGAAAAATGCGACTACGAGTAGGTGGTTGTCAAGCCGTAGCCCCACTAGTCGCTTTCGCGCTCGGAAACCGCGTTACGAGGCACCGATATCGTCGTAAGTCAACGATATTAACTTAAGTCTAAAAAATCGCGTAGTGGAAACGTGCGTAAAACTTAATCAGTAATTTATCAACCGTGTCTAGTAAAATCCGATGCCAAACTAGGCCCGCAAAATCGGCACAAACAATTATTACTAGATTAGTTAAAGGGATCCGACCAACTTATTGAAATTCCGAATGTCACTTAGAGAATAAATAGGGAAAATTATAAATATCAGTTCAAATAAGTTCCGGGAGCCGACCGGACTCAAATCCTAAACACGAATGCAAAATTTGAACGGAAATATTATCGTAATTAAATCCCACAAAGTCCCAAAAATAAATAATTAAAATAGCCACTCAAATCAAAACAATAATGCACATTCAAAGAATAAATTCCGATCACAAGAGATTCGAAAACATTCGACTTTTAGGCAAGATTAATCAAGTATTTAATATGAAATACTAACTAATTTTACAAAGCGGGTATCAAAAAAATGGACGACTCGATACGTCCCAAAGTATACAATTATTACAACCGAAATCCGCGTGGTATTTAAATCGACAAAAGATCAATCGGTTTCAAACAAAATAACACAATTACACAAGTAAACAATTAAATAAAATGATGACGTGATGTTCATGGTAGAAATTTGATGACACAAATTTGTCACAAAATTCGGCCGGGTAGGTACCCCCGTGCACGATTGCGAAAAATCCTCCATAGTAATCAAATTTCGGTTTGATTGCGTTCAGGGGTCAGCAAGTGCTTAGCCGGGCAGGGGGATTGTGGTCGCAGCACTAGTGGGACTGGTGGGTGTCACGCGGTGCTGCGACAACAATCCTCTTCTGATGAGACCGTCAAGCTGAGTGCCACCATTGTTAACATGATACGTGTATGTAATGGTGACCCTCTTTCCTGAGACTTTACCTTCAGCTTACCATCAGGCGAGTTGAAGTCAAATTAACGTGTCCTAAATATATTTAAAAAAAAAATGCTCACCGGGGGCGCAGGCCGCGGCCGCGGTCGCAGCGCTCCACCACGAAGCGCATCCAGCAGCGCGCGAACTGGATGACGGCGCGCGCCACGCGCACCGCCCACCGGCGCTCCTCCGCGCTCGCGCAGCGCTCCCCCCCCGCCGCCGGCCCCGGCCCCGCCGCGCGCAGCTCCACCTCCTCGCGCTCGTCGCGCGCCTGCTCGCCCGACAGCAGCAGCTCGATGCTGTTCTGGGTCTGGCGACAAAGGACACTTTAATATAGCTGGTACACGAGGCTCTGGTGCCAGCCTTTCTTTCGGAGTTGGGGAGTAGAGTGACAGTCACTGTCTTAAAGGTTAAAATAAACCAGACTGGCAAGAAGGAATGAGAGCACAGCGAAATAAACTGTAGTAAGTCTATGTCTGTATTTTACGGCATCAATCGATAGTGTCAATCATAGGAGAATACGGAACTTTTGTCTCTGTCTAACCCAGACAGAAAGGCGTACACGTCACGTATGTAGATTGAAAACTGTAAATAAATGCCATATCACGCTTCCATGCTTACCTGTTTCTCTCCAAAGTGATGTATATTATCAAAGAGTCGTTCATCGAACACGCTGTTCTCGTACTCGTCCACGATGCTCTCGGTGCGCATGAACCGTAGCCGTCGTTCCGGCGTCGTGTCGACCCCGGCGGGCGCCCGTCTCGGAGTCGTCTCGGCCACGGTGGGCGGGCGGCGCGGTACCTTGGGAGCGCGGCGCGGCGGCGGAGTCGGACGCGTGTTCGTCTCGTTGACGAAGCGGTGTAGTTCTCTGTGCATCTGAGATTAATTGACAATGTTTATAAGTGAAATAGTATCCTTAATATTAAATATCAAAATCATGATTATCTTCGTTATATTGGTCTATTAATGTTAAGAATTCCGGGATAAAAGCCTACCGGAACGCTGTGTGACGATAAGACTACCTTTTCAATTTTTGATTTCAAAGATCGGAACGTAATAATTGTTGAGGGCTAAATCAGATATTGACAATGAAGATCTAATCGTATTATTCAGTAGTTTAGTGTAAAAATAGTGATGGGTATATGAGACCGGTGCGACTGGTTGGATCACCTCCAAGTTTGGTGCACCCTGGGCAACGTGGGCGATGACGCATCATTGATTGCTCCTCTGGAGTAGCTGGCGTCAACGTCAACGGCCAAGAGTCTGACCAACCGGCCCTTTTCAGGACCAGCTGACCCCATTGCACGAGAGGGTCGGGGTATGGCGGGCCTTCAAGGCCCGCGGGGGTGGTCGCTCCAGGTACCCCTCTGCTGTTATCAGAGGGGACACTGCGAATGGCACAGGGTCAGTCGGGGTGCGAGGGATATGCTCTATGGGTAACCTTACACCCCGGCGTCTGTAGACCCGAGACGGCGTGCGGTTTTAGTCGGTTCAATCCCGACATAACCGCCTCCGCTGGCCGGTTGGATTCCGAATCCGAAGGGATTTCCGCACATATAAAAAAAAGGGTATATGAGACCAAAGTACCTATAGACCTGATATATAAACAGTCTTAGTTATGTATAATAAGCATATTACATGTATATAATATATACACAGTAAATAGTAAAGTAAAAGAAGTAATACCATATAATTATAGCAGTATACTTGTGTACATAAAGCAAAAAATAGGACATACTGACTAAGTAAACCATACAAAAAGCAACATTTAATACGACTTTATGCACACTTAAAAATCTAAAGGACCCAACCAATCAATAAACAAGACGAGTACAACGACAGCTACAAAATAAACCGTTTAATGAGATGGGAAGGAGAGGAAAACGAAATGAAAATGTGTAACTTACTCGGTCAAGCAAAAAGGTAATAATAGTACATTATTGCGAAGGCCGTGAAATAGGCAATTATTTTTTAAAGAACATTAGTAATCGAAATTACTACTATTCCCCCTAACCCCTCCAGCTAAATTGCTTGTGTTAGGAGTCACGTCGGTAGTGTAATGGCCTGGATTCGAACCCGGAACCTCTCGATCGTAGGGTCGAGTCCTTAACCACCAAGCTACCGACGCTTGCACGTCGAGTATGAGTTTGTCACTAATACGAGACAGGCAATTGCCGTTTCCGCCGAGGTATATATAGTGCTTTTCTCAAAAGAATGCAGGGAAATAAAACATATTTTTACATTATACATTTAATTTAATTAATATTAAAAGTAGGTAAATTTCCATAATTTTTCAATTTAATGATCTTTTTAACATGAACTGTATATATATCTTAAGGCTTTCACGGCCGGCGTTGCATGTAGAATATACTGCTTCGGGGCTGTTTGGCCGTGGTCCATTGGAAACTTGAATTCCAGACGTTTCGTCGATCACTGCGGTCGACATTTTCTCAGTGGTACAGCTCGGGTCGTACAGATGAACTGTATATTTCATCATGGAAAAAAATTGCTCATAATGTAGATAGTTTTTTGACGATTCAAAAATATATTTTAATGTCAACATTATCTGTTTATCAAAAATAAACTCGATGTTCTCAAAAACACATAATCAATTAAAATTAAAAACGATAATAACCCTAGTAGAATATAAATAGTAGATTGTTACACAAGGGTTGAAAGTCAGCCATTTCACCCGAAATATTTCTAGCGCTCGAACGAAGTGAGAGTGCAAATAATTCGAGGGTGAAATGGTGACATTCACCCGAGTTAAACACTCTACTTTTCATTTCGACTATGTGAGGAAATTAAAATACTACACACACATTTAATGAAACAGGTATATCTATTGATAATCAGTTAAAATGTAAAGTAAAATTGGGAAACTTGGAAATAGATTATTAACAACAGCTTTTACCTGTTCTTTAATCTCATCGGGAGTTAAATTAATATCCATGTCACTGGAATCACTTTCCGAGACCATTTTTAACCACAATTAACACAAGGTATTTGTTTATATTGAATCTCGTTTTCCCGCTAATTCTTTAGCAAACTTAAATTGTTTTTTTTTAATTCTGAAAAATATCACGTACATACTGCCAACATTAGAAAAGTTTTGAAAATCGAATCTATTGGTTACATTGTAATCGAGTTGGTCACGAGATGTGCATCTAGGCGGCCATGTAAAAGAAAGCGTCATGATATCAAGACATTATGAAACTTAATTATCATGGACTCAATGGCAAAACCTAAAATAAAAAAATCCACCCTAGGTATGAAATAAGCTACTTTCCACCCGGCTATCTACCCATGAAAATTAAACTTTCCGAACAGGAGAGATGAACATAAGTAAGCGGCTCCAGATATTTTTTATAACCAAAAGAAAAATCAATCTAAGCAAACACCAATTAGCGTCCTTTCATGTCAGCAGCAAAACATATTCACCCTGTATGTTTGTTAGGTTGTTGTTATCTATAAAAGGGATATAAAAAGCGTCATAGAATTAAAATTGTATCTGATGGGGGCTGTCCTGTGTGAGCGACAAACGCGACGCTATGCACGCCACGATCCAATGCGATGCGATGCTACACGCGACAAATGTCCTACGTGAGTTTGGTCATTACCTACTTCTCGAGTCATGGTGAAGTCAGTGTAATTTTCATGGTGTCACGTCTCGCCGTAGACTGCCATATAGGCCGCAAGCAGGGTAAGCTTTAAATCGCATTTGTCGCATTGCGAGGTATTCGTCGCAATGACACAGAACACCCCGTAAGGTGTATGTTATTAAAATATCTAATTAGCCTGAACATTAGTCGTGTGCTGCACTAACACTATTCAATTTTTTTGACATATTGTAAGTTCCGTTGCAATGGTCTATGCAGAATAAATGACTTGTGACTTCGACTATGCAGTTTCATCCGCATAAAATACAGTTCCCATACCCGCGGCCCATGTGAACCTATTCCTGGAAAAAAAAGTAGTCAATATCCTAATCCCTATACGACTTGTGTTCAAAATTACAACCAAATTCCGTCCATTCGTTTTAGCTTGATTGACACATGATAAAGGATAGAAAAGGTACAATGATTGAGGATATTCCATAAACTTTCTACACAAATAAAACGTAGACATGACACAAGACAAGCAAACACACAAAAGCACCCAAACCTACCACCACAAACCCACACAAGACCCTACCAGAGGATTAAACGCGTCATGCACGATAATGGTCTCAGGCCTCCGCCGGCGCTCCACCACGGCGCTCCTGACGGGCTGCAGGGACACCGGGCGGCGCCTCCGCAGGGACAACTCCTCGGATAGTTTCTGAGCGTGCACGAACTTGTACAGTTCTTTGTGCAACTGCGGACAAGTGCCAGACAATGCGGTGCAGACATATATGTGCTAAAAAGTAGGAAGATCGGGAGTAGACTGATAAAAATAATTGTATAATAGGAAAAAATGCGAATTTGTGACAAAACTTGTGAAGGTTTTTATACTGGGTGTTAGGGAAACGCTCCGGAAAACCAAGACACAGGCGATAGTACTGAAGATTAAAAAGATTTGAGCGATTTTTTTTCGATCATCTTAATTTTTTTTCACGTTCCATCGAGTTAGTACAGCTGATTGAAACCGGTCGGCGATGTTATACCGATATTCATGTTTTTAGGTAAAGTAATGCATTTTTATTTGCTGCACTAACACGATATTACGTGAAAAATGCTGATAAAAAAAAAACAAAATAATTGAAAGAAAATCTTTTAAGATATTTTAATCTTCAGTTACTATCGCCTGTCTTCGTTTTCGAGAGCGTTTCCCTAACACCCGGTATAATATATAGAACGAATGATGCAATGATTGATGTCTGCGTTTGTTGGCTTCAGTCTGCTAAAAATTAAGATGTCTTTCGTTTCCCAGCGTTTGGGTTAGCACTTCGGGCAAAAGAGTTCGGCTAAGCTCGGCCTGCTTCGATTTCATAGAGCGTTCTCTCTCTTGTACATCGGACTGCCAGTTTGACACCCTTATATCTAAATCTTAAGGCTTTCACGGCCGGCGTTGCAAACACAAGTTTCCGATGGACCACGGCCAAACAGCCCGGAAGCAGTATATTCTACAAACCCTTATATCTAACTGTCAATTCGATGTGATTTCATCTGAAGTCACATGAGGAATTAACAAAGAATAATGAAATACGACTTCATAGGTAAATAGGCAACCTTGGCGCTGAATTTTGTTTGTATAGGTGCGTCCGACAGAAGTGATATTAATTTCAATACCGTTATATCTAAGTCTAAACTTGCTCGTTGCCTTTAATATTTTTTGGTGATTACTTACATACATGTTAGGTATCTATTATGAATAAATAATAATCAACATGCATGCAATGTTAACATGTGCCGACTAAACATGCGTTATTAGACATGTTATTCAACTATTATTAGATGGGTTAAATATGCAAGTTTTTTTTATAAATATGTGCATGTAGTCACAAGTGAAGTATTACAACATATTGATATAGTAGTAGTGCATTTAAAAGCATAACATAGTATATACATACATACGGTGCATATATTTCTGTATTTGTGAGTATACAAATAATGTTGAAAATTTGAGGACCTGTTTTTCACGAAATTATTTTGTAGGGAAGTGGAAATTTATTTTTGAATGAATGTTTATTGTGTTCTCATCATTATTGTAACTTTATAGAGAACTCATAAATAGATGTCATCTAATAAAAAAGCAGTAGCACTCCGGGGGTGACGACAGGAAACAATTACGTGTATATTTTTTTAAATCGTCATAATAGATCGCTCCCGCCCCCTCCCTCCCTACATCCATCCATCCATTCATCCATGCATCTATGCATTTTATTTCTATCCATCCATCCATTTTTGAATATGGAAAGCGTCACAAGTGAAGATGATGCGAGTTCCATGATTTTTAAATACCCAAAAAGTGCTCAGCACGCCTAATGCCGGCCACACACGTTGCGGTATACTTGTACAAGTCTAGACTTCAAGTCCGCGTTTTTTCGATGTGCCCACAGACGCTCAAGTATACATGTGCAAGTGTCATTTTTGTCACAGCGAGCGTCCAGGTATGTCGTGCTGCAATGGATGACGCTTTGGCAGTAGTTGGCATTATTTATGCTACAATTTTTTTTTTAAATATGATATATATTATTTTATAATTCTATACTTTCATTTCGACTATGTGAGTAAATTAAAATAAACAGGTACATATATTTAATTTCGTTTTCCCGCTAATTCTTTAGCAAACTTTCAAAATTATAATTCACGTACATACTGCCAACATTAGAAAGGTTTTGAATATCGAATCTATTGGTTACATTGTAATCGAGTTGATCACGAGATGTGCATTTAGGCGGCCATATAAAAAAAGCTTCATGATATCAAGGCGTTACTTTATGACGTAACTTAATTATCATGGACTCCATGGCAAAACTTAAAATTAAAAAAAAAATACTTTCCATCCTAGGGATGAAATAGGCTACTTTCCACCCGGCTATCTACCTATGAAAATTAAACTTTCCGAAACGGAAGGAATGAAATAGTAGATTGTTACACAAGGGTTGAAAGTCAGCCATTTCACCCGAGATATTTCTGGCGCTCGAACGCAGTGAGAGCGCCAATAGCTCGAGGGTGAAATGGTGACATTCACCCGAGGTAAACACTCTACTTTTCATTTCGACTATGTGAGGAAATTAAAATACTACACACACATTTAATGAAACACGTATATTGATTATCAGTTAAAAATAAAAGTGAAATTAGAACAATTTGTAAATAGATTATTAACAACAGCTTTTGCCTGTTCTTTAATCTCATCGGGAGTTAAATTAATATCCATGTCACTGGAATCACTTTAATTATTAATTGTGGTTAAAAATGGTCTCCATTTTTAACCACAATTAACACAAGGTATTTGTTTATATTGAATCTCGTTTTCCCGCTAATTCTTAACTTAAATTGTTTTTTTTAATACTGAAAAAAAAAGTTATAATTCACGTACGATTTTCAAAACTTTTCTAATGTTAGCAGAACATTAGAAAAGTTTTGAAAATCGAATCAGTTTGTTTACATAGTAATCGAGTTGGTCACGAGATGTGCATTTTAGGCAGCCATGTAAAAAAAAAGCTTCATGATATCAAGGCATTATGGCGTAATTAAATTATCATGGACTCCATTGCAAAACTTAAAATTTAAAAATAATTACTTTCCACCCCTATTTCTATCTACCTATGAAAAGTAAACTTTCCAAACAGGAGAGATGAAAAAGACATTCTTACCTCAAACCCAAGCTTGTAAATTTGCAACAAGAGTTCGCGGACCCTGGTCATGATGGTCTCGTCCCGGTAGTCGTCGTACGAGGCCGCCCTCCACCGCTCCAGGATGAATGTGATGTGGTTCAGGATGCAGTCGCGGATGGCCATCAGGCCGTTCTATTAGAGAAAGTACTTGCTTTATTTGTAATTTAATATTTTATTTATTTGGTAACTAATTTCGTATGGAATGTTGTTTGACAACATAATATCTAAATTATTTTTAGGCATTTTCTTTAGAAAAGCCCTATTGCTATCGAGTTGTCACCGTCGACGTCGTCAATTTTCTGTCACGGTTTTGGGTATGAAGGAGATGAGCTATCGAGTTGCTGTTTTCGGTAATAGATTCGTGCTGGGGTGAACCATTGCAAGATAAAGAAAAAATCGCAAAAAATCGCAAAAAAAAACGCTAAATCGCAAATCCCTTGTATTCGGCTGAGCTCGTCTCAGGAATTCAACTTGTTTAATATTTTCGAGAGTAGCATTTTATTTTTATTTTTTGTCGGTTAGGTTATGTTATCTTGTTATAGTTTTCATTTATTTTATATTATAGGAGAAATATATCTGGTTTCTTTTTAACATTACGTCATGTAGATAGTACCGGTAACATAATTAACATTTGTTCGTCGGTTAACTTTTCAATCAGTAAGTAAATTTTGTAGATTGACACATCTATAAAAATAAACAAAATTGAAGTGTATGTTTGTAATATTAAAATAACAGAGTTTTAATTATTGCACGTGAATGTATACACGATATTTATAACAAAAATTCAATTTTTAAAACCGTTTGCCTGTTTGAAGAGGTTATCTCTAGAACGGCTGGGCCGATTTTGACGGGAGCTTCACTGACAGATAGATAATATTACAAGGCGTAACATAGGTAACATTATTTTAAGAAAAATAATTAGAGTTCTGCGCAAAAAAACCCCAAAAAATTGCGAATTAAATCTGATTTAGCCTGGAACGGCTGTGCCGATTTTGACGGGACTTTCACTGTTAAATATGTAATGTCAGAAGGCAATGTTAAAGTAACCTGTCTGACAGTTTACTGTAATTTTAGAAAAAAATTAGCCATCCGCGCAAAAGAACTAAAACGCGGACGCGGATGAAGTCGCGGGTACAACTGGTTCGTCATATACACATACATACATTTTCGTATCGATAACATAAGTGGGATAAGCGAGCTGGAGCTAGGTACCCAGTAACCACGTTTAGCAGTCGGTCCCGATTCCCCTTAAAAATCGAAAACCTGGTCAAGTACCGAATTTCGATATCGCCAGTGGGTCGTGGAGGCCAGATGGCAGCCGCCTAGCGTGAGTGGGCCACTGAGCTGGATAGGGCTGTTGGGAGGACTGTTGGGGTTCAGTACTCACGAAGATGTCGCCGCGCTCGCGCATGTAGGCGGGCGGCGGCGCACGCGCCAGGCGCGCGGCCAGCGCGCGCGCCCACTGCGCCGCGTGCAGCGCCACGTCGCGCGAGCGCGCGTACGTGCTCTGCGCCGCGCGGCACACCGCGTACATCGCCTGCCTGCGCGCGCGCAATCAACGCATCACGTCGCTACACTTCATACCTCATATGTAGTCCGTTGAAAAGTTACATTTGGGGTTGCGTTTTTTAGAGGACGCAATTTTATTTTTTTGATGTGTAGGTCAGTGTAAAGCTAAAACCAAGTTTGTGGGTTCACCACTCTTGTCCCACGGCCGCCATCTTGAAAATAGGGGTTGAAATGGTTTTTACGATATATCTTGCAGCAACGTAATGGGGCTCTCAGAATTAATAAATGAAAATGACATTGATGATGAACCGCCGACATTAACACCCCTTCCTTCTCCAGTTCTCCCACTGATATTTAATTCAGAAAACCGATCAGATGCTGAGCCGCATCCTGGTCCATCGAAAAGACTGAGGACGGAGTAGTTCCAATTTAGAAAATCACCGTGGATTATACCTATTGGAGATACCACGTGAAAAAAAACGCGCCTCCAGACTCTACCTCGTGGGTTGTGGGGAAAACAGTCAATAAATTATTAATAATATTGCAAAATTAATAATTTAAAAAATAATAATAACAAAATAAAAAAAAAACACAAGTTACTGGACCAAAATTGTAGAGAATTTAATTTGCAACAAAAAATATTAACAATTTTTTTATCAGATATATAGTTTAAGAGATATATCGTAAAAACCATTTCAAGTACTATTTTCAAGATAGCCGCCGTGGGACAAGGGTGGCGACCTCACAAATTTGGTTTTAGGTTTACACTGACCCCCTACACATTAAAAAAATTAAATTGCGTCCTCTAAAAAATGCAAGATAAGGCCTAATAAATATAACATTTCAATGGACTAATAAGAATATACTTATTACAAATCATAGCGCCACTCAAAGGGTCGCCGAACAATTATCAATTACATCACATAAAACAGTAACGTGACTATAAATCTTTAGGCTTTCACGGCCGACTTTGCATGTAGAATATACTGCTTCCGGGCTGTTTTATAGTGGTCCGTAGGCAACTTGTGTTCCAAACGTTTCGTCGATCACTACGGTCGACATCGCTTTAGTCGCATTATGTCCAATTCGCAAAATGTCCAGCGGGCTCAAATTGTCCAATTCTCACAACGTCCAATTCGCAAATTGTCCAATTCTCACAACGTCCAATTCTCACAATGTCCAATTCTCAATTGGTCCAGTTCATAAAATAGGAGTCGTCTTTGATTACGACAGGCCCTTTTGAGCTCGTGGACACCGCCCCGACACGGATAGATATAGGTTAGAAGGGTCTCTGCGAGACCTCCGCAATAACCCTTCGTGTTAGGTCACTTTATTCATCAAGTAGCTCCCTAATTGATATTAGCACCTATTTGTCAATGATTTTTATAAATACCCTCAAATAAGACAAATACATGTCCGCGTTTTGTTATTGCCAGCTATTGCAAATTATTTAAATCAAAGCAAATCTTTGATTAAAATTAATTACTTTCATTAGATTTTTTTTTAAATTAAAGTTTTGATCATAAATTACATGCATTATTACTTCGACCTGAATCTAGCCTCTGAGAAGGTTGTCAAAAAAGCTTCTCGTAATCAAGGAGGATCCCTAATTACGAACTGGACCATTTGCGAACTGGACCAATCACGAACTGGACCAATTGCGAACTGGACCTACTGCGAACTGGACCAATCGCAAACTGGACCAATTGCGAACTGGACCTACTGCGAACTGGACAGTTGGACATTTTGCGACTAAAGGTCGACATCTTCAGTGGTACAAGTCCGGGCGCCGACGAGTGCGGAGAACACTCCTCGGCGGCGACTTCTCTGCGACCCGAATCACTGGTATATTTATAGGCGCCTATTATACGAAACGTTTGGAACAGAAGTTTCCTATAGAACACAGCCAAACAGCCCGGAAGCAGTATATTCAACAAGTAACTTGACTGGTAATCGTTTACCGCAGAGAACAAGAATGAATATCAGTTAGTAGCCAATCAGTTACGAATTCTGTTGAGCATCGTTATAGGATTGTGACACACACTGTTAGTACTATCCTTTCCGTACAACTCGTAGATGCATTAAAATTAAGACTAGTAAACATTATCTTTTTTTTTTTAATGGTCACGTTAATTCCCGTTAAATTAGATTATTGTATATTATCTTACCTATCGGACTCCATTGATTTATCATATTCATCCATCTGTTCGAACTGCTTTAATATCCTGTTTAGTTGATTGCATGTGATGTTTCTGTAAACAATATTCATTGTCAACGTATAATTTAAACAAAATCGGTTGTCTGTAAAGTCGGTTTACTGACGATAGTTGAACGTGACAACGTCATAAGAAAATACTGATGGAATAGTTGCATTTTTGAAAAGAAAATTTTAATTTTATTTGTTTAACCACTAAGATCGGTTATAAGAATTCACTGCACTTTACTTGACGAAAACATGTAAATGTATTATTGTATAGCAGCTGTCCACGCGGACGCATCGCTCACTCAAGTAGGAGAGAGACAGATGTCGAACGCTGCCGAACGCGGAGGCCGATTGTGCCTCTTTCTCGCTCGTTCCGCGCTCTCGCTTGCACGTCAAGCCTTAAATGGAACGCCTCATTTTTTCGTGCCTGCAGTCGGCTCCATCGAATTATGAGACGTTGTCACGTCAAAAAAGAACAAGAATTATGGATAAAATGTGTACGGTTTACGTACAAGCAATATTATTTTGCTGAAGTCGCAACCTAGTTTGCGATCTTCGTTTTATATTAATTTTATTATAAAGTCAGTTGAACCTTAGCGGTCATAGCTATTAAACCACGGATTACTATCCAACCTAACTTTGTGTAACAAATAAATCAAATATTTTAAAATCAGTGGTTTTCGTCAACTCAAACTAAACTAGTTGTCTACACCTAAACGTATTCTGGGCCGTACAACATAATATATAGAAAAAAATGTGGGGAAAGTTTTAACATAGAATTGGAAACTGGAATGGAGTGATTAGTTTAGCTAGGTAGAGAACTTAAATAGGAGATTATAGTCAATTTAACAATAAGCTGAAAATAGTTATACAACTATAGATCTTTTTCACGAGAAAAGGGCATCATTGGTATCGCGTTGTTTGTCCTTACGAAAAGTGGACCAAAAACAGTGCCTTGTGGTACTCTTCAATAAGTTATCACTGCTCGACGTGTAAATTGTACATTTATTTGTATCCATTCTTATAATTTCCACTTTGTTTCTGAGTAGCATAGAAAAATTAAAATACATAATTTTTTTTCATTACATACCTATGAAATTTAGTAGATATGATCTTGTGATTATTTCAGTCAAATGCTTTTCAAATATACATACTATATGTTCTGTAATTATTTTGACCGTTTCCTGTTTGCCAAAAATGTGAAAGAGAAAAGTTACGAAAATGATTTCTCCTAGATGTCCCGTCCTAAATGTTCTTTTTTCCGATCTAAATCTATATAAAAAATGAGTCAGTCTCAAGTTTAATGTTAAGGTCAAGAATTAAATTTAGGATACATTACTGAACCGATGAAACAATAATCGGCCATTGTTTAAAAAAGAATTGGCATCTTTTAATGAATATAGAGAAGTATTAGATTTAGATTTAGATACTCTTTATTGCACACCAAACATAGAATAATACATACGATGGATACATACATGTTAGATAGCTGTACAATGGGCGGTCTTATCGCGGTCTGCGATAAGACCGACAGAAGTAATGACTTACGAGAAAGTGACAGGCGCAAGGACTGCCGCGCACTTGATGCGCTTGGCGAGCTGCGCCGTGAAGGCCCACTCCGCCTGCAGGCGCGCGCGCGGCATCAGCTCCGTCTCCGACATCGTGCTCAGGTACGACAGGTATTGCTGCGGGCATACGCGGGTATGTACTCTACAAACACAGGTAGGAAACTGCAAGTGAGGAGTATTCTCATTGCGGCAGATATCGAATTTACTGAATCACACACAGACAGGCAAGTTAAAGATTTAAGAAAGGTGGTAGAAATTTGATGACACAAATTTGTCACAAAATTCGGCCGGGTAGGTACCTCCGTGCACGATTGCGAAAAACCCTCCATAGTAATCCAATTTCGGTTTGATTGCGTTCAGGGGTCAGCAAGTGCTTAGCCGGGCAGGGGGATTGTGGTCGCAGCACTAGTGGGACCGGTGGGTGTCACGCGGTGCTGCGACGATAATCCTCTTCTGATGAGGCCGTCAAGCTGAGTACCACCGTTGTTAACATGGTACAAGTATGTAATGGTGACCCTCTTTCCTGAGACTTTACCTTCAGCTTACAATCAGGCGGGGTGAAATCAAATTGACGTGTCCTAAATATAAAAATAAAATAAAAGTAGAATCAAAATCTCTCAGAGTGCTATCAAAACTGAAAATATTTTAGTCCATTGGTTATTCAGTGTAGAAATTCTTTACAGTCATACATAAATATGTACACCCGTGGCTCGGGCCACAAAAAAAGTGGCGATAGCCCAGTGGCGTACGTAACGGACTGCTGAGACGAGGTCTCAAGTTCGATCCGCCCCGGCCACACACCTCTGTCTTTTCATAGTTTTGTGTGCATTAATAAATATTAATTATCACTCGCTAAATGTGCCCGGTAGATGGCAATAGGCTCGCGCCTATTACATTGGTACCTTAACATAACTGGCAAATCGTGGGTGTGTATTACACCTCTGCCTACCCCTTCGGAGATACAGGCGTGAAGTTATGAAGTTATGTTATGTAGTTCGGAGAGCGCTTTAAGCGATTGATCCCGGATGCCATACGAATATCTGTGGCATCCTTTAGGGGTAGGTAGTTAAAAGTAACAAAAAATCGGCGTCCTGGTCTAACTACAGAACTTCGGTATCGCCATGGGTTGTGGAGGTCTAAGGGCAATTGCTTCCACTTAAAATATCAAAGTTCAGCCATTTTGAAGTTAGACTGAAAGCCGATTCCAACTTGGGAAGACGCTTGAAGGAGGATTCGTACGCCTAATATCAGGTAATACTGATCATGAAAGACTCTCTACCTTTGTTATCGTTAGCTTTAAATAAATAAATATTGTAAGACAAAGTACACAACGCCATCTAGACCCAAACTAAGCAGAGCTTGTCATATGGGTTCTAGAATGCGGATAAACATACTTAAATACTTTTTTTTGTAAATAAATCCATATTATACATAGAAACACCCAGACCAATGCAAATATACATATTTGCACTGAGCGGGAATCGAACCCGCGACCTTTGGCTTAGCAGTGGAATGCACTACCGCTACGCCACAGAGGTCGTCTTTCTACCGCGAGTGCCGAGTGAAGCGAGAGTGAAGCGTACCTTGAGGATGGTTTCGACGGTGGTGTCGAAGGTCCGCGCCACGAGGGCCAGGTCGGCGGCCGCGCGTGGCGCCACGGCGCGCCCGCCCAGCGCCGCGCGCACGTGGCGCGAGAAGTCGGCGCGCATCTCGGAAGCGATGTCCAGGCCCTCGCGCAACTCGTGGATTAGCTGGAGAACAGACAATACGCACATGGTACGGTTTTTGTCAATCTCTGAGATATATTGCTGGGGACCAGTCGAAGAATAAGGTTTTGTGGATAAAAATGTGTGATCTTTTTGGTTCTTCGAGCCGGATTTTGAATAGATTCATGGGGTCATATTAACATCTTCGGGGCTCAAGCCAACCTCGTTTGCTAGCCGATACGTCTACCGATTACCGGACGAGGGTCTAGGGCAGGCAGCAAACGCTGCCACAAAAGGTAAGATAGATCAAATTATAACATGGAATAGAAGAGGAGACCCAACTGTAAAGTGCAAGCTTTGGATACATCCGGGATTGGCATTCGGATGAAGAAGAAGATTACGGCGTTAAGTTTACAACTTGGAAAACTTGTTTTCTAATTGTAGTTTTTGGTCTTTCGAGCTGGATTTTTGATTAAGAGTCCAGAAGATAACATACTTATATCCAATAATAGAATGTCCGGTCTCCGGTCTCCGAGGTGAAAGCCTCGGATGCCATCGGAACACAATGATGATGATGAACTATAGAATGTTCTTAATGTGAGATAAATGAATATATATAAAAATCAATGCCACTTTTCTTTCAATTAAATTTTTAAGCATTTTGTATGCTTACTTTTTTCTAAAGATTTAGATCGGAAAAAGAGAACATCTAGGACGGGACTTGAACCCGCGACCAGTCCCTTACAGGGGGAATGCTCTGACCAACTGAGTTCCACAGGCACAACTGAATTAATTAGGCGAAGTCATCAAAAAACAATGTTTAAAAATGACTGTAAAGTTATTCATTGTTTCCGTAGTTCGCAAGAATTACGGTAGATGGCTCCAACGACGCCTTAAGACGTATATGATATATCGGAGAATTTCGAATATCTGGGACGTGTCTAGGTGGCTCAGTTGGTCAGAGCATTCCCCCTGTAAGGGACTGGTCGCGGGTTCAAGTCCCGTCCTAGATGTTCTCTTTTTCCGATCTAAATCTTTAGAAAAATGCCACTTTTCGTTGTAATTTTATAACTCAAAAACGGGCTCACATATCCAAACCAAATGTTTAGGCTTTGAAGTTTGCACAAAATCGGTGGAACGGTTCTTCATTTATCACATTTTTTGTAACAAATGAATTCATTAAATGGCGGATCATTTTGACGTAGCGATGCACGTACCGGACCGCTAGTTAAATATACATATTCAAATTTATAACATTACCTGTTTAACTGTAAGACAGCTGGGATGCTCAGGTGTAGCCTCCAGCCTAAATGACAGGTAATCATGCATGACCTCCATACAGATACTGCTGATGAGCAGAAAATGTGACCGGTAGGATGGTAGGCGCATGGAGATACACTCTTTCGACCAGCACCCGTACCTATAAGAACAGACCACAAAACTAGTAAAACAAGAGAAATGTTAGAGACATTTGGCCGCACGATAGCGACGTATACGTGTGACAGTTTACAGTCACCAAATTTTATTTTTAAATATTCTAAGACATATTACACAGCGCCATCTAGACCCAAACTAAGTTAAGTAAACGTAATCAGTCAATTGCCGAAGGCGCGTGGTACGTTTGCGCATGCGCAGGCCATACCTTAGTCATTGGTTTAGGTTAGGTTAGAACTGTGACCACAACGCACGAGCCGAGCGAGCGAATAGAACCGAATCGGTCTTATAGTTATTGGTTTATGTACGGTTAAAACTGCGGTATAAACTCCCAGGCCATAAAAATAACCGTAAATACGTTATTATCTATATACGTTAAATTTGTTCAAACTATTTATGTGTATATTCATTTGCAGAAAAGAAAGCGCAGATAAGGTTAGGTTAGGTTATTATTATTTATTATTATGTTACATTTTATTTGTTTGTTGCAATAACTATTGCATTATATGAAATTCTAATGATAGTGCAGTTAGTTTCGAGAAGAGTGCAGTTTTTCCACTGCGCAAAAAGTACGAAATTCGAAGTATTTCAAGTGATATAGACGGTGTAGCTTGTAGTATCTTTATTTTTTTTTACTCGTAAACTAAGAGGGTGCTGTTTTACTAATCAATTATTTTGGAAAGTGCTATTTAAGATACGTCGATTGTTTTTTTTTTTATATGTCTCAAATTTACAGGCTGGGGCGAGATGGGGGGGGGGGGGGGGTGACGCGTGACTGCTACTTCGAAAGTTGCGAGTTCGATTACCGTTCAGTGCGCTAAGACTTACTGGTGGTAGAAATTTGATGACACAAATTTGTCACAAAATTCGGCCGGGTGGGTACCACCGTGCACGATTGCGAAAAACCCTCCATAGTAATCCAATTTCGGTTTGATTGCGTTCAGGGGTCAGCAAGTGCATAGCCGGGCAGGGGGATTGTGGTCGCAGTACTAGTGGGACCGGTGGGGGGTCACGCGGTGCTGCGACGACAATCCTCTTCTGATGAGGCCGTCAAGCTGAGTGCCACCATTGTTAACATGGTACGTGTATGTAATGGTGACCCTCTTCCTGAGACTCTACCTTCAGCTTACCATCAGGCGAGGTGAAGTCAAATTGACGTGTACTAAATATTAAAAAAAAAAAAAAGATTTGCACTGTAATATTCGCATGAATATGCCTATTTGTATTGTATGATATGTATGTATTTATAAAATAAAACGTAGCTAAGTATGTTTATCCGCATTTTAGAACCCCTATTAGAAGCTAGTTAAGCTTTGCTTACTTTGGGTCTAGATAGCGTTGTGTAGCATGTCATAAAATATTCTAGAATAGTATTATATGAAAGGTTTCTTACCGTCTAAGCTCGTAGGTTCTGATCGCATCCTCGTCTTGTGCATCTGGTTTGCTGTCGTCATGCTGCTCATCCTCGAACATCTCCTCATTTTCCTCTTCGGTGAGTGTTTCTGACTCGATTACCTATTACGATTTAATGTCAATTGTCAGTTTATCGATCGGCAGTGAGCAACAAATATCTGGCCATCTAGGGCTCGATGAAGTCCCCGGGGACTCGAAAAGTACTGGATGACGTAGTGAAAGATGACAGGCGAATCAATGATCTTGCTTATAGAGATGCCGAAGACCTCAACAGATGGCGATGGAACAGAAAAACAGACCTGGACTCTATAGCGCTAGGATGATGGTCGTGATGACTAACTAGAACAGCTACTTACGTCAGGTTTCTCGAGCGTGAGGTACACCTTGTCGAGCACGAAGGTGCGCATCTTGTACGTGAACATCATGCAGCGGCGCACGCCCTGCGTCTTCAGGATCTCGCGGTGGTACTCTCTGCAACAACATACGTGGTTAGACCTTGTCATGACAGCCTCCGTGGCGTGGCGGTATTGAAACCGGCCGCTACGCAGGAGACGCGGGTTCGATCCCCGCTCAGTGCAAATATTTGCATGCATGAATATGAGTATTTGCATTAGTCTGGTCGTGCCTCGGAGAGCACGTTAAGATGTCGGTCCCGGTTACCATACGAATATGTATGACAGTCGTTATAGGGGAAATGGGTGAAATGGCCCCACATAGAAGGGCTGATCACCCGTCTGGTCAAACTGCGTTGACCTGGCAGTAGTAGACCTTGTCATTGGCGAAATCGAAGTTCTGTAGTTAAACCAGGTCGATGGACTTTTAAGGGCTCCAAATATCGGTAATGTAATTATTTATTTATTTGGAGGACCCATAGCCTCCATTGACCCATAGCCAAAACAAAAGTATAATAAAACAAGTTGAATTCCTGAGACGAGCTCAGCCGAATACAAGGGATTTTTTTTTTCTTTATCTTGCAATGGTTCACCCCAGCACGAATCTATTACCGAAAACAGCAACTCGATAGCTCATCTCCTTCATACCCAAAACCGTGACAGAAAATTGGCAACGACGACAACTCGATAGCAATAGGGCTTTTCTAAAGAAAATCCCTAAAACAAGTTGAATTCCTGAGACGAGCTCAGCTGAATACAAGGGCTTTTCGATTTTGCGTTTTTTTTTTGCGATTTTTTGCGATTTTTTCTTTATCTTGCAATGGTTCACCCCAGCACGAATCTATTACCGAAAACAGCAACTCGATAGCTCATCTCCTTCATACCCAAAACCGTGACAGAAAATTGGCGACGACGACGTCGACAACTCGATAGCAATAGGGCTTTTCTAAAGAAAATCCCTAAAAATTGTGGCATATAGTCAATTATAGGTCCTCACTTATACACTTCAGACTGAGTCTATAAAGTGGACTAAAATATTACACTATTTTGTAGTACTTAAATGATAACTACGTTTTTTTTTTTTAAAGAATATTAGTAACCGAAATTACTAATATTCCCCCTAACCCCTCCAGCTTAGCTTAATGGCTTGTGTTAGGAGTGGGTTCACGTCAGTAGTGTAATGGCCAAGATTCGAACCCGGGACCTCTCGATCTTAGGGTCGACTCCCTAACCACTAAGCTACCGACGCTAAAAATAAACTGTGTGAAACTATTGTTTTTTTATCACAATAAATGCAAGTCATACTACACTAATCAACTTTCTTTCCTTCTTTCGAATTGTTGAAAGAATTCCAGACTAAGCAACCTCCTGACCGATGCTACACTACAGTTGAATATGTCGAAGTTATGCTGTAAGCATGCCGCGTTAACTGAACGAAACTTTCTCCATAAAAAGGTATTTTGGCGGTAATTGGATGCCACGATTGGTACATACAAGGGCATATAGTGACGTAGGACGTTTGCAGGTGCATTAAAGTTAATCTTAGACAGTTCAGGGCTATCGACACGGTTACAAAGAATTTTAGATAACATAACATAAACTCACGCCTATATCCCCGAAAGGGTAGGCAGAGGTGCTAGCACCTACATTTCCCCAGTTTATGTTTAGGTCCCAATGTAATAGGTGGCGAGCCTATTGTCATTAACCGGGCACTTATAAACCTGCGATAAATACACACATAACTTCGAAAAGCATCGAAAAGTCATTGGTGTGCCATGGTAATACCTGGGATCGAACCCTAGACCTCGTCTCAGCAGTTCATTACCCATACCACTAGGCTACCGCGGCTTTTTTCGTTTTTTTTTTTACGTAGATAACGTCAGCAATAATAGATCAGTTTATCGGGCTTTTTGGGCGCCAACTATTCGTAAGGAATAACATGTTCTTACGGGAACTGACGGCTTAACGTAGTCTCCGAGGCACAACTGGGACACAAATATATTGACACTATGTGTGCAGCAGTATTGGATTAGCAGTATCCCGTATTTTACTGGTGGTAGAAATTTGTCACAAAATTCGGCCGTGTAGGTACCACCGTGCACGATTGCGAAAAACCCTCCATAGTAATCCAATTTCGGTTTGATTGCGTTCAGGGGTCAGCAAGTGCTTAGCCGGGATTGTGGTCGCAGCTCTAGTGGGGCCGGTGGTTGTCACGCGGTGCTGCGACGACAATCCTCTTCTTATGAGGCCGTCAAGCTGAGTGCCACCACTTGTAACATGGTACGTGTATGGAATGGTGGCCCTCTTTCCTGAGACTTTACCTTCAGCTTACCATCGTGCGAGGTGAAGTCGAATTGACGTGTCCTAAATATGAAAAAAACCCGTTGCTCACCGGTACAGCGACTCCTGGCACTTGTCCAGCAGGCGCATGTGCGTGAGCTCGGCGAGCGCGCCCAGCTCGAAGGCGTGGGCGTGCGGCGCCGCCTCGCCCGCCGACACGTAGCCGCTCTCCAGCGAGTCCTGCGTGCCGTACTTGTCCGACACCACGATCTCGGGCGTGCCCGCGCAGTGCCCGCCTGGGGACATTTATTTATTTATTTATTTGGCACACAAAACAGAAAACAATCAAAATCTTACAAAATATCATTTCAAGGTTCGGTTCCAGATTGAATTCCAAAACATGTGTATTCAGCATGGCACAATTAAAAAGCGTACATAAAGTGATACAATAAAACAAAAAATATAAACAAAACAAGACCAATAAAACAATTGTAAGATATTGGTCAATAAAATTTAGACATAGTACTGTTATCTATTCTGTGACATAGTAATGAATCTCCGCAAACAAAGTGACAACAAATTTATAGCTTGCCTATAACCTGCTTAACAGCAATCTTGCATGCTGAGAAACCCCGGCTGAATACATCTATCTCGTGGCTATGCTCGTGTAATAGCTCATTCAGGACATATATCCTAATTAAATTAAAGGAATGAATGAAATGTTGAAACATTTATGTTGTGACGGCCTCTGTAGCGTAGCGGTATTGCATTCGACTAGCAGTAAACAAAGGGCGCGCGTTAGATTTCCGCTCAGATTAAATATTTGTATGCATGAATATGTCTATTTGCATTGGTCTGGGTGTTTCTATGTATAATATGTATGTATTTACAAAAAAAAATGTATATAAGTATGTTTATCCGCATTCTGGATCCCATAACACAAGCTAGTAAGCTATGCTTACTTTAGGACGAGAAAGCGCTGTGTAAAATGTCGTAGAATATTTATTTATTTATTTAAATGTATAGATGTATTCATATCTTTGAATTACCTGACATTACGACCAGGTTGTACTGGCCTTGGTTTTTTCTGTAAATACATGCATAGTATACATAGAAACAACCAGACCAATGTAAATAGACATATTCATGCATACAAATATTTGCACTGAGCGGGAATCGAACCCGCGCCCCGTCGTAGCAGTCGAATGCACTACCGCTACGCCACAGAGTCCGTTATCGCGTTAATTCCGGTTAACATTATTGTATATCATTGAACGCGAAAGTTTAAAAGTTAAAAAGACAGTACTCACTATTATAAGTATTCCCACTAGCACAACTTCCCACACAGAAGTCTACGTCATCTTTACCCGAATCTTCTTTATTGTCACTATCTTCTTTGATACCATTTTCTGGTCCCTCTTCAACTGCCTTGATGTCATCAGGTGACTCTTCCTTGATG
The DNA here is from genome assembly GCA_946251805.1 of Cybosia mesomella. Taxonomy (NCBI): domain Eukaryota; kingdom Metazoa; phylum Arthropoda; class Insecta; order Lepidoptera; family Erebidae; genus Cybosia; species Cybosia mesomella. The sequence goes on from OX276400.1 coordinate 1,088,638, forward strand.
TCCCCGTGAGCTGAGTAGTCGCTACCACTGGAGTCTGATGGGTTGGTAGCCACATTGAATCTGACTTGGCACGGCCGGGATTCTGATGATTGTCTGGTGGAAAATAAACACACATATACCTTGAGGCAAGAATCTTGAACAAACGTCAACAAGTTCACTTGCAGGTGAGGTTATCTTGGGCTCCGAAGATATTGATGGAGTCCTATACACCCTTTGTATTCATACGATAATCCGAATTATTTACCAATAAGATACGTTAGTTTACTATATTAATAGGGCACTATATTAATGTACAATTACTTCTGTCTTAGTACAGATTTCGTTGCTCATCACTGCATATTACATAAGTCCTCTGCCGCGTCTGTCTGTTCGCCATAAACTCAAAAAGCGGCCCAGTGCGAGTCGGACTCGCCCAAGGTAGCAGCAAGTAACATATTTTTTTTTTCTAATTTATTTATTTGAGTTGATTGAATGAAAGGCAAATTGAAAACTACTTACTAGATCTCGTTCAAACCAATTTTCGTTAGAAGTTTACATGGTAATGTACATCATATATTTTTTTTAGTTTTATCGTTCTCTTATGTTAGAAGTTACGGAGGGGGGGGGGGGGCACATTTTACCACTTTGGAAGTGTCTCCCGCGCAAACTATTCAGTTTAGAAAAGAATGATATTAGAAACCTGAATATCATTTTTGAAGACCTATCCATAGATACCACACACGTATGGGTCTGATGAAAAAAATTTTTGAGTTCCAGTTCTATGTATGGGCACCCCCAAAATTTATCGTTTTTTTTTCTATTTTTGTGTCAAAATCTTAATGCGGTTCACAGAATACATCTTCTTACCAAATTTCAACAGCATGGTTTTTATAGTTTCGGAAAAAAGTGGCTGTGACATACGTCCGGACAGACAGACAGACAGACATGACGAATCTATAAGGGTTCCGTTTTTTGCCATTTGGCAACGGAACCCCAAAAACAACTGCACCGATTTTCATGCTGTTTTCACCAATATATTTTAGTATATAATTTGTCATGTTTTGCATACATTTGCTATACGCATGTGCACTAACTGGCCAATCAGGAGACCAATAAAGGACTGTACAACCAATGCCGTGAGCGCTTTGAGTCCGTGAATAGTTTAATATCGCTGGGCTAGTCTTGACAGCTGTTACGGCTAGGAAGTTCTAAAACTGTTATTTTTAGTTTGTTTTACTGTCAATAAAGTTTATCTTATCTTAGCTATGATTGGTTGATTGGCGCACCACCGCTGTCGCGCCCTGCGCGTACCTTTTTTTTTTTTGTTTTTTTTTCGTGCGGAAATCCCCTCGGATACCCCCCCGCCGGCCAGCGGGGGCGGTTATGTCGGGCTTGAACCGACCAAAAAGAACTACAAAAGCCCTATTGCACATCTAGAGTACATTGTCAAGATTTTTGCCCCGAACTATACGTAGGCAGAGACCAACGGTCTTATTGGTAACATTAGCTTTTGCTGACACTTTGCAAGTTCGTATTTTGGAATCTGAACTTCCAAGAGATCTCTACAGCTGTTACGGCTAGGAAGTTCTAAAACTGTTATTTTTAATTTGTTTTACTGTCAATAAAGTTTATCTTATCTTAGCTATGATTGGTTGATTGGCGCACCACCACTGTCGCGCCCTGCGCGTACCTCCAAAAAGAACTACAAAAGCCCTATTGCACATCTAGAGTACATTGCCAAGATTTTTGCCCCGAACTATACGTAGGCAGAGACCAACAGTCTCATTGGTAACATCAGCTTTTGCTGACACTTTGCAAGTTGGTATTTTGGAATCTGATCTTCCAAGAGATCTCTTCCGTGTGAGAATTTGAACTACATAGACCTGAAATGGTAAATATCTACATATCTACATCAGTTACCTGCTCAAAGTAGAGTCCATCGAAGATCTCTGTTGCACGCGACGCTGCTTGAGACGAATGGACCGCAGCATCCGCCTCATCATAACCAGCTTCATTCGCATGTGCAACGTTATGTTATACCATAAGCACATAGCCTGCAAAACAGAGATATTGATCTGAGTTAATGAATTTTGGTGATAATAGTAATACTATAAATCTTAAGGCTTTCACGGCTGACGTTGCATGTAGAATATACTGCTTCTGGACTGTTTGGACATGGTCCATGGGAAATTTGTGTTCCAAACGTTTCATCGATCACTGCTGTCGACATCTTCAGTGGTAGAGGTCCAGGCGCCGACGAGTGTGGAGAACTCTCCTCGGCGCAGACTTCATCGCGGTTCAAACATAACGAAGCCAACACCATCCCCGGTATCGGGAGGCCACGCCCCCTTGGTTAACTTCGACCAATCAGGATCGAGCGCGTCGGTTCCATAGCTCTCGACTAATCAGGATCGATCACGTCGATTTCCCCCTCCAACTGCGCCTATAAATACGCGTGACTCGGGCCTCTATATCAGTCGCAGTGAAGTCGCCGCCGAGGAGAGTTCGCCGCACTGAAGATGTCGAACTCAGTGATCGACGTAACGTTTGGGACACAAGTTTCCTATGGACCACGGCCAAACAGCCCGGTAGCAGTATATTCTACAAATAGCAGTACTACTGATAGCCTCGACTACAAAGCAAATACTGTGAGTAGCCTAAGTAGCTGTGTACTGTAACTCTCGGGCCAACCCAGACTTCACAGTGGGCGTGGTGTTAGTCAGAGTACTGTGAGAGCTCGTCCTGTGCACAGCTCTCTTAATCTGTGTCTACAAATATAATAATACCCGATGCTAAATGGCGAAACTTTGCATCTGAGTATGTTCCTGGTCCCTGTTATATTAATTAATTAATGCGTCATGAATGAAGTGAGTAATTTCACTATTGACCAGTAAATCATAGGATTTACTCACGCAGATGATGGACCTCACTTCGTCCGAGTGAGATTCGACATCAAATTTGCTGTAGCCGTGAAATAGTTACGATACTACGAAATATGGCATTATGTTGTATTTATTTTGTGGAGACTCATCTACGCCCGGGACTACCGACCTCCATGATCGGGGCCTGAGGACGGCAGTTGGCCGACTCGCCGTCCTTACAGAAGCAGGCCGTGGCGGAGGCGTGTCGTGTGTGCCCTACACACGCCTGCCAACTCACCGAAGCGGGATAAAACCCGACCCCACCAGGCGAGGCCGCGGTGGCGGCCAAAGTCCGCCGGCAACCCTGGGGTTATCCTTTCGAGGGCTTACCCGGGGTGCCCGGCAACGGACACTTGGGGAGGACACCGTGCGGTTTTAGTCGAGACACGACATAACCACCTCCGCTGGCCGGCGGGGGGGGTATCCGAAGGGATTTCCGCACGTTAAAAAAAAATAAAAAAAATAGCCTTATGAAGCATAGCCTTCTAATATTATAATCCTACTTACATTATAAACGCGAAAGTTTGTAAGGATGTATGGATATTTGTTACTCTTTCACACAAAAACAACTGAACGGATTTCACTGAAATTTAGTACAGGGATAGATTATAATGTGGAATAACACATAAGCTACTTTTTATCCCTGGAATAGATTGCCAATGTGCTACATATTACACACAGAATCACATTTAAGGAGTCTATCGGAATACCTTGACCCTGTCGTTGAAGGCTTCGGTGGCGAGCTGCGGGTGCTCCAGCGTCATGTTGCGGCTGGACGGGTACAGCGTCACGGCGTTGTAGAACGAGTCCAGCAGCGCGCTCACCTCGCGCATGGCCTTGCCGATGGCGTCCGAGCACCGCTGGCAGTCCAGGTGCAAGCAGCCGTACATCAACTCCTCTGCAAACATTACATTAGATTATACCCCGAGTTAAGTTGCTGTAGAGTTGTAGAGGACCAGGGTGTGATGTTCTTGTGATATGTCGGGAGGATCCTCCGACCAGGCAAGGTGATCGCACCTTGCGGGCCGCCATGTTTGATGCTGGGAGGTTGTGTATATATCAACCAGCGTGAGAACTTTCACTGCGCGATGCACGATCGGTAGTTCCGTAGAAGTTCATCTTGACTGCACTAGATGGCACTGGTTACATGTGGGTGCATCGCTTCAGTCGTTTTTAGTTCAATAACTTATGATCGCAAGTATTTCGAAAGGGAAGGGCCAACTAGCGTTGGACTCTACAGGACTGCCAATCCTGCATCGCGAAATGAAAGTTTCTGTGCTGGTTAACATTTATACAGCATGTCGAAACATTCTCCCTTTGTGTCGGAGAGACATTATAATCCATTGCGTCACAACATCGTTCCATCCAAACAAGTCGTCATTACTGAAGTTATTTCTACGCACCTTCACTAGGTCCCTCTTTACCCTCGGACTGATCTGAAATACCGTCCTCATGAGGGTCACGATGTAGCTGCCGCACACACGGGTTTGTATTTACAAATCTGCAAAACGATAAATGAAATTATTGATAGTGGTTACAGCTTGATTAACCCAGGGCGAATCGTAGGGGCAAGCTTCATAATTTCTACATACATTCTAGGTGTTGCAAGTGTCCATAGTCTATGGTTGTCGCTTACCTCTGGCGAGCCTTTAGGCTGTTTTTTTTTATTTTTATTCTTGCACCTCACAGCTTAAGCTGGAGCCTATTTGTATGCAATATTACAGTTTTCACTAGTTTGCTTTTTATCTATCGGGAGCACCCTCTTTAGGTCTTTACTAACTATATAATATATTTCTATTTGTCACGCATTCTTTCCGTGTCTCTATTACATTTTTCTTTTTTTTTTATATTTAGGACACGTCAATTTGACTTCACCTCGCCTGGTGGTAAGCTGAAGGTAAAGTCTCAGGAAAGAGGGTCACCATTACATACACGTACCATGTTAACAATGGTGGCACTCAGCTTGACGGCCTCATCAGAAGAGAATTGTCGTCGCAGCACCGCGTGACACCCACCGGTCCCACTAGTGCTGCGACCACAATCCCCCTGCCCGGCTATGCACTTGCTGACCCCTGAACGCAATCAAACCGAAATTGGATTACTATGGAGGGTTTTTCGCAATCGTGCACTGTGGTACCTACCCGGCCGAATTTACATACCAATTCTCGCTTGTATTCCTATTGTACTTTCATTCCATGCGTTTCCTACTAGGGGACAGGAGGGGGTTTTATGTGCTACTTATTTATTATGCTATCTCATCTTCTATTCTGTTTACATAATGTCTACAATCTGTTCACAATCCATTATTGTACTTTTCTGCTCATGACTACAACTTTCCATTCATCTTCCTTGGTATAACCTACTTCCAGATATTGTTCTAAATATCCGCTAGAGAGTATTTAAACTCTACTGCTACTTCTCTTACTTATTAACTATTTGAACTATTTTGTCCCAGTACTCGAGGAAATGTTTTCTATATTGTCTGGTCATCAAAGTTTACTGGTGGTAGACATAGAAAAGCACTCCATAGTAATCCAACTTCGGTTTGATTGCGTTCAGGGGTCAGCAAGTGCATAGCCGGGCAGGGGGATTGTGGTCGCAGCACTAGTGGGACCGGTGGGGGTCACGCGGTGCTGCGACGACAATCCTCTTCTGATGAGGCCGTCAAGCTGAGTGCCACCATTGTTAACATGGTACGTGTACGTAATGGTGATCCTCTTTCCTGAGACTTTACCTTCAGCTTACCATCAGGCGAGGTGAAGTCAAATTGACGTGTCCTAAATATAAAAAAAAACAAGTTGAATTCCTGAGACTAGCTCAGCCGAATACAAAGAATTTTCGATTTTGCGTTTTTTTTTTGCGATTTTTTGCGATTTTTTCTTTATCTTGCAATGGTTCACCCCAGCACGAATCTATTACCGAAAACAGCAACTCGATAGCTCATCTCCTTCATACCCAAAACCGTGGCAGAAAATTGGCAACGACGACGTCGACGACGAAAACTCGATAGCAATAGGGCTTTTCTAAAGAAAATCCCTAAAAATTTGGTGCTACCTGTGTAAAGCCGGAGCCTTTCGCTAGTACATTTATATGTAAAATACATTTTTTATGTTATATTTGGTACATGAATTTGACTATACTCCGTCTCATGGTGAGCTAAGGTGAAGTTACCATCATCCCAAATGCTATAAGTTTTGAAATATTTGTCTTAGGGTACTTAATTCGAGCATCCCTCCCCCAAACCGAGGCAAGACGGGGACACCGTGGTTCCCAAACCCGAGGGGGCCATCTCGAAACCGGAGATAGCCCAGGGTCAGTCGGGGTGCGAGGGATATGCTCTATGGGCAACCTTACACCCCGGCGTTTTAAGACCCGAGACGGCGTGCAGTTTTAGTCGGCTTAAGCCCGACATAACTGCCCCCGCTGCCCGGGGGTATCCGAAGGGAGGTGGGAGGTGCCGAGGCGTGACCTCGTGGCAGCCATCGGGGTGGGAGTCCTCTCGCTCGGCAGCATGATTGCGGCAATGGTGCGGAGCGCGAGCGCGTGGGCCGCCGCCACCTCCTTCTGCGAGCATGTGATGCTCGCGAAGGAGATGGCGGAGCGCGCCCGGGAGAGATTTAGAACTCTCCCGGCCCGCCGAGCCCGCAACATGCTCGCCTCGCGTCGCAGGCGACTCAGGCGCCGGAGGTCGCTTAACGACCTCCGTCCTCCATGAGCGCAGGCCTGGGGGCGGCAGGTGAGGCCGCCTGTCACCCCAGCAGAAGCAGGCCGGGACGGTGGGGCGACTAGCGCCCCTCCCCCAAACCGGGGCAAGACGGGGACACCGTGGTTCCCAAACCCGAGGGGGCCATCTCGAAACCGGAGATGGCCCAGGGTCAGACGGGGTGCGAGGGATATGCTCTATGGGCAAACTTACACCCCGGCGTCTGCAGACCCGAGACGGCGTGCGGTTTTAGTCGGTTCAAGCCCGACATAACCGCCCCCGCTGGCCAGCGGGGGGGTATCCGAGGGGATTTCCGCACGAAAAAAAAAAGAAAAAAAGGGTATCCGAAGGGATTTCCGCACGAAAAAAAAAAGGGGTACTTAATTCGACAGCCACGACAGTTGCTTTTACACGCCCCGTTTGAAGAACGGGGTAGTAAAGGAAGAAGGGGAAACAAGTAAAAATTCCATTTCACTTGTCACATTATTAATAATCTGTCAAGATACGAACTTGTATTCAAATATATTGTTAATGACTGTTGGCACGATGTTCCTCTGCGCGCAAAGATACGTGTCCTGCTGCGCCAGTGTTCTGCCCGCCAGCTTCGCTTGCAGCTCCAACCAGATTAAGTCTTTTAGCTCGTTCTGCCACACCTGCTCCTCACGGCTTATCTGAAAAGAAAAAGAAACCTTAAAAAACAATTGCTGCATTGTTACCGGCCTCCACGGTAATTCGGAATTGGATAAATTCGACGATTCTGGATTAGTTAGTTGAAGGTGAAGCTAAATAGCTATCATCATCATATTCATCATTAAGTGCCAATCCCGGTTGCATTCAAAGATTGCTCTTTAGAGTCCGAAGTCCACTTGATGGGGCTTCACCATTAATGTTCCTCTAGGCCGTTGTCGCCGTCTAACTCCCCAACCCCGAGAGTCTCATCGATCAATCAGAAAGCGTAGCCGCTTACAGGTGAGATTGGATCTTACCCTGAAGCTAAAAACATCTGAAAAACTATTATGACGTCACTACGGCCACCTACTCGCGCGTAGGCTGCACACTCCGCCCTCTCCCCTCATCGTGACCAGCCTCGGGCCTTCGTAAGCCCCGTGTCTTCGAACCCTCGACTCTGATCTCAATGTAATACTGTCTGTAATAAACTCACATCTGCTTTTTACCGAACCTATATGTTTCAGTTATCTGTTACCTAAGTACCACAATAACTAGGTCTGCAAGGTGAATCGCTGCTTGCAATGTTGAGCTGAGTGAGACATCGTGAATCAGATTTTGAAAATTTTGAACAGTGATCATTCCTCCGTGGCAAGTCAGATTTTGAAAATTCTTTTTGAAAGTTACAACTCTGGACATGCTTTCTGAGCGTGTAAATTTTGGTCACAGTGTCTCGAGCGGTTATTATGTAATTCCATCTGGATTTTTTTTAACGGTGATCATTCCTCTGTGGTAGCATTAATTTTTTCAAAATATATCCATAAACCTTCCTCTGATTGGCCTCTTTAATCATGCCAAATTTGGTTCTTATTGGATTAGTAGTTTAGGAGGAGACCTGTGACAAAGAAAATCCTGAAGTCTGGTATGAGGAGCTTTCGCTCGACTTCATCTCACTCAGCTCAATTACTCTTAAGGTATTGGCACTTGGTATTGTATTATTGTATTGTGTAGTATTGTATATGGTATGGTATTATAATGTCAAAATCAAATGTCTACGCCCGGGACTACCGACCTCCATGATCGAGGCCTGAGGACGGCAGTTGGCCGACTCGCCGTCCTTACAGAAGCAGGTCAAGACGGAGGCGTGTCGTATGTGTCCTACACACGCCTGCAAACTCACCGACGCGGGATTAAACCCGACCCCACCAGGCGAGACCGCGGTGGCGGCCAAAGTCCGCCGGTAACCCTGGGGTTATCTTTTCGAGGGCTTACCCGGGGTGCCCGGCAACGGACACTTGGGGAGGACACCGTGCGGTTTTAGTCGAGACACGACATAACCACCCCCGCTGGTCAGCGGGGGGGTATCCGAAGGGATATCCGCACGTAAAAAAAAAAAATAGAAATTAATAAAAAATTGTGCTAGTATGAAACTTACGGCTCTTTTACAACCCTTTTCCAAATTCCCCATATTGATGAGCAAACTGAAAGTCTTGTGGAAGCTGACTCTGCTCGGAGGCAGTTCCTCATCTCCATCACATTTCCACCGCTCCTCACTGATGACCTCGCCCAAGACCGACTTCTCCGGATAAGTCTGGCAGTTGGACTCGCGGTTCTTTGGTCGAGAAGTCAAAGACATGAAGCGGTTGCATGATTCCACCTGGAAGTTATATAATTTATGTTCATCCCCATTCTGGAACAAATACAAGCAATGCTTATTTTGGGTCCAGATGTCGCTGTATAGTATGTCCCAAATATTATTAAGCGTAGCGAGCCGAAAACGAGCGAAGCGTCTTTGGTTTCAAAGTTGCATTTCAAACAAATGATACTCCTCCGAGACCGTTTGACCGATCTCGACCAAATTTGCCACGGTGATCAAGTAGACATTACTGAGTGTCGTAAGGGGTCGAATGTCCAGATCGGTCTTACCATCGAGGAATAATCACCGAAAAACCAAATCAACGGAAAAAGTCGACCGGTCAAGTTGACATATTGTTGGATAGGCAATCTCGCTACGCTTAAGTTTGGGTTGATTGCCAAGCTGGCAACCGTCCTAGTTATTATTTTGTCAAGTAGCTAAGTAATAAATTTTCGGCCCCACGTAAGAGATGAATAGCTTATTGTTATTTTTAAACTATCGCGGTGTAAACTCATACTTTTTATACCGTCTCGGGATCTATTTTGGTCAAGACGTGACCACGGGTGCTGCAACGCATTCAAAACGTCGTCGTCGGCAAAAGTAAGTTCCATATTAATCGCGACAGGTCCCGAGACGTTATAAAAAGTATGAATAGCTTATTGCAGTCCACCTTTGTCAGATTATCCTGCTTATTACCCATTTTTTTCTTTTTTTTTCGTGCGGAAAACCTCGAATACCCCCCCTCCCCCCGCCTGCAAGCGGGGGCGGGTATGTCGGGCTTGAACCGACTAAAACCGCACGCCGTCTTGGGTCTTCAGACGCCGGGGTGTAAGGTTGCCCATAAAGCATATCCCTCGTGCCGTCCTCAAGCTAAAGGCGGCTTAATTTTAAACATGTGTATATAGCTCGCTTAGTATATAGTAATGTGCCCGGTAGATAGTAATAGGCTCGCCTCCTATTACATTGGGACCTAAACATAACTGGCGAATCGTGGGTACGTAATACACCTCTGCCTACCCTTTCGGGGATACATGCGTGAAGTTATGTTAGTTAATTTCCAACAAATATTAATCTAATACCAACTTTATTGTCGTAAAAGCTCAAAGTAAATATCAATCTACTAATATAGGTATATGACAACGGAATTGCAATTTCAACATAATTGTTGGCGGACTTTGTGGCGTAGCGGTAGTGCATTAGACTGCTACGACAGGGGGTGCGGATTCGATTCTATCTCATTGCAAATATTTGTATGCATGAATATGTCTATTTGCATTGGTCTGGGTGTTTCTACGTTTAATATGGTATGTTTTACATAATATGTATGTATGTGCGTAAGTATGTTTATCTACATTCTAGAACTCATAACACAAGCGGGTTAAACTATGCTTACTTTGGGTCTAGAAAGTTCTGTGTAGCATGTTGTAGAATATTTATTACTAGCAGTTGCCCGCGGCTCCACCACGGGAACCTATTCCCAGGATGAAAAGTAGCCCATGTGTTATTCTGGACTATAGTCTATGTACCAAATTTCACCCAGATACGTTCAGCCGTTTTTGCGTGAAAGAGCAACAAACAAACATACATACATACTCACAAGCTTTCGCGTTTATAATATCTATCTATTTGCATTGGTCTGGGTGTTTCTATGTATAATATGTATGTATTTACAAAAAAAAAGTATATAAGTATGTTTATCCGCATTCTGGAGCCCATAACAGAAGCTAGTTAAACTATGCTTACTTTGGGTCTTGAAAGCGCTGTGTAGAATGTCGTAGAATATTATTTATTTATTTATTATTTGTAGGATAAACATTTCCATCATACATTACATTTATTATGTGTAACAGCGGTTTTGGCAGCACACGCCAGAATAGCTCGCAGGTGGTAGATTTTTTCCTACTTGCTTGACACTTATTGTCATATTTTGGACAATTCTTACAATATCGTTATAAATTGTAGCTAATGTGTTATTTTGATGTATAAGCTATATTATTATGAAGTTTCATTAAAATCCATTCAGTAGTTTTTACGTGAAAGAGTAACAAACTTCCATCCATCCATACTTACAAAATTTCGCGTTTATAATATTACTAGCTTTTGCCCGCGGCTCCGCCCGCGTAGATGTCGGTTATCGCGACAAAACATAGCCTATGTCCTTTCCCAAGGTCTAATCTACCCCTGTACCAAATTTCAGCAAAATCGGTTCAGTGGTTTTTGCGTAAAAGCGTAACAAACAAACTTACATTCGCATTTATAATAGTATATGATATGATGATATGATTAGGACTTATTTATTTATAGAAAATAGCATAGATTCAAAAATATCCGCTCTAGCTCGAAATTAGCTTTTGCCACTTTGCCGGTTTTTAGCTTGAGGACGACAGTACTGAGAGTGGACTCTCAACACTTTGTCTGTATCAAGAATCGAACGCGGGGCTTCAAGCACGACGAACAGTTGACAAGTGTGCGCACTTACTAGTGTTGGCACAGCCGGCAAAGGGTGCGGCGATGGCAGGGAGTCAGCTCTGACGTCATGAGTCATGTCTTGTTTACTGTCTCTCGCTCTGTTCCGCAGCATCTTCAAGCTGGCTCGCTTCTTCAACCTGTCTGACGCTGAAACAGATTAAGCAAATCATATTTATATTTGAATGCATTTTTGAAGCATTTACTATGCAGTACATTGTACATACGGAAGGTAGGGCTTACCCGGGGTGCCCGGCAATGGACACTTGGGCAGGACACCGTGCGGTTTTAGTCGATACACGACATAACCGCCCCTTAGTGGACTGCAATACGCTAATTGATCGGTATCACGGAATGGGGGTTTAGCCAGCAGATCAAGAAACTTTAAACTCAACTTCCTAGATTTGTTTAGCTAATAAAAGTGTATTCAAATCTATTTATATTTATATATATATATCTATTGTTACGTGCGCGGGGTACAAATAGATGCCGTTTATTCAACGAAGAGGTTTATTCGCTCACCACTAACTAGACAACTAAATAACTAGCACACACAGTACTCTTCACCAGTTCAAGTCGCTTCACAGTCGCAAGTTCACAGTAGTCCACAGTCGTTGCTTAGGCCTTATATATCATGAATCGGTTCGGTAAGATGTGTTCGCTTTCGCTTCCGAAAATTTACTGTCTGCGCGTCGATATCCGGGCGCCTTTTATAGTTCTTAATTAGGAGGGTAGAATGATCCAGAATCATCTAGAGATAAGGCGCGTTAGGTACCTAAGGAGAGCTTTCGAGAATGAAAGCAGGATAGGTACCTTTTTTTTTTTTTTTTTTTTTCGTGCTGAATACCCTTCGGATACCGCCCCCGCTGGAGAGCCGGGGGTCTCCAGCGGGGGCGGTTATGTCGGGCTTGAACCGACTAAAACCGCACGACGTCTCGGGTCTTAAGACGCCGGGGTGTAAGGTTACCCATAGAGCATATCCCTCGCACCCCGACTGACCCTGGGCCATCTCCGGTTTCGAGATGGCCCCCTTACTTGCTCTCCACTGTGCCATCTGCTAATCAGAGGGACACGTGGAAAGCTTCCGAACAGCCCTCAACAGGGCCGTCCCCGCCTCGGTCGGAGTTGGCCGTAGGCGGCAGCGTCTCTCCCGCCCTAGGAGAGAGGCGCTGCCGTCTCCGTTGCCCAGGGTGCACCGCGTGGAGGTCCCCAACCAAGCACCCCAGCAGGATAGGTACCTAAAGGGATATACTCTATGGGCAACCTTACACCCCGGCGTCTGCAGACCCGAGACGGCGTGCGGTTTTAGTCGGTTCAAGCCCGACATAACCGCCCCCGCTGGCCGGCGGGGTGGTATCCGAGGGGATTTCCGCACGAAAAAAAAAAAAACAACATTCAAGGTGAATAAACTTGTATTAAAGATTGTAGGTAAATACCTTTTTTTTTTTTTTTTTTTCGTGCGGAATACAATCTACCTTACCTTACCTTTTTTTTTTCCGGCCAGCGGGGGCGGTTATGTCGGGCTTGAACCGACTAAAACCGCACGCCGTCTCGGGTCTACAGACGCCGGGGTGTAAGGTTGCCCATAGAGCATATCCCTCGCACCCCGAAGCTGATAAGGTACCTAAGGCGGAACGAAGTTTGCCGGGTTCTCTAGTAAGTAGAAAGAATTTGCATTATAATATTTATGCGAATTCTTTCTTGCAGTATAAAATTAGATTTGTTTGCAAATATAATGTTGGAATGGGTACGTCTGCGTTTACTTTGAGATGTTCAATCGAGCTAATTTTAAAACAGTGCGTACATTTGTCTGCTGTTGTATCCACAGATTTAGAAAAGGATAGAAAGCGTATATGCATTAAATACTATAAAAATCGCGCGTGTCATTCTTTTCCCGTCACTGATGATGACGCGTGAGCTATTTAGTGGGAGATAAAGTGAAGAACCTCGAAGACGGCCTGCAAAGGCTAAGTAAGGAAGTGACTTTGAAGACTACGGCCATGGAAGACCGCTTGCAAGAGCTTGAGAAAGAGATTGTCAGGCTAAAAACCTGCGGACCTGTTGCCGTGACCTCACCTTTAGTAGCGAAGTTCGACCTACCACACTTCGATGGAACTTCCTCGTGGACAGCCTTCAAGTACCAATTTGAGATATTGGCAAAAACTAAAGCCTGGAGCAACGAGTCCTTTATGGCCTTGACCCTTGGATAACGAGGAGATGCCTTAGTAATACTGGAAACCCTGTCACCTGAAGTGAGGACACTGGAGTCTCTGATGGAAGCATTAGACACACGTTATGGTGACAGGCACCTGGAGGTCTACCGAGCGCAGCTATGGGAGAGGAAACAGAAAGCTGGTGAAAGCCTCCAGGAACGGGCTGTAGCGGTTGAAAGGCTCGTCCGTCGAGCCTACTCATCGACACCCGTGATGATCGAGCCCACTGTACTGGAGGCCTTCCAAAACGGTATACGGCACGCAGAAGTGAGAACTAGTGTACAGTTGTGTCACCACCAGACCTTAAAAGAAGCACTGGCTTATGCCTTTGAGGTGGAAACCGTACGGCAGAACGCCGGGATAAGTAAGGTCAGGGAAGTCAAGTAAGTAGTTGCAGACGCGAGGAAGCCGCGGTATGTCCCAACGTTTTATTACTGTAGAAGAAGGGGCCATATCCAGTTAGAGTGCCCTTCGAGGAAACGGAGAAGGGTCACGGACTCCTGGACCCACGTGGATCAAGATGTTAAGTTAAAACTTAATGTCGCCAGGGCCGCAGGGCGTGCGCTGGCTGGTCAATATGAGGCCCCAACCATCACTATAACTCAAGTTGGCAATGCTGATTCTTTGTCACGAAAGCCGTGTGTCGAAGATCGCAAGCATTGTCGGAGGAACGAAGTCCGAGAAGAAATTAAAGTCATAAAGGAGAATGGACTTGACGACGAATGGAATGGAAGCAGTATGAAGAAAGCGCAAGAGGATGATGATGATCTACAACCTATACTGCACTGGAAACAACATGGAAACAAACCCCGATGGAGTGATGTATCTGCTTACAGTTCAACTACCAAAAGCTATTGGGCCCAGTGGGACAGCTTAGCTCTGGTAGAAGATGTCCTAACGACGGTAAGAAAGTAACCATGCAAGTAGTGGTACCACGAAGCAAGGTGGCCCCACTCTTACGGTACATCCACGATGGTGTTTCTGGCGGGCATCTCGGAGTCAAGAAAACTCTGGTTAAAGTGCGACAGCGGTTTTACTGGCTTCGTTGTCGGGAAGATGTCGAGGATTGGTGCCGTAAATGTACTGCATGTGCTTCGGTTAAAGGACCGCAGACAAGAAGCAAAGGAAAATTGAAGCTGTACAACGTTGGAGCACCGTGGAAACGTATCGCCATTGATGTTGCTGGACCTGTTCCAACGACTGATGAGGGTAACAAATACATCATAGTAGTGCAAGATTACTTCACTAAGTGGCCGGAGGTATTTGGGACACCCAACCAGGAAGCAGTCACTGTAGCAAAGAAACTGGTTCAGGAAGTGGTCAGTCGATACGGCGCACCTTTGGAGATCCACTCCGACCAAGGACGGAACTTCGAGTCTGCTCTATTTCAAGAAATGTGCAAACTCCTCGGCATGAATAAGACCCGTATGACTCCAGCGCACCCTCAGTCAGACGGAATGGTCGAGAGGTTTAACCAGACGTTGGAAAATCACTTGGCTAAAGTTGTCGACGAACACCAAAGAGATTGGGACCAGTACATCCCACTGTTCCTGATGTCCTATCGATCTGCGGTGCATGACAGTACGGGACACACTCCAGCTAAAGTAAACTTTGGTCGAGAGATAAGGCTACCAGTGGATGCAATAACCGGCACGCCACCCTAGTCCGATAGTCCTAAGACCGTGACGGACTACGTGAGTGAACTTCAAAACCGGCTGGACGAGGTGCACAGAATGGTACGGGAAAACAATTTGAAAGGTACAAGGATGAAAACCCGGTAAGATAGAAATGCAAACACCAACGGTTTTGAAAAAGGAACACTGGTATGGTTTCACAATCCGCTACGCAGGAAAGGAAAATCTCCAAAACTTCAAGCTCGCTGGGAAGGACCCTACACGGTTGTTACAAGAATCAATGACATCACCTACCGCATTAAGAAGGGGCTTAGGGGAAAACCAATGGTAGTCCATATGGATAGGTTGACGCGATATCCTGGAACAAATGATGCTCGGGACGAGCATGACTAAGAGGGGGGGTAATTTTACAAATATCGTCGATATCTCGGAAACTACTGATCGAATCTTCTGGAAATTAAAACGCATTGTTAATGTCGAAGTACTCTATCGATCCGTTTAGAAAAATCCAGAAAACTCAATACAAAAGCACAAGCCCTTTAAATACGTAGGTAGGTACTTTGTAGGTACTTTTTTTCTCGAACGCTCCAGTAAATACCTACTCTTCTCGAACGCTCTATTTAAATAAATAACGTGCCTTATCTCTAGATGATTCCGGAACATTCTACCCTCTTTATTAAGAGCTATAAAAGGGTACCCGGCTATCGACACGAATCAGTTAATTTTCAGAAGCGAAAGCGAACACATCTTACCGAAGCGATTCAAGAGAGTTATACCCGCGACTTAAGGAACTACATGTGGACTACTGTGAACTGCTGAGCGACTGGAACTGTTGAAGAGTACTGTGTGTGCTAGTTATTTAGTTGTCTAGTTTGTGGTGAGCGAATAAACTTCTTCGTTGTATAAACGGCATTTAATTTGTACACAACCCAAAGCCAATTCCGTCGATGAGACTTTATCTGCTCTTCAGTACGACTTCGCCGCAATGGGTGTGTACTGGTGGGGGGTTTGCTGGATTGTGGATGTCGTCGTGGTGCAGTACTTAAGCGGAACACTTATTATGGGCAGCCTCGAAGAGTACTTGAATTTTCCAGAATTAAAGAGAGATTATTTCATGTATCTTCATTTATTCCTTGTCAAGAGGAGAGAGCACTTCTCGCTTGACTTTCTACTTGTCGACTGAGGCGTCGAGTCAAATTACAACGGTTTTTTATACTCTTAATTCAATTAATTCGATTTTTCTAATTGGCCAATCGAACTTTCGCGGCTCGTTAGTGACACCGCGGCTTAACGACTTTTCGCGGATATACCCTAATGGTCGATCGGTCAATCTTACAATTATGTGTTTATTTTCTATTTACAATGATTTATATACCGTATTATGTATTCTAATAGGTAGTAGAAATAAGGTGACACGAAATAAGATACAATTTACACTTATAGATCGGTAAACAATGACGATTTCTTCGTCGCAAACTTATAACTATTATACACGATTATTCCTATAGTTTTTGTTAAATCAGTTTAATTATATACACTATCACTTATGTACTAACAAAATAAGCTTATATACTAGTTGTTCTGCACATAATTTGTACCCCGCGCACGTAACACTATATACCTAAAATAGTAGCTAGTATTTACATACATATATATAGGTACTCACACCTTTTTCCCTCCGGGGTACGATGAGGGGTGCTTGGTTGGGGACCTCCACGCGGTGCACCCTGGGCAACGGAGACGGCAGCGCCTCTCTCCTAGGGTGGGAGAGACGCTGCCGCCTACGGCCAACTCCGACCGAGGCGAGGACGGCCCTGTTGAGGGCTGTTCGGAAGCTTTCCACGTGTCCCTCTGACTAGCAGAGGGCACAGTGGAGAGCAAGTAAGGGAGCCATCTCGAAACCGGAGATGGCCCAGGGTCAGTCGGGGTGCGAGGGATATGCTCTATGGGTAACCTTACACCCCGGCGTCTTAAGACCCGAGACGGCGTGCGGTTTTAGTCGGTGCAAGCCCGACATAACCGCCCCCGCTGGAGACCCCCCGCTCTCCAGCGGGGGCGGTATCCGTAGGGATTTCCGCACGAAAAAAAAAAAAAAGGTAGATTTCGATGAAATCGATCTACCTTTATCCCTTCGGATACCCCCCCGCCGGCCAGCGGGGGCGGTTATGTCGGGCTTGCACCGACTAAAACCGCACGCCGTCTCGGGTCTTCAGACGCCGGGGTGTAAGGTTACCCATAGAGCATATCCCTCGCACCCCGGCTGACCCTGGGCCGTCTCACCACTAACAGCATCGCTCATCCTGTCTCCTCTGAAAGCAGAGGAGTACGGAGAGCGATGTGTTCCCGCCACGTTGGGTATTGGCCGACGATCAATGCCAACCCTATGAAGGGGTGAAGGGGAAGCCATTGACCGCCGCCCAGGGTGTACCGGCCGCTCCGATTCCGTTCCCCCCGGACTGCAGCGGGATCGGAATCGGAGCGACACTCGAGGAGGTTACCCAACACACACCCCGAAATCGATCTACCTATTGGTTTCTTGACTACTGTCGAATTAAAAAAAAAATTCTTCATCTAGTCTCTTATGAGATCTAGTCTAGTTATGACCCCCTGAGTCCGAAATGACCACTGATCAAAAGTTTATATATATATATATATGTATGTATGGTTCCACTTCCCAAAATTTGCGGCACTCTCACGGTCGCATTTTTGCCCGATCGCTTTCAAACTGCGGTCAAAAATTGCTTGGGTGTAAACTTAGTTTAAGTTCGTGAACGGGTGGAATCCGGCCTAAGGGGACGGTAGGGCCTCACTTTTTGTGAAATCAGTGTTTCCTGTGACAGGCGGCCACCCCCAGGCCTGCGCTCATGGAGGACGGAAGTCGGTACCTACAAGTTGAATAACACTTACCGGGAGAACCCTGGTCAAGGTGGTCAATCGCTTCTTTCTTCTCCCGCAGAATGCGGTGATAGCCTGGCGTCGAGTCCAAATGACTCCTGAAACAAAATCGAATGAGGTATTAAACTCATGAAGCTGATAACTTCAGACAACGATTAACGTTTGAATTAACTAAGACATGGTAGAAACTTGGTAAAAAAGCAGGGAAACAGAATCCGGCCTCCTAGGTGAATGGATCGGGACACAACGCTGCTGTGATGATGATACGTATAGATTGACTCCCTCTGAGGGGTAGTGGTAGAGCATTCGACTGCTAAACAGGAACTTAAAAACACATTCATAAAGGTTACATAATTATATGGGTTACACTACTAAAAGGTTACAGAATGAAAATGTTACACTTATAAATGTGGTATTGAATCTGTTAATCGTTACCACTTTCAATTGTGTAACCGTTATATATATATGTAACAGTGTTAATAAGTGTTAACCGAAATGCTACGTTGCCATATTTACTATCCTATTATATTTATAATCTAATTTTTTTAATAAAAGTAGTTTGTACACCCCCAAGTTCTTTAGGACGTTATTTCTGTTACACTTATTAACACATATAAAACCTACCATTTTGAATATGGTACACTTTCGTATCTGTTACATTTATAAAGGTTACAGTTTGGGTCCCTACTGCTAAAGCAGAGGTCGCGGTTCGATTCCCGCTCATTGCAAATATTGTATATTTGCATTGGATGTTTCTATATATTATATGCATTTATTTACAAAAATAACAATCTTAGTATGTTTATCCGCATTCTAGAACCCATATGACAAACTCAGCTTAGTTTGGGTCTAGATGGCGCTGTGTGATATGTCCTAGATGATTGATTTATTCATAAGGCCGTATAGCATTTCTTTTCGTTCCACAAATTGACCACCGGCGGGGACAAACACCTTTAGAACTGCGAAGTACGTAGCACGCAATCAGTCTAGGCTGGCCAGCGGGGGGGTATCCGAGGGGATTTCCGTAAGAAAAAAAAAACGATTTGTAACAAAAACTGTAAAAAAATATTTTAGTATTTAGTATGATCTGTCAAAACAAAACCTACCTTCACTTTAGTGAGGTTATTAAACATTTAGAACCAATCATAGTTCATTTCGTTTTCAATTAGATTTTGAGATTTTAATGTTCGTTAGTTTTTTAAACGTAGTGTGAGGTGTCCGCCCGTAATAATAGCAGTTTTTAATCTAATAGAGTAGTTCCGATAACGAGAATTCCATTAGTTGTCAGCATATTGATAAACACTAGGACGACAAGTTAATATTAAATGATGGACAAAACGACGAGTGAGTTAATATTAAATATTTATGTTTTGATGTACCCAGTACCTAGCCTTCGTCACTGCTACCAAGCAGTGATTAAGGTTGAATATTTATTAAAAGAAAAGTGTACCCAAAATGCCCTGGTATAGTTTATATGCAAAATTTTCTTCTGAACACGTATAAATAATATTGAAGTCAGTGGGAATCTAAACCCTTTATAACCTGTGGGTTGGTACCTTTGTTTTTTGTTCTTGCGGAGGTCCCCTCGGATAACACGACTAAAACCGCACGCTGTCTTGGGTGTTCAGACGCCAGGGTGTAAGGTTGTCCATTAAGCATATCTGACCTGACTGACCCTGGGTCATCTCCGGTTTCGAGATGCCCCCCTCGGGTTTGGGAACCATGGTGTACCCGTCTTGCCCCGGTTCTCGCTAGTCGCTGGGTTGGTACCTACGTGTTGACATTATGGACAACTGTACCTACTCAATTGTTTTTACTACAGTGGCATACAGGCCTACAACCAAAAATAATAACCGTAAATGGTGCTGAAATAAAAAAAAAATTAACGGATTCCATCGCGACTTATATTTAGACTGATCCTATCGTTTTGGTTGCTTTTCAGCAGTCGTGGTCACGGGGAGATCGAATAAATCGCGTTACAATTTCCGACAATATCACGTAATTGGTGTATAAATATTAAAACATTATTCACTAAAGGAAAATGTCTATACTCCATTTGGTTAGGTACTTACCTGTCTTTTTAGTTTCTTTATGGTAGGCACAGTGCAATACTTTTTTAAATCATTTTAAATAATATAATTATTATGATTTTTCAGCTTAGGAAATAATAATTGCAACTTAATATTAAACAAAGTAGTTAAATATAGAAAAATATAAGAGAAGAAATGAATTTTAAGTTCTAAAATGATTTATTTTGGTTTCTTTTTATTTCGGAACGAAAAATGCCCCTATAAAAGAACCCTTTTTACGATTTGTTTACCTTTTTTTAAGTACCTAAACAAACGAGAAACAAAGAGCGTTATAAATTATTATTGATTTTGAATGGTAAATGATTAACATAGTTGTATTATTCATACATTTCATATTTATATCATAGAATTAGATAATATATGAACAAGTAATTGTGTTCACAGCTTGACCCACGCGCTAATCTGCTGCGCTGATAACAGCAAAGTTGTGGTCCGGCCGTTGACCTAGTTCAGGAGACTGAACTGCCTTAGTGTGGGTAAACAATAATGATATTCTTTTTGACGTGAACACGTCTCTAAAACTGCTTTCCAGGTAGCCTGAGAACACGGCTAGTGTAACCTGGTCGAAACGTCAGGCAATCCCCGAGGGGGCCATCTCGAAGCCGGAGATGGCCCAGGGTCTGTCGGGGTGCTAGGGATATGCTTCATGGACAACCTTACAACACGGCGTCTGAAGACCCGAGACGGCGTGCGGTTTTAGTCGGTTCAAGCACGACATAATCGCCCCCGCTGTCCGGCTGGGGTTATACGAGGGGAAGAGGAATCATTTCAAACTAAACATAATCTAGGTATAGGACCTACATTATTTTTAATTCTATGACAGACAAGTCAATGAACTCCATTATCATTTCTTAGAATTGGCGGAAAACCGGAAAATAATTTCAAGGTCATCTCTATTAGAGGTTTAATTATCAAATAATCACGCTAACCGAATATATCTGTAGGTATATCTGCGACTAAAACCATAAGACTAATCGCAAATTTTACGTTCTTCGGTATTTTTTAAGTAAGTAGTGTATGGTTAAAAGTAACCAATAACATTTCCGTTCTTAAACTTCTTTGTAAGCGTCAATAGATGGCGTTGTGCCACTCAGCTGAATTGCGTTATGGTTTCGTAACGATTTGTAATACAAAATCCGAATGAATATACGGAACAGTGACCACGAAGATGTTTAATCGGGTTTACTGCTCGGAACTCCGCCACCTAGTGCGCAGTGCTCCCCTCTTCACTGCAGTCGCAACCTTCAACGTCAGGAGAAGACTAAAACACACCGCTTGGGAGCTGATATCGGGCCTCTTAAGGGTTAGGGGATACAAATTGTGAACACAAATAGCCGTGCTCTCGTAGGCGACAAGCCTGATCCCTACCCGGAAAATTGACCCGTGCGAATTAACTCCAATTGCCATCATAGCGATGAGCCGCGACGCACCCTATGGTTTTTTCACCCCACACATCAAAGGTGAGATGGAATCCGTTAATTTTTTTTTTATTTCAACACTATTTACGGTTATTATTTTTGGTTGTAGGCCTGTATGCCACTATAGTAAGCGCTGTGTAGAATGTCGTAGAATATTTATTTATTTATATTTTTATATAAATAATTCCGAAAACTTCTCTCAATATCTCCACAGCGATCTAAAGTGCAAAATACGAATAAAAGTCAAGATTATCAAGTACCTACTGACATTGTTTTCCTCAACACATCAACCTTCAAAATTCTAGATATTTGCGATTGTGTTTTTAAAATTTTTCACTTTTATCAGCAGGATATGTTTCTAGGTCGAGTGATCCATAGCGAAATCCGCCTTGAGTCACGGACATCCAATTTACCTATTTATCATGCTTATTATATCCATTCACAGTGATAACCGTAATGTTTGTTTATATCTGATAATGTACTATGAAAATATAGCCACTGACGACACTAGCTCAGCAAATCCTGGTTAACGTAATTTCAAACACGGTAAAGATTTGCCTAGTATGGAAAAAAGGTTTTAGTTAAATAAATGATCTGGCGCTGACTTTCTTCTCGAGGATAAGGCTTCCCGTTAAATTTCAAATAAACTAAAATGTGGAGAAGAGAACGGACCCCGGGTGCAAGTGCAAGCTTTGGAAGCCATCGGGATCGGTGCGCGGAAGAAGAAACAGTTTTGGACTTAAGATATTAAAATGCTATAGAATGTCCTGTAGTAGCAACTATGTATTCCGCGTATGGTAGGTGTTTACCTTTACCTCCCGCCGCGCTTCCAATACCGCACTACCTCCCGCCGCGCTTCCAATACCGCACCTCAAGCCAGACCCTGTGGCAGTGTTGCTATTGGTACCTACTAATTGGGTCTGACGTGAGGGAGGTAACGGTAAACTCGTACCAGACGCGTAATGCCTAATAAAGATGCATGCATTACAAACAGTGTTGGGCTATGTACACATTCAACTAGTTTTCCATTATCCATCCACTACGAGTAGGTATACACAGCTCTAAGCGAATGCAAATAAATCGTGTTCTGTTTATCGCAGTCCACTGCTGGATAGTTTTTATCCAAAAATACAAAGTTCAAGCGTCTCAGAACGTGTTGTGTATCAGAACAGCGGACTGTGATCAAACAGTTGATCTGATGTCATTTTATACACTACTTAAAAAAATACAAGTGATTATACACTTGTATTTTTGACGTGACAACGTCTTATAAATCGATGGAGCCGGCTGCACGCACGAAAATACATGACGTATGTGGCGTTACCACATGACGTATTTTCTTATATTTATGATATTTACAATTTGGAATGATTTAATGATAATTAACGTCATACACAAATAAATTAATAATAAATAAATAGTCTACGACATTCTACACAGCGCTTTCTAGTCCCAAAGTAAGCATAGTTTAACTAGCTTGTGTTATGGGTTCCAGAATGCGGATAAACATACTTATATACATACATTTTATACATAGAAACACCCAGCCCAATGCAAATAGACATATTCACAGGCATACAAATATTTGCACTGAGCGGGAATCGAACCCGCGCCCCCTGTCGTAGCAGTCGAATGCACTACCGCTACGCTACAGAGGCCGTCATAACACACATAACACATACATATATACAACATATTATACACATTAATTACATTATCTAGATTGTAGACGAGAGGTGCGGGGTTCTAATGAACTATGAAGTAAGCAGCAAAACAGCAGACACACTTTTATCAATATATTTGAATTGCACACAAACTAGAGCTATGATATAATACAAACTAGGGACATGAGTACAATGGTTACACAATTACCATGTGCTGTTAAGACTGCCTATGCGTGGCAACAGCGTAACCTACTTGGTCAAGAGTTTGTGCAGGACTGCCGAGGAGCGGGTCACACGCCAACACCAGCACAACCCCCGCCGCACCGCGCGCGGGCCCTTCCTTCATTACGGTGCGCTGGCGTTGGCCACATCTGTTAATCCAATGGACCCATCCCTCGGCCACTAACAATAGGAACTTACCTAAGCCCGAGGAGCGGGTCTCCAGCCAACACTAAAACGGCCCCGACGCACAGCGTTTACGACCTTTTCCTTAATTACGGTGCGTTTGCGTTGGCCACATCTGGTAGTACAATGGAGACCCATCCCTCGGTTACAACAATGGAATCTTACCTACTTAACTTACTATTACACAAAATATTCTTAAAATACCACGATTAGTCGTGCTCCTTAACATAGATACATATAATTACTTGTCCCGACTGACTGACTGATTGGCTTATTCATCAACGCAGAGCCTAAACCGCTGGACCTATAAACTTGACATTATTGCAGTAGATGCCTTTTATGTTCTAGGCATCCACGAAGAAAGGATTTTTGGAAATTTCAATTCTAAGGTGGCAAAATAAGGGATTAACGTTTGTATGTATGAAAGTCCATCATTTGCAAAGGTAAAAGCACAAAATTTCATACACCTGCTTTTGGTTAGAAATGAATGAACACGTGTATCAGCGTTTTTCAAAATTTTACCCCTAAGAGGGTGAAATAACGGTTGAAAGTTTATATGGGGAGTTCGTGATTTTTGACAATAGAAGCATGACAATTCATATACCTTTTTTTTTTTTTTTAGTGCGGAAATCCCTTCGGATACCCCCCCGCCGGCCAGCGGGGGCGGTTATGTCGGGCTTGAACCGACTAAAACCGCACGCCATCTCGGGTCTACAGACGCCGGGGTGTAAGGTTACCCATAGAGCACATCCCTCGCACTCCGACTGACCCTGGGCCATTCGCAGTGTCCCCTCTGATAACAGCAGAGGGGTACCTGGAGCGACCACGCCCCCCCGCGGGCCTTGTAGGCCCGCCATACCGTGACTCCCTCATGCAATGGGGTCAGCTGGCCCTGAAAAGGGCCGGTTGGTCAGACTCTTGGCCATTGACGTTGACGCCAGCTACTCCAGAGGAGCAATCAATGATGCGTCATCGCCCACGTTGCCCAGGGTGCACCAAACTTGAAGGTGATCCAACCAGTCGCACCCCGCGAACACGTGTACCTATCAGCGTTTTTCAAAATTTTGCTACTACGGGGGTAAAAAAATAAGGTACACCGAAACCTAACATAATGATTACTCAATTTTAAATCAATATAGCGCTAGCGTCGAATCCAACAGTCTTCAAGAGTACGAAATTTCTAATTCCAATACCGGTCGATCGGAATTAAGTTCAAGAGTCCTTACTCTTGAACTGTCCAACTGTTTTTGCGTCAAAGAATAACAAATAGCCATGTGAGAATGAATGGAGTTATTCTCATGAACTTTCACATTTGTAATAGTAGGTCTTCACCTATGAAATTGCCGAAATTTTCTTACAAATTCATGAGTTCGTTATTCCTGTAATTTAATAGCTATTTCCATTATTTATAGTTTGTTTGAAAGTTGATTTCAAGATTTTACAACTCTGTATAAAATTTTGTTTTTATTGGCCGCTTGATAAATTAATTAGATCTTCAAAAACAGTACTTCCTAAATGCTATCCATTTTGATGATAAATTTCGTATTACTTAACAGCTGTCACTTTCCAAAATGTAATAAAAGTTGCTGTTTGTTAGCTTAAAATGTTGTCTCATTCATACACAAAAAAGCGGCCAAGTGCGAGTCGGACTCGGCAATGAAGGGTTCCGTAGCAGCAAATAACATAATAATGTTTTGTTTTAATTTTTATATTTGAGTTGATTGAATGAAAGGTAAATTGCGGTTTACGAATTATGACGTATTAAAAATAATCCGTTCCAGCAGGGGGAACACACAGGTAGATTTCGTGAAGCAATTAATATTATTTTATTAACATGTTTAATTTTTTTTCTCGAAAACGGTAACTTTTAGCGAAAAGCTTTTCAGACATTTATTTTAGACTTAAAAATGGCCTATCGATTAAAAATGTTTCCGACTGCAAGAATGTTCACCGGTTAGAAGTTATGATTTTTTTCCCGAAAAATTTTGGTTTTTTCCCCCTCCACTTTTAGTTAAAGTTTTAATCTTATAGTTTATAATTAAAAGTTGTTGGTATTCATGTATGGGATAAAATTAGAACGGTTCGAATATCTTTCATGGAACGTGAAATTTTGAGGAAAAACTGATTTCACAAAAAGTGAGGCCCTACCGTCCCCTTAGGCCGGATTCCACCCGTTCACGAACTTAAACTAAGTTTACACCCAAGCAATTTTTGACCGCAGTTTGAAAGCGATCGGGGCAAAAATACGACCGTGAGAGTGCTGCAAATTTTGGGAAGTGGAACCATACATACATATATATATAAACTTTTTGACCAGTGGTCATTTCGGACTCAGGAGGTCATAACTAGACCTCCTATGAAGAATTTTTTTTTAAATTCGAAAGGAGTCAAGAAACCAAAAGGTAGATCGATTTCATCGAAATCTACCTAAAACTACTTAAATTTCTGTGGAAGTTTACATAGTAAAGTGCATCATTCTCTTATTTTAGAAGTTACAGGGGGGGGGGGACGACACATTTTACCACTTTGGAAGTGTCTCTCTGGCAAACTGTTCAGTTTAGAAAAAAATGAAATTAGAAACCTCAATATCATTTTTGAAGACCTATCCATAGATACCACACACGTATGGGTTTGATGAAAAAAAGTTTTGAGTTTCAGTTCTAAGTATGGGGAAACCCCAAAATTTACTGTTTTTTCTATTTTTGTGTGAAAATCTTAATGCCGTTGACAGAATACATCTACTTACCAAGTTTCAACACCATAGTTCTTATAGTTTCGGAAAAAAGTGGCTGTGACATACGGACGGACAGACAGACAGACATGACTAATCTATAAGGGTTCCGTTTTTTGCCATTTGGCAACGGAACCCTAAAAAAAATATAAAATTTGGATTTGTCATTCCTAAAAAAAATGCAAAAAAGTTAGTACTGAAAGTTGGGTTTCCTCCAATTTCTTCAAGAAAAACGGCAATTTCATATGTAACGACCGAATTCCAGCAGGATATTTTTATGAATGGCATTATGTTCTTGGTGTACCTTCTTTTTCGTGCGGATATCCCCTCGGATACTCCTGCCTGCCAGCGGGGGAGGTTATGTCGGGCTTGAACCGACGAAAACCGCACGCCGTCTCGGGTGTTAAGATGGTGTAAGGTTGCCCATAGAGCATATCCCCTAGCACCCCGACTGACCCTGGGCCATCTCCAGTTTCGAAATTGCCCCCTCGGGTTTGGGAACCATGGTGTTGCCCCGGTCTGGGATAGGGGCGCTAGTCGCCCCGCCGTCCCGGCCTTCTTCTGCTGGGGTGACAGGCGGCCTCACCTGCCACCCCCAAGCCTGCGCTCATGGAGGACGGAGGTTACTGGTGTACCTTTTTTTTTTTTTTCGTGCGGAAATCCCCTCGGATACCCCCCCGCCGGCCAGCGGGGGCGGTTATGTCGGGCTTGAACCGACTAAAACCGCACGCCGTCTCGGGTCTGCAGACGCCGGGGTGTAAGGTTGCCCATAGAGCATATCCCTTGCACCCCGACTGACCCTGGGCCATCTCCGGTTTCGAGATGGCCCCCTCGGGTTTAGGAACCACGGTGTCCCCGTCTTGCCCCGGTTTGGGGGAGGGGCGCTAGTCGCCCCACCTTCCGGCCTGCTTCTGCTAGGGTGACAGGCGGCCTCACCTGTCACGCTCATGGAGTACGGAGGTCGTTAAGCGACCTCCGGCGCCTGAGTCGCCTGCGACGCGAGGCGAGCATGTTGCGGGCTCGGCGGGCCGGGAGGGTTCTGAACCTCTCCCGGGCGCGCTCCGCCACCTCCTTCGCGAGCATCACATGCTCGCAGAAGGAGGTGGCGGCGGCCCACGCGCTCGCGCTCCGCACCATTGCCGCAATCATGCTGCCGAGCGAGAGGACTCCCACCCCGATGGCTGCCACGAGGTCACGCCTCGGCACCTCCCACGCCGGGCAGTCCGCCAGCGTGTGCAGCCCTGAGTCCTCGCTCGCGGGTTACTGGTGTACCTAACGATAATTAGAATGAATGAAATTATAAAAGGTACCATTTTACACACAAGTTACCAATCTGGTAGTTGTCAAAGTTTTCATTAGAATTGACTTTGCTTCAAACTTTTTAAAAGGCAGTTGGTTTTTAGCTAAAGTTTTTTCTGAAAGTTTTACGTACGAGGAATTTAAGTATTTTCAATCCCTGATGCAAAAATAGAGGTGTTATAAGTTTGACGTCGATGTCTGTGTGTATGTCTGTGGCATCGTAGCTCACAAACGGATGGACCGATTTCGATGCGATTTTTCGATCGAAATTTGTCACAAAATTCGGTCGGGTAGGTACCTCCGTGCACGATTGCGAAAAACCCTCCATAGTAATCCAACTTCGGTTTGATTGCGTTCAGGGGTCAGCAAGTGCATAGCCGGGCAGGGGTCGCAGCACTAGTGGGACCGGTGGGTGTCACGCGGTGCTGCGACGACAATCCTCTTCTGATGAGGCCGTCAAGCTGAGTGCCACCATCGTTAACATGGTACGTGTATGTAATGGTGACCCTCTTTCCTGAGACTTTACCTTCAGCTTACCATCAGGCGAGGTGAAGTCAAATTGACGTGTCCTAAATATATAAAAAAAAAAAAAAGAAATTGGAGGACACCCAGTTTTCAGTACTAACATTTTTGCATTTTTTTTAGGAATGACAAATCCAAATTTTATGGTATTTTTTGTGTATGACTGAGACAACATTAACCTAACAAACAGCAACTTTTTTTTTGAAAATTTCGGCAATTTCATAGGTAACCTATTATTACCTATGAAATTGCCGAAATTATGTTATGTTATGTAAAGACCTATTATATAACCGACGTAGGTAGGTACATAGTGCTTCTTATGTTGCATTGTGTGGTTTATAATATGTCATAAAGGTCACATAAAAATAGCCATCAGATAAGCTTACGAAACCAAAAATAACTAGGTAGAAATCAATGAGTTTCAACAACTACAATAGCATGTATAGTATAGAGGTAGGTACAGTCAACGATAAAAGTAGCGTAACGAATTCTAATTCATTATCCCCTTGGCTATCAAACCTTTAATAAAATAATAAACACAACATGAGATTTATTACCTTTTTCAATGGGGATTATGAAATTACTTATACAGCATTTTACAGCAATTATTGCCAGTCTACGACAAAAGTTGGTTTACACTAAATTTTTTTTTTATTCATTTATTTCACAATTAAATAACAATACAAGTTTCATGGCATAGCAGCATTCCTTTAAACCACGAAGGTTACAAACCTATATAAATCTTTAGGTTTTCACGGCCGGAGTTGCATGTAGAATATACTGCTTCCGGGCTGTTTAGCCGTGGTCCATATGAAACTTGTGTTCCAAACGTTTCGTCGATCACTGCGGTCGACATCTTCAGTGGTATAGGTCCGAGAGGCGAGAGGGGGTAGAACTCTCCTCTGCGGCGACTTTTCTGCGACGTCGCCGCCGAGGAGAGTCTAACCATGGCCAAACAGCCCGGAAGCAGTATATTCTACATGCAACGCCGGCCGTGAAAGCCTTGAGGCTCTGAGCATCAAGCATTGAGGCCTTGAGCATTGAAAGCAATGAAAAAATCCGTTCCCGCAGGGGGAACGCACAGGTAGATTTCGTGAAGCACGGTTAGAAATATTTTTTGCCCCTCTATGACCTATGCTTCTTCTATGACCCACGCCGAGCGCATTTTTAACATGTTTAATTTTTTTTCTCGAAAACGGTAACTTTTAGCGAAAAACTTTTCAGACATTTATTTTAAACTTAAAAATGGCCTATCGATTAAAAATGTTTCCGACGGCAAGAATGTTCACCGGTTAGAAGTTATGATTTTGTTCCCGAAAAATTTTGGTTTTTCCCCCCTCCACTTAATTAAAGTTACTTACTTAATTAAAGTTATAATCTTCAAGTATTAATCTTATAGGTTTATAATTAAAAGTTGTTGGTATTCATGTATACTATGGGATAAAATTAGAACGGTTCGATTCGAATATCTTTCATGGAACGTGAAATTTTGAGGAAAAACTGATTTCACAAAAAGTGAGGCCCTACCGTCCCCACCGGATTCCACCCGTTCACGAACTTAAACTAAGTTTACAACCAAGCAATTTTTGACCGCAGTTTAAAAGCGATCGGGGCAAAAATGCGACCGTGAGAGTGCCGCAAATTTTGGGAAGTGGAACCATACATACATACATATATATATAAATAAACTTTTTGACCAGTGGTCGTTTCGGACTCAGGGGGTCATAACTAGACCTCCTATGAAGAAATGTTTTTAAAATTCGACAGTAGTCAAGAAACCAATTGGTAGATCGATTTCATCGAAATCTACCTAAATGTATACGTGAATCTGCAAATATTTGTAGGACTTCATGGAAGGTGATAAATAGTAATATTAATACGGATTACTCGAATTCTACCATTCCACACATAAATCATAATGGAAAATCGGTACACTGCCCTTTTTTTTTACGTGCGGAAATCCCTTCGGATACCCCCCCCCCCCCGCCGGCCAGCGGGGGTGGTTATGTCGTGTATCGACTAAAACCACACGGTGTCCTCCAAGTGTCCGTTGCCGGGCACCCCGGGTAAGCCCTCGAAAGGCTAACCCCGGAGTAATCTCTAATATATTTAATGATTATTTCATCGATATGACAAATGTGGACATTGATGCGTCTGACAAAGGGAATATTAATTCTCAGTCAAATAGTGCTAGTATGTTTTTATTCCCCGCAGAAGTAAATGAGGTTATCAAAGTTATTAATTCTCTTGAAAATACGTCTGCTCTAGGTTACGATCATATACCTACGAAGATCCTAAAGGCATGTACTAAATTAATTGTTCCAATCCTGACATACATAATTAACCTGTCGCTCATTCAAGGCAAATTTCCCAACAGACTGAAAACAACTGTAATTAAGCCATTGCACAAAAAAGGGGACAAAATTGTTTTAGCAACTATAGAACAATTGCTTTAATTCCCACCTTGGCTAAAATATTTGAAAAAATTGTGTATGCTAGATTGGTGTCTTTTTTGAGTAAATATAATATTATATGTCCAGAGCAACATGGATTCCTAAAAGGGTAATTTACTACGTTAGCAACATTCAATCTCATGAACAAAATAGTGAATTATGTAAATGATAAAAATCATTTACTGCTAGATAAATTTTATCTCTATGGTATACGTGGCTCTGCACATGAATGACTTAATTAAAGCTATCTGGCTGATAGAATGCAATATGTTGAAATTACGAACTTCAACTAAGTAACATTCAAATCTGATATGAGATATGGTAGAGTAGGTGTACCGCAGGGAACCATACTCGGACCGTTGCTGTTTCTCTTGTACATTAACGATCTCCCGTTGATAGCAGAATACCAGTCTATTCTCTATGCAGATGACATATCAATTCTAGTACCTAATAACTCTGAATCGAACTACAATGAGTTACTAAATAGTGTTGTTATAAAAGTGATAGACTGGTTAAATCAAAATAATTTGAGTGTCAACATTAATAAATCTAATTATATACAATTTCATAATAGAGGACGTAAAAAATTGGAACTAGATATAAATTACAGTGGTGAAGCTGTTTTAGAAAGTAATGAAATTTCCTTTCTGGGTATAACAGACTACAGATGCTAAATGTAACTGGAAAACACACACTCATAATGTCCAGAGTAAAACTAATAGGTTTGTCTATGCTTTGTGGAGTCTAACAAAAATATCCAGCAACAACAAACAGCACTTAAGGCGTATCATGCATTTGTGGTATCTACCCTAAGATATGGCATAGTACTTTGGGGGAACTCGCTAAATATAAATAGAGCATTCATAGCTCATAAACAATATGTTAGAGCTATTTGAAATGTAGCACCCTGGGTAAGCTGTAAGTCTTTGTTCCACAAACCTTCACTATTGACTCTGCCGTGTATACCATATCCATACTGTTAGGCAAATTGTACAGAAGACCGAGGAGTACAATCAGCCGACGTCTATAGCTTTTGCGGACTACGAGAAAGCCTTTGACTCTATCGAGACCTGGGTAGTTCTGGAAGCTTTGCAACGGTGTCATGTCGATTCGCGATATATCGAGGTGATGAGGTGTCTGTATGACACTGTCACCATCTACGTCCAGCACCAAGACCAGAAAACGAACCCCGTAATTATCCATAAATGATTCTATATATTTGTAGTGTGTTTTCGTTAAAAATAACAATGACTTATTTCGTTTTAAGAAGGATGTATGTAATTTCAATACCAGATCCTAATGACCTGGTTCTTCCACTGATAAAGACCGATAATATGTAGTAGAAACAGCTCCGCAATGGCAGTACGCATCTATAATCACTTGCCTCGAGATGTGTTTGTGAGGTGATTTCTTTTCATAATAGTGCGTAAAAATGTCTTTGTGTACTGTATATGTTTACCTCGCCTCTCGCCAAAAGCGGCAGAAAAATTACTTAACGCCGGGGACATTGCAGGCATCACCCGTTTCTTAATACTCAAAGATGCCCCACAACGAAAATGCGGCAAATTAGGGAGCACTAAGGACATCGCTGCAGACCAGTGTTGCCAACTAATTTTTGATTATGCGTTAGTTTATTTATTTATTTAACCAACTTATACTGACGGCAATCCATACATATAAGTTATAGGTCACATACATTATCTTCTTATTTACCACATGTTATAATAATTATGCAATGTCAAAACTACAGATGTCAAAAATAAAAATAATAATTAAGTAATGTCAAAAATATCAAAAACTATAAATGTCAGAAATAATAATAATAAATAGATTCATAATAATAATTCACTAATTAATTAAAATCGTTCCCATTAAAAAGTAAGATTAAAAAGTTAGATAGTAGTAATAATAATAGTAGCATAGTAGTTAACAGTCAATGATATCTACCAAGACATTTAACTTGCCTACATACAGAGAACTCGAACTTCGAAGTTGTACTTGTTTGTCTGTGGTTTTTTTTAAATCTTTTCGAAGTCTGCATGGAACTTCGCTACATACATGTCGTGTTTTGGATAATGGCATGGCTGAGAATCGTTTCTGGAGTCCCTTACAAACAATAACTTTACCACAGAACGGCCACTGATAACCACTCGTCAATATAGCTTGACAAGTGTTTAATGTTAACATTAACTGGTATGGATACATTATTATCAAAGTACCTACCTACATGAGATTATGAAGCTAGGTAGCGATTAGTTATAAATTATAATTTAATAGCGCATCGGCATGTCATTATTAAATAATAGTTGGCTTGCATTAAGCATAGCATTATTTTTTGGAGAGTAAGGAAATACCGATTAATTGTGTGTCCACACACACAGACCAGGGCCGTGGACAAAAAATTTAGTAGTTTCCATTTTATATGAATATGAACTCGTTCACACACGTATCTGCCCGAGCCGGCGACAGAGCTTCAGTGCTCGGTCTTAGCACTGTCGCGACCCTGACACGTCCCGGGCACAGCCCTTGTTTGTGGATAAATAATAATAGTATCTGTTCAACAAGTGAGCAAATTTGCTGCAACTGTCAACTTTTAATCACGAACTAGTGAAGCAGTTTAGAATTGAATCAAAGCGAGTAATTTAAAGACGCAAGACTACATGAAAAGAAAATGCTCTTGGGTGAAACACAAACTGTTATCATCATTTTGCTTGTTTTCAGCGCCGAGTGATTCCAAAAGGTGGTGTTCGAAATTTAAATCATGTTTACTCACACGCAACAAAATGCGATTTAGCTGCGAGTTTCTAAATAGTAAAAACACTCTTTTGATGATGGAGCGGGGTATCCGAGGGGATTTCCGCACAAAAAAAAGGTATGGCAGTTGCTCGCTCCAATGTAAAACAAACTCAAATTGGTTACCTATTTATATTAGGACCTTTGAGTTTGAAAGCAGGCTCTCGAGAAGTTGCAATGCAGAAGAACCACCGTTCCGATTCTTACCGGCCAGGGGGGCTCCGGTTTGGCCGTACGGTGGTCTATATCTATATCAGACATTCAATCCAGTTGTTTGCAATTCAAACTAGTTGTAATTAATTATCTTTAATCGAATAATTACCTACAACATCTATTTGTTTTGGCTATATTAGGTCGTTACATATGAAATTGCCGTTTTTCTTGAAGAAATTGGAGGAAACCCAATTTTCAGTACTAGCATTTTTGCATTTTTTTTAGGAATGACAAATCCAAATTTTATGATTTTTTGTGTATGAATGAGACAAAATTAAGCTAACAAATAGCAACTTTTATTACATTTTTGAAAAGAGACAGCTGTTAAGTAATACGAAATTTATCAGCAAAATGGATAGCATTTAGGAAGTACTGTTTTTGAAGATCGAATTAATTTATCAAGCGGCCAATAAAAACCAAATTTAATACAGAGTTGTAAAATCTTGAAATCAACTTTCAAACAAAATATAAACTAGGTCTGCAAGGCGAATCGCTGCTTGCAATGTTGAGCTGAGTGAGACATCGTGAATCAGATTTTGAAAATTTTGAACAGTGATCATTCCTCCGTGGCAAGTCCGATTTTGAAAATTCTTTTTGAAAGTCTCAACTCTGGACATGCTTTCTGAGCGTGTAAAGTTTGGTCACAGTGTCTCGAGCGGTTATTATGTAATTCCATCTGGAATTTTTTTAACGGTGATCATTCTCTGTGGCAGCATTAATTTTTTCAAAATATATCCATAAACCTTCCTCTGATTGACCTCTTTAATCATGCCAAATTTGGTTCTGATTGGATTAGTAGTTTAGGAGGAGACCTGTGACAAAGAAAATCCTGAAGTCTGGTATGAGGAGCTTTCGCTCGACTTCGTCTCACTCAGCTCAATAATGGAAATAGCTATTAAATTACAGGAATAACGAACTCATGAATTTGTAAGAAAATTTCGGCAATTTCATAGGTCGTAGGACCTATTATTTGAAGAAATCGTACTCGGCACCACCAAATTGTAGCCGCATTTTCTGCTTAACATTTTGGAGTAAGTACCTACATTAAAGAGAGTTAAGAAATAAGTGTACGTATTAATGTACTTGTAAGTGGTTTGTATACTTTTTGTCTTCGCATATTCTACTCGGAGTTTAACTCTTTAAGTTAACACGCATTACTTCGACAAAATGGCGTCTGACAGTCTTATTTTTTGTTTCACGCATAGAACTGTGTGTAAGTCGCAAAACTTAACCACCATATGATATCTACATGAACATTGTTTTAAATTCAAATACATCTATAGGCAATGACTTTGTATTATGAGCCGATACTTTTGATTCGATGTACAAAGTGTGTTTCGGTTAATCGCGCTTATCACTGCTTATCGGATGAATCAATATTTGTATTCTGTTGTTTAGACAGAATACAAATATAAGCCCACTATTATAATGTACACAAAAAAGCCACATGACAAATTTCCATGATCGTTAGACGGCAACGGCGACTAACCCCCAACTCCTTGAGGAAGCCCTGCGTCAGAGCCTCCTTAGTAGGCGTACCGGCTTACAGGTGACGATGTTATGGGCCCCATGCACCCATAGATAGTACAAAGGTGTTATACTAAAAAATTATCATCTGTTTCGCCCGCGGGCATAGACACAAAAAAATAAAATAGAAGCAAGTATAATTTATTTATAGATAGGTACCTACTGCCTCTTCCACAGAGTACACAACTCATTCGCTACAAAGTGCAATCGATAAAATTCCTATATGGGTAAAGCCAAAATTTTATTACACTTTTAGAATTTTATTTGCGTCTAATGATAAATAAAGAAACATATTGAGTAATATGACGAGTTTTTGTTTCCGATTGTAACATTGATGTATTTACTAGTTATGTAAATATCAATTTCAAACGTATTACGTTTATTTTGTTTATAAAAATTTAAAGACAAATTAACAACAACAAAAAATTTCATACAAAAAGAAATGTCCTTTTTTGCTACCCAAATATGTCGAGTACCCTAGTGAAATTTCTATAGCATTTTACTTATTTTTCTGATTCATAATTTAGTGTGAGGTTACTGAAATGTCGATTTTATTACATAAACTTTAAGATTCAAAGTAAATTAGCATTTTTTTTAGGTTTTATTGTGTTGTCTTTGATTCTCGTGCTTTTACGTTACCCTATTTACGTTACTAAATTTCTATAAAATTTCTGAAAGAATCGTAGTAGTTATTAATTCTTTTACACTAGCAACACTTATAGCATCTGTCGCTGTCCGAATTCTAGCCGTCAACCATTTTGATTTGTTTGTCATAGAACAAGTGAATCGGCGGCGTGTTTTCGTGTTAAAAACTACTGAACTTGTACCTGCGATTTACAAAGTAAGTTCAAGTTATTTTTCTACTTTTCTATGTAAGATTAACGTTTGAGAACGTAAGATTTGTGCGAACACAGCCGCAGCTAACAATTCCTTGCAATTTTCTTATAAATTATTGTAAAGCTGTAGACAATCGCTTTTTCTGTTACTTTTCCGTTGCTTTTCTGTTACCTTTCTGTTACTCTTACGTTACCCCTTTTAGAAGTTTATGTTACGTAACGTAAAAGCATTATAAAGGTAGGTGTATACTTTTAAAGGTGAACTTTCGATCCAAGAGTCAGCGTTGGTGTCGGTGTCGCTGCGTCAGTAACGCCGCGACGCTGACTGTTACAGTGCATTATTTAAGTTAGGATTGAGTATACTATAGCTAAACATTTTATATTTTTAATTAAGATTAATATATTTATTTGGTTAAACTTCGGTATATGGACCGTCGAATTAAGGGGTGCGGGGAGGGGGTAGGGGGAGAACCCCCCCTGCGAAGGGGGGATTGCGGAACCCTGTAGTTTTTGAGAAAAATAAAAATGAAGTTTTGAGGTTAGGTAATTCTAAGGGGCAGGAATTTACAATAATGTGGCGTACTTCTGGGTGGTTTTGTGCCCTAAACTATACATGGGACAATTTTTTTATAAACTAATCAATTGATGCGCCTACAAGGTCGACGGAGCCCCGCTACGCGGGGCTCCTACTTCTGGGTGGTTTATAAAAAAATAACCACGAAGGCCACATTAGCCTTCTAACCTAACCTATCCGAGTCGGAGTGCCCTAAAGTAAGAATCTGGACTTTAGAGCACCCCGACTCTCACTCGCGACAGTCGCGATATGGACGGCACAGAAGATGCACTCGTAACAAGCCGCTCACTTGAGTCCAAAACTTGCACTGTACGTATGTTACTGTACTGTATCTTCTGACAGCGTGGCGGAGCCCGGGGACTTCGAAGACGCCATGGTAGTCATACGTTGTCAATGCTACAGGAGTACGTAAAACGATCTCGACTGAAGGGCGGACAAACGATGACTGATGATGACATTGATGACACTTTGTTGATTGACAAAACAAAATTGCGTTTCGTTTTTACAGTAGTACTGTACAAAGTTTTTATATTCAAACACGTAAATATGGTAAAATAACGGTCTAGTTTTTTTTTATTGATTTCTGTTGTTATGCATAAACGAAACGCAATGAACAAACCTCAAATGAATCTAAACAAACGTAAAAATATAGAAAGTTTAATAATTTATTTTGTAAAAACTACAAGGCTCCGCAGTCTGAAATTTTGTGGAAAGTCTACTTAAGCTAAGACCTGTCTGCCATAAAATTTCGGTAGCCCAACTCGACGGTCCACATACCGAAGTTTAGCCATTTATTTTTTTGTTTCGTTTGATGAGATATATAACATAGATTATTAATCTATGCTTAACTCAATCCCACACTACTTATCCCCGGCAACAATCGGAAGCTGATCTATTGAGTACTTTGTCAAGAAACAAATCGGCTAAGCGTTTAAAACCGGACTCCCCGAAATCCATGTCGCAAACATTTGAGGATAAAATAATGAAGATACTCACCACCTGGAAAACCGAGCAGAATGCAACCCTCAAGTCTTGGAAAGATGAACAAGACACAATGTTGAAGTCCTTAAAATCAGATAGCTCAGAATCAAAGCAGCAGTATAAAGAAATAAAGAAAATTACTAATGACATCGAAAACTCGCTAGAATTTATGAATAAGGAGTATGAAAACATGCGGTTGTTAATTCAAAAATTGGAAAATGAACGACTTCAGCAACGTGGATACATCATAGAACTGGAAAAAAAAGTTGAAGACCTACAGCGATCACATCGATCCTCAATAATTGAAATGAGAAACGTACCACGCAAGGACAACGAAAGTACCTCTGACTTAACAGCAATTGTAGTGAAGACCTGTAGCACTATTCAAGCCGAAATTAGTTTGTCAGACCTTCGTGACGTCTACCGCTTGCCAGGGAAAAATGAAACGAATAGACCAATTATTGTCGAGTTTCTAACAGTTTCAAATAAACTTAAAGTCTTGGCAGCCACTCGCGCTTTTAATCGGAGCCGTGAGCTTTCAGAAAAACTGAACACCCGGAATATTGGAATGCCGGGACAACAAACACCAATATACATCGCGGAACACCTTCCTAATAGCATGAAGAAACTGTATCATGACACACGAAGTTTTGCCAAAAGTAATAATTATAGGTTTTGTTGGTATCAGAACGGTAAAATTTTTCTTCGCGAAAAGGAAGGTGCAAAGTATATTAACATTCGTTCTAACTCAGATTTTCCATCAGTTCAAAGTTCACCCTGATCTGCTCCATAAACCTTTGTTCAATAATAAGTCAACTTCTTTTGTCAACGTTGATATTAGGAACTATAGAAGCCTGTCTTTTTGTTATATTCTAAATGTCACAACGATGATCACAGTCGCTGTAGAAGAATATTCTATATTACAAATGGTATTTGGCTATAGATACATAAACTATCTCACTAAATTAAATAATTCTTTGTTAGACTACCTATTAAGCTATATTAATGTCAATTGTTACTACAAACTGTTATGTACAAGGAATGTTACAACACTACACAAATTCCCACAATCATACGCTATGCACAGGCACCATGCTACAGACGTACAAGTACACAAAATCACACACATACACAACACATGCAAGCAAAATCAGCCACTTTTGTCCCCATTTCTGCCTCTTCCCTTCATCAAAAATGACCTCTATAATCGAAATAAATGGTGAACTTGACTCTCTAGACAGCTGTAACTCATACGAATGCGCACCTAATCAATGTGTGGGTCTACTGGGGCCAACCTTATATAATTCACTAAAAATATTACACTTGAACATTCGTAGTGTTAACAAAAATTTCGATGCCTTTAGTGTCCTCCTAACAGATATTAATGTTGATTGCGATATTTTAATGCTGACTGAGTGTTGGTTACCATCGTGTATGAATATCCCCGCTATACAGGGCTACACCCACTACTCATCTAACAATCATCTAAATCAGAACTCAGGCGTCATCATTTACGTAAAAGAATCATTAAACCACACCATTAATGAACCTATATTTAGCCATGCTTCTTGCCTCACTTGCACTATAGATAATAAAATAGCGATAGTGGCGATCTATAGGTCCCCCTCCTACAGTTTGCAGGAGCACTTTGACATTTTCCGGGATGACCTAAATAGGACGTTGATAGGCTTAAAATCCTACAGTCACATTGCTTTGATGGGAGATCTAAACATCGACATCAAACACCACAGCACAGATGTTTACTCAAATCCTTACCTGGTTCTAAACGCCAGTCACGCCTTGTCACCTACGCATGTCTACAATACAAGATTGGATAAATGCTATGATCACGTTCTACTGAAATCAAAATTACCGTCAACCACACTCGTCATAACCTCTCACATAACGGACCACCTCCCTACATTGCTCTGCCTTCAACTCAAATGCCCCCTTAGACACCACACTACTTTCAGGCTTAAAATCGATATAGAAGGTATCAAACGGGACATAGCGGATACTGACTTCAACCACATTCTCCGAACAGAAGATGCAAACATTGCTGCTACATCCCTAGTCTCAATAATGTCTAACCTGATTAAAAAGCATTCTAAACGAAGCGCGATACCTAGAAAAAAGAGAATTCTTAAACCATGGATGACAGCAGGTCTTCTACGCTGCATTCAAAACAGAGATCGGCTACACGAGAAATCAACAAGCTCCCCTACTAACCTAATTCTTAGAACGACCTATACCCGATATCGCAATTTTTGTAATCTCCTTCTACGCAGACTGAAAAGAGCACATGAGAAAAGCGAACTCATAAAATGTAAAGGTAACCCGAAAGCGACCTGGGAAGCTATAAAGACTATTTCGAATACTAATAAGGCCCACAACCCTCCCCTTGAACTATTACAACATAATGGTGATACTAAACCTTCACTCAATTCACTCAACAGTTATTTTGTCGAGATCGGTAAAAACCTTGCAAGTGGAATAAAACCAAACCCTCTTGTAGACATTAGTCCTTTTCTGAAGAGCAATCAATCTAGTACTCTAAACTCCATGGTGATACTTGATACAGACGTGTCGGAGATCGATTCTATTATTCAGGGATTACGAACCGACTCAGCAACTGGCTGCGATGGAATCTCACCTATTATAATTAAATCATGTCGTACTACCCTTGTTCCCATTATTACACATATTTGCAATATCTCTTTCCGCACTGGTATTTTCCCGAACGTTTTTAAAAAAGCCCTGGTACACCCAATTTACAAAAGTGGGGATAAATCCTCCATTACAAATTACAGACCCATTTCTGTCCTCCCCACAATGTCTAAAATCCTTGAAAAACTGCTCAATAAGAGACTGTTACAATTCCTCAACAAAAATGAAATAATATCGAAACATCAATACGGTTTCAGACCTCGTATCTCGACAGAAGATGCCGTCGCAGATCTAGTTGAACACATCACTGGCAAGCTAGACCAGGGACAGAAAGCACTAGGAATTTTCCTGGATATACAAAAAGCCTTCGACACAATATATATTCCTACACTTCTTACAAAGCTTGATAAGATTGGTATAAGAGGTATTGCTCACGATATCTTCAAAGACTATCTGAAAAATCGTTCACAAAGAATCACGATAAATGGGGTAGAGAGTGATGAAACACCTATCGAATATGGCATTCCACAAGGGTCAATCCTTGGCCCTACTTTGTTTCTGCTTTATATAAACCAGCTGTGTGACATTAGCCTACCCAACTGTACATTATTTACCTACGCAGACGACACGGCACTTGTTATACATGGATCGAATTGGAGAGATATTAAAATCACTGCGGAAAGAAATCTTATCATAGTAAACAATTGGCTATCTCAAAATCTCCTATCACTAAACCTTTCAAAGACTCTGTTCGTCCCCTTCACCATTACAAATTGCACTCAACCACCCCCCAATTATGAGATTTACGTTCACTCACATTGTAATCAGATCAATAACTGCGGATGCCGCCCTATAATGCAAGCTGAGAGCACAAAATATTTAGGTGTCTACATTGACCGTACTTTACACTGGCACTTACAAATTGACAAGCTTACTGCTCGTGTCAGACGCCTCATACACACCTTCAAAATTCTTAGACATGTAGCAGATCTCGATACACTTAACATGGTCTACTCCGCTCTGTGCGTCTCAATTATCTCCTACTGCATCCCAGTCTGGGGTAGCGCTGACAAAACATGCCTTATAAAACTAGAGAGAGCGCAAAGAGCGGTACTGAAAGTTATTCATTTCAAACCGTATAGATTCCCCACCCATGAACTATTCTCTATTGCGAAAGCACTCACAGTCAGACAACTTTTTGTACACCGAACGATTCTACGAATCCATCCGCGAGTACCTCTACCAGATATCACTAAAAGAAAACCCTTTAGAGGCTACCCTATACCTTTACATAAAACTACTTTTTCTACTCGACAACTTCCAATTTCCGGTTGTAAGGTTTATAATACTGTAAATAAACTTCTACCACTACAGTTATTAAAAAAATTCGAACTAAAGACTAAATTGATGAACTGGCTTAAAAACTTAGACTACGATGAAACAGAAAATCTACTAGGCTAATGATTAAATATTCCTTCCCAAAATATTTCATTAGGTACTTCATACACATGCTAACACATGTATTTCACACATATCCACTCACACTCACATATACACTCTCACACAAACACAACACATAACCCCATACACTCAAAACTCCACCAATCTGAATACTTTCCATCAATAGGAAAACAATACATAAATAATTTGTTGCTTACTCATTGTCCATCTCACAAAACATTGTCATTAAAGTTTGTAATATGTACCATAATATCTTTAAGTATCATATCATAAAACTATCCTCTTTGTTTATATAAAAGTCTCCAGCAATCCACTGAATTCTAAAATACAGGTCTATACCTAGTTTGGAATTCAGAGTACTCTAATCTAATGTAAACTCTAGTAAACAGCGGCAAACTATTATAGTGCATCATGTAATCAGTTTAGTGAAATAAAGATTTTTATTTTATTATTTTTATTATCCCTTCTCCCGAAGACTGCCGCATTTTATAAATTTACCTATTTATATAATGATTTTCTGCATACTTATTGCAGATGCCATTAACAGCAGCTGAGAAACAAAGAAAGTATAGAGAGAAATTAAAAAATGAAAATCCAGATAAATACAATGAAATGAAAAGAAAAGATTGCGAAAGAGCTTTGAAACATTATAGAGCAAAAGGAAGTAAATATACAGAGACAGAAAAAGAAGAACAGCGTTTGAAATGGCAAGAAGATAGAAAGAAGGCAAAAGAACTACAAAATAAGAATATTACTAAGAATACAAACCAAAATGTAGACCTTGAAAAGAAAAGGCAAAAGATTATGCAGATACATCGGATGAGAAATAATAGACTTAAGATTGAGAATGAAAGATTGTGTTCTGAAACAAAAATCTTAAAGAAGAAGCTACAAGCTATGCAGAAAAAACTTTACAGACACAAGAAGAAGTTTGCTGAGTTGAATGAAAAATATAATAATGCCATAAAACATATTGAAGAAATTAATAGTGCTGCTACTAGTACTAATCCAGACAATTATGAAACACCAAGAAAAAAAGCACAAACATTTGTAGATAAAAGTTTACCAGAAGTTGCCACTCCCTGCAAAGAAATAGTGAAGAAAAAAATATTAGAGTTAAATGTGTTGAAAGAAGCCTTGAAGGATGAATATGTAACATCTAAATCAAACGAACTAAAAAGGATATTGAAGAATATTGTTAACAACGACATAGTAAAGAAATATAATCTCAAAGGTAAGATGACAGCAACTATTGGACTAAAAAC
The DNA here is from genome assembly GCA_946251805.1 of Cybosia mesomella. NCBI lineage: Eukaryota > Metazoa > Arthropoda > Insecta > Lepidoptera > Erebidae > Cybosia > Cybosia mesomella. The sequence goes on from OX276400.1 coordinate 1,131,650, forward strand.
GAATATGAGAAAATACAGAGATAAGAAACTCAAGAAAACGGTATTGATGCACAAAGTAAGAGCGTTTTATGAAAGAGATGACGTAAGTCGAGCATCTGCTGGAAAAAAGGAATGCAAAACTTTTAAAAAGGAAAAGAAACAAAAAAGGTACCTGCTAGACTCAATGAAAAACCTACATAAAAAGTATGTGCAAGAGGTTGGAAAAATATCTTTGAGTGCTTTCAAAATGTTCAGACCATTCTATGTTGTTGCGCCGAAACTAGAAAATCGTGACACTTGTGCTTGCTTGAAACATTCTAATATGAAATTCATGGTACAAAAACTAAAATCTTTAGGATACCTTGACAACGATGATTTAAACTCCATAGTGTCCGAATTAGTATGTGATCCTAAATCAAAGGATTGTATGTATAGTAGGTGCTCGACTTGTTCGGAAAACAAATTTCAAGGAAACGAGGATCGGGTGAAATTGATGGAAAAAATTAAATGGCCTGTTTGGACTGTAGAAAAGCACGAGTATAATAAAGATGATAAAGTTAAATATACAAACAGAATGACTAAAACGGAAATGGAAGGCACAGTACAAGATCTTGTGAAAATTGTCAATAATCAAATGCCGATATTCAAAAAACATATATATAACATATATCGTCAATACCAAGAGTACAAAACATGCATAACCAATTTAGAAAACCACGAAGCTGCTATCCACATCGATTTCTCCGAAAATTACCAATGCAAACATTATGAAGAAGTTCAATCGATGCATTTCGGTTCGGCCAAAGCTCAAATCACATTACATACTGGTGTCCTGTATATGAAAGCTGAAAAGGCTATATCTTTTTGTTCCATTTCACCAAGCAATTTACACAACCCAGAATCGATATGGGCACATCTGGATCCAGTATTAAAGTTTTTGAGATCTAAGTATCCCAATATAACTGTTGTTCACTTTTTCTCTGATGGCCCGACTACACAATACCGCCAAAAAAAGAATTTTTATCTCTTTAGTACCAAAATTTATGAGTATGGTTTTGAACATTCTACATGGAGCTTTTTTGAAGCTGCTCATGGAAAGGGAGCAGCTGATGGCATCGGTGGGGCCATCAAACGGACACTAGATGAAAAAGTGGCTCACGGTACAGACATACCTAACGCAAATATAGCCTTTGAGGTACTCTCCACTTCAGATACAACCATAAGACTGTTTTATATTCCACCTGAAACAATACATCTAATTGATAGTCACATTGTAAAAAATCTGATTCCGTGTCCCAACACGATGCAAATCCACCAATTGATAACAAACCAAAAACATATAATTAAATATCGAGAAGTAAGTTGTTTCTGCAATAATAAGAGTGGGATGTGTGATTGTGATAACCCAAAAATACATAACTTACTTAAAAACTGTGACCAACCAACAACCTCAAGGAAAAGACGGTCAACTAACCGAAAAATAAAAAAACAAACGCTACCAAAAAAAAAAGCAAAAAAGAAAACTCATTTGACACTGACAGTGACACTAGTTTTGATAGTAATATTAGTTACGCAGAAACGGATGATAGTTATACTTGGCCGGAAGAGAATCACGAAGACGATGATGAACATTTAGAAACAGAAGGAATACAAATTAACACACACAGCGTTAACCCAAACAGTATGGAAGAGAAAGAATTGAAGCTGGAAGAAAGGAAAATAGAAAAACTAAACGTAGACGATAAAAAGATAAATGAGATAGAAAAGCTAGACACAGGCTATAAAGAGAAAATGGTGGTAGAAAAACTAGAAGATGATGAAGAAAAGCTAGACACAGACTATGAAGAGAAAATGGAGGTAGAAAGGCTAGAAAATGATGAAGAAAAGCTAGACACAGACTATGAAGAGAAAATGGAGGTAGAAAGGCTAGAAAATGATGAAGAAAAGCTAGACACAGACTATGAAGGGAAAATGGAGGTAGAAAAGCTAGACGTAGATGATGAAGAGAGAGTAGAAACAGAAAAGTTACACTCAGGCGATAGCACGTTTTTGATACAAAAAAAAGAACATAAGTCAAAAGTATCAATAATATCAAATGAGAGTGTCTCAATGGTACTCGATGAAGAAACTGGATTATTCAAGCTTAATAAACCTAAAAATGATGGCAAATTGTTAGAAGATTGTGTTGAAGAAGTAGGGAAGTATATCTTGGCGAATTTTTACACTAAAAAAGGAAAACGTACTTACCGATACGTATGCTTAATCCAAGAAGTTGACAAATTAAAAAAAAAACTGGTTGTGCAAGGTTTTAAATCATTGAAAGGAGACAAAAAAAAGTTTAAATTAGTAGAAAATGATATATCCATTATTTCTAAAGAAGATATTGTGACGTTCTTACCTTACGCAGATGCAGATTGTAATGGGTATGTTACTTTCCCAAATGAGGTGAATGTTAAAGAAATTAACTAATTTCCTTTAGCTTATTTAACATCCAGTTTATTTGGGATAGTAAATTTATGTAAAAGTTAATTTCATTAAACCTGTGAATGATACAATGATACTTAGTTTTATTTTAACCAATAACAATAGCCTGCCATTTGCGTAATCTCATTAATGAGGGCTAACGCGTGTGAATTCGCCGCTAGAGGCGCTGCTGTAGAGAGGTTATCAAAACGTCAAATTACATACATTTTTGTAGGCTACGCTCGTTTATTTCTAAAATAAATAAAATGTTGTAAACGGTAGCCCTCATTGTGCATGCAGCCTTATAACACTTTTACGTTACTTTTACGTTACGGTAACGTAAAAGTATTAACGTTACTATTCTGTTACTTTTATGTTACTAGTGATAAAATTTTGGCTTTACCCATATTTACTTACGTTAAGCTTGTTATGAATAAACAAATTGTGTATAAAACATGCTTTTCGGTTTACTTATGTTAATAACAGACAAAATTATAAATACCTACTTAAGTAATTACTCCTTGCAACCTTGCACGAGTGCGAAAAACCCTCCATAGTAATCTAATTTCGGTTTGATTGCGTTCAGGGGTCAGCAAGTGCATAGCCGGGCTACCACGGTCCCACTAGTGCTGCGCAGCACTAGTGGGACCGGTGAGTGTCACGCGGTGCTGCGATGACAATCCTCTTCAGATGAGGCCGTCAAGCTGAGTGCCACCATTGTTAACATGGTACGTGTATGTAATGGTGACCCTCTTTCCTGAGACTTTACCTTCAGCTTACCATCAGGCGAGGTGAAGTCAAATTGACGTGTCCTTAATATAAAAAAAAAAAAAAAAAACCCATACTTCTATTATAAGGAAAGAACAACTAAACCAAATTCAACAATTCTTTCACCATATAATGCTACATTATCCCTGAGTAACATAGGCTACTTTTATCCCGATATTCCCACGGGATCAGGACCTACGCGGTGATGCTAGTAATTTATATCAAGATCTATTTGTAGTCATACGCTAAGCTAAAACTTCGGGCGAATTTTTTGGTTATATTGCTCCATGTTTATCTCTTTTGTTTGTCAATAGTGATAACCTTCATTTTTGTGGACAGTGGAATTCATTAACGCCGCTTTTGTTTTCGTCTCTGAGGTTTATTTATCACGAGTAAAGTCTAGTTGGTCTAGTGCAGTGCAGTTATACACTCGCCGCTGTTGCCATCTGCCAGTGGGTGCGTGGTACAGCACTGATAACATTATCTGCCTACTCGTGTATTTATAAATTATGTATCCTTCGAAGTTGCGGATATTACCTACCATTATGAAAAAAACATATTGCAGTAGAGAATTAAAGTACATATTTTAGTAAAAGTTATTTTCGCACGCGTTTACCTACTAAATTATTATTACCTACTAATTCCAAAAGGTGATGTTCGAAATTTGAATATAGATAAGCGGCAGCGTGTCCAGCCAAGCTCAAAGACAAAGGAACTGGTGACGCAGCAGCAATGTGTAATTACACGAACCATTTCGACCTACTTCTGACCCCTTCACAACTCGAAAACTAATCTACATAATATGAAATTGGGCACATTTAATAAATCTTGAATTTGAATTACATCCCAAGTGAAAAAATTGCATTTTGTAAATAATTGTCTGTGTAAAAATTAAAGAATTTATATTATCTATTAAGTGGACAATATTGTAGTATAAGGAATTGCTATATCAATTTACTTTAGAATGTTTTAGGTTCTTGTAACTAAAATTTTTGGATAGAACTTGGCACCCATATAGATCTCATTTTTTTTATCGGTGATGTCGACAACGACACATTTTCTTAATATTGAACTTGGCTCTCATTTCCCATTTATGTTTTTGATGGGATAATTGTTTTCTCATGCCCAATTCATTTTGCTGCAAGTTTTTACACAGCAAAAGCCTTTCACCTCTCTAGCACGACAGGGCGCTGTCGTGCTAGGTGAGAAATAATTTAAGTACTTACACAAAATTCTGAATGTGTAAGTAATAAATTATTATAGTGGGTATCTTATGTCTCATGGCACTGCAGCCCATTATCACCAGAGTCGTCTGGTGACACTCTTTTTATTTTGTCTCGTTCGTGTCAAGGCTGCGCCATAATCACTGGACATAAACTCAGAAATAGCCCTTAAACCACTTTATGGAAACTAGAGGTGTATGGAACCTCATCAACCTAGGCTCTTGCCCAGGCTTTTCTCCTGTATGTATGCCGTATAAGCCAAACCAAAAGGAGGAGCCAGATCATACTCCTTATGCGGATCCAGAGCTCCGTGAAAGCCTCGGATGCAACCGGTGACAATTGTAAGATGATGTTGATGAATCCACCTAACTTTTCCTATAGATTCAGATCGAAAAAAAGAACATCTAGGACGGAACTTGAACCCGTAACCAGTCCCTTACAGGGGGAATGTAATGACCAACTGAGCCACCTAGACATGTCCCAGATATTCGAAATTCTCGACATAGGCGACGACACTGGAGCCATCTACCGTAATTCTTGCGAACTGCGGAAACAATGAATGACTTTACAATCATTTTTAAGCATTGTTTTTGGATAACTCCGCCAAATTATTTCAACTAAATTTTTAAATAATTAGTACTTATGCTTTCTTTTCCTATAGATTTAGATCGGAAAAAGAGAACATTTAAGACGGGACTTGAACCCGTAACCTAGTTGCCTGTTCAAGTCCCGTCCTAGATGTATTCTTTTTCCGATCAAAATCTATAGGATAATTAAGCATATAATTGGTTAAAAATTTAATTGAATCCACCTAACTTCCTTACCATCTAATGTAAAGCCAGAGTACATACACACAACTCGTGCAGCGGTACTTAGTTATTGATGCTCTATCCATTTAGATAACACGGCCGTGATAATTCGTGTGAAGTGTATTGTAATCGCGCGGCGAGCTGTGAAGCACTCGTTACATACTTATCAACTACATTTATGCTAATATTGTAATAATTCACAGCTGTATTTTTATAGGGGCCCCACTAGGCCCATTGGGGCCTACTGGTGCACCTGCTGACCAACGAACGGGGCTCTGGTGAAGGCCCTTCTCGGGGTTAGACGGCAGCCGCTCTCACATTGATCAAATTAGCCAAATCGTAAAACAAGCGGACCCTTGGCTCTGTGGTGAAAGCCTTGATGAAATGAAAAGATAAGTAATCTTTTTTTTTTGTTTTTAGTTGCGTCAGGGGAAATTTCCTACGGCATAGCGCGCGACGCGAGGAGGCCGCGCGGTTATGTGCGGCCCTCACACACTAAAACTCCTGCGGTGTGCCATACTCTGCGCCTTGTCGGGGAGGCATGAAACTATACAAGGACACTTCGATGGCGACTCCCCCCCTAGCGCGTGCCCGCAGTGTGTCAAGGACAAATTTACCACAGAACTCTCAATTAGGTGACGTCCAGGCACACACGGATGTCGCCTCTTCGCGGGGGGCTAGAACGGCGGGTGGAGGGCTAACCCCGTCCCTTCCACCCGCAGCCACACTCAGGACGGCATCAGGCGCAAATACCCGCGCCTCCACCGCCCGGTTTGCCTGATCCGCTCCGCGCCTTCCTTCTGCGAGATGACGTCCTCGCAGAAGGTTGCGACCGCGGCGAAATTCCTGGCGCTGGCGGCCATAGATCGCCGCCAGTGATGGCCGCCAGCGAGAGGTCACTCCCTATGACTGCAGTGAGAACCCGCCGTTGCACCTCCCAAGCTGGGCAGACCGCAATCGTGTGTTGCGCCGAGTCCTCAGTGCAGTCGCAGTGGTGGCAGGCGGGACTCGATTCCTTCCTAGCGACTTTAAACAAGTACTCTTCTAAGCAGCCGTACCCGGAAAGCACCTGTGTCAGTCGGAAGAAAAAGGTTCCGTGCTGCCGCCCCCTGCCCACTCATTAATGACCGGCTGAAGCGCCTCCACGGCGGCAAAGCCAGCGCGTGGAGCCTCCAGCCGGGACGACCACCTGTCCATAATCTCAATGCGGGCGGCTTTATGCCACCCGCGAATCTCCGCGGGCGGAGGCCGACTACCGCCATCCGCCCGGTACAGTGTCACCCGCCGATACACTCCAGCGAGCACTTACGCCTCCAAGTAGTTCACTCAACCAGACACTACCTGTGTACCAGTTCATTTCCACAAATGAAAAGAATGATTTATGGATCGATTGATCTTTGTCCAGTACAGCATTCTTAAGTAAATTCAATAACAACGGGCACAAAGATTTTCGTCACTGGTACCGGTGCAATGAGTCTACTTACTTTCACATGTGTTATGAGTAAGGCATTGGATTTGCACTTTAGAGGTTGCAGGTTTGTACCTACGAACCTGACCCAGTATACTCCAGTCTACATTAGGAGTCCTGAGGTCACAATCACTTTTGAGGCTATGCGGTTACGTAGGGAGGTTGCCTCTTTGGGAGTTTTTACCGTACCCACCATGGTAAGTATCCTGATTAGCTCTTCCAATTAATCCCACTCTCTCCTTTCCTATGCAGACCAACATGTGCAGGTTGCCAGCGTTTCCTTCTAGCATCAAACGCTACCGAGCTCTTTGCTTTGCCGCAACATAAAGACTTAGAATTATTTTCCAATACGTGCTTCAGTCTTCTTACAATCCCAGGTACTTTAAGCGCGGCGTCTTAAGACCCGAGACGGCGTGCGGTTTTAGTCGGTGCAAGCCCGACATAACCGCCCCCGCTGGCCGGCGGGGGGGTATCCGAAGGGATTTCCGCACGAAAAAAAAAAAAGGTACTTTAAGCGCAGCGTGAAAAAGCATTCTTCTTCTTCTTAGTCAATGGCCAGATACAAGCCTGGATGGCTTGATTTTAAAGCATTTATTAAGGCCGACAAACTGAAGTCCATAATTTTAGCATCATTCATTGTTGGCATCTTTAATGGTGACCTTCCTTTTGTACTTACGTAATTTCTTTTACAGACAGCTTCTCACCATTCCATGGTGTGTCATAACAAGAATCCAAGAGCCTGGTTTGTAAGCAAGAACGGTGTAAGAGCTAGGAAGGTTTTATTCTGATACCTTCAAATAGCTATAAGAAAACTAACGACATGCTTATCGATACGGTGAATTCGTCATGGTATTGATAACTTATCAGTATTCCAGCGATAGCCAACTATATGCCGATTGTTTCCTCATCATAATGTTCGTTCATCATCGAGTTAACGAGCAAATAAGCGATCGTCGCTTGTATAGGTGTAGAATATCTTGATGTGCATCGCAAAAACAGTGATCAGCGTTCTACATCTCCTCAATACTTGTATATGATTAACCGTCGCAAGGATTGAACCTCACTCCAATGTTGGGATTTCCGCAGAGCAGAAAAATTTATTGAATATTTATAAGTGAAAAAGGTTGAAAAGTAATCAACTAATCCATACTTATATAGTACAAAACATAGGTATTTTATACCACCAAGGTACACATTACATTATTCTTTACCTCCTATAGACCATATGATGGAGGTGTTTAGAGAGAAAGACAGACGGAGTGCAATGGTTTTCCCAAATAACAGTGCAGGACATGGAAATTTTTAAGAAGGTTGGCAAGGATTTGGTGAATCTGTATCTATCTACAGGAGCCTGATCCTCGATTATCAGTTGAAAAAGAATTGAAGATAAAATAAGAGAAATAGAGAAGAAAATGGAAACAATTTATTGTCTTCTTACAAACTAAACATGCTTTAGAACAAAGTTAAACAGGAACAGGAGGTGAAATAAAGGCATACGTGGGTGTTATGTATTTTTGCTTTTAATGTGAGATAAGAATGGCAAAGAAAACAACAAACACAACGAATAGAAGCACACATAATACAAATCTAGACTAACTTCCTGCCCCTTTCTTTGTCACGGATCCTGGAGCGGGGTGGAGTTGTTCCCAGGAGGTCCGCCTCAGCCCCATCCCCGCAGTCGGCTAGCAGGAACTTGGAAGAGTGGCGAGGGTTCCTGAAGACCACGTCTTTGGTATCGCTGGTGGGAGAAGTAAAAAGAATATGAGATGGAAAAGCAAAAAAAAAGCTTTGATAAACAAATTATTTGTACCTATTTATGTTGCGGTCTCTTTTTAAATAAAGGCGAAGATGGTATCCTATTTGTCGTCACTAATCAATATGGAAGATTTAATAGAGGCTGTTGAATGTTTTATTTTGTATTCGTGTATATAGGTACCTTTTTGTTCGGATACCCCCCCGCCGGCCAGCGGGGGCTGTTATGTCGGGCTTGAACCGACTAAAACCAAGCTGTTGTTGCTAATGACCTGTCAAAAGCATTATGCGCGCATTATGTATCATACATTAAAGCATTGCAAAAGCTAAGTTCTAAATTTTCAGAAATAATAACTATTGGATCTTTAACACAAATGGTGCTTAAAACACCGTCTAATAAAGGGGAAAATCCAACAAATTGTGTGCAATAAAGCAATAGAATCGATAAAAATTATGGCAAAGACTGTTCTGTGATCACTAAATCTTGTGAAAATTATATATATGCATAGGCCATCATGATCATTTATTAGCATAGCGTGAGATTTGTTTGTATGATTTCATTACTTTAGTACGGCCGTGAGCATCTGAATTGTGTTAATGTGGTTATCACAGGTACCAAGAAATACAATATAGGTCTTAAAATAAATATACAGAAACCTGTATTTAATATATCCCGCCGTCACTCGGCGGTATTCAACATATTGTCGAAAAATAAAATTAACCACGCTATTGAAAAACAAAACCATAACATAACATAACTTCACACCTGTATCCCCGTAGGGGTAGGCAGAGGTGTATTACACACCCACGATTCGCCAGTTATGTTTAGGTCCCAATGGGGGGCGAGCCTATTGCCATCTACCGGGCACATTACTAAGCGAGCGATAATTAACATTTTTAAAACACACGTAACTACGAAAAGTCAGAGGTGTGTGCCCGGGGCGACTGGGGATCGTTACGTACGCCACTGGACTACCGCCGCTTCTCCACTGGGCTACCGCCGCTACCAAACACCAAACAAAACAAAACAAAACCAAATCATAACATATTCCATGAAAATTAAATCCTCACATACCAACGCATAATTATTGTGTGTATGTGAGGTGCTCTTTGTGGACTAGGCTACGTACCTACTATTCGTGCAGATGCTATTCGCAAGGGTTTCAAGTTGTCGTAAGTACGCGTCATTGCAATTTTTGAGCTGAGAGTGAGACGAAGTCGAGCGATAGCTCCTTTCACTCCACTCGATGTATTTAGTTTGTGTCCCTCTAGCGCCTGGACCCTTCGACCGATTTTAGATAATTATTTTTAGCACAATCATAGATGATAGTAATATGAAGGAAATAGGCTATACAAATTTAAATTATGAAGTACCACGGAGGAATAATCACCGAACCAAAAATTCAAAAGCTGACTTCTCAAAAACCACAATTACTAAAATCTAAATTTTGCAGCATAAATTTGCCCATAAAAACTTAGCCTACAACCATGAATACCGATTAAAAAAGAAAACTGAAAATCGGATAAGACCGGAGGAAAAATCACCGAACAAAAAATTCGCAAGCTGACATAGGCACTCTCAGCTCAACATTGCAAGAGCTATACTGCCTTGCGGACATAATACATATATATCATTGATCAACGTATATATATTATCCGCACAAATTACAGGCTATGCTTAGTTTGGGTCTAGATAGCGCTGTGTAACATGATATTGTAGATATTATTATTGACGTGAAGCTACATACCGACTGCCCCAGAATAAAGGAGAAGCAGCAAAAGAAGCCCCGGCGAGGTGGGCGTCAGTCGGCTGGGGCTTTATGTTAATTGGCAGAAGACTGCAGATGTTAATGATCTTTATTCATCATACATTTTTACAAAGTTTAAACAGTTTCTGAGGCATCCTTTTAAGTAACAAAGAAACTTGTGCCAGGATTCAGGATCAAGATTAGGATTGGCAGAGGAACCGCCGGAATATTCGGGCATCATTATTATTTTGGGTATACCATAATTACGCATGGGGAACCGAGACCTTCGGGGCCAAGTCAACCTCACCTGGTAGCCGGTACACCTGCAGACTGACGGACGAGTCTCCGATGAGGGCTTACCTCGCGATTGAAGAGTCACTCCAGTACTATCCAAAATAAACCAATAATAAAATGGAAAGCAGTTTCTGGGCTAAGAGGTAAAAAGCTTCGGATGCAACCGGGATTATAATATTAATGATAATAAATGTGGATTCGGCAATTATTGTTCCAACAGTTGTATCGGTTCACGGACTGATTGGCAAGAGCCCCGATCAACATCTCAAGAGGCTCGCGTTAGGCAGTTGGGTCAAGGGCTTGATGCAGAAGGCAGTGCTCCGACACCGTACGTATTGTGAGGAGATTCCTCTCTCGGGAGCCCTAACCACCGCTTGGTCCCTGTACCCGATGCCGGTGGGTCACTATTTTTTATGTTTCAGAATATATATATTTCGAATAGATTATATTTCAGAATATAACTTATATGTATTTTACACTTAATAAAGGAAATGTAATAATAAATAGGAAATAAAAATAATAAAATCATTTATTGCTCGAAATACGGTATGTTACAATTGTGTCAATAAAATCAATTAAAGTTCAACATGTTTCGCAGATAGATTCTCTACATACAGTACCTTTTTTTTTTCGTGCGGAAATCCCTTCGGATACTCCCCGCCGGCCACCGGGGGCGGTTACGTCGGGCTTGAACCGACTAAAACCGCACGCCCTCTCGGGTCTACAGACGCCGGGGTGTAAGGTTGCCCATAGAGCATATCCCTCGCACCCCGACTGACCCTGGGCCATCTCCGGATTCGAGATGGCCCCCTCGGGTTTGGGAACCACGGTGTCCCCGTCTTGCCCCGGTTTGGGGGTGGGGCGCTAATTCAATTTAGAGCAGACACTAGACATATATATGATGTGATATCATTTGTGTAAAAAAAAACACTGAATTGGTGATGAATATGCCATTTATCAACCACCGCAGTGCTGTGTTAATATGAATAGGTAGGTACTATAAATGTGTATTTATAACAAGCTCTGAAATCCGCAATTTTTCTTGTTTCCCTTTTTTTAAGTACCTAACCAAATGGAGTAGGTATAATGTGTCTTATTTCAAGGTTACTCAAACATTTTTCTATTCTCAACCAAATTATACGCGCCATGTAATTTCGAAGCCACGTCAAACGTAGCAATCAGTTCCATTAACTAATAAATGCATAAATACACTATCAGCACTGATATCAACACGGTATGTAGGTAAACAGATTATGGGTGGTGTGCTTGATAAAAGCCTCCAGAAGGCCACACGAACGAGGTGATAACCTTTTTCATATATTATAGTGTCCTTTAAAAAGGACATAGGTAGATAGGTGTTGATAGAATTTGCCATTTCATTCATAATCTAATCCCACCTCTCAGCTTGAGTAGGTTTTTTTTTTAATATTTAGTACACGTCAATTTGACTTCACCTCGCCTGATGGTAAGCTGAAGGTAAAGTCGCAGGAAAGAGGGTCACCATTACATACACGTACCATGTTAACAATGGTGGCACTCAGCTTGAAGACCTTATCAGAAGAGGATTGTCGTCGCAGCACCGCGTGACACCCACCGGTCCCACTACTGCTGCGACCACAATCCCCCTGCCCGGCTATGCACTTGCTGACCCCTGAATGCAATCGAACCGAAATTGGATTACTATGGAGAGTTTTTCGCAATCGTGCACGGTGGTACCCACCCGGCCGAATTTTGTGACAAATTTGTGTCATCAAATTTCTACCACCAGGTCCGCTATTTCCATCTGTTTAAATCCAAAATAATGGTTTATTGTGGATAAGAGAGTGGAATGTGGAGGAGTGGAGGGGTTTAGAGGTTCTATTAAGGTCTTCGGGCTCAAGCCAAACTTTTTTTTTTCTTGCGGATATCCGCCCGGATACCCCCCCACCGGCCAGCGGTGATGGTTATGTCGGATCCAATCCGACTAAAACCGCACGCCGTTTCGGGTCTTCAGGTAAGGTGGCCCCATAAGGCATTTCCCTCGCACCCGGTTGACCCAGGGCCTTCTCCGGTTTCGAGATCGCCCCCTCGGGTTTGGGAACCACCGTTGCCCTGTCTGCTTCTGCTAGGTGACAGGCGGCTACGCCTGTCACCCCCAGGCCTGCGCTCATGGAGTACGGAGATCGTTAGCGACCTTCGACGCCAGAGTCGCCTCCGCGCCTCGCAGGCTCTGCGGATCGGGAGAGACCCAAGTCTGTCTCGGACCCCCTCCGCCGCCTCCTTCTCGAGCATTATTTGCTCGCAGAAGGAAGCGGCGGCGGCCCACTCGCTCCCACTCCGCATCGTCGCTGTGAGCAAGACGCGGTACTCAAGCCAACCTCACCTGCTAACTGGTACACCTGCCGACAAGGTTTTGGTGGAGGTTTTCCTCTCGGAGTCTCAGACGGCAGTCGCTCCCGGAAAAACAAAAGAAGGAGGAGTAAGCGGACTCCGGGCTCCACGATGAAAGCCTCAGATGCAACCGGAATAAGGCTGATGATGATGATGAATGTGAAAAAGAAAGAGAGTGGACTCCGAGCTCCAAGGTGCAAGCTCTGGTTGCACCCGGCATTAAGAATAAGGTATCGCCCGAAAACAGTTTCACGTTAATAAAATAAAATAAAAATAAAATTTTTCCATATTAAATATAGTTGAATTAGCTCCTTGACAACCAAAACACGAATCTATTGTGACGGCTATACGGTCTTAAATAATTCGTCACGCTTCTTCACCAATTCGAAACAGTTATTTTAATATGCCGCCGACGCCGACGGAAGTCTCTGTGGGTCTTCCCCGGCTTCATTCGGTATCATTACGAATCGATACACAACCTTGATTGGTTTTGTACTACGTATAAGTAAGTATATTGAATACATGGGACTACCGACCTCCATGATCGGGGCCTGAGGACGGCAGTTGGCCGACTCGCCGTCCTTACAGAAGCAGGCCGTGGCGGAGGCGTGTCGTGTGTGCCCTACACACGCCTGCCAACTCACCGAAGCGGGATAAAACCCGACCCGACCAGGCGAGGCAGCGTTGGCGGCCAAAGTCCGCCGGCAACCCTGGGGTTATCCTTTCGAGGGCTTACCCGGGGTGCCCGGCAACGGACACTTGGGGAGGACACCGTGCGGTTTTAGTCGAGACACGACATAACCACCCCCGCTGGCCAGCGGGGGGGTATCCGAAGGGATTTCCGCACGTAAAAAAAAAAAAAAAGGGGGTCAAATTAGTAGGCAAAAATTGCAGAAGGATTTTCAACTACATTGTCAGGATTGTGATAAGGCATAACTGCTACGACAGGGGGCGCGGGTTTTATTCCCGCTCAGTGCAAATATTTGTATGCAAGAATATGTCTATTTGCATTGGTCTGGAAGTTTCTATGTATAATATGTATGTATTTACAAAAAAAAAGTATATAAGTATGTTTATCCGCATTCTGGAACCCATAACACAAGCTAGTTAAACTATGCTTACTTTGGGTCTAGAAAGCGCTGTGTAGATTGTCATAGAATATTTATTATTATTATTATTATCGAGCTATATCACGCCTCACCCTAGAGTAAGGGAGAGGCGGCGAGATATTATTATTATTCCCATCAAAGTAATTCACGCCTCCCCCCTAGTTTGGGCGAGGTGGGCAAAAGTCGGCCGGGGCGTTGGGCGATTGGCAGAGGAACCGCCGGACTATTCGGGCATTGTCGAGCAAGACCGCTTTCTGCATCTTGGCCGCACCGACTTCCCACCGATCCCGAGCCTCTCAAGATGGACTGAGAGGCTCTTTGGGATCAAACCATTCGCTCAGATCACAACTGGGACTATTCCTGTGGACCCCACCCTCCACATGTCGGTAATATGTATATGGGGGCCCAACCTCAAAGGTCTTGGTGACCAGCCACACCTGCAGATTGACAGACGAAGCTCTGGCGCAGGCGATAGGCAATCCTGGGGGTTGGAAAGTCAGACAGCAGTTGCTTCCATAATAAAGCAGTTAATGGAGTTGTAGAATAGCGGAGCCCGAACTCCAAACAGCAAATTTGGGTGCAACCGGGATTAGCGTTGGATGAAGAGGAAATAAAAGGATTCTTCGCTATTTTGATATCTATATAAACACTTATAGAGAAATTTGTATTTTTGTATGTAACGAATAAACTTAAAAAGTACTGGACCAATTTAAAAAATCTTTTACCATTGGGAAGCTACATTATCACTGAGTAACATAGGCAACTGTTTATCCCGATATTCCCACGGGATCAGGACTTCGCGGGTGAAACCGAGCGGCGATGCAAGACTATAATAAAATTGAAAATTGGTTGTGTCTGTACATTGGAGATATTTACAAAAAAAAAATAGGGATTATGTTGGGAAAATGAAAGATTTTGAACACAAAAATATATTTTTTGGAATCTTGTCTTTTTTACTGTTTGTCTGTTTGTTCGCAATGGACGCAAAAACTGCTGAACGGATTTTGATGCGGTTATGTCTATTAGAAAGGTCTTGGTCAGACTTAAAATCTGCCGTATGTATGATTGTAATTGGTAAAGTAGAACCGGACATATTACCAAAAAACAATAACCAACCTCTGGGAGGAACGAGCAACGGGCATCAGCTAGTAATTAATGTTTTCACTGCAATACTGTTGCAGCAAGATCTCTATGGGTAGGGCCCATGACCTTAAAGTAAAGGCCATGGACCTTTTAGGACTGGCTTGACTTTTTTAACTTCACCCAAGCTTACAATTAGGAGGGATGCAGTCACATTGAGAAACCAATCATAGTGAAACCTACCTACTTCATATCCTTAATTCGTTAATAGTCTTCTTGGCATATCTAACTTTCATGACAGGTAGGTACCAAAGCTATTTAAAAACGAAAAATAGTTTTTGACTTTTGGTTGATGACCTGTGTGAAGGAGACAGTTTCGATACCTACTACAAAACAGATTTGAACTTCAAACTGTGCCGTGCCGTTCATGCGTCACCTTGGGTACCAGTTGAAAACCCGTGCCAGGTAGGTACCGACTTGGGCCAGGGCACGCCGCAATAGCGGCGGTAAGGCCCATCATGGAGGATTGGCTGGAGAGGCGACACGGAAGCCTCTCCTACCGACTGACGCAGGTGATCTCAGGGAAGGGGTGCTTCGGGGACCACCTGCATCGGATCAGGAAGGAGCCAACGCCTGAGTGTCATCACTGCGACGCGAGCGAGGACTCAGGGCTGCACACGCTGGCGGACTGCCCGGCGTGGGAGGCGCCGAGGCGTGACCTCGTGGCAGCCATCGGGGTGGGAGTCCTCTCGCTCGGCAGCATGATTGCGGCAATGGTGCGGAGCGCGAGCGCGTGGGCCGCCGCCGCCTCCTTCTGCGAGCATGTAATGCTCGCGAAGGAGGTGGCGGAGCGCGCCCGGGAGAGACTTAGAACTCTCCCGGTCCGCCGAGCCCGCAACTTGCTCGCCGCGCGTCGCAGGCAACTCAGGCGCCGGAGGTCGCTTAACGACCTCCGTCCTCCATGAGCGCAGGCCTGGGGGTGGCGGGTGAGGCCACCTGTCACCCCAGCAGAAGCAGGCCGGGACGGTGGGGCGACTAGCGCCCCTCCCCCAAACCGGGGCAAGACGGGGACACCGTGGTTCCCAAACCCGAGGGGGCCATCTCGAAACCGGAGATGGCCCAGGGTCAGTCGGGGTGCGAGGGATATGCTCTATGGGCAACCTTACACCCCGGCGTCTGTAGACCCGAGACGGCGTGCGGTTTTAGTCGGTTCAAGCCCGACATAACCGCCCCCGCTGGCACGCGGGGGGGTATCCGAAGGGATTTCCGCACGAAAAAAAAAAAAAAAAAAAAAAGGTACCGACTTGGGCCGTCGAAGTGTAGAACACTGGTGTCCTTTTTCAGTGCAGCTAAGTTTATGTACCTACCTACTGCCTATGCCCGCAGTAGAATCCTGAATAATTCCCGCAAAACACAGGAACCTAATCCCGTAATAAAGTGTACTCAACTTATCTGCCCTATAGTCTATCCCTAGCCTGTGGTGCGTGAAGTCATGGTATGGGCAATTGGTCCCATACATGAGACAATCTGCACCTCCCTTAAATAAGGGAGGGCCGTTGGGGTGAATTGATTACCTGTATTCGAAATTCCGTTTTTGCGTAACAAATAAAAACTCCCTTTTGAATTAATATTAGGTTTTATCTTGGATGTATCTGGTATTAACTTTATACTTAAAAATCTGTTAAAAATAAATTAGGTACTTTTGTTCCTGGGGTGCTTGGTTGGGGACCTCCACGCGGTGCACCCTGGGCAACGGAGACAGCAGCGCCTCTCTCCTAGGGCGGGAGAGACGCTGCCGCCTACGGCCAACTCCGACCGAGGCGAGGACGGCCCTGTTGAGGGCTGTTCGGAAGCTTTCCACGTGTCCCTCTGCTTAGCAGATGGCACAGTGGAGAGCAAGTAAGGGAGCCATCTCGAAACCGGAGATGGCCCAGGGTCAGTCGGGGTGCGAGGGATATGCTCTATGGGTAACCTTACACCCCGGCGTCTTAAGACCCGAGACGGCGTGCGGTTTTAGTCGGTTCAAGCCCGACATAACCGCCCCCGCTGGAGACCCCCGCTCTCCAGCGGGGGCGGTATCCGAAGGGATTTCCGCACGAAAAAAAAAAAAGAAGGTACTTTTGTTCCTTTCTTTTTTAATATTACTGCAGAGGGAATTATAATTGTTTCAAATTAAGTTGTTGACTTCAATAAATCAGCTGGTAAAATCATAATTATTGGAATTTCGCCTTAACTAGTTTCGAGATTTCAAGTTTTTAGCCCTGACATATGGGAAATGCCCTACAAGGAACCATAAACAAGTACATATATAAAGTACCTATTTGTATCAGGAAGCATACGACTCAGGAGCATTCACTATGTGTTGCAAATGTGACGTCAATATATTGACAAATACATTGCAATTATTATTACCTAATTAATATCAATTTCAATACTGTTTGTTCCTTTCTACTTGTGGAAACTTCCAAGCACTATTTAATATATCCACAGAATGTAATAAAATAATGAAGAATTTAATTTAAATTAATAATGTTTAAAATAAGTTAGGAATACCCTTTGATTTAGTATGTATATTCTGGATGGCCACCGAGTCCGAAAAGGACTTATTCATGAACTAAAAATAAATAATTTCAAATTGGAGAAGTGTCAAATGTAAAAAAGAATGAGAACTTGTAAAATAATTACATTGAAAATACTGCCACTACAAAGGTAAATTATATTTATTTTGATCCTGAATTGGAGGCATAATTGTTGGTCGCCATCTCGCCATAGTACTACTTATTTAATAAACCTTTTAGCAGATCTGTCATGAAATATGTTCAATGTGCCATCATTGTAATCATAGTGTTCTTCCAGTTGCTTGGCTTGCATTCAACGCTGTCACTTCAGAGACGAGGTTTATTCCTTCTTATCCTTTTAGCGTGACTTAAACACCTTTCATGTGGGGATACTTGTACCAGAGCCTCATCCATCAACCAGCTGGTGCACCGGGTTGTAGCTGAAGTTGACTTGGTCCTGAAGGCCTTAGTGAGACCCCATACACCCAGAATACCATTCACCACACCAAAATAGTATTCAATGTGTCAATTATGCTTTATAATATGTCATTGAATGAATTGATGATTGAATGAATTTCCTTGTTATTGAAGGAATGTGCAAGAGAAGTTAATGGAACTTGTATTTCATAGTTTTCAATAACAAGGAAAAACAGGTTTGTTTACTTGTTTGTTAACACAAGTTTTGGGGAAATGGATGAAGTGGCCCTGGGCAAACTTCGTGGGTGGATCGTCTGACTGGCTTCCGGCGTCCCCGTTTGAAATAATTATTGAAATAATCATAGCACAAGTTGATCTAGTAACAGCAGTCAACAGTCAGCAATGGTGCTTCATAAATTTTAATTAAAATAATTTAACGCCGGGCGTTGGACGGCGGTAAAAAACCTGACTAGATGGCTCTAACCAGCCCGTCCAGTTGGAAGGAGGAAATGCCTTTCAACACCCGTTACCCTACGGACTTGTCCTGTGTGGCCGGGGTCCTTGGCTTTATTGTCCGGGACTAGAGGAAGAAAGCCTCAGTAAAAAATCACCCCTAATCCCAACGTCTGGACCGTGCCGAGGGGATGGATGGCTGGGGGGTTTCCCAGCCTCTAGCGCCAACCGTGATGGACATGGCAAACATCATGTGTATCGCCTTCAGGTGGGAATGGGCGTAACCTCACCTGTGACCTTATAAATCGACCCTACTCGTGGGAACAAAATGAGTGATGAATCAAATAAAATTTTAACATGTTCAGAAAAACAGCCTACTGGAGTGGAAGACCAGGCTCCAGCGACTGAAAATGCTACTGGCCGAAAAGTGCTTGTGCAGCAAGCGTTCCACCCGTGATTGTTCATACAAAGACCTAGATCTGCGTCAATTGGAAGTTGTCCAGCACAGTTGCCTTCTGCAAACACAAACCCGAAAGATGACTTGACATCTGCTGATACACCAAGTCCTCCCTCATGGCAGAGAGTGCCCTGTAATAACAGGAATAAAAAAAGAAAGGTGTCTACCAGCCCTGTAGATACAACCAACATATCAAATCGCTATGATGGACTACCTATAGACCTAACTGATGATCCAGTTGAGACAACGAAACAAAATAAACCACCACCAATTATACTCTATGGAATTGAAGACCTAAAGGAATTAACAAACATTCTAGAAACAGTAGCCAACAAAGACCACTTTACTTACAAAAACATTAATAAAACTCAACTCAGGATTAGCGCTACAGATATAGATGTCTATAAAAAACTTATTTCTCTTGTAAGAGAGAAAGGCTTAATAGGGCACACCTTTAACAGGAAAGATAATAGATGCTTCCGGATTGTGATAAAAAACTTGCATCCGTCTACACCAGTGGACATCATTAAAGATGAAATAGAGGCAACGGGGAACATAGTAGCTGGCGAGATCATTAATGCAAGGTATGGACCAAACAAGAACCCAACATCTACTTTCTTTGTTAATCTGGTCAGTGGTCCCCACAATAAGACTATCAAAGAGCTAAAATATATCTACCATCAAAGTGTAACCATTGAGGAGCCAAGAAAAAAGAAAACATTAGTACAGTGCCAGAAATGCCAACAGTATGGTCATACAAAGAACTACTGTATGCGACCATACAGGTGTGTTAAATGTGGACAATCGCACAAAACATCTAAATGCGAAAAGCGTGACCGGAGCACTCCAGCACTATGTGCTCTATGCAATGGTCCTCACCCAGCCAACTACAAGGGTTGTGAAGTGTAAAAGGAAATCCAAGCAAGGAAGCAAATGAATAACAACCGACAGATAGTTAGCAAAACAGCCCCCAAAACACCCATGCAGACTGAACTATATACCACTACAGAGATAAAGAACCAAAAACAGAGAAAACAGAATCTATCCTATGCAGAAACCCTAAAATCAACCCAAATAAATGTCAACACTCAGAGTGGTGTTGATGGCACTCAAATCCCAGGGCAGATTAACTCGGCCCTAGAACATATTCTAATAAAACAGACCGAAAAGTTTGATATCATCCTTCAACAAATGAGTACACTCATGAGCCTCATAGCAAAACTCGTCGACAAACTGACAAAATGACTTCACTGCGGATTGTGACCTGGAACATAAACGGTCTTGCCCATAAGAACCAAGAAGTCCAACTGTTTATGTATCAACATAAGCTGGACATCCTTCTTATCTCAGAGGTTCACTGCAAAGCCAACTCCATAGTGACATTCCCAGATCACTACTGCTACATCACAAACAACCCAGATGGTACGAGTCATGCAGGCTCAGCCATCATTATAAAAAAGAACATAAAACATCATCAAATGCCTAACTATGAGACTGAGCACATCCAGGCAACCACAATAACTGTCCATGACAAATTAGGGGATATCAATGTCACAGCAGTGTACTGTCCACCTAAACACAGCATGACTGAGTCAATGTACTCTGCTTTTTTTAGCTCCCTGGGACACCGCTACATTATAGGAGGAGACTGGAATGCCAAACATACTTCCTGGGGCTCCAGACTAACCAACACTAGAGGCAAACAGCTGAAACTGTGTAGACAAGAATAAGCTAAACACAGTATCCACAGGAGAACCTACAAACTGGCCGACTGATACCAAGAAGGTGCCAGACCTCATAGATTTCTTTATTGTAAGGGGCCTAACGAAGTGGTATATGAAACCTGAGTCTTGTTATGACACCTCCTCAGACCATACACCGCTGCTTCTGACAGTTAGCACTTTCCTTACGGAAGTGCAACAAACAGTAAGACTGTGTAACGAACTCACGGACTGGAATACATTTCGGGAATATATCGAGGAATCAATACACATGAAAGTGGCCCTCAAAACACCTGAAGATATAGACGAGGCGACCGAAAATATCACAAAGTTGATCCAAAATGCATGCTGGATAAGCACTCCTGAAATCCTTGAAAACCTTAACAAAGCTACAGAGAGCCTCAAGAAATTACTGCAAGACTAGCATGACTGCTCACTACAAGAGAAACTAGAAAACTTAACTGCTACAGAGCATACAAACTATTCACTCTGGAAAATAACCAAGGGCCTCGATAGACCTCAAGTCACCAAACCACCTATGAAATGCGCTGAAGGCTGGGTGAGAAAACCACAAGAAAAAGCATACCTATTCGCTGAACATTTGGCTAAAGTATTCCGGCCAAATGACTCTGCGGATAAAGATTTCGATGATCTAGTGGACAAAACTCTAAGCCAAGACCTCCAAATGGATCTACCGCCAAAAGCTGTAACAGTGAGAGAAGTGTGGTCAGTGATAAGGGAACTGAAAGATAAAAAAGCGCCGGGATTTGATCTAATAACCAAAGAAATTACTAGGCAACTGCCTCGAAAAGCCATTACTTTCATCACAACACTATACAACGGGATATTAAGGGTCCAGTATTTTCCGGCCATATGGAAAGTGTCCCAAATAATCATGATATATAAAGATGGAAAGCCTCCAAGAGAAGTCACATCATATAGACCTATAAACAGTGAGAGAAGTGTGGTCAGTGATAAGGGAACTGAAAGATAAAAAAGCGCCGGGATTTGATCTAATAACCAAAGAAATTACTAGGCAACTGCCTCGAAAAGCCATTACTTTCATCACAACACTATACAACGGGATATTAAGGGTCCAGCCAGTATTTTCCGGCCATATGGAAAGTGTCCCAAATAATCATGATATATAAAGATGGAAAGCCTCCAAGAGAAGTCACATCATATAGACCTATAAGCTTGCTCCCGATATTGTCCAAAATTTTTGAAAAACTTCTTCGAAGGATCATTCCTATATTAACAAAGAATGGTACCATACCCAATCACCAATTCGGCTTTAGACAACAACACTCAACTGTCGAACAAGTTCATCGAGTGTGCTATAGGATAAGACGGACACTGGAAAAAAAAGAATATTGCTCTGCAGTATTTCTGGATATCCAACAAGCCTTTGATAGAGTCTGGCACAAAGGTCTGCTAAGTAAAATCAAAAGTTGTCTTCCACACAGTTATTTCCTGATATTCAACTCTTACCTGAAAGGAAGACTGTTCCAGGTAAAAGAAGGCGAATCCACCTCGGAATTCTTCGAAATACAGGCTGGTGTGCCCCAGGGCTCAGTGTTGGAACCAATATTATATACTATCTTTACAGCAGATCTCCCCTGCTCGAATAAAATTACCACAGCTACATTCGCCGATGATACAGCCATCCTGGCAAGTCACAGGGACCCAGTGATAGCCTCAGAAATGCTCCAGGAAGGGCTAGACCAAACAACTAAATGGTTACGGAACTGGAGGATCAAAGTTAGTACATCAAAATCAGTACAGGTCACTTACACCCTACGAAAAGGCAACTGCCCCCCCGTAAAACTAGAAAACAGCACCCTTCCCCACCAGAACTCAGTACGATACCTTGGCCTCCATCTAGATAGGCGAATGACATGGAATGAGCACATCAAGAAGAAAAGAGAAGAACTTAATATCAAATACAAAAGCTTTCTATGGTTGCTAGGACGAAACAGCAAACTGTCAATAGACAATAAACTGCTAATATATAAGACAGTTCTGAAACCTGTATGGATGTATGGGCTTCAACTATGGGGTAGTACTTGTAACTCCTCTATCATACGTATACAAAGAATGCAAAATATGATCCTCCGCACCATCAGCAATGTTCCTTGGTATGTGACCAACGCTGAAATACACGAACATCTAGAAATGTTCACAGTGAAAGAAGAGATAAGTAATGTGAAGACTGGATACAGGGAACGGCTAGAAGCCCATCCCAATAACCTCGCACGACAGCTAACTGTCCTTAGCAATGGCAAAAGACTCAAAAGAAAAGATATACTTTAGAGAACAGAAATGTGAGTAGATGTCCTCACTGGAGGGCACACTCGGAAAGAGAGAAGACATACAAAAAATTTGCTAAAAGTGAAAGCACTGATTGCAGATAAACTCTGATATAAAAAAAAAAAAAAAAATATTTCAATTTTGAAATTTAATGCATAATCTCTGAATATACTGAACTGATTTTGAAAATTCTTTTACCAATAGAAAGCCACACAATTATACTAATAGTATAAAGAGGTAAAGTTTTTGATGTTGCGAGTTTGTACGGGGTTATTTCTGGATCCACCAAACTGATATTGAAAATTCTTTTATCAATAGTAAATTATTAATAATAATTGACAATTCTTTTATCGTAGGGTATATATTATCACGCTACTATCTAAGGGAGCGGGGCAGTAATAATAAATGTCATCAAATCCGGAAGATTCCTATACATTATATGAAAACAAATAAATTACAGGCATATATGGGTCAAAGGGGTGCAACGGGTTCAAAATACTTTTGTTATACCATTTTTTTATGATATAGGAAACGGCCCTCTTAACTACTTAAGTACCAACATTAACTTTAAAGTATCTGAACAAAACATTTTCGAGCGATTATTCCATGACTTACTGTTCACCATTAAGGATACAGAATAAAATGAAGAATTGTATTAACAATGCTAAAGTCCTACCATGACATTTAAAACCATTTTTCATTCAACTAATTACAGTTTTCAAATAATATGGAACTATTTCATTTTAATATATGAAATCCAATAAGATGAATGGATGTTTATATACTAGTGATCACGTAATTTGTTAATCACAAATTACTTACTAAACACTTACTGTTAATGACATGGCTAAGTAATAGCTGATAAAGTTAATTGCTATGTTGTGATAACCTAATCTATGGTTTAATAGTCCATAATGTACATCAAATGTACCATGCAATGTGAAGTACTTTGATAATAAAATATACTGCCTATATCTAATAGCTATTTGGAGATATTTAAAAAAATCTTTATAACATAAATTGCTACCTCATAGCTGTTTGTTCGAACACCTGACTTGTTGTATCTTCTAGGTTATGTTAAGTTGCAAATTTGGCATTAAAAATTATACATCATTTACTTCTTACAACTTCAAGCAGTTGAAGTAAATTTTTCTCATCTGGCTTACGTCTTCGGATCTGTTGGAATAGCCAACTACAATGCTTATTACATACACAAATTGCAAATAATGGACTAATATAAGAGATCCTTGAATAAACTTGAAACTATAGAAATAAGTTAAAACAATTTTGTCTGATTTGAATTTTGAGCACCAAAATGTTAAAGTGCTGAAAGGTAAATGAAGGAAGTAAGGTTTGCTTACTTCCTACATTTACTTTTCAGCACTTTAACAATTCAGGAGTAATAGACTGGATGCGCAAGGCGGAGAATCGGGTGCTATCGCGTAAAATGGGAGAGGCCTATGTCCAACAGTGGACTGCAATAGGCTAATTGATTGAATGCGGTGGATATACTGTCGCCACCAGTAAAGATAGTGATTTAACAGCTCTCACAGATAATATGTGATTTAACAACTCTAATTGTTATCATTTTTAAGACATTTTTGCAACTTTGTGACGCAATTGTACGTACGATTGCCAAATGTTACTATTCAAACTGAAAAATGTTACTAAGCTGATTATATAGCACAAAAGATTCAAGCTTCAAGACGTCAATCAAAAGTTTTAGAGCGCCAAATGGAAGACACGATTTGACTGAAATTATCTAACAAGATAATTAAATTAGCACTTACAACTCATCGTCAGAACTTGATGAACTATAGTTGATCGGGAAACCGATGTTTCTCTTCCAATCTTTATCCTCGGACGCATCCATTTTATAAAACACAAAAACTTTGGAATTGTTTTATAAGATCCCTACTTCACTACCACAATCTCACTAAAACATATAAAAATGCACTTTAATCACCCACAGAATTGGCACAGCACTGCTTAGACACAAATTCTAGAATAAATGGCATTTTTTACACTATTTTTGCAACAGAACCGGTAGTTCTTACATATTTAAAATGTACTTAGCTATAAGCACAAGTGTATTTTCACGTCTTATCATCACGCGACGGCTGACGTGAATATAGATGTCAAAATTGTCAAATACATTTGGAGCATTGGAGCTTGGAACAGCGTAACCAACTTCAAACGAGCGATCCTACCCAAACTTAAGCAAGAATACTGACAAATCCTGCCACACTGTTGCGCAAAAACTGCCGAAATAATGCCGAAGTATTGGAAATAAAAACAATTTTTTAGAATATAGATTTAGATCGGAAAAAGAGAATATCTAGGACGGGACTTGAACCCGCGACCAGTCCCTAACAGGGGGAATGCTCTGACCCACTGAGCCACTTTTCCTATAGATTTAGATCGGAAAAAGAGAACATCATAGCATTCCCCCTGTAAGGGACCGGTCGCGGGTTCAAGCCCCATCCTAGATGTTGTGTTTTTCCGATCTAAATCTATAGGAAAAGTAAGCATACAAATTGCTTAAAAATTTAATTGAATGTTTTTGAAGTTTTTTATGGTGTGGCGATACCACAGGTACCCAGGCCAATCTAGCAACGGTAAGCTCAACTACTACGATACCACATGAAATCAGCGCCATCTAGTGACCAACAAGCTGAACCACAACCGTTTACAATGTCACAACTTCCACGTGTTTTCTACGTCACAATCCTGCATCGCGAAAATGTAGTTCACGCGCTGAGTAGCATATTTACAGAATCCTAACTTCAATAGTTAGGGTCTCGGCCCGCCAGGCGTGATCACCTTGCCTGATCAGAGAAGCCTCCCATTGTGTTACAGGATCATCACACCTCGTTTCTCCACATTGGTGACCCCGACGTGATCTGATCACGATACCTTCGATAAGCATTATCAGCAGCCATTCACATCGCCACATCCTGTTCACATCTTCCGCATAGGCAATACCAAGTCCCCGCAATCCCACATCTTCGGCCTCAACCGGGACACCACAGCATGCAGCGACCGCTGCAGCCTGGTAACCCTACGGCCACACCAGCACCTAAGGCACAGCACGCTGCACTTACGGTGAAAAGAGCGCATCAATCCCGTCAACGCAGGCAGTCAGTACGCAGCTATTCACCCCGACTCACTGAGGACGTCACTGCAGCACCGCATTCATCATCGCAATCAACCTCCGATCTTGGAGGGGAGTGATGTGGCGATACCACATGTACCCAGGCGACATCTAGCAACAGTAAGCTCAACTATTTCGATATCACATGAATTCAGCGCCATCTAGCGACCATCAAGCTGAACCACAACCGTCTACTATGTCACAACTTCCACGTGATTCCTACGTCACAATCCTTTATCGCGAAAATGTAGTTCACGCGCTGAGTAGCATATATACAGAAACCTAACTTCAATAGTTAGGGCCTCGGCCCGCCAGGCGCGATCACCTTGCCTGGTCGGAGGATTCTCTCAATGTGTTGGAACAGCACCACACCTCGTTCCTCCACAATGGATTTGTATACTTATTATACCCAGTTAAAAATGAAAAGAAATAGAATCAATACATGAAATATTCGTAAAATCAAAAGTATACAACATTATAAGCTAAAATATTTACACCATACAAATGGAGTACCTTTTTTTTTTTTTTTATCGTGCGGAAATCCCTTCGGATACCCCCCCGCCGGCCAGCGGGGGTGGTTATGTCGGGCTTGCACGCCGTCTCGGGTCTTCAGACGCCGGGGTGTAAGGTTACCCATAGAGCATATCCCTTGCACCCCGGCTGACCCTGGGCCATCTCACCACTAACAGCATCGCTCATCCTGTCTCCTCTGAAAGCAGAGGAGTACGGAGAGCGATGTGTTCCCGCCACGTTGGGTATTGGCCGACGATCAATGCCAACCCTATGAAGGGGTGAAGGGGAAGCCATTGACCGCCGCCCAGGGTGTACCGGCCGCTCCGATTCCGTTCCCCCCGGACTGCAGCGGGATCGGAATCGGAGCGACACTCGAGGAGGTTACCCAACACACACCCCACAAATGGAGTACCTATATGCAGTTAAAACTCAAGTAAAATATTTAGGTATTGAAGAAGTCTTTACCATCCATGACCACTGGTAACGTACCCAAAAAGCTGGCGGAATTACCACGTTGGATTTCAATGTCAATTGTTTATACTTACCAAAGAAATGCCAGTGCCAATGCCAATTACGCGAAG
This sequence comes from Cybosia mesomella, assembly GCA_946251805.1. Taxonomy (NCBI): domain Eukaryota; kingdom Metazoa; phylum Arthropoda; class Insecta; order Lepidoptera; family Erebidae; genus Cybosia; species Cybosia mesomella. Next base: position 1,158,877 of record OX276400.1, read on the forward strand.
TGATGACTAGTCGCTAATTTTTTTAATAGCCCCTAGTGTTTCAACTCGCAACCTCGACTATGTATAATATTATATTTATGCTTTTTAGTGCGTTTATTTCTGCGCAGAAGATGAAAAGGAGCAAGGGTGTGGACATAACTTGTGTTCCACACCAAAGGTCTGGCCCTAAGCATCTTCCAAGGCACTTCTTCTTCGAATCAATTCGAGCAAAGTGGTAGTACTACTCAAAGCAAAATAAGAGCCACTATTTTAATAAATTGTTTAAACTTGGTAACTACTAAATAATGTAATTGCTTGCAATTTAGGCTAACAGTTGTTTAAAATAGTAACCTAATTTTAATTTTATACTTTATAACGAAAGTATTGTACCTACTTGTCACTGTTTTTAATAATGACCGGAGAATCTTAGACGGTTTGCACTTTGAACTTTGATTAGAATAATTCAAACAACTTGTCATCTTGCCGTTTGCTGGTTTCCAATGCAGTTGATTACAAATAGTTTGGTCATTTACATGGATACCAGTTGTCAGACGTAAGTGGTATAATACAACTATTACAACTGGTCTCCGTGTAAATGGCCAAAATTTGCAACTTCGGGTCTTCACTGTACAATCCCGAAGAGTACCTACTGCATATTATATTCCACTGTTGACTGATTTTGGGTATTTACAAGAGCCCTCTTCAGGCTAAATATTCGCAAATCGGCCAGCTTATATTAATGAAATGCCAGATACTGCCAATGTCTTATAACATCAACACATCCTGCCAGTGGCTAAATTGAATGCCAAAGCTGCCAAAATGGCAGGATCCTGCTACATGTGGTCACACTGGCTTGGAGCCTGTCAGACATAGATATCACTTTATCTATGTTTGCTGTTTTCTCACGCAACATTTATAAAAAAATACTCAATCAATATCATACCCGCGTATCGTGTAAAGTTATGTAGGTGGTAAGCCAAGGTCACACGAATTTATAATTTGTATCATAAAATGGTTATCGTTTAACGTGGCCAATGAACGACACTTACGGACTAGAGGTGTAGCTAGTACTTTCTAGTATATATATAATAATCTATGGCTAGCACAGAGTACTATGGTAGCTAGTCTAGTTTGCGAGTTGCTAAAACGTGCATAGGGGTTTTTACGTGCATAGGGGTGTGAATGTTTGAACAAGGGTATGAGTAGAAGCAGATAAAGGAAAATATGGGAGAAAATTCCTCTAGCCTCGAAAGACCCAATAGACATTATATTGTACAAAGTAACAAGTAGTGTTGCGGCAGGTACCAGGTACAATACGATGACATGTATGGCTAACGTTTTTGTACTTTCTCGCTAATTGTTATTTCTTCAACACGTTGTGATTAGTGTTGGAACAGGGCCAATTTCGACAACTGACATTTGAGTGTAATGCTTGTCAAATAGGTAAACTCCGGCCTTACGAGGCTAGTAATCTATGCTATGTTACCGATAAAATCTTAGATTGAAGGAATTACAGGGAGATAGTTGACGAAAGATATTTGAGTCAAGAAAAACAGTTTTCGGTCATGGTCCTAATAATAGTATAAAAGAATTAGAGGACTAGAAAGTACACGTATCTGCTTTGAACTTTCGAGTGCACCGAGAATTTCCTAAAGCGATTTAATGCAACATACTCTTCGTTAAATATCAGGCGTAAGGAAACAGAATAATGAATATTTAAATTTTTTTAATACTATCTCGTACAAAACTAGTCTTCAACTTCAACTTACAAGTATATACATACAGCGAAAAGACAAAACACAATACGCGGCTTTTGGGTTGACACGTCGTCGGGAAGAAGAGAGAGAGTTCGGCTAAGATCGACTTACTTCGGTTTTGTAGAGCGTTTTCGCTATCGCACAGTGCATGTCTACAGCTTGATATCTTTTTAGAGTAATTAAATAAATAAATAAATATTGTACGACAAAGTACACAACGCCATCTAGACCCAAACTAAGCAGAGCTTGTCATATGGGTTCTAGAATGCGGATAAACATACTTGAATATTTTTTTATTTATTTTTTGTAAATAAATACATATTATACATAGACACACCCAGACCAATGCAAATATACATACTTGCACTGAGCGGGAATCGAACCCGCGACCTTTGGCTTGACAGTCGAATGCACTACCGCTACGCCACAGAGGTCGTCAAATTAAAACCTAAGAGATAGTTTTATATATTTTTTTAACGTAAATGGTTTTAACTACTCTATGAAGGTATCAAACTGCCAGTCCGATGTGTTATAGATAGAACACTCTACAAAATCTCTTCTTCCCGATTCCCGACGTGCCGGGTATTAATATTTGAAAACCGGGTACTGTAGTCGTAGACAAGAGTCGCAACAATTTTATTGCATATATTATCTACTTACATTCATCGGTACAAATTATTAGTGGTTCAAGGCGAAGTACATACATAATTATATACCTACTTAATCTATAAAAATAAAAGGGTAGGTACGAATGCTCGCTGAGTAAAATGTTAAATTACGCCGTGTAAATTATTACAGATAAACAGTTACATCTAAAGGTACACTTTATAAAGCGGTAAAATTTGGACATGCTTCCAATTTGTCATAGTTCTTTCGAATACTTATGTCTATTTACCAGAAAAATACAAGGGCCAGACATAATTTTGCTTATCACTCTGGTACCCTGGCAGCCAGGGCCAGTACTGTCTCCGTGGTGCGTCGATGTTGAACACTTCGGGAGGAATGTCGCATCGCCTGCAAGTCTTATATCTCCTCAACGCATCACACATCTGGATCATGACGATTATAAAGAGCTTCAGAAAACGCATCTGTGAAATTACATTTCAATGGCAACAATTTAAAAGCTCACCAAAATTAATAAATGCTTGTCAAAATGAATGAAAGCTCACTAAATATTGGTTTTGAACTGAAACAGTGAGAAAAAAGACTACATAGAAAAACCACCCAGAAATAGAAACCCTGCAAAGCAAACACCCGAAACATTTTGGTGAGTATTTATCCATTTTGGTGAGTATTTCTTCATTCTGGCAGGTATTTTATATTTATTGGTAGTAATAGGTACATTTCTGGTAGGCGTTTAAACACAAGCCTTTAATCTAAGTACCTATCTATATATACTATTATCAAATTGTAAATTAGTTGTGTCTGTACATTGAAGATACATAAAAAAATCTTGGGTTATGTTAAATTCATGATTCTCAACCTCGATTTTTTTTTATTATTGTCTGTTCGTCTATTTGTCTGTTTGTTTGCAATGGACGCAAAAACTGCTAACGAATTTTGATGCGGTTTTTCTATTAGAAAGGTCTTGGTCAGACTTAAAATCTGCCGTATTATGTTTGATTGCAATTAGTGAATACCGGAGATATGACCAAAAAACGATAACCGACTTCCGCGCTGGCGGAGCTGCGGGCATCAGCCAGTACTGCTAGTGGTAAATACATGTATTTTTAATAGAGTTACTTCGTCACTTTCTAAGTGTTTTCTGCAACAATATTTAATTAGTGCTCTATATTGGCTGTTGTGGTTGTTGTCCGTTAATCTTGAACGAAACATCAGTACAAAACTCTGGGAGTATTGGACCCCCCTAAGATCCTAGGTGCTTAAGTCAACCTCACCTGTAACCTCTACACCAGCCGAATAACGAACGAGGTTCTAGTGAAGCCTTCCCTTCGAAGTTGAGGGGTGATAGGTCAAGATAACTTTCCGGCAAAATAAGTGACATCAGGAGAACAAAGCGTAGATTATGGAACTCCTGGCTCTAAAGTGCAAGCTTTGGATGCAACTAAGATTAAGGCTTTGGAAATGATGACCAGCACAAAGCTCAATGGAAGAATAAATATACTCGTAGTGGCATACACTTACATCATTGGCTGTCAACTGTCGATATGAAATATTAATATAAAAAATTATATCTCTCAAAGGTAAACTAGCGAATCACAAGTTACGAAGTAACTTATTATATATCACTAGCGAAATACTAGTTATTGTAACTTAATATTATAGCATTAATAATGTCCGACTCTATTCGAGAGTTTGAGTTTATTGAACGACTCAGGAAATTAATCACTGGCTTTATAGAAACGTGTTTCATTGTTTTCTCGCCACTGTTACGAGTGCTTATATCACGAGGTACCGCTGGCACGCGGGGGGGTACCCGAAGGGATTTCCGCACGAAAAAAGAAAAAAAAAAGAAAAGGTAGGTACTTTCCATGACAAGTACTTTGATATTAGACAATTCCATATACGAGTAGAATGAGTACCAATAAATCAATCTATCATTAGTCTTCTGCAGTCCAGTGTTGGAAATAGGTCTCTTCCAATGCGCGCCATACACCGCGCTCCATACATTGGTGGAGTGTCCAGTGTGGGTGAGTCAATGCCGGGATCTCGTTGCGGTCCTGGGCGTGGACGTTCTCTCGCTGGAGACCATGGTGAGAGCCTTGGTCTCCGAGTAAGTGGCACGCCGTCGCCTCTTTCTGCGAGCTAGTAAAGCGCGCGAAAGAGGCGGCGGAGAAGGAGCGGGAGATAACCCTGCCCCATGAGTTCCACAGTCACAGACGAGGACGCTGCAGACTTCTCTACGCTCAGGACTACCGACCTCGATGATCGGGGCCTGAGGACATTCGGCCGACTCGCCGTCCTTACAGAAGCAGGCCAAGCAGGAGGCATGTGGAGAGGATCAAACCCGACCCCAAAGCAGGGCCGCGATGGCCGAAGTACGCCGGGAACCTTGGGGTTATCCTTTCGAGGGCGTACCCGGGGTGCCCGGCAATGGACGATTGGGAAGGACACCGTGTGATTTTAACTGGATCGATTTCGACATACCCGTTCGATTTCGTGAAGCCCGTGGGGGTTTCCACGCGAAAAAAAAACACCAACTCCTCCAGAAAATAGAGGAACGGTACAGTATCAGGCACTGTCATAAACTGTTCAAAATACTGCTCACTGCCATTTAGTCAATATGATGCGAGGGTCTGGTAGTTTCCCAGGCAAACCAAATAGTCCGAGAATCTTTCAGTTCATATTATCAATCTCATACTATCAATTAAAAAAAAAACAAGAAAAAATAGTGGGTAAAAAACAAATACCAAAACTTTATTACTACTTTAGCATAAAATATACACTATCTTAATGGTCATGATGTTTTTTGCCTCTGGAAATTTTCTCGAAGAACTCTTCACTGTGATCCTTCGAAAGTTCTAGCCAGTCCTTCGCCTTTTCCTTTTTGATTTTCTTTTGGTAAATTACATAACCATCCTTCGTCACATACGACACGACCGGTGTCAATATTTCTTGTCTTTTCTTCTTCGAAGACCTTAAATCGATTTTATTCCGGTATTCGTTCTCTTCCGATGAACAAGACTCTTCATAAGAAGAAGAAGCTTTAGTTCTCTTGCGGTTGCGTTTCCTTAACTTTTTCGACTCCTTTCTTCTCTTGTCATTCTTTTTAGTGTAATGTGGCATAACAACCATCGGTAACCGACCTCCGTTTACTTGCCCCATGTGCATTTGTGGCTGCATTCCTGGTAGATGTTGCATATTTGGCATCATGCCTAGCGGCATGGAGCCTGGTAAACCGTTTTGCATCTGTAAGGGCATTGACTGCCCTGGAGCATGGAAGAACGGGAAGGGAGCATGCGGCATTTGCGGCATTTGTGGCATTTGTTGCATAAATTGTGCCGTTACCGCTGGAAGGAGTAGCAGTAGTACTTGAAACATTGTGTGAACAACCATCTGAAAAGGGCAAATATGGATTTTGTTTGGTAAACAATACGATACAGTTTTTAGATTTAAAAAAATGAAGCGTCGGTAGCTTAGCGGTTAAGGAGTCGGCCTTATGGTGAAGGGGTCCCGGGTATGAATCCTGGCAATTACACTACCGACGAGAACCCACTCCTAATACCTACAAACATTTAGGAATGGATTTTTTGTTTCTGATAAAACCATACTACTGCCGTTCTCAACCTAAAGCGCCGCTAAGTGACTTCTGGTCAATTCTAACACTTTAACTTTATACATATGTACGGCAACTTTGTTCTCGTGATTGCTGAAAAATATATTCATCATCTGATATACGATAACGTAATTGCAGATTTAAAAAAAAAACTAGCATAGGTTTCAAAATATGCCCTCATTTTTCAGCTATCGTTCTGAAATTGCTTGTTCGCTTAGCACTGTTTAGTTTGAGGACGACAGACTAGTGGATCAGCAAAGAAGGTTATGCTGCAATGCTTTATTTTTAATGTATTCGCAACATAATTATATAATTTATTATATCATTACTAGCTGAAGCCCGCGCGGAGGTCGGTTTGCGTTTTTTGGCTAAATCTCCGGTTGACCAAGATCTTTCTAATAGAAAAAACCGCATCAAAATCCGTTCAGTAGCTTTTGCTTCCATTGCGAACAAAGAGACAAACAGACAAGCGTTCCAAAAAACATATTTTTGTATTCAGAATCGTTCATTTAACATTACCCAAGTTTTTTTTAAATATCTCCAATGTACAGACACAGCTAATTTACAATTTAGTAATAGAAATTTCCACACACGTACCTTCACTGCAAAATAACTTCTACGTCATTATGAAACAGTTACAAGTTGGGAATTTGGGTGTCGATTGTAAGAAAATCCAAATTTTAACTCAATAAATACCTGAGTAATGTTACCGCACAATGAGTTTTGTGGAAAATGCAAAACAAAGTTATATAAATATCTCGTAATGGAAGTACCTCAGTAGCTACGTAAAGTACCTAAGAGTGTCGTCAAAACTTAAAATGAAACCGTACCGTACCGTACCTAGGTACGAACTCTGTGTCGTAACGGTAGTGCGATCGACTGCTAAGTCGTAGGTCGCGGGTTCGATTCCCGCTCAGTGCAAATATTTGTATGCATGAATATGTATTATTTGCATTGGTCTGGGTGTATCTATGTATAATATGTATGTATTTGAAAAGAAAATCCTCATTATAGAACCCATAACACACGCTAGCTAAGCTATGCTTACTTAGGGTCTAGATAGCACTGTGTCGAATGTCGTAGAATATGCATTTATTTAATATTACAAATAATTAGGGTGTATATTAATGAGACGCAACAGCTGATATGAAAGTTGTATTTATCTATAATTTTAACCGACTTCAAAAGGAGGAGTTCACTGTTGTCTAACAAATGGATATCCCGTGACGTCGTCCACATGTATCTGTTATAATGCGATATATTAGTCCAACTCGATCGATTTTTTGTTTTCTCAAGTGTTTAGTGTTCAACAAATCAGTTACGCTCACTAAAACGGGAGAAATAAATTAAAATTTTATGGAGAAATACTGAAAGTCTTCAAAAACCAAGAAGGACTTAAAAAGTGAAAATAACTGAATTACAGATTTAATTCAAACGACAAAATGCGCATAAGACTCTTATGTTGAAGTCGGTGCCACTTTTTAGTTTTTGAAGTTGGTTCTATAATATAAAACTAATTATTGTATTATTTTTCATCGATTCTGCGTATTTCACCGAGTTCAGAAAAAGAAGATTCATATATTTTTTTCATTACTTTAATTTAAGTTATAAATGTGGACCTTTAATAAGATGCTGATTCCTGAAATTCGGGTTCTGAATACCTATCTTTGGAGACTTTGGAGACTTAATTTAACGATTTTTTTTTAAACCAGTAAAATACTTGTCTGATTTGCGCACTAAGGGTTCCTTACAAAACTGGATTGAGGGATGAATTTAACGTTGCTGTAGAGAATTTCGAATATCTGGGACGTGTCTAGATAGCTCAGCTGGTCAGAGCATTCCCCCTGTAAGGGACTGGTCGCGGGTTCAAGTACCGTTCTAGATGTTCTCTTTTTCCGGTCTAAGTCTTTATAAAAAGTAAGCATATAAAATGCTTCAAAATTTAAATGAACCTATTGATTGTATTGATCTAGAATATTGTTTTTTTCACAGCTTCAAGTTGTAACAGACTTGACTATTTGGTATAATTTCAACTTGATGCTTCTACACGTTCCTGAGAAATAAGTCTTGATAGACAGACGGACAACGAAGTGATCCTTTAAAAGTTCCGTTTTTTTCATTTAAAGGCACGGAAAGATACTAAAAATCGTCAAATCTTAAATCTTCCTGAAACTATGTAGCTTTTAGCTTTTGTGTAGTTTAGGACGTTTTAGAAGGTTTATTATACCTACACTGAGAAAAATGTACCCCTCGTTTTAATAGGAATTCTAAACAATTTAACAGGTTTACCTCATAAAAACCGACTAGGCGTCCAAACGTAGATATTAACAGGAAACTGATATAACATCATGCACAAGCCATGGATGTGGACTGACGACGGCAAGAGACCAGCATGCTAATGTGACGTGTATGGACTGAAGAATTATCAGGAAGTAATGTTCATAAATAGGGGCGGACCGATATATTAGAACGTAGTCATGTTCCTATTACTGATATGTTATAAGGCGTAATGACAATATGTAAAGTAATATTAAAGGGAATCCCGATAAATTTACTAAACAGGACGAATATAACATAGAAGTTTCCCTATAAAGTATCTGTATGTACCAATATGTTAAAAAGAAATCCTGATAAATCAACACGACTGTAATCATGTATTTAAGGTACATCTGATAAATTAAAATGCTTTCCTGATACTTTTAAGATTATACTACTCGTATTATTTGGGTTCTGTATGATATTTTGTAGTGGTTTTTTGTAAAATCTTAATTACTGTACTCATGTATATAAGGTATTCATCTGTTATATTAATAGTCCTTCATGATATATTTAAGAGTATACTACTCGTATTATTTGGGTTCAGTATTATACTTTACAGTGCTTTTTTAGTAAAATCTTCATTACTCATTATAGTTTATCGTGGGGTTCATCGCAGACCGGCAATATACGTGCGCCAGATTTTACGCTAATTAATAATCAACTTTATCGACGATTACACACTGTTCAAAATCGTATGAGCGTGCATATAATCGTCGATAAAGTTAATTATTAATCAGCGTAAAATCCGGCACACGTAACTCACGATAAACTATAAAGAGTAATGAAGATTTTACAAAAAAGCAATATAAAGTATAATACAGATAATTAACATTTTACAACAAACACTATATTGAAATTATATAAAAAAATAGTAAAATAAAAAATAGGTAGTAGTTAATAATAAACACTTGTGAAATATCGAATGTAGATTCCTACATAAAAAATAAATCAATCGTACAAGTCTAAGGCTGGTTTGGTAGCTGTGCGGGAGACCCGTGTGGATCGCCCGTGCGGGCCTGGTGCGGGCTCCCGGAGCGGAGACGAATGCAAGGCGCTAGAACATCGTTTGCAGCGACCTGGAACGTGTCACTTACGGAAAAATTCGCATCAATCTTTTTTTTGTCATAAATCAGGGCTGCATCTAGTGACATTTCATCAAAGATGATGGAACATAATTTTTTCTTGCAACCTGGAAAACAATTTGTAATTTAAAATGCAATTTTTTTAAATATCTTCCTGAATGACTGCAGAGGTCTCTGGTTTGAGTCTCAGGTCAGAACCAAATGTTTGTACAATCTGCAAGTATTTGATTCAGAGTTTGGAGGGTGTTTTCTGGGTATAATTTGAATGGTATTAATAATACACAAAATTATTATTACACAAAATTATAAACCAAAAATATAGTTTCATAATTATATGTTTAATACAAAGATAACTTAACTAAGATGCTGGATGCGGCAAGCTGAAGACAGGGCGCTATGGCGCTCATTAGGGGACATATCCAGCAGGGGCGAAGTAGGGGGGGAAGTACAGCTATAGGTAAATAAAATAAGAGGCAATATTAAACATTTTATGACTAACAACTTATTATTATACATAAACTAAAACTAATATAAATAAAGTACCTACAAACCTTTTAGCGGTTCCTGATGTGCGTACGTGTGATCGAAGTGTCTTTTGCGTGTGTATGGGTGATCCAAAAGAGGATCCACATTTTCTAAAATAAGAAGTAAACATTTTAACTTACGACAAGATAAGTGATGAAATTTACTCTTAGGAAACTAAGCAATGAATACTTCTAATGTTTATTGATAATAATAAATAGATTGATACTTATTTCTTTATCTTACCAGTATTGGCCTGAGGTATTCCACTTAAAATTTCGTGATCAGTTAACAGGGTTGGGAGCGCCAGATTTGTGAGCCGTCCCTTCGGCGTAATAAACTTCTCTTCGAAGTGTTTTTGACAAACAAATACTTGCGAAAGCTGCTGAGCTGATAACAATCTCAGATCATCACGGTTAAGACACTTCAACCATTTTTTGAGTCTTTTCTACGTACGGGGAAAACGGTGTAAAATAGCGGCCTTTCGCGATCTTTTACAAACACAACACTCGTGATACATATTAGAATATTATGTAACAAAAGTACGACAAAGGCTTTTATTACAGATAAAATGGAGAGGATAAGCACAACGACTTCACTCGATCAACAAAGAATTTGATCTGCAATGAAAACAAGAATTGACATGACATGGACTTGACAAATTTAACAACCATGCACCCGGTATTTTTGGGCCAATCACCGACTACGGTACTGATAATTCATTGAGGATGTAACATTATATTTATGGGATGTACGTATATAATATAGGTTGCTACGTATTATTCATACTATACGGACGTTAAGAATATGCTGCTAGAAGCATAATATATCAGCATTTCATGTTAATTTAACGTTGCGTCATGTCAATATAATGATATTGTCATGTCAATATTTGATTCTTAATATCATGATATTTTATGCGTTTGTCACGTAATATCATGAGTACAAGACCATTTATTTTATCGGTCACTCCCTTCATTAATAATAATCGGGAATTACAGCGTGATATCTCAGAATGAAATGATAGATTAACAAACCGTCACTATATAATATGGGTCAGAAGTTTACCTAATAAGTTGCATAACGAGGAATGATAATTTGAGCATCCTAGCAGCACGTTTTTTAATTATACCTAAATAATTTAAGGATGGGATTAGCGTCCCGATAAATTGACAGTTATCAATGGAATTTTCACTGTAGAACTTATAATTCATTCCGATACCGATATAATTTATTATCTTACGTGTATTTTTGCATGACGCGAATTAGCCACTTCTCTCAGTGTACTCATTTATTCCAAAACTTGTTTCCTTAATTGAAATAAAACTATTTTTAACGGATTCGATCGCAATTTATTTTGATGTTATTTTATATTTTACATTGATCCCGACGTTTCAGTTGCTTTTCAGCAGCCATGGTCACAGGGAGTCTGCCATACATCCCAAAATAACATCAAAATAAATCGCGAGAGAATCCGTTAAAAATAGTTTTATTTCTATGTGTGACATTCGTGTAAACTTCCGAAAATATCTTGTTTCCTTAATTATAATTATTTTAATGTATATTTATATCATCAATATATTCGATATAGTTCAGTATACCTACGTAGGTACTTCTTTACCCCGAATTAATAATACCTACTTACCTAACAGTTATAACACTTTTCTATAAAATCATGAAATTAGCACAGGATGATCAGGGGTAATATATAAAGTTTTATATAATCTCGATTGAAAAAAGAAAACTTCAATGGCAATACATAATCGGCTTGCTATTGTGGGTGTGTTACATAGTGGTGTTGTGGTGCAATGCAGTCCCATTGTATTTGCACCAACACCTGATTAGAAACATCTTTTAAAAGGCTCAGTGTGTGCCTGTCGCAGCACTGTAGATCCTGAACGGCATAGCCAAATGGAAGCTCATAGGTAGGTACTTTAATTATTTTTCCAATTATATTTAATAAAGATGTGATGAGAGGATAGAGTCGCTACAAAACGTTTACACGATGGGTGTGATTAAAAATATATCGCAGCCTCTACCAGCTCGCAAGATATCTTGGTCTATGTGTGAGATGGAGTAAGTTTCGAACTATTTTCGGATTGATTCATTATTATTATAGATTTGGCGATATATTTTAATAATAATATACAGAGTATTAGCATTTTTATGCTTAGGGTATAATGAAGATTATTGCAGTGCATTGAATAAATTGTCGTGGGTGTGTAATACACCTCTGCCTACCCCTTCGGGGATACAGGCGTGAAGTTATGTTATGTTAAAAATAGTTACTTTAAAGGCACAACGCACTCACAGTTTAGTCATTTTCTATTAAAAACAAAAGCAACATATTATTCTGAAGTTACAACAATCTGATGAATCAGAAACTTAGATATTGGCATTTCATCTATACAATTTCTTTAATTTAATGTTACTGATTAGCCAAAATATACTTTTTGTATTTTGTATTGTACTTGTTTGTTTGTATTGTATGAACGCACTACCGATAATAGTATATCGTATAATTTACTTCTAACTGCAGCGGACTAAATACATTTTGATAAACCTAAAAAATGTTAGTTTCCTAGTTAAAGCCCTTGATTACATCTTGCGCTTTTAATATTTAATAAGTTATACAAAACATTTTTCAGATTCAGACTTCATTTAATGGTATTTTTTACATTTTCAGATAAAAATGACGCGACCACTCCATTTTTATCAAATCCTCGTTAGTCTATCGTTAACATTGGCTAACAAGGACGAACTCAAACTACCACTATGTCCAAAGTATCTGGAGTATTTTCCACAAGAGCTGCCCATGCATTGCAGATTACCAAGAAATGTTGACAACGAATCCTTTGGGCTGCCACCGGATAGCCCATTTCCTGCCTATCGCAGAGCAGAAAAACAACCACCTGCCATTCCATTTCAAATACCTCGGTTTCCAAACATGCCAGATTTGCCTTATCCCTTACCAAACATGCCAAATATGCCAGGTATGTCAGGAATGCCAGGTATGCCTCCCCCTCCACCAGGATTGCCAAATATGCCAAGAATGCCAGGTATGCCTGCCCCTCCACCAGGAATGCCAGGTATGCCTGCCCCGCCACCGGGTATGCCAATGCCGATGCCAATGCCAATGCCAGGAGCCCCACCCCATAAGCTACCAGTCATCGTTATGCCTTTTTACTCACCGGATCCAAGTTCATATAAAAGAAAACCACCTCACCATAAGCATCAATCCAAAAAACCACACAAGAAGAGACCTCACCATCATGTTTCAATAGAAACAGACGATTTTGATGACTCTGATGACCTATCTGATCTGAATGATTCACATGATATTGGATGGTGGAAAGCACCCAAGAAAAATAAGGGCAATAAGAAGTATGGAATATATAGGCGATATAACAAACAACACAACATTAGGAAAAATAAAAGGAAGGGCGAACAATTACTAACACCCATCCTCCAGTATGTTACAAAGGATGGCTACGTTATTTTCGAGAAAAAGATCAGTAAAAATGAAGCCAGCAATTGGTTAGGACCGAGAGAAGAATCTAAGGCAAAAGAAGAGATAAATTTTAAGAAAGAACTTGAAACAGAATTAGAAGTGTCTACGGTAGAACCCGACGAAGAAGAATTAGCTCAAGAGGATATTCCTAAAGTGAAAGAGAAGAAAGTAAAAAGTGTGGATGTGAAAGAAGTAAATGAGATGAAAGAAAAAGAAGAATCTCAAGCACAATATCCTTTTCGGAGACATAAGTCAAACAGAATTAGAGCTCATTTTGAGAATGAACCACAAAGGTAACTTGAGTGTTATTTATGATTTATATTTTTGTACAGTACAGTTAGAAACAATAAAATTAAGATTCCATTTTATTTGAATTTTTATTGTTGAATGCTAGATAATAACAGCAACCTAAACACTTACATGTTTTAATGCTTAAATATTGGAAAATACTTTTTATTAGATGTTTACGTTATAGGGATTTCCGCACGATAAAAAAAATAAAAAATAAAATCGGAGTGCGAGGGATATGCGCTATGGGTAACCTTACACCCCGGCGTCTGTAGACCCGAGACGGCGTGCGGTTTTAGTCGGTTCAAGCCCGACATAACCGCCCCCGCTAGCCGGCGGGGGGGTATCCGAAAAAAAAGGTGCTTATATAATAGAAATATTCATCAAGAAAATAACAAATCGACTTCAAAAACCAAAAAAGTACTGAAAAATGAAAAATACTGAATAACAGATTTAATTTATTGAAAATAAATAAAAGAAAAAAATGCGCGTAAGACTTTCCTGTTAAAGTCGAACATTCAGTCGAATGAGTACCTCCTCCTTTTCCGAAGTCGGTTAAAAATACCTAAAAGAAGTACTATTTCTATAGTAGGTAGTTTAAATGTTCTCAGGCGCCGGAGGACGCTTAACGACCTCCGTCCTCCATGAGTGCAGACATGTGAGGCCGCCTGCCACCCCAGCAGAAGCAGGCCGGGAATGCGGGGCGACTAGCGCCCGTCCCCCAAACCGGGGCAAGACGGGGACACCGTGGTTCCCAAACCCGAGGGGGCCATCTCGAAACCGGCGATGGCCCAGGATCAGTCGGGGTGCGAGGGATAATGTTTTATGGGCAACCTTAAGGTCTTAAGACCCGAGACGGCGTGCGGTTTTAGTTGGTTCAAGCCCGACATAACCGCCCCCGCTGGCCGGCGGGGGGGTATATGTCGTAGAAATCCCTACATTTCCGCACGGAAAAAAAAGGTACTTCAAATGTTATTGTCGAGAGCGTAATCTTCTGTAGAAGTATCAAGTATGCATGTATAGTATTTTTTATGTTATTTTCGTGCGGTGATCCCCTCGGCTACCCTTCGCCGGCCCCAGTTGGAGTGCGAGGGATATGCTTTATGGGCAACCTTACACCCCGGTCTGAAGATCCGAGACGGCGTGTGGTTTTATTTGGTTCAAGCCCGACATTATGTGGATCCAACACAAAGGAAGGATCCTCCGACTGATTCCTCCGTGATTGCGCCTGGCGGGCCGCGGCCCAACGGTTGTCGTTGGGATGTATTATATTTTATACCAGTGCGCGAACTTCACTTTCGCGATTCAGGATTGGGAGTGAGGGTAGTGACGTAGTAGTTTCGAAGTAGTTCAACTTGTTGTTGCTAGACGGCGCTGAGTATATGTGGTATCGCCACAATAACTACCCCCGCTGAACTGCGGGAGGAGGGGGGGGGGTATCCGAAGGGATTTCCGCAGGAAAAAAAAGCATACAACATGAAGTTAGTACTTATGCCCTTTTTTAATATACCTAAATTCCTTTATGCTAGTATAGTCATAAAGGGGTAGGTAGAAGCGAATTATACCACCATTCTTTATAAATTTACTTCTAGTTCAACTCAATAAGTGCGAGCGATATACTGTAGTGGGTCAAAGTATTTCCCCTAGAAAGGACTGGTCACGGTTTCAACCCATTCCTGGATATAGATATTTTCCTATTTAAATTGACGGTCTCTGTGGCGTAGCGGTAGTGCATGCGACTGCTACGACAGGGGGCGCGGGTTCGATTCCTGCTCAGTGCAGATATTTGTATGCATGAATATGTCTATTTGCATTGGTCTGGGTGTTTCTATGTATAATATGTATGTATTAACAAAAAAAAAGTATTTAAGTATGTTTATCCGCATTCTGGAACCCATAACACAAGCTAGTTGAACTATGCTTACTTTGGGTCTAGAAAGCGCTGTGTAGAATGTCATAGAATATTTATTTATTTAAAATTTGTAGTAAAGTCCTAGACCGATTACTGTAACATTTAAAAAAAACTGTAAATACTAAAGAAAATGTAGACTCTATAATGTTAAAAGAAAAAATAATATATTATGCTACTATTCATACCAAACTTTTGCTTTTAATATAGCATTAAAATCAAAACTTTGCACGTTTACATTGCGTAATGCAACATTTGGAAATGGTAATTAGTTGTGTCTGTAGTTTTATTGCAGATATATAAAAACAAGTTGAATTCCTGAGACGAGCTCAGCCGAATACAAGGGATTTTCTTTTATTTTATCTTTTTTTTTTTATCTTGCATTGGTTCACCCCAGCACGAATCTATTACCGAAAACAGCAACTCGATAGCTCATCTCCTTCATACCCAAAACCGTGACAGAAAATTGGCAACGACGACGTCGACGACAACTCGATAGCAATAGGGCTTTTCTAAAGGAAATCCCTAAACAAGTTGAATTCCTGAGACGAGCTCAGCCGAATACAAGGAATTTTCGATTTTGCGATTTATTAATTTTTGCGATTTTTTGCGATTT
This sequence comes from Cybosia mesomella, assembly GCA_946251805.1. NCBI lineage: Eukaryota > Metazoa > Arthropoda > Insecta > Lepidoptera > Erebidae > Cybosia > Cybosia mesomella. Next base: position 1,175,097 of record OX276400.1, read on the forward strand.
TCTCTTTTTCTTGCAATGGTTCACCCCAGCACGAATCTATTACCGAAAACAGCAATTCGATAGCTCATCTCCTTCATACCCAAAACCGTGACAGGAAATTGGCAACGACGACGTCGACGACAACTCGATAGCAATAGGGCTTTTCTAAAGAAAATCCCTAAAAATACTTGGGTTATGTTGAATGATTATTATTTTGGAATTTCTGTCTGCTTGTTCGCGATGGACGCAAAAACTACTAAACGGATTTGGATATATGTTTTTGTATTAGAAAAGTATTGGTCAGACTTAAAATCTGCCGTATGTTTGATTGCAATCTAGTGACATGACAAAAAACGATGACATCTGTGTCTTGTGAGCATTTGTTTAAGGCTTTTCTTTCCCCTTCCCTGAGCAAGGAAAGCAGTGCTTTCCCTAAACACATGTTTGTCACCCCGAATGCTGCCGAATTTATACTAATAACCCAATGCAGTGCAAAAACGACCACGGATGTTTCTACCACATTTCCGAAGCCGCCCACGTATACGACTAAGACAAGGTCCGGTTTGTATCAAACTGAAGCTCTATACCTTATCTCATCGCCGCAGGGCTTGGTTTTCATCGGTGTCCAGTTACGCAGAAGCTGTCAGGTGCGCAGGATATATTAGGGTGCTTAAACGTTCGCGCTTAAACAAATGCACGCACTTCTCCTGCCCTAACTGGATCCAGTGGAACAGAAATCTGCTACGACTGGACGCATGATCAGATCTCGGACGCAGATCAGTCTGGCCTACGGTCTCATTCGCCCTCTTGCCTTGCTGTTTTGCTGATTCCACCAAACTCATTGCATATCTACGAAGAACTGCATTCATCGCTGAGACAGACTTTATGCACTATGCCGGAGGGTTCTGCTGTAACTTGTCACCTGAGTGACAAATCCCCTCTTCCTAGTTTAGCCCGCGAGCTGAGGCGGGTTTTCCGGTGGTGTGAAAATAGAGTTGAGATTTAGAAGCCGGGTGACTTGAGGCAGACACCTTATCGACACTACACCCTAGCCTAGATTAATATAATAATAACAAAGTGGTCTATCCATTGGTATATCATGCTATTCAAGCTCTTTCCTTTGTCATCGACTTCTGATGACCCAAAGCTCTTGTGTGAATTAGAAATAAACTTGTTCGTGATTACTTGTAGTGTCCTTAACACTGATTTTGAAAATATTGTCAAAATCTTCTCACTTGAAAGTTCTCCATAATGCTTTTGAAGGTTCGTCACGTTAGTCAGAACAAGCGAAGCGAGTCCTATCACTATTTCACAATCGATGCATTTTGGGTTCACTTTACGGAGAAACTTTCACACTTTCAAGTCTGGGCTTTGATATAGTAATTTCTGTTCATACCTAGATGTGTTATCAATCATAAAATAATCCATACATTACAATTCATGCAAATTCTCTTTAAAAAACTGCCTTCAAAATTGTTACTACGAAGGAAACCTCTCAAGTCCTACTGAAGCACCTAGTTTATAAACATTCTGCCAGGAAGTCGATGGCAGTCTGTCCTCTAAAATGAAATGTAATCTACCTAGGTACATTATAAAATGACTTCTGTATTATGAAAACGAATTTAATTTAAAATTTATTGCTTTCACGTTACCTAATGTAGTAAAAATCAATCGTTACATATGGATACGCTGTTACCAGAATTGCATTTTGCTTGTAAATACAACTTGTTTTGAAATAAACTTAAAGGAATGTATTCTTTCTGCCTATTTAACGGTGTGATGATTATCGTGAGTGACTTTATTTTATATTAATCTTGGTCACTACAGTACCGACGTAAATCCACTCCTAACACAAGAGAAGTAGCTTAGCTGGAGGGGTTTGGGGAAATGTTATATAGTAATTTAGTTACAAATAGCCTTTATTTAAAAAAAATAAGGTCCTATTTAAGCTACTTATAAACTAACTACTTATAAACGGGGTGCCCGGCAACGGACACTTGGGGAGGACATCGTGCGGTTTTAGTCGATATATGACATAACCACCCCCGCTGGCCGGCGGAGGGGTATCCGAAGGGATTTCCGCACGTAAAAAAAAAGCTATACATTTTAGAAAAGATAGATTTAGTTCGGAAAAGTGAACAACAGTCGATACATTTTGTAAACAAAACCTTCTATCTATCTATCTATAGTATTATAAAATTGTAAATTAGTTGTTCATTGGAGATATTAAAAAAAAACTTGGGTTAAATGGACGTTTCTTAACACAAATATATTTTTTGGAATTCTACATTCTGTTCATTTGAGATATTTAAATGGACGGTTCTGAACACAAAAATATATTTTTTAGAATAGAGACCGATATTCTTAGCAATCCATGGATTCTCCGTGCGGGTGCCGGCTCCACTTGGGAACTCGGGACAGTGCCTGGGACTTGCGACCCAAGTGTAGGTTTAGAAGGGGCCCCTTTTGTTGATGTACATCAACTCTCACCTTCACTACCCAAGTTCCCCTCCCTGCCTAACCAAATTTGTAAAGAACCTACTAGTGCCGCTTTACATATTCGTCCTAGTAATGAGCTTATTGTAGCTCTCGATAGGCCTAGATCTTTAAATTTTAACGAATATTATATGTTTCAGGTAGCGTTACACAAATGGTCAATATTAGTACTAGTGACTATGGGACTAGCTGCACCTCAATATCCTATACTATATGCGCCAATGGCTGCACGACTTCCGCTACCGCCACCACAACCAATACAGGTGCCAGTGCCAGTAGCTGTGCCCTTATCTATACCTATACCCATACCAATGATAATTAATATATCAACCTATACTACTGAATCCACCACAAAAAAACCTAAAGAGAACTTTACTTTTTTCTTTCCATTATCACTGCCTTATCCCATGGCCATGCCAGGCCCTCCACCAGTTATCATGATCCCTTTCCCACCAGGAAACGTCTTTAGATATAGAGACCTATCCTCTTCGAGCAGCGATACTTCAATATCTTCATCATCAGATAGCGATGATAGTTCAGACTCGGATTCGGATATATCTAGCAGTGAAATCAGGAAAAAATATCGGAGGAGAAAGAAGCGGTTTGATATTTTCAGAAGAAATTACCAGATAGCCAGCGATGATAGCACTGATGAGGAACTCAAACCCGTACTCAATTACGTTTCTAGAAATGGAGATGTCAAACTAAGAAGGCACTTGAGCAAGCAAGATGCAGCATTACTGATGCAAGATCAATTGCGTCCGCAATCGGTGCATAGAGTCCACTTCATGGTTGGTGATGATTCCAATGAGAATTCAAGGGTAAAAGTTGTCGCTCAATCTACAAACCTACCCAGTAAAAGTAATCAGAAAAAGAAACAAATAGTTATGAGGAGGTCAAAGCAACAAATCGTAAATAGTAACAAGGAGCTAGTATTTAAACCTCCAAGTAACAAAAAGATTAGTAACATTTCAATATCTTTCAATGTCGCCAGATAAATGTTGTCGATTTTTGTAATATTTTTGTATGAATAACAATAAATTAAAATATTATACTTAAATATACAATTACCCAATTCCATTCGGTAAAAAGAAATGAATGACTGGATATAAGCTTGAAAATAATAAAATATAAATATAAATGTTAGTTTTTAAACCAGAACGTACTGCAAGGCGGATCGTGTTCTGCATTGAGTCTGTTTCATATTTTGTTGATACCAAATGACGGGAGGCGTGGAGAAACAAAGTTAACGAAAACATGGTTTACTCTCAAACCATCACACGCTGAAGCCTTCTAGCACTCCTTTACATGAATAATCTAGCTTGCACGGGTGCAATGCTGATACTAAATAATTATACTACAGAATATCTTTAGCGCCGCGGGATCCCGGCCGGTACTGCTGCAACCGCTATGACCCTGCATTTTAAATCTGTAATATCTTCGAAAATATATCATTTAAATTGCATGCTGTAAGAGCCATATTGATCTGCATTTAATGCCCAATGTATTTAAGGTACTTAATTGGATAAGGATTAATCCTGTATTGCTTAAAATCGCTTCGTAAATAAGTAATAATTTCTCGTAAAAAGTAAAGGATAGAATATGGTTATTGTGGGTTATCCCTAAGAGATAGACATATACCATCTGGGACTTTTTTGTAGATCTTTTTAAGGTATAAAATACTGTAGTACATTATTTTGATCTATCTCGTAGGGTTCAACCATCAGCGTATGCAAAGTCAGCGCAAAAAATTGTGATTATTTACGACATCACATTAGAAACCTTTAAAATTATCAGTGTTCCTCTACTATATTATGCATATATTATACATATAAACCTTCCTCTTGAATCACTCTAAAACCGGGCAAGTGCGAGTCGGACTCGTACATGAAGGGTTTCGTAGCAGCAAGTAAAATTTTTATATTTGAGTTGATTGAATGAAAAATATATATAAAATATATAAAAACTACTTACTTGATCTCGTTCAAACCAATTTTCGGTGGAAGTTTACATGGTACATATATTATAATATATACATCATATTTTTTTGTAGTTTTATCATTCTCTTATTTTAGAAATTACAGGGGGGGGGGGGGGAACACACATTTTACTACTTTGGAAGTGTCTCTCGCACAACCTATTCAGTTAAGAAAAAAATAATATTAGGAACCTCAATATGATTTTTGAAGACCTATCCATAGATATGCCACACGTATGGGTATGATGAAATTTTTTTTTTGAGTTTCAGTTCTAACTATGGGGATCCCCCAAAATTCTTTTTTTCTATTTTTGTGTGAAAATCTTGATGCGGTTCATAGAATATATCTACTTACCAAGTTTCAACAGTCTAGTTCTTATAGTTTTGGAAAAAAGTGGCTGTGACATACGGACGTACAGACAGACAGACGTGACGAATCTATAAGTATTCCGATTTTGCCATTTGGCAACGGAACCCTAAAAAACCCCGCATCAAAATCCGTGGCGTAGTTTTAAAGATATAAGCATACATAGAGACAGACAGACAGCGGGACCAACTTTGTGTTATATTATGTAGTGATTCACAAAGTGAAAATGTCATAATATAATGAAACAATAGGTTTTGAAATTTAGTCTTTAATTCATGTTTCTATAAAAATAAATAAATAAAAAAGTTAATCATAAACTGTTTCTATGTGTTAAACGAAACTGAAAGATTTCCTACCAACATATCCGAAGGAGGCCTAAATACGAGATGCTTCCTGCCTTTATTTAGATGCTTTCCATATGATAAGACTCGTTTCTCAGAATTTTCGCCATTTCTTGACCTGAATTGATAACGGTTATTACTTAACTCGTCATAGTTTACAGGCATTTGAATTGAAGCATCATCCTCACTCATTAATAAAGAAGCATCAATTTTATTCAAAGGCCGTCTCATTTTAACTGTTCCATCGGAGGTCAAAAAGTTAAGAACTGGCTTAGCGATGACATTATCATTACGGTCTACGTCTAAACGTCGATTACTTCTTCTGAAAATGCCAAAATTATTGTATTGCATTTTCGGCTTGATCCTCCTTGTATTTGTTCTCCTTTTTCTTCCCCAAAAATGAGAATCTTCACAGCTGTTCGACTCACTAAATTCTCTGTTTGAATTTTCTTTATCATTCCATGGTGGAGCCATTTTAGGTTCGAATGGTACGAAGCCAAAATTTTGCGCGCTAGGCAGGTAGCCTGGGTAGGGCATGGGGAAAGCAGGACCTGAAAACGACAAATGTATTTGTTAATTTTGTCACATATCCACATTTACTATCTTTTTTTTTTTTTTTTCCTCCCCTTCGGAAATCCCTTCGGATACCCCCCCGCGTGCCAGCGGGGGCGGTTATGTCGGGCTTGAACCGACTAAAACCGCACGCCGTCTTGGGTCTGCAGACGCCGGGGTGTAAGGTTGCCCATAGAGCATATCCCTCGCACCCCGACTGACCCTGGGCCATCTCCACATCTTCACAATCTCAATTGCGAAGAATTTTTATGGTTATATAACATAAATTTACAAGATGAGTGCACACATTTCACGACAAATATAACAATTAATTGAATTGTTACATTATTATTTTGAACTTTAGTGTATAATTGAAGCATCCACTTGTACTAAATTAATTAAAAAAAACAACCAAATTGCAGACCATACTAAGTTGCTAGAGATATGAATGTACACAAGTAAATCTAATGTTCATTTGAAATAAGAACTGGTTGCCATTTCTTTTCATCAATTAAATTTAAACAAAGCACCTGAGAATAGATTCATCTATTAATCATAATAAAATTGATTATATCATTTTGTTTGTTTGAGCATAACACAAACACTACCGGGTCCTTATAGCTATTTATGATTGAAAACTGTGAATTGACTTTTAAAATGTTACATATTTTGTATCACAATGATTGGATATTCAACAAATTGTCATATTATATTCAGATAAAGACCGTATCTTCATCAGCGAATACCAATTTTTATATTGTTCACTTAAGAAAAGCTATGAATTTTATATTATATTGAACGAATTAAAGACTTTAGGTAACAAACCTGGAAGAGGATATGGTGGTTTAGGTGGCGGAATCAGAGGTACATCTTCAGGCCTCCTACATCTACATTTCTGATGGCAAGAAGAACAATAAGAAAAGAATGATGGTGTACATGGGTTACAAGTGCAAGGCGGGCATGGAGGACAATTTGGGTGTTTTCGGTTCTTCTCGCAAACTGAGGACATCATACCCGGAACAGCGAATAGAACAGGTGACGGAGCTGGCATCGGCATCGGCATTGGCATAGACATTGGCATCGGCATCGGTAGGGGCATAGGCATCTGCATTGGGATAGCAACAGCAATATTGTCTTTTATAGGTTTGGCTGTCGTCGTTGTCGGTTTCTCGGTAGTTGTCGCATTCTCGTGGTTATAAGCTTCCTGATTTGAGACAATGGCTAAGCCCACTTGCATCGGCATTGGTAGTGACATCGGCATTGACATAGGTCGCGGTGGAAGCATTGGGGCCATTGGTGGACCTGGCATCATCGGAAACATTTGTGATTGCATAAAAGGATATGGCATTGGAATTTGTGGATTTGCCATCGCCAGGGTCACAAATATCAAAGGCCATTTTTGATACAAATCCTGAAAGAAAATCCTAATTAGGAGTAAAAATCTCTAAAATCGGTTAAAGAAAATGTAAATAGGAATATTTGAGATCACTTGTGATGCATCGCAGCCCGGAAGCAGTATATTCTACATAACAGCATCGATTTCAGATAAAATAGCGTCAAAGGTAGTTATTTCCGCTTATTCGTTTGAATAGGAAAATAAATAGCTTTCCATAATCGAATGCTTAAAATAGATATGATACCACATGTCATGGCATGGCCTAGTGAAAGAAAAACTACTGTTGTGTGATAATGTATTTTTAAGATCATGATATGTTTCAAACCAAAAAATCTACTGAGTTTTGTAGCTAGTTAATATAATAAGTTCACCAAAAGATTTTTTCTTTCTTTCTTCCAGTAAGAAAGAGGAAGAAAAAGAACAAAACAGGGAATAATGCGAAATTCCGTGCGGCTTTCTCTTAATATTTGCCTATAATTTTACTGCTAAATACCAGATTTAAAATTCTTACGAAGGAACATTTAAAAAATAATTTATAACATTAGACATAAACAAAACATTTAAAAAAACACAGACATATAAAAAAAATACTGAACATAGAAAGCCAAAAAGGAAAATATAAATTATAAACAATACAAACTTACAGAAATCATTCCTGCACCGACACATGCCTGTTTCTCGATTTCGTGTAATGGGTGATAAGCAACCACTTTTATACACTTTGCTGAAATACGTAATGGTGTATTGTGTTAGCACTACTCATGTCATAATGTTAAAAGTGAAACAAAAGTATGTATACATTCAAGTTTTATATAACCCAAAAGTCACTGAGCAAGTCGATCAAAATTGACCTCGACAAACATAAGAAATTAGTGAGGTTCTAAAATAAACCGGCCAAGTGCGAGTCGGACTCATGCACGAAAGGTTCCGTAGAGTTTACTACCTGTTGCCGTTATCATTATCGAGCAGAAACTAGCAAAAAATATCACGTTTGTTGTATGGGCGCCCCCTTAAAATTTTATTTTATTTTGTTTCTAGTATTTGTTGTTAATGGTTAATGTGGGTAATGGACTGCTGAGACGAGGTCTCGGGTTCGATCCAAGGTTTTACCATGGCACCAATGACTTTTCGATGCTTTTCGAAGTTATGTGTGTATTTATCGCAGGTTTATAAGTGCCCGGTTAATGGTAATAGGCTCGCCACCTATTACATTGGGACCTAAACATAAACTGGCGAAATGTGGGTACTAGCACCTCTGCCTACCCCTTCGGGGATACAGGCGTGAGTTTATGTTATGTTATGTTATGGAAATATATCATCTGTGAAAATTTCAACGGTTCATTAGATTTGGTGACGTGTTTAAGGAAAAAAGCAAATGGTGGGCTGCTATGTCCATGGCATTAAATGGCATCGGTAGAAATTATAACTATTTAAAAACAACGCCCACGTCCGAGTCGGACTCGCGCATGAAGGGTTCCGTACCATTATCTATACAATGGGAGCCCCCCTTAATTTAAGATAAGATAAAAGAAAAAATATTCTGTATTGTACACTATAAAAGTACATAGTACTATATAAATAATATTCGACTTAAGCTTAATGTGCAATGGGTGACCTTATCGCTAACAGCGATCTCTTCCAGGCAACCTCTGGATGGATAGAAACCAAAAGAGATGATAAGGGCAGTGTACAATGAACAATAAAAAGAAGAAAAATATATGTCAGATAAATAAACTAAATTACATAGATCAGTCGTATTTCAAACATATATACACAAATATTACATTATAAGTTTATACAATATATATAATACAAAATATTTACATAACGGGAGATGGAAAACATATTTTTAAAAGACACCAATCACTGTGCTCTCTTTATATGTAGTGGCAGTGAATTCCATAGGCGAAGTGCCTGAATAGTCCAAGATTAATCGAAGAATCTTGTAGAATGCACTGGCATTTCCAGTCTCAAATTTCCCGATGACCTCAGAAATCTTGAATATGTGTCACGAAGGAACTTGAACCGTTCTTTGAGATAAAGGGGTGTACAAGGGTTAAACATTATGCTGTATAATAAATGTAGGTATAATTAATTAATTTATAATTATTATGTATTTTTGAAGTGAATATACAACTAAATATTTTGTGAATATTTCAAGCGTCTACCTGTTGCCCTTATTAAAATCGAGCAGAAAATGGCAAAAAAAATCACGTTTCTTGCCCTTAAATATTTATTTTATTCTCTTTTTAGTATTTATTGCTATAACCACAAATACTAAACGACACCAGACCGACATAAATAACGGCAACAGAAATACATCATCTTCTTCTTTCTCTTCACATTTCTTTTATGGGGCTCTCTTAAATATTAATTTTATTTTGTTTCTAGTATGTTTTGTTATAGCGCCAACAGAGATACAACTGAAAATTTCAACTGTCTAGATATCAGGATTTATTAGAAACAGCCTGGTGACAGACGGACGGACAGTGCAGTCTTAGTATTAGGGTCCTGTTTTACTCTTTGGGTACTGAACCCTAAAAATATACTGTAGCCATGGCGACATGATAAAACGGAAACATAAGGGCTATATCTAAACGAATAAGAATTCGAGAATATATTACGCCAGCCTACACCTCATCGGTGCCAACGATCTACCTTAAAGACAAAAATGTCTGGCTTGAGCATGGTGCAGGCCCCTCTTAATGCTACAACTATAGCATAATATTGTAGTAGGCAACCTTTTTTTTTTTTTTTACCATATTTTAACTTTTTTAAATTATTTTAACGTTTAACTTAGGTTAAATTTTTATTTTAACTTTTGTTTTTTTTATATACCTTTATTTATCTTGACACGAGACAAAAATGTACATTCGTCCATATTTAGTCTTAAGAAATCACTATTTATAATATGACGTCTCGAAAATGCCGCAGTGGAGTTTGTTGCGCCGTTTCTTCTCCACTAGGGCCTAGGAAGCGGTGGTAAACTTAGTTTTAAGCAGATTTTGACGTCAAAAAGATGTAATTACGTTACACTATTTTGAAAAATAAAGACTTTGACTTTGACTACCCATTCCGGGTGTGTCGGAATAGGACCGACTACCCGACTACCGAAAAACAACACGTTATCCTCTCCAAGTGTCCATTGCCGAGCACCCTGGGTAAGCCCTCGAAAGGATAACACCAGGGTTACCGGCGGAATAGACCCTTGTTACAACAACTTGACTAAGTAGGTGCGCTTGACATGACTTTATCTTGCCTTCGGTAGTAAAGGGATACATTGTAATGCTCTCAAGCTATTCAATATAATTATATGTCTCATAATTTAATCCTATATGTCATATAATTATATGTCTTTACAACAAGATAATCAACATAACCATCGCGTTACATAAGACAGTGCCAAAGATCAACATGGCTACCATGTGAGTTACGCAAAGTAATTCTAACAATAGTAGTATTACTTCCAAGACCTAAACAATTGGTTTTTATATAACTGCCTTTAATTGTACCTTTATACTGGAGTCTTGCTTGCCAGTCAGTGTTATTGGACTAAGAACGTCGAAGCACCATTGTAAATGTTCTCTTTCATACTAGAGCTTGTGATTAAAACCCAATGAAAAATATTTTGTTACAAACAACGTAAATAAAGACTAGGACTGAATTTTATTACAAAAATCTTCAATCTATTCAGAACTATATTTATAGGTAGTCAACAACATCATGGAAATACTATGTGTCGTAATTCATCTCATAGTCATTGGAAAAAGTGTATCATTTCATTTTGGGAGCCTTCTACAAACATTACCACCATCAGTGCCAGAGGATTTCAAAATGAAAATTATGGAGATGTATTCAAAAAACCCTGAAGTTTTTGGAGATTCAGTCGTTAAGGGCAAACCTATTCATATTATGAAGATACATAAAACTAAGCAAATACCGAAGGCTCTAACAATCCCAAAACCACATGTTGAAACTTCGCCTGCGTTTCAAATGCAAATGCCTATTCCTGTACCACTTCAAATGTATCCACAGTTTCCGCAAATAGTACCTATGCATTCATATTTCGAGCCAGTGATACACGACCACCCTCCTCTAAGTGAAATTAGAAGAATTATAAAAGAAGATAAAGCAAGGTGGGCGAACCACAACAAAGTAAAGACAGGGAAAAAGCATAATAGATATAATTCAAACTCTGACACAGAGTCTAGTGACTCATCAGAAGAACATAATTTTCACTATTACGATGATGTTTTTAAAGTTAGAGGTAATTAAGACCAACATAATCAAATGTACCATTATGTGGATTTCTGGCCTCGTGAAGATTAAATTGAGGAAACTCGAGGCAAGGTGAGAATCATCATACAATGAATTACTTCGGCATAAAAAAACGAAGAATATTAAACAAACACATCTGGATGCTTTATTAAGTGCTGTGAAAGGCGTGAATTATACAGGAAAGGTATCAGATAACGGTAATGGATGGGCGGTGAGGTGGCGCGGCTACGAATCAAAACGTTTTCATAGAAAATATACGAAAGCAATGTCTCGTAAATAACACAGAAAAGAAGTGGTACGTTAAAGTTTGGTACATTTACGGCTATCGCACATTAGAGACAAGACATAAACAGTTAGTTGTGTCTCGACGTGACTTGTAGGTAATTAGACAGCTTTGATTTGTTCTAAGTGAGTGTCTTTTTTTTTACGTGCGGAAATACGTTCGGATATGGTTATGTCGTGTATCGACTAAAACCGCACGGTGTCCTCCCCAAGTGTCCGTTGCCGGGCACCATTTCATATGTTTCCGTCTGCCTTGCTAATCTATAATGTGTGCTCAGCCTTAGCATGAAAACGTTTTAAAGCGCAGGCGTACCGCTTCGTCGCCTGTCTCTTCTCTGTATAATTCACACCTAAGAAGTATTGAGGTTTGTATCCGTGATTAAATACGAGTATGTGCTGTTCAACTGGGATTATAACTTCATCACAGAATGTATCTTGTTTTGTGTCTGTTAAGTAGTTAGTTATCTATACTCATCACCAGCACGCTCTGGTTAAATTTAGTAATTTCAAGACTATGGTGACAGTAAAAGAAGAATCTTCAAAACCAATTTGATTTTAAATAATTTACGCCTAGATATTTGTATATTTTTATATTAAAGATGATTTAAATAAAAACTGTGCCCACAAAAATAATGTGCCTTGTATTTTTATTATTTTCAAGTTTCTTTCAGTACTTCCTTTCTTTGTTGCACGATGAATAGATTGGAATGTTTTAATCACGTGTCTCTTTTATTCTACACTAGCATCGCCACGGTTTCACCCGCGTAAGGCTTGATCCCGTGGGCATATCAGGATAAAACGTAGCCTATGTTACTCATGGATAATGTAGAATTCTAATGGTGAAAGAATTTTTGAAATCGCTCCAGTAGTTTTTGAGGCAATTCATTACAAACATACTTACATACAAATCTTTCCTCTTTATAATATTAGTTCTACATTATAATCCGGGGCTCTTTAAGCAGGGTGTGAAAAAGCATCTATCATAACCGTCAATTATCATCATCGTCATCAAATCCCTTCCAAACCTTATACTTTGGAGCTCGGGATCCGCTCTCCTACACTTGCTCTTAATGTGGTCTACGGTAACGACTGCCGTTTGACCTAAAGAGGCAAGTCTACACCAGAACCTTGCCTGTTAATCAGTAGTTGTACCAGCTCGTATGGGAGGTGCCGAGGTGGCCCTCGTGGCGGTAGTCATCTCACTCGGCGTCTTGCTCACAGCGATGGTGCCTTCTGCGAGCTAGTAATGCTCAGGAAGAAGGCAGCGGAACGGGTCCGGAAGAGACTCAGGTCTTGCAAGCCCGCGAGGTGCGGGGGCGACTCAGGGTCGGAGGTTCTGAACGATCTCCATCCTCCATGAGCGACAAGTGGAGCCGCCTGTCACCCTAGCAGAAGCAGGCCAGGGCAACGGCGCGCTGCATTGGTTGAGCCCGACATATCCATGTTATTGCAATTAATAAGTAATAATAAAAACATATTTATTTTCTCACTACAATATAGATTTCAAGCATTTGAGTTGACTTGAACATAGTGCATAATTATTTATGTGGGAGACTGGTGCCTAAACTAGGTAGGATCCTGTATTTCAGGTCACCAGCACAATCCCCATCTAGGGTACTGAACAATATCTACTAAATTTTTTGTGCTGCAATCTCTGAGTAGATAGGTAAGTACATTTATAGTATTATATGAATCAAAGTACAACTGTAATACTATAATATTATTCTTGGTAATGTCGGGGTTAGTATGTGTGTGTTTGTGGTGTGTGTGTGTCTGTGTGTATGTGTGCGTGCGTGTGTGTGTGCGTGCGTGTGTCTGTGCGTGTATATGTTCGTATGCGTGTGTGGATATTTGTGTGTGTCACCTCATACGGGCACTGTTAGGAGACATTCTGTACTCTCATAGTCTAACCTCATAAGCCATTCACTGGTCTTTTTTTTACAAAGTGATCTGTTGAGCGTGTAGAGAGCTAACGTTTTATTTATGTTGTTGTAGAGATAGCCTCCGAGAAAACAGAAAAACTGGTTTGTGAATTGAGTTCTGAAGGAGTCCAGTGTGCGATTGACCGGATTAAATCGCCTCCTGTTTGAGAGTGATGTAGCCCTGTAGCTGAGCAATGAATGTTGTTTGGTTATGACGTGGAGAATGAATAGTTGGCGTACCGACAGCACTTTGCACTTCTCGTATAGCTCCAGTGTGGGATGTCGATAGGGTAAGAAATATGATACCTTAAGTAACGCTCGCTGGGCTCTTTCCACTTGGATCATGGTGGACTTGTCTGCACCACCCCAGGTTGTGATACAGTATAAATTTTCATCCGCTGCATGTCTGAGGTTTTTAAAAACAAATATTAGTTTGCGAATTCTAGATGTAAGGGTTTCAATGTCCAAATGGAAATTCAAGAAAGGATCCAGCAATATACGAAGATATTTAATGGAAGAAGTCCTTTGGAGATGTGTACATGGACATTTTGTGTTGTGTGGAGGTGTGCATGTATGTAGTATAATAGGTAGCGCAAGCGTGGAGTGAAGAGCACTATTCCGAATGGTGAATGGTATATATTTGGTTTTGTCAGCGTTTAGCGTTAGGTAATTGTTCCTTAACCATATCGAAACAGTGTCTAGCCCCAATTGAGCGCATTCATAAACATTTGTCCATGAGTCGGAGTGAAAAATGAGGGCGGTGCCATCTGCAAAGGTGAATATATTTCCCTGTGGTAGATTCGTCATGCACAGATCATTAATATAAATAAGAAATAAAGTCGGAGAGATAACACCTCCTTGGGGCACTCTGTGCGTAACAGGCAGTTCTGTGCTAACGTATCTATCTATTTTAACACTCTGTACACGATTACTGAGATAGTCTGCGAAGAGTTTTAGTTGATCACCCCTATTCCAATAAACTCCATCTTCTCTAAAAGGATAGAGACAGAGACTGTGTCGAAGGCTTTAGTCAGGTCTAGGAAGATGCCCATTACTTTTTGACCATCGTCTAGTTTCCACACTATGTGGTCGGTTAAGTCATGGACTGCGTCGCTTGTAGATCTTCCAGCACGAAAACCGTATTGAGAAGATGAGATAATTTGGTTTTTCTCAAGGTACATTGTTAATCTAGAGTTCATGAGTCTCTCGAGAATCTTAGACAGTGAGGGCAAAACAGCAATGGGTCTGTAGTTAGTGACTTGGTCTCTGTGTCCAGCCTTATAAATAGGATGTATTAAGGATTTTTTAAATGTTTTGGGGATTATACCAGAGGTAAGGGACAGGTTACAGACATGTGTTAATGTTTGACAATATCTATAGGGATGTTGTCCCAGCCGACTGCGTAGCCACTACGCAAGGAGACCACTATTGCACTCACTTCTCTCTCGTCCGTAGGAAGTAAAACCATTGAGTTTAATGGGGAGCTTAGTGTACAATTTGATTTTGTGTGTGTACATATTTTTTATATTTTCAGTCAGCTTTTTCCCAATGTTGACAAAATAATTATTAACTGCTTCTACTGCTTGATAAGGCGAAGAGGCGAGTGAGAGCAGGTTGGAGGAATTTACTTTGGCTGTACCGGTAATTTTATTGATTGCCTGCCATATCCTCTTATTATTTTTCCCTGCATTCGTTAATTCGCTAGTTTCATGTTGCCTTCTGACCTTTTTAAGGATATTATTACAGAAGTTTCTGTATCTCGTTTAAGACACTCGGAGGATTTCATTATTTGGTGCCTTTTTCAGTTGTTTGTGCATGTTGTCTCTATGTCTCATGCACCGAATGAGTCCAGGATTAATCCATGGCTTAAGAAACTTTTTACGATTTGGTGATTTAAATACTTTGGTATTTGAACTTAAAATATCTCTGATCGATTTGACGAGAAGAATAGCCAAATCCGGGGTCCCACAGGGATCACATTTAGGCCCAGTTCTCTTCGTGATATTTGTTAATGATATTACTAGCCACATCAAATATTCAAAGTATGCACTATACGCAGACGATTTAAAAATTTATAGAACCGTAACTGATGACAGGGATGCTGTTCTGGTTCAAAATGATCTAAATAGTATTACGACATGGTGTAGTAGCAACCGTATGACCCTAAATGCGAAGAAGTGTTTCTTTATAAAATATTGCAGGAAAATAAAACCACTTGCTACTGGGTATGAAATATACGGCGTACGGACTTCTTAATGCCAGTATAGACTGTAGCCAGCTACTCTCTAGCATCGGACTCAATGTGCCCAGCCGAACACCAAGACACCCAAATATAAGAACTTTCCATATTCCGCTCTGCAGAACCAATGTTGGCAGACAATCCACTATGGTCCGAATCTGTTCCGAGTACAACTCATTAAGTGGGAGCTCGGACAATCTTGATATCTTCGTTGATTCCATCAACAAGTTCAAAAGAAATCTCTTGAAAATGTTTTGAAACCCTCGCGAGGGCTCTTCAGCATTGAGGGTCGCTAAAGGTCTCTCACTTAATTAAAAAAAAAAAAAAAAAAAAACAAGTACATGGAATTACAATTAGTAAAATCAATGCAATTATGTTTCTATTTATATGTGATTCTTGCAAAACAAAAATGAATTGTTTATTATTATTATTCTCCTCAATTAGAATTATTGTAAATATGTAAATAGTTTAATCTTTTCTAAAATTAATTGAATGATAATGTAATTTATTTAAATTTAAATTTATTAAGTAGAATCAAATATTTATGTTATTTTAATAGCTTCTATTTTAATGGCAAGTGTTGTGTATATCTGCAATAGGTATGCATATAAGAATTGTAAAACGGATGCATGTCAGAAGATGAAGTTATATATGTATACTGTTGATGTACCAAAATAAATAAATAAATAAATAAATAAATAAATAGACGGCGTACAATTAACAGAAGTTAACGAAATCCGCGTCCTTGGCGTGGTGCTCGATAGTCGGCTAAAGTTTTACACTCACATCGACGTAACTGTTAAAAAGGCAACACAGTTGCTTGGGTTTATAAAATGAAACACTAAAGACTTTACTCAGTACCAGACCAAGGTAATTCTTTACAACGCCCTGGTACGTAGCCGACTCGAGTTTGCCTCGGTTGTGTGGTGCCCTTTCTATAGTATTCACTCACAACGCATAGAGAGTATTCAAAGGGCATTCACTAGACACCTTGCTTTTCGGGCCACGGGTTTCTCGCACAGGAACTCCTATGACCGTCGCCTTGCCCAGTTTCAAATGAATAGCTTACATGACCGGAGACAGATGCTGATGTCTGCTTTCTGCATAAGGTGGTAACCGGTCAGTTCAGCCGTAACGAACTGCTCGGAAGGGTCTCATTGTCCGTTCCTTATCACTATCCCAGACAACCCATACTTATCCTTTTTCACACACCAGTATGCAGAACAAACCTTGGCTTGCAATCACCGTTGACACGAATTTGCTACAATTACAATGATAAAGTTAGCGAAATCAATGATCTCGACATTTTCCACGTCCGCTTAACCAGCTTAAAAACAAAATTACTGCCTGGTTATAGTAGTGCTAGTGAGAAGTAGTGTGTAGAAACCATTTATATACTTATTCTTTAAAATTCTTCAAAATGGTTTAGTTTCGTAGGTATTTATATTTTGGGCATCATCACAATGTTTGCTATAAATGCTATTTCTACTGTTTCAAACAAACTTTATCTCACTGTACTGATACTGTAATGAATGTTATGTACGCCGTAATTGTTGTATATATCAGAGTACTTACCAACAACTGGATGTATTGTGAATTGTGTAATATATATAATGTGGCTGTACTTTTATAATAAATAAATAAAATAAATAGACGAGAAAATCTGCTGCGATATTCGAGTCTTGCATGTTATAAATTTGACTAAAGTCATAGTTACTAGGTCTAGGGATATTTTATCATAATTCATGCGGTGCATGATACTAGCGGTCTTCCGTTTAGCCGCATTTTTTTGTAGGAATAACATTGAGACATAGTGGTCAGTAAGAGTTGTGTGTCCAACGAGAGCTTTTGCTGGATGTGTTGTTTTTAGAATAATGTGATCTATGCATCTGTCTTCTCGAGTTGGTATCGTGTGGGCTGGTAAGAGGCTGGTGGGAAGCCAATAACGTCAGGTAGAGGTTGCTGTCGGGGTCCTGTGTGTTTTGGTTTATGTTTATATTCATGTCCCCTGTTACTATTATGTGTTTCGTGTTGTTTATCATAGTTAAGGTATTATTTAAATCGTTAAGGAAACTTGGGGTGTCTTTTATGCCTGGAGGACAGTATAAGGCCAGAACAATCGTGTTATCGCTAAGTTTTATTTGGAGGCAGTAATGAAAAAATATAATTTAAATTATGGAAATTATCACAATAGGTTATTATTAAACAAAGACTAGATATGCTACACAATATTGTAAAATGACAGGTTTGTTTAAGTAGTCATGCAGCCTTTAATTTTTCAAGATCTGCCTCTGTATGTAAACGGAGTATTTGTATCAAATATGCACTTTTATTACTGAAAACTCTCTGAACTTACGTATACATCAGCGCTTAAAGCTGTTTTTGCTGCGTTTCTGTAAAGTGTTATATACTATTACAGGCGCATGATTATGTTCAGTATATTACTAGCGACTCATGCGCATAAGTCGGTGTTAATATATTATTGATTTATAGTGAATAAGTAAAAATAAAGTGAAGTGAAATTGGTAAAGTGAAGAGTATTTTTTATTGTAAGTATTTTTATATTACTGAGGTATAATTTAATATTAAAACGTGCGATTTCAAAATTATTATAAACTTATAAAATATTGTTTTTAAAATAGAATTGAAAATAAATCAAACTATGAGTTATTGTAAAGTTTTAAAAACCTCGAAAACGTGGTTAAGTTTTGTTTTGATAAATCATACGGAATACCAAGGTTTTTATTTTCCATTCTTCTTTCTAGTCAAATTTAAATCACGTTTTGAAAAACTAGTGTTACTAAATCGAGTACCTGGTATGACAAGCGGTTACCGTCGCTTATGAACGCTTTGCTACCTGCAGAAGATAAAGGGAAGAGAAATGAGGGGGAGTACATTGGAATAAGCTAAGGAAGAGTTTCTTTTCATGCGGAAATTGTCTCGGATACCCCCGCCGGCCAGCGTGGGCGGTTATGTCGGGCTTGAACTGACT
This sequence comes from Cybosia mesomella, assembly GCA_946251805.1. Lineage (NCBI taxonomy): Eukaryota > Metazoa > Arthropoda > Insecta > Lepidoptera > Erebidae > Cybosia > Cybosia mesomella. The sequence goes on from OX276400.1 coordinate 1,193,919, forward strand.
AAAACCTCAAGCTGTCTCGGGTCTTCAGATGCTAGGGTGTAGGTGCCCCATAAGACATTTCCCTCGCAAGACCCAAGGCCATCTCCGGGTTCAAGATGGCCCCCTCAGGTTCAGGAACCACGGTGTCCTCGTCTTACCTCCGTATTAAGGGGGGGCCCACAACGCGCCGCCGCGGCCTGCTTCTGCTAGGGTGACTGGCGGCTCTACCTGTCACCCCCAGGCCTGCGCAAGAACGGAGGTCGTTGAGCGACCTCCGACGTCTGAGTCGCCTCCACTGCGGGTCAGGAGAGACCTGGGTCTCTCACGGATCTTCTCGAGCATTACTTGCTCGTAGAAGAAGGCGGCGGCGGCCCACGCGCTCGCATTCCGCATCATCGCTATATATATATATATATATAATATTCTTGGGAACCACGGTGTCCCCGTCTTGCCCCGGTTTGGGGGAGGGGCGCTAGTCGCCTGCTTCTGCTGGGGAGACAGGCGGCCTCACCTGCCACCCCCAGGCCTGCGCTCATGGAGGACGGAGGTCGTTATGCGAGCGTAATAAGTACCTATCGAAGCCGTCAACCTGAAGATCATCATTTTAGTAGTGATCATTGATGGCGTCCATAATGGTGGTTTATTGTTTACATTTCACATACAGCTCCGTTGAACTTTGCACTGACCAGTCAGTATGTAATCAAAGGTGTAGAATGTTTTCAATGTTTGGCACAGAATAAATTTAACTTAAAGAGGATAGTGGTAAGAATAACAATTATGTCATGCACCTAAATTATATAAAAAAAATGTACAAAATAATAACTTGGAATTCAGTGCAGGGTGCGACTGAAATAAATTGAGCTGAGCGAGCAGGACTCTTACTTGAAAATAAGACATCTTACAACGGTCGCGCGCTCGTGAAACGGTTTTTCGGTGATTATTCCTCAATGGTACATCGGACATGAACCATCTCGATTCAAAACACTCGTCAGTGTCCACACCATCACCGCGGTAAATTTGGTCAAGATCGCGCCAGTGGTTACGAAGGAGTTCAACCACCAACAAACGGCTATGCCGGGTATAAGAGCGATAATAAACCAACATTTCAGAGAAGCAATCGTAGACAGAATTAATGATTCAGTCGCTATTTATAGACGTCAGTAGAACTAGTCATCATCATCGTAACATGGCTCCCGGTTGCATCCGAGGATTTCTCATCGGAGCCCGATGTCCACATACTCCTCCCCCTCCTTTGGATTTGGAATATGCGGCGACTGCCGCCTGACCCTCCAATCCTGAGAAGTGCGCCTGCACCAGGGCCTCGTCTGTTAATGAGCAGGAACATCTGCTTGCGCCGATCCTTATACCCAATATCCTACACTTGCATTCACGTTAACCACTCTAGGTGGAATTCGAGCCATTTGTAGCGTCAATTGTGTCTTGGTAGTTTGGGGGTTAGAGTTTATCCTATCCGTGTAACCTTAATACCAATATAGATGTAACCTTTTTTTTTTTTTTTTTTATCGTGCGGAAATCCCTTCGGATACCCCCCCGCCGACCAGCGGGGGCGGTTATGTCGGGCTTGCACCGACTAAAACCGCACGCCGTCTCGGGTCTTCAGACGCCGGGGTGTAAGGTTACCCATAGAGCATATCCCTCGCACCCCGGCTGACCCTGGGCCATCTCACCACTAACAGCATCGCTCATCCTGTCTCCTCTGAAAGCAGAGGAGTACGGAGAGCGATGTGTTCCCGCCACGTTGGGTATTGGCCGACGATCAATGCCAATGCCAAAATATGAAGGGGTGAAGGGGAAGCCATTGACCGCCGCCCAGGGTGTACCGGCCGCTCCGATTCCGTTCCCCCCGGACTGCAGCGGGATCGGAATCGGAGCGACACTCGAGGAGGTTACCCAACACACACCCCGATATAGATGTAACCTAGTCTAAAGTCTTAAGCTATGTCATAAGGTTCTTGTATCAATAAAGATTATTATTATTATTTCCTTTATTAAACTATAAATACATATAAATTATATTTTTAAATACATTCTATGTAAAAAAAAAACAAATATATTTAAAAATATTATTATTATTCATTTATTTATTCATTTATTAAAACTTCATGCACATAATGTACACAGGCATTCTCTACCAGTCAACCTTGTAGGTGATGCAGAGAATAAAAAGGAGAGTAAAATGATTACCGACGTATATAATATATCGCAGAATTTCGAATATCTGGGACGTGTCTAGATAGCTCAGGTGGTCAGAGCATTCCCCCTGTAAGGGACTGGTCGCGGGTTCAAGTCCCGTTCTGGATGTTTTCTTTTTCCGATCTAAATCTTTAGAAAAAGTAAGCATACCTACAAAATGCTTAAAAATTTAATTGAATTAATTAGGCGGAGTCCTCAAAAAACAATGTTTAAAAATGACTGTAAAGTTATTCATTGTTTCCGTAGTTCGCAAGAATTACGAAAGATGGCTCCAGCGTCGCCTTAAGATGTGTATAATATATCGGAGAATTTCGAGCATTCCTCCTGTAAGGGACTGGTCGCGGGTTCAAGTCCTGTTCTAGATGTTCTCTTTTTCCGATCTAAATCTTTAAAATATTTTATTTTACAGAAAATAACTGATATTAAACTGAAGAACGACCGTGCACAGGTTATGTTAACCAGGATTCAACAACAGGTAAAATGGTGCTTTTAGTGAGAAGTACTTCCGGCTCAACAAGACGGCAAATCCCAAAAAAAAGTCAATGGATAACGCAAAGGAAAAAAGGTATAGGATAAATTAATGATCTTATAAATACTATAGTAAGGTGGATACTGTATTGGCACAGAAAAATGATGAATCAAACACTAGGCTATTTAGCCTACCTGCCTCAACGCAGTCGTCATGCGTCGTATGGCGCTGCCAGATGTCTTGTTTGCGCGTGCACTAAAAATTATGATATCTGTTAAATATTATGATATGGTATTAAATGTTTTGATATGATTTCTGCAGAAAATTAAATGTTACATACATATAATCTTTGTATAAAGTATATTTAAAAAATAATTACGTGTGTCCGTAATGATATAACCTATCTAATTCATATTAATACGAGATAATTGGGGTAGTCAACTGGAGAACCGATTTACCGTACGTACCATTTTAGGGTTCCGTTGCCAAATGGCAAAAAAAGGAACCATTATAGATTCGTCATGTCTGTCTGTCCGTACGTATGTCACAGCCACTTTTTCCGAAACTATAAGAACTATGCTGTTGATACTTGGTAAGTAGATGTATTCTGTGAACCGTATTAAGATTTTCACAGAAAAATAGAAAACCCATACGTGTGGGGTTCTATGGATAGGTCTTCAAAAATGATATTGAGGTTTCTCATTTCATTTTTTTCTAAACTGAATAGTTTGCGCGAGAGACACTTCCAAAGTGGTAAAATGCCACCCCCTGTATTTTCTAAAATAAGAGAATGATAATACAAAAAAATATATATGATGTACATTACCAATCGGTGGCAGTTTACATAACTTCCACCGAAAATTGGTTTGAACGACATCTAGTAAGTACCTTTTTTTTTAATTATTGCATATCTAGTAAGTACTTTTTTTTACGTCATAAATCGTAAACAACATTATTATGTTACTTGCTGTTACGGAACCCTTCATGAGCGAGTCTGATTTGCACTTGGCCGCTTTTTAGAAGTAAAAGAAGGTTCTGAAGAAGTAATTTTGATTGCAGGTAAAATTTTCATGGTAATATTACTAGCCATTATATGTCTTATAGCTGCAGTCTTATTGATAATCATAGATCCTATTCATATAATAGTAAATTACGTAAGTATTTTCTGTATATATAATATTAATAGTTCACCTAGAGTTTAATGCGAAAGTGACCTTACGGATGAATTTTTGAAACAATTGCTCTGCCATTTTATTCTCTACATTAAAATTTATACTGTTGACATCGGCTACGAGACTTCTGTAGTAGTCTGATGCTAGGGTAAGACTAACCCTTCTTCACTACGCTCTCACCCCTACAAATTTTCAAACGTTATTTCATATATGTAGTGACGGATTTACCAGCAGATTGAGTAGCCTGGAGTCTAGGGCGGCAAATTTTAGAGGCGGCAAATATAGGGCAATTATTTTCTCTTACACAAATGACAATGAAAAGTCATTTTATATACCACCATTTCTAATTGTTATAAGGTTTACACAAACAATTGTAAAATGTAATATTTTTCACCACATAGATACATTTTTCTAAAATTTTTCCCGATCCAAAGTCAAAGTCGCATTTCGGTGGTGGAAGCGCCAAAGTCAAAGTTCCACTGCAGTGTTGGAAAAAACTATATATTGTTCAATCTTAACTGAATCGCGATGGATTGTAAAAAGGTTGGTAGGGGCGGTAAAATTTGAATAGCCTACTGGCGGAAAATGTCTAAGTCCACCACTCACCACACTACCAATCATATGGAAATCTAATTACACCACCTTTTGTACTGTATTTGTACTGTGGTTCAACTCAATCTGTATATCGTATCGAAACACTATTTTTCTTTTAGAATTTACGCCTGAAGCCAGGCTCCTATCTCTACAACGTTCTGAAGAATGAATTCAAAGGACCTAGTATAACTATCTACCTGTTCAACATAAGTAACGCAGACAGATTCATGGCTGGTAAGGACCTCAAGTTAAAACTGGAGGAAGTTGGACCTTTTGTATATCAGTAAGTTGTTATTTGGGATTCGAACTGAAATTATGGAATCATTCATTACCCTTTGCGGTCTGTTCATCTATCTACTCCTGAGATTCATCTTTAAAACCGTAAGGCACACGCAGATGGCGCAGGGCTGGTAAAATGCCCATGGCACTGTCGTCTTTGCATTGCCTAATAATAATTGACTCTTGTACAGTTTGCGTGTTGAATCCAAGTCTGCCCCCTCCCTTCATCATCATCATCATCATCTTAGCATATTACGCAGTTGCATCCGAGGCTTGCTTCTGCTCCTTTTGTTTTGGCTTACACGGCTTTCATGAAAGTGTCCTGCCATCTTCGGCTAACTCCGAGATGAAAGCCTGCTGCAGGGCCTAGTCCTTGTAGGTGATGTTTGCCCGAAAGTCTCAGTGGGGACTCAGGCGCCAAACACCCTTCCCCCTTTCATTGAACGTCCTTCCCCCTTTCATTGAACGTATGTCCTTGGTTGGTGAGGGTCAGAATATATATACATGTATTTAAATTTGCTTTTTAGAGAATACCATTGGTATGAAGACATGGAGATGAGTGAAGATGACACAGAAATGACGATGACCTCCAGAATCAGGTCCGAGTTTGTACCTGACGAGTCCATCGCTAATCCAAAAGATGTTAACGTCACTGTTGCTAACTTACCTATGCTCGTAAGTGTAGTTGTTATTTTAAACAAGAACAAATTCTGTAATTCACAAACATAATATCAATGGACATGTGGTATGGGTAATGGACTGCTGAGACGAGGTCTCGGGTTCGATCCCAGGTTTTACCATGGCACACACGAATGACTTTTCTATGCGTTTCGAAGTTATGTGTGTATTTATCGCAGGCTTATAAGTGTCCGGTTAATGGCAATAGGCTCGCCACCTATTACATTGGGACCTAAACATAAACTGGCGAAATGTGGGTGCTAGCACCTCTGCCTACCCCTTCGGGGATATAGACGTGAGTTTATGTTATGTTATGTTAAAGTATTTACATCAAGGCTCAGAACGTATCTCTGAATTGTATAACATATGTATTTTACTGGTGGTAGAAATTTGATGACACAAATTTGTCACAAAATTCGGCCGGGTTGGTACCACCGTGCACGATTGCGAAAAACCCTCCATAGTAATCCAATTCCGGTTTGATTGCATTCAGGGGTCAGCAAGTGCATAGCCGGGCAGGGGGGTTGTGGTCGCAGCACTAGTGGGACCGGTGGGTGTCACGCGGTGCTGCGACGACAGTCCTCTTCTGATGAGGCCGTCAAGCTGAGTGCCACCATTGTTAACATGGTACGTGTATGTAATGGTGACCCTCTTTCCTGAGACTTTACCTTCAGCTTACCATCATGCGAGGTGAAGT